>CM050171.1:92940537-93548037 GCA_027410445.1 Discoglossus pictus
AACACCAATCTAATATCGCCCATGCATGCAGTGTGGAGCTGAAGCCTTCCTGTGTATGAGGATCTGCAGCAATCCTGACATTAGGTTGTCAAAATAAATAAATCTTTAAATGGATCAGTACAATGGGCTTAGTGTAAATCCACCCTATACACCCTGCTGCCAAGATGTGTTTAAAGGCTTTATTGAGTTAGGCCTTTTTCAAAATCTAAGCAGGCACACAATACACACTTGCAATATCACCTGTAACATTGAGAAATTAATAATAAAAAAACAACCATTGTTAATATTTGAGGTTTCCCACCCACATTTTGGAAACTTATACAAATACAGAAAAGCGACACATAATGAAACAACATATTCATTGAATAACTGACAAGTATTAACCCTTTCACTGGCAGATGGACGTGCTCCTCTGCCATGGAAGGTGTTAAGACTGGAAGAAAAGCAGCAATTTGATGAGTCATTTTCAAAATATTTAACTAATGCAACTAAGCTAATTAGACCTTTGACTGTTTGTGGACAGACATGCCACACCATGTTTTAAAAGAAACAATAAAATTATACATTTTGCATTTTTTTCTTATTCTGTTGCTCCAAAATAAAATAAAAAAAAAACATATCCAAATGTGTTACAGAGCAGTTAGTTAGAAATAGATCTGCCACAATTTGGTGAGTCCCAGACAGGCGGATCAGCTGTCTGTGAGTGGGTTTTCTGGCACTGTCCCTAGCCCCAAAGTAATTTGTGTGTGTGTGTGAGAGGGGCATTACATTTCTGGAGAGATATGATTGCATTTCCTGAAGCAAGGAGTCTGCTTCTGTGCAAGTCAGTAGGAAGGGATATGGTGTCCATTTCAATCATTTATACAAATATCTTAAAGGCTTTTTATTCTCTCCTTCCTATCCCCTCTCTCAAGAGCCAAACACACAACCTCATGATTCAGCTCTGAGGAAGTAATGTAATAAACACAAAATGGATTCCTATACTCATGAACCAAACAATAATTCATGTCCACAGCTTACACAGCTGATAATATCTGTAGTTTGGTACATGCTTGACAAACAAGTATTCTTTTGCAGTGGTAGTTTAATAGTGAATAATACAAATTAGTAATATATACCACTGATGAAGACAACAGGAAGTGTGCAGCAAATCCATTATGGAAACACTTAGATACAAGCAGAGGGTGTTAAAATCAATATTGTCTCCAAAAATGCTTTTAGGCTCATGGATTACATGGCTACTAATGCTTGATATTATTCACTTCACAAAGTAGGGTTTTCTCAATCAGGGTTCCTTTCGTACATTTTCTGGACACTATTTCTTACTACGTATATACTTCCAACCCCAAACTATTTTATTATAAACACTAAAACCATCACAATGCATTTTTAAATGTTTTAACAAGCTTGTAAAGTGTTCCTTGCAGGCATTGTGTGTTGTGTGCGTGTTACGTTTTCTTTCCTAATTGGGTGTGTTTAAAAAAATAAAATAAAAAAAATCACTGGAGAGGGAGCACACCAGACAGATGTTGGAGAACAGCAAAAATAAACAATGATAAACATCTTAGCAGAGCTCATCTCGTATCATATTGATTAAGTTATCCGTTTTTTCCTGGTTGGAAATGTGGCCAAATAATGGCAAACATTAAATATTTCATTGTATACATTACAGAAACACCCAAGGTCAAAACACAAAGTATCGCATACTTATATTTTTGTATTAAAGTGTTACATTTTTATCCATAAAACAAATAATGACATCCATTTCCTTGTAAAAGGATCTCTGTAGTGGTGATATAATAAGGTTTCATTTAGCAACTGATTAGCGATACAATAAGTACTTGAAGAAAATAACTTCAAGGTAGCATTTTACAACTTACATTTGAATTTAGCATTTTAACTACTAGCAGTGCTTCTCTTTACCCGGTTAGGTGTCCAGAGGGTAAAAGAGAGTCTGTTCAGGAGTTTGTGAACAAATAAAGACTTCATGACAAGAGATGCCTAAGCCCTGAAAACCTGAAATGGGTTGGAGAGAAGAAACATTCTTAAGTTCAAAACACCAGACTTCAGATTCAGTTACATTTATTTTCTACTTCTAATACTGTTTTTAAATAAACAAATAGCATTACTGTTGTCCTTTAAATGACCACTGTAATATGTTTACAAGTAAAGCTCATGGGTTTGTTTGTTGGGCATAGAGTATTAAAAACAGAATGCAGTTGAACATAAATAAAATGTAATGTTTTTTCTTACTTTTTAAATTATTAGTTTTCCCCTCAAGCAGAACAACTTCTCTCCATATACCTGTGCCTATTAGGAGGAATTGCTAGCTATGCCAGAGGCCTGGACAAAAATAAAAAAAAGCTGATCAGTCTAGCTTTTTGTTCAGACTGAGCATGCTCAGTAAAGGTAAAGATAATGTTATAAATCGCAGGCCCTGCCCCATGATATCACAGGGCCAATGGGGCAGCTGGAAGGGAGCAGAGCCAATAGTATCACTGTGTGGAGCTGATGACATCATAGCCCTGCCTGCTTTCAAGCTCCATGATGTTCCAGCTCCCAGGCATAACTGGCCACTCCCCTGATAAGGCACAGAGATATGGAGAAAAGCAGTTCTGCTTGAGGAGAAAACAGACAATTTAAAAAAAGATAAATTATATTAACTTATTTATTTATGTATTTCAAACAACATACATTTTAATACTCTGCCCAACAAACATACTGTATGAGATTTAAGCATTTGGAACAGAGATTTTTTTTAAATGAATCATCTGTAGTTTTGTGATCTTAAATGTAAGATTTTTTTTTCTTTAGATGTTAATTTATTAAATAAACAGATCAATGTGGCTTTTAAAAACCATAACAGGTTCTTCTAAGGAGGCCATGCTAGAGTCTGCAAAACCAACACTAAAAATGTTTTTTTTTTGGCTTATTACTAAAATTAAGAAAGGAAACCCAAGAGTACAACCAATATAACAACCACACTACAGAGAAAAGCAGACTGCCTCCATCTTGGCCTAACTTGGTAAAGAACCAGCTTAAGTGACACACATAGAACAGGATGAATTACTGCTTGCGGCCTACACACACTCGGTCTTATTCTTTTCATATGGCTTTAGAATTAATATATTACAGACAAAGGGTAATGATCAACCTTTGGCAATAATCACCCCCTCGAAAGATATAGAGGGTTCCCTGGTGGTCCAGTAGTTATGATTTTGTGCTTTCACCGATGCAACACGGGTTTGATTCCAAGTCAGGGAACCAAGAGGTCACACCTGAAGCCAAGCAGGGTTGGGCCTGGTCAGTACTTGGATGGGAGACCACCTAGGAATACCAGAAGCTGTACCATATTTGGAGGCTCAATTGTGTTCCCTTAAACAGTGTCCGTGGTCCACTCCAACCAAAAAGTGAAATACCCGTTCTATGAACTAAGCAAACATAGAACCTGGACACAGCTCTTGTGGTCCTCCATGTTCTGCCCAAACTACACACTTGAAATAAAAATATCACAACACAAAAGCATGCGTGACATAAAGCCCACCTACCCACAACTTCATAGATCTCCAGGAATGGCAGCTGAATAGAGACATTAGTCATTTCACAATGGCTGCTTTATGAAAGCAGAGTGAAGGGAGGACCAAGTGGGAGGAAACTCCCAAGTTATTGGTACACAATAAGCATAAGGACATTACTCACTCTATTTTCATGAAGGGAATTACATTCAGAAGCTATGAAATGACAAATAAGATTTGTGCCTTGGCTCTCAGCGTTTGGACTCATGACGTATTTTCTCCATAGCACCCGTCATTAAAGTGACAAATAAGGCAAAAACTATTTTAACAGATTGCAAAAGATTGGAGGGCCCTGTCTTTGAGTATATAATCCTTAATTACTGGCAATGATGGTCCTGTTAGACACACAGTGCAGTCAGTCCTTAGCGGGATGATCAAAACTGGCTGACTGGCAAATAAATATTTCAAAGTAAGAACATAGTGAGAAAATGCATTTTTTTAAAATAACATTCCATTAAGAAAGTAGTTGTTATAGTGAAACGGAAAACTATAGGTGCTACTTGGAATATCTGCTGCAACACTGTAGGTTAGTGAAAGATGAGAAGCTTTACATGATGAAATAGAGCCACTATTTTGCTATGTAAATCTTATCATCTGCCACTATCCTAACCCTAAAAAATTGAACAAAGTCTCAGCAATGCACCATTGCACCACCTAGTGGCTGCTGCACGCCATTGCTGGTGGGGACAAAACAGGAAATGTCCAATATACCAACTGAAATTGTATTTCGATGGTGTTTCTGCAAAGTGTGTGTCCTCAAATTAGAATAAATTCAGATAAATTAAGTTATTTGAAAGGAATGTAGCCAGCTTGTACATCCCACTTTGACTTTTCCACATCTCCATGATGTTGTTATCCAATCACAATGGCTCCCTAGTTCCAATTACACTGCAGAAAAATCCAAGCTAATATATAGTTATGTTTCTCGCTTTTGTCTTACATGTAGGATTCATTTTTATTCATTACCATCTCAAATGTATTACCTTTTATATGCAATTATGCAGCCATGGAAGCTACAATTTTGGTTCCTGCTAATCAACTTCCTTAGCTGAGTGGGACTCTTAAAGCAGAGAAGGTTTCTGCTTTAACATGGGAATGTCATAGCAGAGAGGTAAAACAAATTAAGGTTCACTGAAGATGGAAACTGGCAACCCACTCCAGTATCTTTACCAAGAAAAACCTACGGATAAGCATAACCAGGGATATAACAATAGACGTGCATGGAGTGCTACGGTCAATAGGGTCAGGGAGAGTTGGACACGACTAAAGAACAATATCTGTCAGAGAACCACTCGTAAACTCAGGGTTTCAAACCGGGCTGTACATGTGCAAATCTATCAGTATATCCTACTTCTGTTTTATATTCATTTTCCTATTCAAATTTATATTAATTATTCTACAGATCATTAAAGGAAAAGTGCCTGTGTCTGCCTTGAAATTTGACTAGAAATATTAAACCTATGTGCAATTTGTAAGGAAATAAAATAAAAAATAAAAAATGATTTGTATCTTAAAAGTACCAAAGTAGTTTAGGAAAAGTTTGTGAGGTGTGTAACAACATTACCAGCTATATAAGTCATGAGAAAATCTTAAAGGGACATATAAGGTTTCTTTATTTCACAAGGAATAGAATATACCAGTGTATCAATTTACTTTTATGTACTTTATTATATTAAGAAGTGCTTAAAAGCTCTTTTTTGTGCCTAAAATGATACAATTTGTACCTGTTTGCGTCTGCCCTCTGTACCTCATGAAGCTCATGAATACAAAGAGTGTGAATAGGAGTGTTTCAAAATAGCCTGTCTGTGACCTCTCTCAAGTAGCAGGCTGCCGGGATTGGTAGCTGAGACAGGGCAACAAGGCAGAATGAAGTTAAGAACAATTTGTAAGATTCTTATAAAAAGTACACAGAAGTAAACAAGATACATAGGTATATTATAATCCTAATATAATCCAAAAACCTTCAATATCCCTTTAATTGTAGCAGATGCTGCTTGTATATATAATGTTCCATTTTGTCTGTCTATGGCACTGCCTGCTTGTTTGGATCCTGAGGGAATGTGCTCTAGTAATGAATGCAGGTGGAAAAGTGGAGCTTTTATCCCTAACTACTTGCATTGCATTCTCAGAAGACGGTAGTTATACAAGTAATCAATACCTGATTTCTTTGCACTGTACCCATCCTTATGCTCTATTCAAGAAAGATCACTGGGAGAGTCTTCTACAATTTTCTCTAAACTGCTTATAGGCTCTAGACTTATTCACAAACATGTAAACATGTTACTAAATACAGTGGTCCTTTAAGAAACTCAGAAGTCTGTAGGCGTTAAAATCATCTGAGATTCATACAATTCAACCAACTGTTAATAATTACAATCGTAGATATCTCTATAGGGCCTGTCCAGATCTTTCTTCTTTTATAGATTATTTGCAAAATTACTAGTCAAGTTAGGAGCCATGAAGCCAAATTTACAGAGAGGTGGATGATACCCGTCTCCGGGGTTTTGTCGAGCTCTCTGTTGAGTAAAGGCCAATACACAGGGCAAGTTGGAGCTTGGTGAAAATGAAGTGCTAGCTTGTTACAAAACTCCCAATGGCACGACTAGGAGCCATTATGAATTCCTCATGAAGTGATATTTGACTCGTAAACCACACAATCCCAGTGGTAAGAATGTTGTGATACTCATTCATCACCTATAACTCTACCAAATAATATTAACGGGACATAGAAGACAATTGTTTTGGTTAAATAGGCTAATTTTGGGGTGTTGAATTCAAATTATGGTCATGAAAATCCTGCAGGGTGTACTACTTTCTATTATGAGCCTTACTTATGAAAAATGTAAATCATGATCGTTATGAAAATGCTTAATTTTCCTATATAAATCAAGTTTACAGACTATCCCAAAGCAAACTTGCATACATTTTCAATTGTAACCATGAAATGCTATAAAAAAAAAAAGCTGAAAATCTTTGTTTACACTTGCAAGCTATTATTTTTTGAGGTATCTTCCCTCTGCAAAAAACAAAAAGTAGTCACCCCTCATGGCCGGATCCCATCTGCCTTGGCATCGGCTCCTCCATAGATATCCTTGTGGAATTTTTCACCCTGCTCATCGCTGACTGGTTCTTGGGAAAGAAGCCAAGATGGGAATGCAAAAAGTAGATGTTTAAAGAAAACCTGCAGCCAAGATTTTTGTAATTCCTTGGAAAACGTTGAATGAGGAGATGGTGGTTTTCCTCTTTATGGTTCCACAGAAACCCCTTGAACACAAATGTGAATGACTTTCATGCAGCGCTCTTCTTCTTTTCAAAGTTAGTATCATTCAGTAGCTTCCAAATCTACAGACCAGCAAAGATACCTTCTTTGAGTTTAGCTTCACTAAGGTTGGGACATGATCCCCTTAAGTACATAAACCCATCACTGGCTTTGTCCAAATCCTTAACAAAATCCTTCATAAGACCAAGTTTGATAAGTAATGGCATCAACCAAAAATGTTAAACCTCATGTTACTCTTTCCTGGAAAGAAGTTATCTTTCTTGGGCCAATCCTTTGTTTTGTAGGGTTTTACTGTAGCCTTACTGTCCCACAAGCACAGGATGCAGCAACACTTTGTGAAGCCACCTTGAAGCCCAAGCAACAGGGCAATCACTTTTAAATCAAAACATATTTGCCATCTTTACTGGTCATATTTTATACCAGTGAGTATTTTTTCCATACTTCCATAGGTTTTCTCCACTCCAACAGAATGTAATACTGGGACAGAAGGCTGTTGGTTTCCTTTATGCAAAAATATAGCTTTTAAGCTGAATTTTGATTAGTTTATGAATAGATACCATTCCCTAGGGTTGTGAATTATTCCCATTTCTTGTTTTAGCTCAGAAATACAAACAATCCTGCATATTGTAAAGTAAAGACACATTTCTCTTTCAAATACATTTTTTTGTATCTTAGGCCAGAACATTCCACTTATGAAGTTTTGATCGTAAAAACTCAACTTGTTGTTTTGATAGGCCCAGATATCGTACAAGATCAATAAGGATGTTTTGATGAATCAGGTGAGGTCTATGTAAATTTCCAGTGGGTATGTAGGGTCTAGAACAATTTCAGGTGGTGTGCGTAGCTCAACATCTGTCCCTGATGAAGAAGAATCAATGTCTTCCCTGTCTTCTGGAGGCTTGTGTATGGGAAGATCTATCAGGAACTGGCCTTATAGCTGACGGTACATTTGGGTACTCGATATTGGGCTTTTTGTACTCAATATTGGGCTTTTTGTTTTTCCGAAAGGCCTTCTGTTTTATTCACACAAAAATAGCAATCATCTAAGTACTGTAATTGGTAGGCTCAAACCAAGCCATGGGAAGTGCAAAGGGCATGCATTTCTTATTACCTTTCACACATTCACTCAGGCTAACATAGCAAGTAATTAATGTAGCACACGTGATGAGTCCACTTTTTGTCCTGACAGCCAAAAAAAAAGTAGTAGGCTTGCTTAATAGCCAAAATACAAGTAGTAGGCTTGCTTCACAGTCATTGTTAAAGAACAACTCCAAGATTTTAGAATATAGTGTCCACGCACCTTGCAAAACTTATCTGGTAAATTAAAACACCCGAGACGTTGTCCTTTTCCCATTTTAGTACTCAAGTTTACTGTGAAACTGACGGAACTTTTCAGCATCAGTACAAGCAACAAAAGTGAGGTTAGGTGATGTGATTTCTCCCAATTCCTGTCAGGGAGAAGTAAACAGCGTTGCCAACCACAACAATCAAAGTATTTCTAAAGAAATGAACAATGACTTATTAATTAACTAAAATTACCTATACAGTAAAAATGTGACATGTTGGACTTTTATAAATATGAAATCAGAACTTCAGCTATTATAAATTAGTTACAACAATCTGAAAACAATTACTTCCATGTCCCATTAAAAATGTGCACAGTGGAAAAGAATAAACAAATGTTTCCAGAAATACTCCTTGACAAAAAAAATCATCCTATCTTTCCTGGCGAAGGAGAATCCTGAAGGAACCTGCTCAGTCATTTCAACATGAAAATTACCCTTGCTGTCCCAATAATGTAACGTTGTCCATTCTCAGCTTAATGTCTTGGGTCATAACTCCATTTATGGCTGTGACCCAACGGTTTCACCCTGTACATTTCAGTTAATAAACTTAAATCAGTCAAAGACTTTCAATCCAATTAGCTGAACTAGACAAACAATTACGCAGATGGGGCCTAACGCGTCTGCTTCTGCTGCCCACATGAATAAACTAAAGAAAAACACATCTCAGATTTCTATTGAAAACCCCTCTAATTGTTGGTTAGAGAAAAATAATTATTTCTTTAAACTGTTTATTGAATACTTTCCATGAAAGCTCTACTTACTGTACAAAGGTGGGATGCTTGGTACAGTTTCTACATTATGTTGTGGATTTGATATAATTAGGCCTATTAAGATACCAGTTGTTAATTTTATTCGCAGGGCTTTTTAACAGGACGGATATCCATAGCTTCACATTAAAGCACCTTTTGCCTCCTACATACACTTTAAATGTATATGTAAGTGTATTTGTGTTTTGCCTTTTTCTAATCTAAAACATGCTGCTTATATCAGAAACACACATTACATGGAGTCATTCTATACACATACAGATTTATTTGATAAAAAAATTGGTTACCACACTATCAAGATGTGCCTACACATCTTTGTACTAACCAATAGAAAAGCTGCATTCAAGTACTTTTTAACCCTATACTATCCTTCCAGCCAGAAGCAGCACAATGCAGAGATTTAGAACAGCACTACCTTAGTTGGTTATTTGTGCAGGCAACAAAATACTACACTTCCCATGATGCTTTGCTGCAGAGACTGAATCCTCACACTGCTACAAAGTTGTACCTGCCTATGATTGGCCACAACCAATTATGATATTTACGCTAATTTAGCTTAAGTTTTCAGCGACATTCTTCTCAAAAATCAACTACCAGAAAACATTTGCAAAAAAAAAAATGTTTTTCATACACTATTGATTTTTCTCTATCAGATGCATTCATAATCCATGAACCTTCTATATACCTTTAACAAACAGGCTTGTAACATTGAGATTCATAGCTGAAGGCAAGCAGTATGGATAACATAGGGAACTGATAATAAAAATGACAGTTTATCTTATCTCTGTAGTAACACTGTTCTCTGCTGCAACATTGTATGTTCATAGATATTAATGGGCGAATATGAGCATTGAAACATGTTTAAGAAATACCTCAAACTTAAAAGGGACGTTAAGGGTTTCTGGATTTCACTAGGAATATAATATACATATACAGTGAGTAGAGAAAGTCTACACACCACTGTTAAAATGTCAGGTTTCTGTGCTGTAAAAAAGTTAGACAAAGATAAATCATTTCAGAACTTTTTCCACCTTTAATGTGACCTATAAACTGTACAACTCAATTGAAAAACAAACTGAAATCTTTTAGGTGGAGGGAAGAAAAATAAAAATAACGTGGTTGCATAAGTCTGCACACCCTCTTATAACTGGGGATGTAGCTGTGTTCAGAATTAAGCAATCACATTCCAAATTATGTTAAATAGGAGTCAGCATACACCTGCCATCATTTAAAGTGCCTCTGATTAACCCCAAATAAAGTTCTGCTGCTCTAGTTGGTCTTTCCTGAAATTTTCTTAGTCGCATCCCACAGCAAAAGCCATGGTCCACAGAGAGCTTTCAAAGCATCAGAGGGATCTCATTGTTAAAAGGTATCAGTCAGGAGAAGGGTACAAAAGAATGTCCAAGGCATTAGATATACCATGGAACACAGTGAAGACAGTCATAATCAAGTGGAGAAAATATGGCACAACAGTGACATTACCAAGAACTGGAGCTCCCTCCAAAATTGATGAAAAGATGAGAAGAAAACTGGTCTGGGAGGCTACCAAGAGGCCTACAGCAACATTAAAGGAGCTGCAGGAATATCTGGTAAGTACTGGCTGTGTGATACATGTGACAACAATCTCCCGTATTCTTCATATGTCTGGGCTATGGGGTAGAGTGGCAAGACGAAAGCCTTTTCTTATGAAGAAAAACATCCAAGCCAGGCTACATTTTGCAAAAACACATCTGAAGTCTCCCAAAAGCATGTCGGAAAAGGTGTTATGGTCTGATGAAACCGAGGTTGAACGTTTTGGCCATAATTCTAAAAGATATGTTTGGCGCAAAAACAACACTGCACATCACCAAAAGAACACCATGCCCACAGTGAAGCATGGTGGTGGCAGCATCATGCTTTGGGGCTGTTTTTCTTCAGCTGGAACTGGGGCCTTAGTTAAGATAAAGGGAATTATGAACAGTTCCAAATACCAGTCAATATTGGCACAAAACCTTCAGGCTTCTGCTAGAAAGCTGAACATGAAGAGGAACTTCCTCTTTCAGCATGACAACGACCCAAAGCATACATCCAAATCAACAAAGGAATGGCTTCACCAGAAGAAGATTAAAGTTTTGGAATGACCCAGCCAGAGCCCAGACCTGAATCCGATTGAAAATCTGTGGGGTGATCTGAAGAGGGCTTTGCACAGGAGATGCCCTCGCAATCTGACAGACTTGGAGTGTTTTTGCAAAGAAGAGTGGGCAAATCTTGCCAAGTCAAAATGTGCCATGCTGATAGAGTCATACCCAAAAAGACAGAGTGCTGTAATAAAATCAAAAGGTGCTTCAATAAAGTATTATTTTAAGGGTGTGCATACTTATGCAACCATATTATTTTTTTTTTTATATTTTTTTCTTCCCTCTACCTAAAAGATTTCAGTTTGTTTTTCAATTGAGTTGTACAGTTTATAGGTCACATTAAAGGTGGAAAAAGTTCTGAAATGATTTATCATTTTTTTACAGCACAGAAACCTGACATTTTAACAGGGGTGTGTAGACTTTTTATATCCATTGTTTATCTATTTACTTTTGTGTACTTTCTTTTCTGATAGTTTTATACAGTATCTGGTTTCTCAGACTGGTCTTTGCAAACTGAAAAAACAATATTTGTATACATATTTTCTGGCTATTCTTAAACTCTGTAAAATGATCTACAAATATTTGCTGTATCTTTACTGATAAGAGGAGCTGGTAACACTCCAGTTATAATGATTTGTATCAAGGTATTTGTCTCTATAAACTTCCAGTACAATATGCTGCCTAGACACAAAGCACAATACAGCTGCTGTGCTGTCCCTTTGTTGTCACTTTGCAGCTCTTCTAGAATCAAGCTGATTATCTGGCTCAGAGGATCAGACACGTGCCACGCTATTTCAGTACGTGTGCGGTAATAAGTGGCAGCACATTGCATAACATGATACTCTGATAGCTAATCCCAGAACAGACTGACATGCTGTATGTACGTGTGATAGACAATGCAATAAAATAATAGCACTTGTAAAATAACTGTGTGTGTGTATATATATATATATATATATATATATATATATATTTTTTTATTTTTTATATATATATATATATATATATATATATATATATATATATATAAAATAGTACATTTGTAAGCGCATTTGAAAGTCTTTAAAAACGTATAATACATATAATCTATACCCTGGCTCATCAATTGTTTGGCTGGCTCCTAATTTACCTGGATAAATGGCTCCTAATTTACCTGGATCCTACTTTTCAGATAAATTTGTCAATCCCTGAATTAGGTAATCAGAATTGTTATTACCTATTAATGTAATTTTATTATAGTAAATATGATTTAATTCACAGCTTCATAAATCACAGGAGCTTCATCTCTTAAAATGTTTACTGCTGACTCTTTGTTATAATCTATACCCTGGCTCCTCAATTGTTTGGCTGGCTTTTAGTTTACCTGGCTGGCTCCCTGATTTAGGTAATCAGAATTACTCTTACCTATTATTGTATATTTTTTATAATAAATAGGATTTCTTTTGTTTTTGTTTAGTCATTCAGTCGTGTCTAACTCTCCGTGACCCTATGGACTGCAGTACGTCAATGCCATAAAGTTTTCGTGGCAAATATACTGGAGTGGATTGCCAGTTCCTTCTCTAATGGACCACAGTTTGTATGACCTCTCTGCTATGACCCTACATGGTATAGCTCACAACTTCATTGAAGTACACAAGCCCCTTTACCACGAAAGGTAGCGATCCAGAAGGGGGATTTTAATTTGCAGCTTCATAAATCCCAGGAGCCTCATCTCCTATAATATTATTATACACGTATATATTTCAATGCATGATCTATACCCTGGATCCGAAACAAAATGTGTCTGGCGCCTCACTATTATTATTATTGTTATCGTTTATTTGTAACGTGCCAACATATTCCGTAGCGCTATACATAAATTAAGTTACAGGCAATGACAAGTTAAAGATTCATACATTGCAAAGAGTGGATGGCCCTGTCTTTGAGCTTGGAATCCAGTGTCCATAGCGCTTTCCCTAAAGCACTGCGCAGGATTAAAACTCGCAGACTTACAATCTAAAGGTTAAAGTTTGTATGTGGTACAGTAGGGAGAGAGTAGTGCTGAGCATGTTAGGGAGGAAGGGTATAGTCTTCTTTAAAGAGGTGCGTTTTTATTGATGTTTTGAAGGATTTAAGGCAGGAGGATAGTCTGGTGAAGCGAGGCAGGGAGTTCCAGAGAATAGGGGCAGCGCGAGAAAAGTCCTGGAGGCGGGAGTGGGAGGAGGTGACAAGAGTGGTAGAAAGAAGAAGGTCGTTAGCAGAACGAAGAGGGCGTGTGGGGGAGTATTTGGAGATGAGAGCAGAGATGTATGGGGGTGTGCTGTTGTTGATGGCTTTATAAGTTAGGGTCAAGATTTTAAACTTTATTCTGGAGGCTAAGGGAAGCCAGTGAAGTGATTGACAAAGAGGAGCTGCCGACACTGAACGATGTGTACTGAAGATGAGTCTGGCGGAGGCATTTATTATGGATTGAAGTGGGGAGAGGCGAGTGATGGGCAGGCCAACAAGGAGCGAGTTGCAATAGTCAAGACGAGAAATGATGAGAGAGTGTATTAGAATCTTAGTAGTGTCTTGTGTAAGGTAATGGCGTATTTTGGATATGTTTTTTAGATGGAAAAGACAGGATTTGGTTAGAGACTGTATGTGTGGGATGAGAGAGAGGGCAGGGTCCAGTAGAACACCGAGACATCGGGCTTGGGAGGTGGGAGTGATGATGGCGTTGTTGACAGAGAGAGAGATGTGAGGAATTGAAGCTGTAGTAGAGGGTGGGAAGATTAAGAGTTCAGTCTTAGACATGTTGAATTTCAGATGGTGGGTGGACATCCAAGAGGATATACTAGAGAGGCAGTCGGAGACGTGTGCTAGAAGAGAGGGGGATAGATCTGGTGCTGAGAGATAGATTTGGGTGTCATCTGCATAGAGATGGTACTGGAACCCAAAAGAGTTTATTAGGGTACCAAGTGAGGATGTGTAGATGGAGAAGAGTAGAGGGCCTAGGACTGCTCATTGGGGTACTCCAATAGACAGGTGGTGAGGAGAAGAAGATGTGCCGGAGAAGGAGACGCTAAATGATCGTTCTTGGAGGTATGATGAGAACCACAAGAGAGCAGTGTCTCGAATGCCGAGGGAGGAGAGAATGTGGAGTAGAACTGAATGGTCAACTGTGTCAAAGGCGGCAGAGAGATCCAGGAGATCTCACTAACTTATCTGGATTCTAAACTCCATATAAACTTGTCAAACCGTGTTTTAGTTGCAAGACAAATGTATGTGTACTTCCCTCACTCAATATATAGAATATTAGCTCTAAATACACCAGTGGGCCTGAAATCTGTCAGCAATGAAAAGAAAGAGAGGGTCATGTCTACTAAAAGGTGAAGTGCTGGAGATGTCGGATATTAGTAGATATGCCCCTAAAGGATATCGAGCAATGGGATGTATCCCAGACACTTCACTATTTAGAGCAGGGGTGTCCAAATTTGGTCCTGATGGCCCGCACACAGACCTGGATTTGACGATATCCCTTCTGCACCCAGGTAATCCCTTCCTCAGTCATGCTAATTGACTTGTCTGTGCACAGAAAGGAAATCTTCAAAACCAGGCCTGTGTGCGGCACACCAGGACCGAAGCTGAGCAACTTGCCCAGAGTATTTTAAAATGGGCTTCACAATTTAGAGAAATCAGCAGATAATGTAATTTAGAAACTGCTGACCCAGGGTTATAACCGGGTGCTTTCAGTTCCTCTACATACATATGACCTCTGTACATGCATAGGACCTCTGTACATGTATACATATATAGGACCTCTGTACATGTATACATATATAGGACCTCTGTACATGTATACATATATAGGACCTCTGTACATGTATACATATATAGGACCTCTGTACATGTATTTATGTTTAGAGTTGTGATTATCGTGCCATAAGCAGAATCAAATTGCTAGATGAAACTGACCCTTTTTTTTCTTCAAGAAGCTAAGGGGAAAGTGTAGCAGTCTTGAGTATTACATACAAATGTATTTCACAAGGGGAGACTGATGTCACCATGTTTGCAGTGTTTATGTTGATGGGTGTCCAAGTCATGGCTAGTTATTAGGTATGGGCTGCAATAGCTTATAGGGAGTTATTTGGGGAGGGTGCCTGAAATTACAGATTATGGACAAATTTCCATTATATGAGGATAAAAATATTGACTAATTAGACTGTTTATACTAATCTGTAAGTGACAAAGTGTCTACATATTCAGGGTGGATTCTGGATCTGACATCCACCCAAAGCTAAACACAATTCAAGGATTAAATTAGAAACACTTGTAAAATGTGATGTTTAATAACAAATAGCCATTCTACATTCCACTTTCAGTCCCATTGCCAAAGATTTTACAGTTTCAGACCAGGCCATTTATTGAGAGAGTGAGAATAAATAAGGAGAGTGCGGGTATTCCTTATAATAACATAAACTGTCTCCAAACAGATTACACACAGCTATCCCAGAACACACAACTGGACCTGACACCAGCAGGGTCTTATACACATGTACACAACTATTACTGAGCACTCGGCCCGATAACTGAATGTACAATCCTATTACTAAAGGCAGAACCCCTATCACTAAAGGTAGACCCCTATCACTAAAGGCGCAACCACTATCACTAAAGATAGAACCCCTATAACCCCTATCACTAAAGGCGCAACCCCTATCACGAAGGGCAGTGCCCCTATCACTAAAGGCAGACCCTCTATCACAAAAGGCAGAACCCCTATCACAAAAGGCAGTGCCCCTATCACTAAAGGCAGAGCCCCTATCACTGGACCTGACACCAAACAGATTACACACAGCTATCCCAGAACACACAACTGGACCTGACACCAGCAGGGTCTTATACACATGTACACAACTATTACTGAGCACTCGGCCCGATAACTGAATGTACAATCCTATTACTAAAGGCGCAACCACTATCACTAAAGATAGAACCCCTATAACCCCTATCAGCAAAAAGGGGCAACCCCTATTACTAAAGGTGCAACCCCTATCACTAAAGGCAGAAGAACCCCTATCACTAAAGGCAGAAAAACCCCTATCACTAAAGGTAGAAAAAACCCCTATCACTAAAGGTAGAAAAAACCCTATCACTAAAGGTAGAAAAAACCCTATCACTAAAGGTAGAACCCCTATCACTAAGAGCAGAACCCCTATCACTAAGGGCAGAACCCCTATCACTAAAGACAGAACCCCTGTCACTAAGGGCAGAACCCCTATCACTAAGGGCAGAACCCCTATCACTAAGGGCAGAACCCCTATCACAAAAGGCAGAACCCCTATCACTAAAGGCAGAACCCCTATCACTAAAGGCAGAACCCCTATCACTAAAGGCAGTGCCCCTATCACTAAGGGCAGAACCCCTATCACTAAAGACAGAACCCCTATCAATAAGGGCAGAACCCATATCACTAAAGACAGAACCCCTATCACTAAGGGCAGAACCCCTATCACTAAAGGCAGTGCCCCTATCACTAAGGGCAGAACCCCTATCACTAAAGACAGAACCCCTATCACTAAGGGCAGAACCCCTATCACTAAAGACAGAACCCCTATCACTAAAGACAGAACCCCTATCACTAAGGGCAGAACCCCTATCACTAAGAGCAGAACCCCTATCACTAAGGGCAGAACCCCTATCACTAAAGACAGAACCCCTATCACTAAGAGCAGAACCCCTATCACTAAGGGCAGAACCCCTATCACTAAAGGCAGAGCCCCTATCACTAAAGGCAGAGCCCCTATCACAAAAGGCAGAACCCCTATCACTAAAGACAGAACCCCTATCACTAAGGGCAGAACCCCTATCACTAAAGGCAGTGCCCCTATCACTAAGGGCAGAACCCCTATCACTAAAGACAGAACCCCTATCACTAAGGGCAGAACCCCTATCACTAAAGACAGAACCCCTATCACTAAAGACAGAACCCCTATCACTAAGGGCAGAACCCCTATCACTAAGAGCAGAACCCCTATCACTAAGGGCAGAACCCCTATCACTAAAGACAGAACCCCTATCACTAAGAGCAGAACCCCTATCACTAAGGGCAGAACCCCTATCACTAAAGGCAGAACCCCTATCACTAAAGGCAGAACCCCTATCACAAAAGGCAGAGCCCCTATCACTAAAGGCAGAGCCCCTATCACAAAAGGCAGACCCCCTATCACTAAAGACAGACCCTCTATCTCTAAGGGCATAATTCCTACTACTAATTGCACAGCCCATATTACAATAGACAGAACCCCTATCACTAAAGCACATTCCTTAATACTATGTACACACTGCTGATCCCATACACACAGCTCCCACAGTGTTATGTGTAGGAATCCCCAGCCCCCCTGTACCCCGAGGCCCTCTCCCCTCTCACCGCAAGGTGCTCCCCCACACAGCCCCTACCTGCACTCAGTGCCCGAACTCCTCTTGTCCTCCCCGGTCAGGCTGTCACTTTCCTCCCTCCGGAGGTTCCAACAAGTCAGCCCAGTAACAGGCAGCCCCGCCCGGCCACAGTGTCATGAGACTGCCCCCTCCTGCAGCCGAGCGCGCTCCCGCCCACCGTGCACGCCCGGGGACTGATCATAGAGAGCCAGTGTGTAATGTGCAGCTAGATCTGTGATGTGTAATGTGCAGCTAGATCTGTGATGTGCAATGTGCAGCTAGATCTGTGATGTGTAATGTGCAGCTAGATCTGTGATGTGTAATGTGCAGCTAGATCTGTGATGTGCAATGTGCAGCTAGATCTGTGATGTGCAGCTAGATGTTCAGTGTGTGTATAATTATTATGTACAGTTAGATCTGATGTGTAATGTGAGTTAGTTCTGTGATGTACAGCAGGATATACAATTGGCTCTTGAGCTGGCTCTTGATATTTTGACCCAATTAGTTTAGCATGTTGAGTGTCAGTGGAAAAATAATAATAATTTGAAATGGCAGAGGCAGCTGTCCACAATCATGTAGGAGTAACTGGCAAACTAGGCAAGTTCATCTTGTGTAAGAGCGCTCCTTAATGTAAAAGATGGGGAGCTTTAGCTGTAATTTAGATGCATGATACCTTTAATAACTCAATGGAGGGCCAGAACTTCTGATTTGGGGCCTATCCTGTTATATGCACTCACAGGAAACGTGACACCGATGTAGCTGTTTCTAAGTGGCCGGTAAGTGGTTAGGGTTTTTTCAGGTTAGGTATAGAGGGTTAGGGCTGGTAAGTGGTGTAGGGGCTTAGGGTTAGGAAGTTACTTTTAGGGGGTTAGGCTAAGAGGGATAAGAGGTTAGGGCCGGCAAGGCACTTAGGGTTAGAGGGTTTGGTTTAGGGTTAGGGGCGGTAAGTGGTGTAGGAGGTTAGGGTTAGGGCCGGCAAGGTGTGTAGGGGCTTAGGGTTAGGATTAGGGGGTTGGGGCTGGTAACTGGTGTAGGGGGTTAGGGCAGGCAAGGGGTGTAAAGGGTTAGGCGCTTAGGGAGTACATAGGGATGCAAGCGCACTCAGCACCAGGAGGCTTCACGTGCTTTGCGTGCACATAACAGGATAGATCCCAGATTTGTACCAGTAGTTGAACCAGAGAATGGACGGCCCTTCCTAAGACTCCTTCCCATAACAGCACCCCTCTTCAAGACCCTTTCCCATTTTCTGGCAACATCCTCTATCGGGGGTTTGACTGGTGAGGCTGAGGAGGAATATATATATATACTGTATATACATACTGTGACAGAATTATACACAGGGTTTATGTAAGCCACAGACTATGCAAAGCTCTCTTTCCCCAGGAGGACTGAAAGAGATAACTCTTGCAACAGCTTATTAGCCCAGCTGAGATTTGCCTTTAACAGACTGCTAATTAACTAAGGGCCTCATTCTATTATCGGCCGTAAATCGTCCGTAAGGCTGCGATTCCTTGCCGGGGTTCTGTTAACTCGCGATTCTATTATACGGCCCCGCAAGGATCTCCCCTTACGGCCGGCCGCATATCTTGAAACCGGCCGTAAGCTGTGAAATCTAAAAACGCAAAAATAAATTCAAGCCTGCACTGTACAGCTCTGTAAATGCTAGGGATCATATTGGGGGACATGAGGATTAAAAGGAACCCACTCTCAAGCTTGCACATCTGCCCAAACCAGAGTTCAAATTAACTGTTTATTTTCCGGCTGCGGCGTGGGCGGGTCTGAAGTGCTCCAAGCCCTATGGACTTTTTACATGGATATTTTACGTATATTAAAAATAAAATATTTACGGATTTGAGTATAGGGTAATTATGTGCTATTTTTTCTAACACCTAAAATCCCTTTATAGTCTTCTCAAAGTGCAGGATGGCTTTATTTGAGCTATTTTATGTGCTTAATTGGTGCTAGCGGGACCTCTTTCCTGCAAGTAAGCTGCGGCTCGTTTTTAGCCTTGCAGAGAGGGTTCCCGGAGCAATTGAATTGCAAATAGGAATTTCTTACGGCCGAAACTCTTGCGGCCGTTTTAGATCAAAGGCTTTCCTCCGGCGCGAGCGGCCGCAAGAGATAGCAAGGCACCGGCCGCAAGCCTGCCGGAGCCCCCGGCCGGAAGGGAATAGAATAGCCGAATAGCTTGCGGCCGGTCCTTGCGGCCCCGCAACGGCTGCGGCCGCTAATAGAATGAGGCCCTAAGTGTGGAGTCAGTCTGTGCTAGAGAGAGAATGACAGAGGTTTTTACTGAAGCGCAGAAAAGACACAGGCAGACCCCCAGCAGTGTGGAGCTGAGGCGCAACCTGCAGCCAAATAAGAAGCTGGACTTCTCCATGATACAGGAGAGTAATTATGACCTAACAATTGGACTGATATTTTCTTCTTACTCCATCTAGGTTTAGCTGGATGAAAGCGCTTAGTAAGGGATCTATCT
Source organism: Discoglossus pictus (assembly GCA_027410445.1). Lineage (NCBI taxonomy): Eukaryota > Metazoa > Chordata > Amphibia > Anura > Alytidae > Discoglossus > Discoglossus pictus. The sequence goes on from CM050171.1 coordinate 92,960,501, forward strand.
AGCAGTGAAGTTAGTGCTCTCATAAGAGCTAAAGTACCTTGCAAAAGTATTCACCCCCTCTTGACTTTTTACCTATTTTGTTACATTACAGCCTTAAGTTCAATGTTTTGTTAATCTGAATTTTGTGATGGATCAGAACACAATAGTCTAAGTTGGTAAAGTGAAATGACAAAAATATTTATATATAAAACTATTTTTTAGAAATAGAAAACAGAAAATTGGCATGTGCATATGTATTCACCCCTTGGTTATGAAGCCCATAAAAAGCTCTGGTGCAACCAATTACCTTCAGAAGTCACATAATTAGTGAAATGATGTCCACCTGTGCAATCTAATTGTCACATGATCTGTCATTACATATACACAACTTTTTTGAAAGCCCCCAGAGGCTGCAACACCTCAGCAAGAGGCACCACTAACCAAACACTGCCATAAAGACCAAGAAACTCTCCAAACAAGTAAGGTACAATGTTGCTGAGAAGTACAAGCCAGGGTTAGGTTTTTAAAAAATATCCAAATCCCCAGGAGCACCATCACATTTATCATAACCAAATGGAAAGAACATGGCACAACAACAAACTTGCCAAGAGACGGCCGCCCACCAAAACTCAAGGACTAGACTAAATTTACACTGAGAGTTTGGATCTGGGCTAAGAGGAAATACAAACTAACTCACCCGGTATCTCCCCTCACAACAATCTTTACATCACGCTCCTTATCAACCACCATCACTGCAGAGTCCAAGGAATATTGGACTTCTCATGGTCTAGATAAACTGGGGGCTTGGTTTGAGGGAGGTTTGATGAGAACTTCAGAATCTATGATTAGGGACTTTGAGGTACCACACCGGGAACTTTTCAACTACATTAAAATAAGAAGCTGGATTGAAGAGATACAAAGAACCCATGGGCCCCCGAGGGACTCTTGGATGTCGGTAGTGTGTAAAAGTGAGGTCCTGTCCAAAGGAATTTTAGGGTCAATATACAAAATCTTCAATAGTCCACCAAGCACTTGGAGGCCTTCCTTTGTTTCGAAGTGGGAGTGGGACCTAGGACAAAATTGGGATGGGAATAAATGGGCTGAATCCTTATCGAACCTATCTAAGGGTTCATTTAATTATAGTTTGTTAGAAACCTCTCTTAAGATTTTACACCGGACATACACAACTCCAGTTCGACTAAATAAGATATCCCAAACAATCCCAGATAGATGTTTTAGGGGGTGCCAAGGTAGGGGAGACTTCATACACACCTCGTGGAGCTGCCCTAAGGTATTTAAAATTTGGTCAGAAACGACCAGTCTAATCTCAAGAACACTCAAAACCCCACTCCAACCATCAATAGCAGTCTGTCTCCTGGGAGCACGCTTCTCAAAACTGGGAAGGGAGGGGAATAAATTGGCCCAATTGATATTTCTAGCAGCTAAGAATACCATCGCAAGACGATGGAAGAGCAGGGACATTAATTTCCAGGAAGTAACAAACAAAATAAATTTTATTTGCATCAATGAGAGGATGACCCACATCATATCAGATACACATCACTGCTTCTTGGAAGTTTAAGAACCCTGGATCTTATTCACAAATAGTAATATATAACAACTAAGTTAAGGGAACACATTAAAGAAGCCATTCCTGTTGAGCGGCTGAGGAGTGGAGTGTGGAGCGGACGGGAAGAAATGGTGAGAGGACCCTGAGAGATATCTCTTCAGTATTCCAGAGGTACAGGGGGGGAGGAAGGTTACCTTAAGATTGGTTGAACGGGGAATTGCTGGGGGAAGACACTCCACCATATGTTTTGTACAATGTTTGTTTTCTCTCTACTTTATTTTTCTTTTATCATATTTCTTGCTGCTTTGATTCATCCATGGAAATGTGAATTTCTGCAATTTGAACAATGTGACCTTATAAGCTGTATATACAGGGAGTGCAGAATTATTAGGCAAATGAGTATTTTGACCACATCATCCTCTTTATGCATGTTGTCTTACTCCAAGCTGTATAGGCCCGAAAGCCTACTACCAATTAAGCATATTAGGTGATGTGCATCTCTGTAATGAGAAGGGGTGTGGTCTAATGACATCAACACCCTATATCAGGTGTGCATAATTATTAGGCAACTTCCTTTCATTTGGCAAAATGGGTCAAAAGATGGACTTGACAGGCTCAGAAAAGTCAAAAATAGTGAGATATCTTGCAGAAGGATGCAGCACTCTTAAAATTGCAAAGCTTCTGAAGCGTGATCATCGAACAATCAAGCGTTTCATTCAAAATAGTCAACAGGGTCGCAAGAAGCGTGTGGAAAAACCAAGGCGCAAAATAACTGCCCATGAACTGAGAAAAGTCAAGCGTGCAGCTGCCACGATGCCACTTGCCACCAGTTTGGCCATATTTCAGAGCTGCAACATCACTGGAGTGCCCAAAAGCACAAGGTGTGCAATACTCAGAGACATGGCCAAGGTAAGAAAGGCTGAAAGACGACCACCACTGAACAAGACACACAAGCTGAAACGTCAAGACTGGGCCAAGAAATATCTCAAGACTGATTTTTCTAAGGTTTTATGGACTGATGAAATGAGAGTGAGTCTTGATGGGCCAGATGGATGGGCCCGTGGCTGGATTGGTAAAGGGCAGAGAGCTCCAGTCCGACTCAGACGCCAGCAAGGTGGAGGTGGAGTACTGGTTTGGGCTGGTATCATCAAAGATGAGCTTGTGGGGCCTTTTCGGGTTGAGGATGGAGTCAAGCTCAACTCCCAGTCCTACTGCCAGTTCCTGGAAGACACCTTCTTCCAGCAGTGGTACAGGAAGAAGTCTGCATCCTTCAAGAAAAACATGATTTTCATGCAGGACAATGCTCCATCACACGCGTCCAAGTACTCCACAGCGTGGCTGGCAAGAAAGGGTATAAAAGAAGAAAATCTAATGACATTGCCTCCTTGTTCACCTGATCTGAACCCCATTGAGAACCTGTGGTCCATCATCAAATGTGAGATTTACAAGGAGGGAAAAACAGTACACCTCTCTGAACAGTGTCTGGGAGGCTGTGGTTGCTTCTGCACGCAATGTTGATGGTGAACAGATCAAAACACTGACAGAATCCATGGATGGCAGGCTTTTGAGTGTCCTTGCAAAGAAAGGTGGCTATATTGGTCACTGATTTGTTTTTGTTTTGTTTTTGAATGTCAGAAATGTATATTTGTGAATGTTGAGATGTTATATTGGTTTCACTGGTAAAAATAAATAATTGAAATGGGTATATATTTGTTTTTTGTTAAGTTGCCTAATAATTATGCACAGTAATAGTCACCTGCACACACAGATATCCCCCTAAAATAGCTAAAACTAAAAACTACTTCCAAAAATATTCAGCTTTGATATTAATGAGTTTTTTGGGTTAATTGAGAACAGGGTTGTTGTTCAATAATAAAATTAATCCTCAAAAATACAACTTGCCTAATAATTCTGCACTCCCTGTATTGCTGAATCTAAAAAAACTAATGTGAATATATTTGGACAGAATCACCAAAAATACGAAAAAAGAGTTGTAATGGAGTTTTTATTTAAATGGAATGGTTTCAACATGTTAGCAATACGATGTTAGTTATAAGACAACTTTTGGACTATGTTTTTCATTATTCTTTTTTGTCTTGTCTTTGCAATTCCAGAACTTCTCAATAAAATTTATGTTATAAAAAAAACTCAAGGACCAGGCAAGGAGGGCATTCATCAGAGAGGCAGCACAGAGACCTAAGGGAAACCTGGAGGAGCTACAGAGTTCCACAGCACAGACTGGAGTATCTGTACATAGGACGACAATAAGCCGTACGGGCATAGAATTGGGCTTTATGGCAGAGTGGCCAGAGGAAAGCCATTACTTTCAGCAAAAAACAAAATGGCACATTCTGAGTTTGCGAAAAGGCATGTGGGAGACTCCCAAAATGTATGCTCTGGTCTGATGAGTCTAAAATTGAACTTTTCGAACCATCAAAGTAAAAGCTATGTCTGGAGCAAATCCAACAAATCACATCACCCAAAGAACACCATCCCCACAGTGAAACATGGTGGTGGCAGCATCATGCTGTGGGGATGTTTTTCAGCAGCCGGGACTGGGAAACTGGTCAGAGGTGAGGGAAAGATGGATGGTGCTAAATACAGGGATATTCTTGAGCAAAACCTGCACCACTCTGTGCATGATTTGAGGCTAGGACGGAGGTTCACCTTCCAGCAGGACAATGACCCCAAACACACTGCTAAAGCAACACTTAAGTGGTTTAAGGGGAAACATGTAAATGTGTTGGAATGGCCTAGTCAAAGCCCAGACCTCAATCCAATAGAAAATCTGTGGTCAGACTTAAAGATTGCTGTTCACAAGCGCGAACCATCCAATTTGAAGGAGCTGGAGCTGTATTGCAAGGAGGAATGGGCAAAAATCCCAGTGGTAAGATGAGGCAAGCTCATAGTCACCGCAAAAGGTGGCTCCACAAAGTATTGACTTTAGGGGGGTGAACAGTTATGCACATCGACTTTTACTGTTATTTTGTCCTATTTGCTGTTTGCTTCACAATATAAAAAGAGGCAACGAAACACAAAAAATGCCAAGGGGGAGAATACTTCTGCAAGGCACTGTATATGTGTGTGTGTGTATATATATATATATATATATATATATATATATAGTACATTTGTATTCACATTGGAATAACTAAAATAAGTTAAAAACTTACAAGAACAAGAAATACAGTTATTGCACTGCATTTTGGGAAACTGGGCAGTGACATGTAAATTAGTCCACAATGTATTTTCACTCAGTAATTCGTTACCACTTTATGCATTACTCCTTTTAGGCATATGCTCATGTTATTACACAGCTTTAAATCAAGCAGGGGCCCCTACACTGCAGAAGAAAAATCACTGCGTTCCCAAGAGGAGGACCATTATGCACTGCTAAGTCCACCCTTCTCATACACCCACAACCTGCATTAAGGATACCTCTAGTGACCAGCAGATGCAACACAATGTATTTTTTCTTTTTTTATATTTTTGTCCTGTGCATTGCACCACCTACACTACTATGTCGTGACAATTGTAGATTGAAAAGATCATACATATACTGTCTACTTTTTGTTTTACTGTTGGTTTTGTTATTAATACTGGAAATGCATACATATATACTTATGCTGGTTGACCCTCTTCATATGAAGGGTTAATCATTTCCCTTTTGCACACAAATCGTTTCGGAGTCTACTAAATGTTCTATAAAGCGGGTCTGAGCCAATGCCAAATAGTTTCAGGTGGTCAAGCAACCTTGAGAACATGATTAAGACTGTTTCATGATGATGATACATATACTCAAACTTATGTTTTTTCTTCAACTCACTGTTTTTTTTGTTAAGCACTGTTGAACAGGTACCTGATAGCAGACAATGCTAGATTCAAACGTAAAAATGAATTTGGCTCGAGTGATCACTTAGAAGATTGCACAAACCTTCCATATTATTTCATATTTGGGCCATGGAGCAAGTTGCACCCTAGTGGACATAAATACATTTATACACTATTTTATTGATATATTTTAATTATGCATTTATATACTACCCTGGCGTGAGGGTATAGTCATTTGTTGAAATCAGTCTGGTGACTAGGAGTAGGAGAAGGTGGTTTATCTTAGGACAAACGGAGGCTCGGGGCTCAGTCTCTCTGTCGCTTACTGCAAAAAAAAACTTGTTCTCTTATCTGTGACTATTTTACCATATCTATTTCTGTTAAAATCTTACTAAAAAGAAGGGGATTATTTTTGAGCAAACTTTAGAAGGGGGCCCTGCTCAGACAGGGGTCTTTTTTCTAACCTCATAATTGGTAAAGTATAGATGTGTGCTTCTATTCTATCTTATAATAGGATTGAAATAGTCAATAAACGCTGTTCTGCATAAAATGTATACTTGTCTATAAATTGATGGTAAACTCAATCAAATGTATTTTCTAGACATTGTAATATTTTTGTCATATCCTAATTACTTAAAAACTAGTAGCTCAGCTCCTGATTCTTACCTAAGCCCACCTAATAACTACCCCTTTTGTAATGTAAAGTACAACCTAGCATGCAGCATGGTCATCCACTGCATGTATTAACCAGCGCCATGAAAACCAAAAAGCAATTGCTAGAATTTGTCTGAGCATGTGCAGATCATAGGATGCACTCAGCAATGATTAGCAATCTTTACATTCTAGAATAAACATAAAAGCAAGAGTTAAGTCGTGACAAATAAAAATGACTAACTTCAGTATAGTTAAGACTTCCTATTTTTGTTTTTTATCAATAACATTGAGTTGAAATGCAGTTGATATTAACTAGAGTTTTACTCTAGTTGGAATCTTTACTTTGTCCTTCTATTTGAACTAAATGTTGATATAAAACACATTTATCATTATGTACAGGTAGCTTAAATATATTGTATTACACTATATTATAGGGTGGCAAAACTTTTTCTTGGGAGATTGATGTGGGCACAGCATCCTGAGCAAACAGAGGACAAATACTGAGCACACATGTGGCACATATGCAGTGGGCTGGACTGATCGTATGCACTGGACACACAAAAGTGATCTTCAAAGGCATACTTGGAGGAACGATGAGGAGCAGCAGACCCTCTTGTCGTTCAATATTACACATACATCTGGGGCTAAAACCAAATGAGCACCCAACAACACATCTACCTGCCTATCCTGCCAGCTGGTACTAAAATATAATTTATGGGACCTTCAAAACAAGGATGTCTGGTCACCTTGTTATAAAGAGCAGATTAAAGCCATGAATCTGCACAGGTTGGTTTACACTGTAGTAAATGTAATCTAATAAGTATAATGTAGCCCAGAGCCCATCTAGGTAGAGTACAATGCAGATCACAAGTCTCCATAACACAGGATACATCTCAGAGCCTCCAGTGTGCACATATAGGTAGAGTACAATGTAGAGCACAGGTCTCCATAACACAGGATACATCTCAGAGCCCCCCAGTGTGCACATATAGGTAGAGTACAATGCAGAGCACTAGTCTCAATAACACAGGATATATCTCAGAGCCCCCCAGTCTGCACATATAGGTAGAGTACAATGCAGAGCACTAGTCTCAATAACACAGGATACATCTCAGAGCCTCCAGTCTTCACATATAGGTAGAGTACAATGCAGAGCACTAGTCTCCATAACACAAACGGGTCCATCTCGGAGCCCCCAGTCTTCACATATAGGTAGAGTACAATGCAGAGCACTAGTCTCCATAACACAGGATACATCTCAGACCCCCCCAGTCTGCACATATAGGTAGAGTACAATGAAGAGCTCTAGTCTCCGTACCACAGGATACATCTCAGAGCCTCCAGTGTGCACATATAGGTAGAGTACAATGCAGAGAACTAGTCTCCATACCACAGGATACATCTCAGAGCCTCCAGTGTGCACATATAGGTAGAGTACAATGCAGTGCACTAGTCTCCATAACACAGGATACATCTCAGCTTCCAGTGTGCACATATAGGTAGAGTACAATGCAGAGCACTAGTCTCCATAACACAGGATACATCTCAGAGCCTCCAGTGTGCACATATAGGTAGAGTACAATGCAGTGCACTAGTCTCCATAACACAGGATACATCTCAGCTTCCAGTCTGCCCATATAGGTAGAGTACAATGCAGAGCACTAGTCTCCATAACACAGGATACATCTCAGAGCCTCCAGTGTGCACATATAGGTAGAGTACAATGCAGAGCACTAGACTCCATAACACAGGATACATCTCAGAGCCCCCCAGTGTGCACATATAGGTAGAGTACAATGCAGAGCACTAGACTCCATAACACAGGATACATCTCAGAGCCTCCAGTGTGCACATATAGGTAGAGTAAAATGCAGATCACTAGACTCCATAACACAGGATACATCTCAGAGCCCCCCAGTGTGCACATATAGGTAGAGTACAATGCAGAGCACTAGACTCCATAACATAACAGATTACATCCCAGAGCCTCCAGTGTGCACAGTGCAGAGAAGCTCATATCCACTGGTTTGTACAGTACAGTTACTTTTGGGGCCTCTCGTCAGCACAGTACAGAAAAGCCCAGAGCCTCTTGTTTATACTAAACAGAACAGAGATCTGCAATGTGCAATACATCTCAGGATCCTCAGTTTGTACTGTACAGCTCAGAGCTACCAGTTACTACATTTGAACCCCTTCACATGTTTCTAGCGGTAATATTTGACCAGCAGTTATTTTACAATAGAAGGGGAATAGGCAGAAGCAGAAGCCTATAACAACACTTTTTAGATGTTTAATAATTTAAGGGACAATAGACCTGCTTACCTTACATCTAGTAACCTAATAAATTGGGCTTACTCTGTATGGATTCTGATTGTATGGACAAGATTAGCTCATGTTGAGAAATTAAGGGAAGGTATTGTGTACCTCAGTGAAGCTGTGAGCTATACCATGTAGGGTTACCCAAGATGGGCAGGTTATAACAGAGAGGTCAGACAAATTGTGGTCCACTGAAAGAAGGAGCTGGCAACCCACTCCAGTATTTATGCAATGAAAACAATCAGACACAAGATGTGCCTGGTATGATGCAGTCCATAGGGTCATGGAGAGTCGGAAATTACTGAACAACAAGAACTATATACGGTTTACGATAAACTAAATGCAACATCCTTTTACTTCAGAGAACTAATTTTCATGCAAAAAAAATCATAAATAAAATGTGTTATTTAAATGATCTTTGCAAATGTTGGCAAACATCTGTGTGTTATATATATACTATCAACTTGCCTGTCAACAATGACTGGTTTAAAAATTGTAAGGCTAGCAATGCTGTTTGCCCCACAATGTGAGGCTTTTGCTCCTCTAAGCACGTCTGGTGCCCATTGCGAGCCTTTCCCCTGTGTACTTGAACTTTCCTGCTTTGCACTGATCACCTTTGGCTCTCATTGCGAGCACCGCGATGAGCGCCTTTGGCGCTCATCAAGGGGCTGACGATGAGCACCCTTGGTGCTCATTGCAAGCATCGCACTGAGCGCCTTTGGCGCTCATCGCGGGGCTCACGATGAGCGGCCTTGCAGCCTGTCTTCCGGCAGTGAAGTGATCAGTGTATGCTAATGACATGACGCCCTTGTGACGTCACGTCATGAGCATATGCCGGTCACTTCACTGCCGGAAGACAGGCTGCGGGGGAGAGATAAGAAGGCAGCTCATCTGATTACAATAAAAAGTGAGGAGGAGGATCATAAGGGGGGGGGGGGGAGGAGGATGATAAGGGGTAAAGAGGGAGGAGGATGATAAGGAGGAAGGAGGAGGATAAGGGGGAACAGGAGGAGGGGAAGGGGGAAAGGGAGGTGATTGGAGAGGCGGGAAGTGAGGAGGAGAAGGATAAAGGAGGAGGAGGGGAAGGGGGGAAAAAGAGGAGGATAAGGGGGAAAGGGCGGTATGATTATGTCATTTTTATGTACCGCTTTTACATTCTAAATACTGACATAATCATACCGCCAGGAAGGTCAAAGGACCACTGTGGTCAAAAAAATTCAAATAGCTCTGTCAAGGATCGCTTTCCAGAGCCTGGGTCTTAGCCCATTAAAGGACAGACAGCTTGGCTCCAGGCACTGGATTATCTACGTAAACACCTCCATTGTATTTGTAATCTGTTTTGTCCCATTGTTTGCCAGATAAAGTTAATCACATCTGATATGTGTTAGAGACGGCAGGATGTGGATTGGAGGCTAAGCCTATTGCTCTCTCAGAAAGCTACTGCTAGACCCCACGTGGGGTCATCTTCTGTAATTGTCTGCCACACCCTCTCATTGTTTACCTGCTATAAATATTGCTGACTGTTCAAAAATAAATCAGTTCACTTCTGGACACATATAGAAATCGTTTGTCTCTTATTTTGCTCCTGGTGGCTGCGATACTGAACCAATCTCCACCTTGTAACCTGTCCTTTTCACTACCACAGGAAGGTTACTGGGACTCCTAGAAGCGCTGATTCCTGATGGAGAGACACTGACTAATACAGAAGCCAGATATCAGGGTGCTAGTGTCAAGATTTCCAAGAGCCCAAATGATCCTTGTGGGTAGTTATCCTGTAATCTATAGCAGGTGGCACTGGGCAGTAATAGCCTCTACCCCTGGATCATCACAAGCTCCATCTGAAGAATTCCACTTGAAAATAAGCAATGTGAACCTAGAAGCTAAAACAAAATACAGCCACTAATTTATATATAGTTGTGCTGCTGAGGGATCTACCATTTTAGTTTCCAGTGACCTACTTCCTGAGGTGGGAGAAGACTTTGAATATACTGGAAGTTTGTATCTCAGCAATGGGAAGGTGGCATATACAACTGCCAGTGCTCCCATAAGCTACAGTATAATGGAAAGCTCATTACTTTACAAAGACACACAATGTTAAAACATTTGCTGCAAGAAGGGAAAGAATATGTCATTTAAAAGTAAAAATTTAACCACTGTGTTTTTGTTTTTTACTTTCTAACAACATTTTCCACTTTACCAGGTTTTGTTATTTGAAAGATATAGTAACAACTGACCACTGTGGTCCTTTAAGGGATAGGGTAGGTTTGGGGATTTTAATAGGTATATAATATACCTATGTATATATTTATATACTTTTTTTTATTAGGATGTTTTCTAAGCTCTATTTTTACTGCCTAAGTTCAAACAAATTTACCTGAATGTGTCTACTCTCTGCAGCTCATGAAGACACAGACTCTGCTGCTGGCTGTGCAGTGTCTCATGCTAGCCAATGAGGAGCAAGGTCTCAGCAACATTTTGCAACATACTACTGAGACAGAGTCACTGATTGGATAGTATGAGACACTGCACAGTCAGCATTGCAGAGCCTGGGTCTTCATGGGGGGCAGAGGGCTTACTCAAGCAGGTTCTATTTGTCTGATTTTAGACAGTAAAACAAAGTTTATAAGCACTTTTTTTATAAAATAAAGTACATAAAAGAAGTTAAATACATGAGTATAGTGGTACCTTGGGTTACACTGTTAATCCTTTCCAGATGGGACGGTGTAACCCGAGGTAGCATTTCCCATAGGAATCAATGTAAATTCAATTAATCCGTTCCAGACCCCAGATTTTTCACATTTTAGTTGGAACTGATGGTCTTGTTTTTGGATATAAACCCTTAAAACTAAACAGAAATTAATAAACAACACTGTATGTTATATACCTAGTTAAAACTCCAGTATATAAATAGTACATTTGTGTTCACATTTGAATGTCTAAAAAAAGTTAAAAAAAATTGTTTTCTGCTCAGAATTCTGAGAAATACAGTTATTACACTGCATTCTGGGAGTCTGGGCAGGGACATGCACATGTGCCCACAAAGGCTTCGCTCTTGCAATCCATAACCATTTTAAACATGGCTTCCTTTAAGCATATGCCTGTTTATTACACAGCTTTTTAGCGAAGCTCAGGATGGATAATACACAAGCTAGGAATGGTACCCATGTACTGCTGTGTCAAGGTTACATCCTGTCATCAGCATGGGGCCGGTTTGTATCTTGTGTAGTAGATATTTTGAGGAGGTAATTTACCACAACAATCATTTAATTTATAGTGGGCAAAAGAGCGATAGAGGTGCTCCACCATATAATAAATAAATAGTACATTTGTGTTCACATTTGAACGTCTAAAACAAGTTAAAAAACTTATTTTCTGCTCAGTAAAATCCAGAAATTGTCCATGTACCTTTATGAGGTGCATGAAAATACAGGGAGAAAATAAGGCATTTCCCAAACAATATCTGCATGAAATTCCTGATTACAGTTCATACTAGTAAGGTGAATTTTGGGGGAAAATTTGAGAACATTCGGTTCTGCCCATTTTAGATTAGAATAAATGAATAAAACAGTGGATATCACTGTAAAGATAATAAGGTAGGAGTTGTTAGTGATAATTAAACATTGGATGAATAGTTCTTGACAAAGCTCTTCAGGGGACACATTCACTAAGATTCTAAGCTTCCATCAAGAACAGTCATCACAGCCTTGGAGAAGCATACTCCGAGTACTCTACAGAATCAGAAATTGCAGGGGAGGGAAAGTCTGATTTTGCTGATGTTTTAGAGATTACATTTACAACCAGAAAAAAATTGAATACTATACTTTAAATTAAAAACATATTTGAAATTTAATTTTACAGGGCTCAACAAATGTCAGGTTGTCATGCCACAAAATGCTTACAGGCACCTACATTTCATCCACTGTACATCTCTGCAATTCAATGTTACCTGGAAGCAGACAGGCATGAGTGACTGAGCCAGTGCAGGCCAACGTACCTCTGTGTGAGGAGTGAAAGTTACTGCTGCTAGATCAGCCCTCACTGACAAATATACTTAGCAGAACATCCCTTGTGCAGCTTATCTAGGCCTATTTTAATAGTGACTCTCAAGCAAACAGAAACTACATTTATCCGGCATCTACCAATCCCTGCGGGTGACATATAACTGAGAGTCTACTGTACATATGTATATATATTTGCGGTTGGGTCCCTCTCTCAATGATTGCGTATGTGGAACCATTGCTCTCCAGCAATGGGAATGCCCTCCAGGACATTTGGGAGAGGGTCCCCCCCACAACCCCAGGGAAACAATTTGAACATAAGCTTTGTGGTCGGGTCCCTCTCCTTGTGTAGCTGAGGAATGGCCTATTGCTACGCCCTAACTGTCCTGCTAAGAGAGCCAAGGGCAGAGTGATGGTGAAGAGAGAGGGAAGGGAGCCCACAAAAGCATGATTGATTTGAGGTCCATGAAGGGCTGATGTAGCAGTTGGGCTTATGAGGGCTTTTGAAAGTGTGATTGAAGTGAGCCTACGAAGGCTGGTTTTGGGACTTATGGAAAGCTTGAACGAGGTATGCCTGCGGACCCTGAATAGAGACATGAGAGGAGGGGGGAAGAGAGACACAGGGGACAGGGGAAGTGAGATACAGGGGTGGGGAAGAGAAGCACAGGGGAGCGAGAGAAGGAGGGAAAGAGAGGCACAGGGGAGCGAGAGGAGGAGGGGAAGAGAGACACAGGGGAGGGAGAGGAGGGGGAAGAGAGACACAGGGGGGAGAGGAGGGGGAAGAGAGACACAGGGGAGAGAGAGGAGGGGGAAGAGAGACACAGGGGAGAGAGAGGAGGGGGAAGAGAGACACAGGGGAGAGAGAGGAAGGGGAAGAGAGACACAGGGGAGAGAGGAGGGGGAAGAGAGACACAGGGGAGAGAGAGGAGGGGGAAGAAAGACACAGGGGAGAGAGAGGAGGGGGAAGAGAGACACAGGGGAGAGAGGGGGGGGGGGGAGACACAGGGGAGGGGGAAGAGAGACACAGAAGATGGAGGGGAGGAAGAGAAACAGGGGAGAGGAGGGGAGGGACAGGATGGGGGAGGAGACACAGCGGAGGGGGGAAGAGATGAGGATCAGGGGGTGGAGAGACACAGGGGAGGTATTGGGGGGATCAGAGACACAGGGGAGGGAGACGGGGTGAAGAGACACAGGGGAGGGAGAAAGACACAGGAGTGGTAGAGGGGGAAGAGACACAGGGGAGGGAGAGGGGGAAGGAGACACAGGGGAGGGAGAGTGGGGAAGGAGAAACAAAGGAGGGAGAACGGGAGGAAGGAGAAACAAAGGAGGGAGAACGGGAAAAGAGACACAGGGGAGGGAGAGGGGGGAAGAGACAGAGGGGAGGGAGAGGCTCACAATGAGTGCCAAAGCCACTCATTGCAAGGCCAGAGATGAGCGCTGAAGGAGCTTATCGCAAGGCCAGTAAAGTAGAGGGGGGAGAGGTTCGCAATGAGCCCCTCCCGTCAAGTAGAGGGGTAGAGAGGCTTGCAATGAGCGCCGAAGGCGCTCATTGTGAGGTCAGTGATTAGCGCCGAAGGCGCTCATCGCGAGGCCAATAAAGTAGAGGGGGGAGAGGCTCGCAATGTGTGACAAACACCATTGCCAGGCTTCAATTTTTATTGCCGTCATTTTTGACGGGCAAGTCGCTTGTATATACATATATATATATATATATATATATATATATATATATCAATGATGACTAAAGACAGTACCAGTCTAATTGATAAAACTGGTAACTGATTAATGTAGCTGTAATTGTTGGATGAATCTCTGTTTATTCCACATTTATCAAAAAATTATCCATTGATAGGGCCTATTGACCCCAAGATTCGGGACACAGAAGTTCATGAAAAGAAAAAAAGGTTTGGGAAGCAGAGATGTCCACTGATGAATCAGTTTTAATTATCACAGGGAAACGCGCGTCGGGCAGTATAACCAGGCTGATGGGGTAAGCACTTCTATTATTTCTTTACATAAATAGTTACATTTACCCGATGGGGAACTTGAGCATTTGATATATTTTGTCAATATACAAGGGGGGTTTGAGAGCAGTGCTTACATCTCTGCTTCCCAAACCTTTTTTTCTTTTCATGAACTTCTGTGTTCCGGATAGAGTCTTGGATTTTCTGGAGGTGGTGAGTTCACATTGGGATCCTGCTCATGTTAAAGTCTATGGGCCTCATTCTATTATCGGCCGTAAATCGGCCGCAAAGCTGCGATTCCTTGCGGGGCTCCCGTTACCTTGCAATTCAATTATACGGCGCCGCAAGGCTATCCCCTTACGGCCGGCCGTATATCTTGCAACCGTCCGTAAGCTCAGAAATCTTTAAATGCAAAAATAAATTCAAGACGGCACTTTCAAGCTCTGTAAATGCTAGGGATCATAATGGGGGACATGAGGATTAATAGCAACCCCCTCTCAAGCTTGCACATCAGCCCAAATCCGAGATTACATTAACTGTTTATTTTCCGGCCGCAGCGTGGGCGGGTCTGAGGTGCTCCAAGCCCTCTGGACTTTTTACATGGATATGTGACATAAATAAAAAAATAATAATATTTACGCATTTGAGTGTAGGGGAATGTTTTGCTATTAATGCTAACACCTACAATCACTTTATAGCAGTGCAAATTCACTCTGGTTTTAAGGCCTACTACATCTGTGAGATTCTCAGAACTGCATTCAGAAAACCTCAGCAGGTATGGAGGAGACTATGGAAACTGCGCCATCCCTGGAGCCAATATGTTTATTAATATCACTACTGTATGCATGTTATTATATCTTGGCAGATAGAAATATTTCTGACATTTTGTTTTCAATTTTTAACTGTTTCCTATACCCTGCTTTGGCGTCCCCACCTTCCCCCAACCTTCCCCCATTTATGGCTGGCATAATTACCTCAAATCTCCTCCCCCCTCCTCACATACCTTCCTTCTAAGGTCTCTCTCCCATTTCTTTCTTACTCCCCTATCTTCCTGTACTGTCTGACCCTAATCCATTCTCTCTCTTTCTTTCAGTGCAAATTCACTCTGGTTTTAAGGCCTACTACATCTGTGAGATTCTCAGAATATTGCCCTCCCTCCCTACCCCTCACCCACCCACCCCAACTCAGATTAAATTTATAGAGCCATGGAAATCACCTGACTTCCTACTTGCAGATATATCATCTCAACACTAGGGGTCAGCCAACATACTTGTCTTTCACCTCAGATCCCTCCCCTCTTCCTCTAAAATAAAACTCATTCTATCTTTCACCTGCTTCCTGACCCTTGCTATTCCTATTTGTTACTCTTCCCCAGTTCTCTGCCCTTTAATTCCCTTTAGATTGTAAGTAGCGAGTTTCCAGTCTTGTAGGGTGCTTTGGGATAAAGCACTTTCTGCTAAGATTCTAAGCTCAAAACAGGGCCCTTCAACTTTGAATTTGTTAAACGTGTATTTCCCCTGTTCTTATCCCCTGTACAGCGCTACGGAATATGTTGGCGCGATACAAATAAAAGATAATAATAATAATAATAGTCTCCTAAGAGTGCAGGATGGTTTTATTATGGCTTTATAATGTGCTTAATTGTCTGCCTGCGGGAACTTTTTGCTGCAAGTAAGCTGCGGCTCGGTTTTAGCCTTGCAGAGAGGGTTCCTGGAGCAATTGAATAGCAACCGGGATTTTCTTGCAGCCGAAACTCTTGCGGGCCGTTTTAGATCAAAGGCTTTCCTCCGGCGCGTGCGGCCGCAAGGGATAGCAAGACGGCGGCCGCAAGCCTGCCGGAATCCCCGGGCCCAAAGGGAATAGTAGTGGCAAATAGCTTGCGGCTGGTCCTTGCGGCCCGATAATAGAATGAGGCCCTATGTATTTATATTTAATTTGCTCTATTTCATTTAGGGATTTTTTTTTCTATTTCTAATTTTGGGTAGACGAAGAGAGTGCAAAAGTTGGCCTGTTGCCCAACGTTAAAAAGACAAAGATCATGGCAAATGGCAATCTCACTTCCTAGCAAATAGACGGGGAAGAAGTGGAGGCAGTGACAGATTTTATTTTCCTTGGATCCAAGATCTCTGCAGATGGTGACTGTAGTCATGAAATTAAAAGATATTTGCTTTTGGGGAGGAAAGCTATGGCAAGCTTGAACAAGCTAGTAAAAAGTAAAGATATTAAACTAACAACAAAGGTCTGCATAGTTAGAACTATGGTATTCCCAGTAGTAACATAGGGATTTGAGAGCTGGAGCATAAAGAAGTCTGAATTGACACCTTTGAATTGTGGTGTTGGAGAAGACTGCTTAGAGACCCTTGGTCTGCAAGAAGATCCAATAAATCAATACTTCAGGAAATCAAGACAAACTGTTTAATAGGAGGTATGATCACAAAGCTAAAGCCCAAATATTTTTAGCCATTTCATGAGACAGCAAGATTCCCTAGAAAAGACTCTGATGCTGGGAAAGATTGAAGGCACAAGAAGAAGGGGACGACAGAGGCGGAGATGGATAGATAAGGTCACTGAAGCAATGAACATGAACTTGATGGATCTCAGAGGGGCAGTGACTGAGAGATGCACCTAGTATGCTGTGATCCATAGAGCCACGGAGAGTCGGACACGACTGACCGACTAAACAACAATAATCCTTTATTACTCCTTATGTGGATTAGTCATAGCGGACGGAGTTGTCTTTTTGACATCAATAGAAAGAATATAAAAACATTTCGATACTTTACGATAATGATATTTAAAATTTGCTTTACCATTCTTATATGCATTTATCCCTCTAATCTGTACATTGGGGGCACTAGGGGCAAACTATTTAGCTGATGAATCAACTATTTTTTCACTCACCAATCCTATATTGCCTTTCAATTTCCCATCCTCATGTATTGCCCTTACATGATTTGGGATATACTGATCAGATATATATATATTTGTTTCAGACTTCAAGGTAGTAGTTAATGTGACACATAATACTTTGCAAACATGGTATAATGTAATACTATAGGGGAAAACAAGTACTGTACTATGGAATAAATGTTATTCATAGTAGGAAATGACAATGTGATTTTTTTAAACAGTGAAGTTTGTAATTTTTTCACATACATCAGGCTTTCTAATCCATCCACTAAGGACACTGTGTTAACTCTCGTCAGTGGAAAATCATTGTAAGAAATTGTTGATTACCCCTAGAACTCTGAATGTGTTGTCTTCAGTGTAAATCACATAGATAGACTTCAGGAATTAAATATCAGTATAAACTTATCAATTTATTGTGATTTAAATAAAAGTTTATATCTATACTGAAAGGAGATGCTTGGCATGTAACTTGCTTGGAGACAGTTGCAGGGAATTGGTAGCCACAATATTAAGCAGTAAAAGATGGGATCATGAGCTCCAATCTAAAGATGAGAGGATGGATAACCAATTACTTTTACTATTAATTTTCTTACAAAGATTTAATTATTCTTATTGAATCTATTTAACTGACCTGTGCTGTATAAAAGTTATAGTAGCTGGACCCTTATAGTGGCTCTTCAATTATTTTTAGCAGTTGTGACCTAATTGCAGAATTATCCAGGTGTAGATCATTTTATCAGCATAGAAATATATTAACATACAGTACAAAACAGAAATAATGAATAATTATAATGTATTATCTCAATAATTAACTACTTAAGGAAATAGATATAACATGGAAACAGCTTTAATGGCGGATAAGAACAGAAAAAGTCTAATCTGATTTGCACATTCAGGATAGCTTTGTGCTTATCACAGGCTGTGTTTGACTCACACTTCAACTATAAGGCTGTATCACTACTCTACTACTCCTGTAAAGTAGTTTGTTGTTGCTCAGTTGTTCAGTCATGTCCGACTCTCTGTGACCCTACAGACCACATCACTCCAGGCACATCTTGTTTCTGGTTGTGCTCATCCATAAGGTTTTCATAACAAAGATACTAGAGTGGGTTGCCAGTTCCTTCTCCAGTGGACTGAGATTTGTCTGACCTCTCTGCTATGACCTGCCCATCTTGGGTGACCCTACATGGTATAGCTCACAGCTTCACTGAGGTACACAAGCCCCTTCACTATGACAAGGTAGTACTTTCTCATATTACCCATAAATCTTTCTAGTACTATATACATTGAGAGTTATTTTGTGGGTTTAGGGGTCCTTTTAAGTGAAACATACAATCAGTTGTAATGCTTGTTACAATAGAAAGCAACCCACTCGTTTACAGTAATTTGTAATAAAAGATGCCTCCTTCCTGGATCTGTTTTTGCTATTCTGATCCAATCTGTGTTTTTTTCCATCTCTTTTGCAGTAAAGGATAATGGTGTCTATTCATTACCGCACAATAAAGTTCCCCATGAAAGTGTGTTTTTCTTTTGTTTTGTAAAAGAATGTGACAGCGAGCTATGAGTCAAGTCCTGCTGGAATCATCCGTGAGAGGACGATTGGGAGTCACAAAATGAGCAGACTTGTACTTTTATTACATATATTTATTACATTATTGTGTACGTTATATGTAGATGATAAATATAGACAAATACACAGAATATTGGCATAAGCTGCAATTCTAGACATTGTCAAATAAGAGTGTTTTATTGCTATATAGCAGGCACGACTAACATTGTATGTGTACTGATGGCTGTATACATCCTTTTATGGGTGTTGTAATGTTTACTGTTTATTATCTTAACGGACGTTTGTAGTTCAAAGAAAAACTGCACATGTTTGTGATGTATGTAACAAACTAAATACATTAGCAGCTGTGTAAACCATCAACATAAAAACTTTTTTTTTGAGAAAATCTGAATATATTGGTTATTGAATCTGAATATATCTGTTATTGAGACTCTCTTAAAGTGGTTCCCAAACTTCTCCTCAAGACCCACCAAACAGGCCATGATTTAGGTAGCGATTCAGAATGGGATTCTAAAAGTACCCAGTGAATAATAATGCCGCCTATGTTGCTAGGCCCTTTCTGGATCGATATCTTGTCGTGGTGAAGTGCGTTGTGTACTTCAATGAAGATGTGAGCTATACAATGTCAGGTCACCCAAGATGGGCAGGTCAGAGCAGAAAGTTCAGACAAATTGTGGTCCACTGGAGAAGGAACTGGCAACCCACTTCAGTATCTTTGACAAGAAAACCTTATGGATAATCACACCCAGACACAAGATGTGCCTGGCGAGCTGTGGTCCATAGGGTCACATAGAGTCAAACACGACTGAATAACAACTCGTTGCTAGGACCTGACTTTAATAAGTGGATTCTGCTGCAGACAAATCTCAACACCATGGTTGGTACCCGTATATTTTAATATTACACTTGCCATTGATCTGAGGAGGCTGCACAAATCCAAATGTAGATGCCAAGTATCTGAGAAAATTACCTCAGAATAGCAAGGAACCCAGGGGCGTATGTGTATGTGTATTTCTGGATGTATAAAGTATGTCAGAGCTACACCCATAAAGAGAAATGCCACTGTATAAAGTTATTTTTTGTGCATTTAGACACATTTTCCATAGCACTGTATGGACAATATGAGACCGTTCCTGGCAATGTGCTCATAGGCCCAGGCAGAACACACCACTGATGTATCCTCTGATTTGTTTTTTCTTGCGATTTGGTATTTCTGAGGAGGATTATTCTGCTTATCTCTGTTATTTGAAATATGTTACGGTCTTATCAAACTCCAGTATACGCAGTTTATGTCTTCACTCCATGCTCTCGCATACAGCTTTATTTGATTTCCTTCCCTGAGGCCCAGTGTCTGCTTCCTCTCAGGTGCGCAAACTATCTGAGCTGAGATTCCCCAGGGGTCTTCTCCGTTTAAACCTTTTATTTTGCTGAAATAAGCCACTTTTATATTTAGTTCTGCATCTTTTTTCTTCTATTGATGAGTTCTTTTGGGATTTTTCTGGATGTTCTATGTATTTAGCTATATAGACACTGTCTGTACATTGTTTTTGATTACCTTTACTGCCTGTATAAGTTGTTTGTTCAGAGGATGACAGATTATAAGCACAAGTGGTATATTTGGTGCTTTGTGCAAAGTAAATTGTTGTCTGTGCACACCATTTCTGTGTTATATGCAC
Source organism: Discoglossus pictus (assembly GCA_027410445.1). NCBI lineage: Eukaryota > Metazoa > Chordata > Amphibia > Anura > Alytidae > Discoglossus > Discoglossus pictus. The sequence goes on from CM050171.1 coordinate 92,980,969, forward strand.
AGGCTGTGCTTAGTCTTTCTGTACATTATATGTCAGATTTTGTGCAACATCTGTTTTATGCATAATGTATATGCACATCGGTAAGTGTTTATAATCACATGTGACATATATGTATGTGCCAGAGAAACCATGTAAATACAGTTAGAGTTTACATATATCATTCTATGACTTACCTTTCAAAATATTGTTTGGAGCAGCCACAGTCTTAGGGATGATGCACCTGTAATATGATCCTAGAGAGTGGATTATGACCCCACCCAGTTAAAAGGCCACCAGATGTGTTCTGTGCCACTTGTGTTTCCCAAACCTGTGCTCAAGTGCCACCAACTGGCCACGTTTTGAGGGCAGGTGTGCAAATTCAATTTTCAGTCATTCTGACAATTCTATCTAGATAAGGATATGGCCTGCTGGTATTACTTGAGGATAGGATTGAGAAACACTGACATAGAGAGTTGAAAAGCATATGGAAAATGTGTTTTTCTTTTTGAAATTGCTGCTAAGTTGATTGTGTTAGAAGGATTTGCAGTTTAAAATGGTTTTAGATTGCTTGTATCCTCCTTTAAATTGACTGTATACATAAAGAACAGCTGTTGCTTTGAACCAGTTGTGCAGGCAGAGTAAGGAAGTGTTGCATTTATTATATTACTTAAATTTTTACCCATTTCTAATTATATAGAGATATTATACAGTGGTTAAATCAATTACTTTGTGTAGAAGATTGTGAGCGGAAATCTCACCAATTACTCTTTTAATAATAATTTCTATTTAAGTCATAGGATAAAACAGAAAACAGCTATAAACAGTAAGTGTCAATATGAGATAAATGTGAGTGTTGTAGTGGTTTTAAAATATTTTAGAACTAAATAAAAATATTAATTTAAAAAAGGTGAACCGGAACTAAACTCACCTTCCATATCAAGATATTTGCTATAACTCTGTGGTTGTCAGCATGATAAAGAATGAGAATAGAAATCAATAAAGCTAAAATATATTCAGTGTTACAGTTATAGATATACAGAAGTTTCCTGGGTTTCAAATGTTTCTTTTAAAAACAGCCATTGATTAGTAGAAACATATGTATTATATTGAAAAGTTGAATGTGCTTACATATTTATGTGCTTACATATTTATATGCAAATTTATTTTGTAGCACCGGGGCCCTCCATTTCCTAGCTCCACCACTGCAAGTTCCCACCTACAATGCTGGACTCCTAACATAGATCACTAGACTAGCTTTCAGATGCATTAATGAAAGCTTTGAGAATATGTTTTTTCGATGTATAAAGAGTTGGTGATTATTCTGGCATTACATTTAGTGATTGTAGAAAGGTGTGTTTTTTATGTGGAACAAAAGCCTAAACAACATATTCCTATTATTGGTAAAATTATATCAAAATAAGGAAAGACTTCTTGTAGAGGTGCTCCTGAATACATTGATACCGAGTCCTTTAGTACACGGTGGACTGGAGCACAAGTCCACAACTACAGAGCCTGTTCCAAAAGGATATAATTCACTGGACTGAAGATATTTTAGAGCATGTCTGAAAACAAGCTCTCAGCTTTACAGTATTAGATAGGATCAGAGCAATGTAAACTTTCCTAAAAGAGATGATCGAGTAATTCAACACTTAATGTGGAGCAGCTGCAGGCAAGGCCAGCTCAAGTCTACCGGGGAAAAGCCTCAGATATTGCACTCCATATAAGTTACACATACAGTATAATAGAACACCTGCTTGGGTTGCTGGAATAAAACATCTAGAATTGTATTGTGATTAAAGTCAAGGTCCAGGCATTATAAACATAAGATAGTAGTACTATGCTACTCTATATGCATCTATGTTTTTAATTCTAGAATAAATAACCGTAATTAAAACCGAGTCGAACATATGCATGGTTGTTACAGGACATGTGCACAGTTCAGACCTGAGGCTCAAACATTCCTAGATGGGTAGATATTGAAAATTCCCTATGACCCTACAAAACTTTAACAGGATTAATGTGGACCCTAAATCACACCCGCTTCATCACATTACCAATAGGCCAATCACTAAGTACTCCCTTCAATTATGGGACAAATTAAACATGATCTACATCCTGAGTGCACCCTTCTTCCATCACTAATTTATAATCCAATTGTCACCTCAGCCCTCAAACCACAGTTTTTAAGTCGTTGGCTATATAGGGGACCCATGCACATTAAACACTTTGAGCCAGATTCAACTGAGCAATCGTAAGTTACTGGAGCCCGTAAGTGAGGCTGTAAGTTAATCTGCTATTCAATTGATGTTTTTTTTGCGAGCTCCGCATGGGTTATGGGGTACGGGCTTGAAAACTTTGCGATGATTAAACCCGGAACTTACAGCCTCCCGAAGCCTTTGATCTTTCACTTCCGCAAGAGATACGATCGCTAAAATCGCAAAAGGCTATTCAAATGCTCCAATTCTCCAAGCCCGCAAGTGGTTTCACACCTGTATACGGCAAATGTAGAAGAAAATCCTACGAGCGCTAGAGTGGACCCGCAAGGGGGTTAAACACCTATTCGTAGCACTGTCAATGCAAATAAAATATCAATACTGCACTGTAAATAACGGGGAAAGCGATGATAGACATAGAATTAATTGCACAACAGTCTCAAGCTCGCAAATCGGCAGTTAATAAATTTATTTTTATGTGTCATTTCGGGGTTAATACATATCAGGCCACCCATATGGACTAGAACAGTATTGGCATTCACTTTTATAATTTTGTATTTTTAGGGTTTGTGAGTACCATGACATGTAACCTCCATGTGTTACTGACTTAATGATGACGGTCTATTGGCTATTGGCTGTTTCGAAATGGGAGGTTACGGTCTTGCTTAATTGATCATGTTTCCACCCTGAATTGCATGGTTTATGGAGTCGGCTTGCGGCCCGTAACTTGCAGGCTCCATCAAATAAATAAAATCGGAGAATAACAGGAGCCTGCAGCCATACGGCCTAGAACCCGCGAGATGCGAGCTTGCAATTGAAACAGGCTCTTTATCTCTAATGGTCTTAGCTCTCCTTGGTTGTAATTACAAGAGCAATACTACTTACCCTCTACGTGAACATTTTCATATTATCAAATCTCCCATTGCCATCTTCCCAAATCCACATTAACTCAATAAATCTATTTGTATAAAAGACCCCAACAGAATGACCCTATAGGGACCATCTACACGCCTATTATTAAAGCTGATAATGCTAGGCTGTGGAAACTAAATCAGCCTGGGGACACAACAACAAATTCAAATTTCTCAGCAACAATGGGAATGTGGTCTTGAACATCTGGCTACCAGCAATAGAAATTACCCAATTATAGAAACAAATGTAAAGGTTCAACCAAATTTACGACGTCCCAGCCATCTTACACAGTTGCTGCCGTACATACCCAGCACAGTGTTGTAAGGGCTGCTCACTCATTGGCACCCATTGGCATATTTGGTGGAATTGCTCCAAAGTTTGTAGTCTGTGGGACTGTATGTGGTTTAGTACATATTGTGACCTTAATTAATCACTGTCCTACATTACATTGAGAATCAGTGATATCTGAGAAACTTAGCTAAGTGATGGAGGGCATTCAGACCATTTTAAAAATAAATGAGCCCCCTCACTTTACACACAAAATGGACCAAATTGTACATAAACCTTTGACCCTGGACTGTCCCCTACCCTTTCCTTTTTTTCTTTAAAATGTATTTACCTTTGTTTTCCCCTAGTTAGAATCAGTGTTAGTAAAATAAAAAAATGAAACTCACACTGAAAAATGTTGTTCAGTGTGCCTGGTGTGCTGCTGTCCATATGGTCACGTAGAGTCAGACATGACCGAACAACTAAACAACAAGGTGCATTCGAAACATCCACCCCCACGCCACAATTACTACTTCTCTCAGCTTGCTCTATGTTTATGTATATAAAAACTATGTTAGAAAATACATCTGCACACCCAGTTCCTTTGTAATGGACTGGCATTTGCAGGCAGACTGGTGCCCACTGAATATTGGCTGCCCTAGGACTTGGCCCTAGGCACAAACACAGCACTATGCGAGACTATGGTCTTCAAGACTAAGACACCTTTTATTCTTATTAAAAATACCTATTAACATTTATATTAAAAAAAAAAAATACAAGAAACATTCATTCAATTTTAATGCTCAAATTAAAAACTGAATTACATACATTAATGTTAAACAGAACAATATGAATCGTCACCCTTCACAGGCCATTTTAGAAAGTAGAGTGCTGCTGTTTTTTTGGCTCTTGCTCGTATTACAGCTTACCCTGTCCCTTCCCAAGAGAGAGAGGCCTAGTTCTACTTATAACTCCTTCCTTGCTAGGAGTATCTGTTCTGTATTTTGTTGCACCACAGCTTTCATTCCCCTGGACATAAAAAGGTTAAAGATTTTGGCAAAGCTCGCCCAACAATCTGTTCTTAATTTATCTGAGCACAGAACAGTTTAGTTCCTCGCTGCTAAAACATATTGTGGATTTCTTAATATTGGATTTTGCAGTTTGCTGTGGACTTTGTATGTTAAACCAGTATATCAGACGTAGTCACATGCTTAGTGTAAAACCGTTGTATGTGGCGACATGTAGGGAGTATCCACCACAGGGATGTGAGGGAATATTTATACTGACAAAGGAGGCTCCCCTCAAGTATGTGATCTGTAACCAAACCAAAACATTCAATGTTTATTTAATCATTTTGGGAACCCAGCGGTGATCTGACCACATATCATTGGTTACTGGTACAGGCAGGAATGCCTAACACTACACTACAAACTCTCACACCTGGCCAGGGTTTAAGGATATTCCAAATTGTGTACAGGTCGATTAATCAGTGAATGTGACATTAAGAGCAGGGGCGGAGTAGGATCTCACTTCTTGCTGTGTATGGCTTTTGCCTGATAGTGTGACAGGTCTTGTGACTTTTTTTTAATCTTTATTACCATAATTTTGCATGTAAAACAGTAAGAAGTCAGAGTAGTGGAGGAAAAAACAAACAATCGCACACCAGTCTTAATTTATTATAGTTGTGTGATTTATAAACCCCTGGTTTGTCATTAAAAACACCCACAAAAATATGTAATATTTAATATGTGAAGTTTTAAATTTATTATAGAATGCATAGTGGCTCCATCATGCTCTCTTGAAATATGTTTCTCTTCTTTTGTGAACAAATGCAATTCTTTGATTTTGATATGTAAATCCTTATCATACCTGTGCCAGGAATTTTTCAGACTATTTTATTGTACAGAACAAAAACATGTCCGACTCTTGGTGACCATATGGTACACAGCACCTAGGCATATTTATCTGTGTTTCTGGTTGTGCATATCCATGGTTTTCTTGGCAAAAATACAGTGGTTGCAAGTTCCTTCACCAATGGACTGCAATTTGTCTGACCTCTCTGCCATGACCTGCCCATCTTAGGTGACCCTACATGGTATTGCTCACAGCTTTATTGAGGTACACAAGCCCCTTCACCATGACAAGGTAGTGATCCTAAAGTGTGTGTGTGTATATATATATATATATATATATATATATATATATATATATATATATATATATATATATGTATGTATATATATTAAACAAATAAGAAATCTGTTGCATATATACAAGAATAAAATAATACAGAGGAACAGAAGTTGCTATAACAATATGACAAAGAAAAAAAGAAAAGGAAAGGCAACTCAAACTGAAGCTCAGAACATATTAATGGCAAAATGACTTTCTTATGATAAGAGAGGAAGGAACGGTATAACTGGCAGAAGGTTAGATATCATTCCAACATGTCAGCTCATAAGATGACCCTGAGATGTATAGAACATTCCAAAATCGGTTAGGTCATACAAATCATCACTGACCAAAGAGTAAAAGATTAGAGATTATCCAATTCAAATATAAACCATTTAAAACATAGCTTTTAGTAGCAACTATATAAAAATGAAAAAAATATGTTTAATAACATCTTTATTTAGAATTCTTTATAACAATTGGGTACTGTGTGAATTTAGATCTTGTATATTGGTACTACCTATTGGTGGACTGGGAGGCTTTTGGCCCTCCTTCCTGCTAGTACCCACCTACATCATTGCTTGGTTATTTTTTCTTTTTTTGTCGGTGACGTATGACCATAATCGTTGTTTTTAATATATATTTTTTCATGTTTTATATAGTTGCTATTAAAAGCTATGTTTTAAATGGTTTATATATGAATTGGATAATATCTAATCTTTTACTCTGGTCAGTGATGATTTGTATGACCTAACCGATTTTGGAATGTTCTATACATCTCAGGGTCATCTTATGAGCTGACATGTTGGAATGATATCTATCCTTCTGCCAGTTATACCGTTCCTTCCTCTCTTATCATAAGCCATTTGTCATTATTATGGTAAGATTAATATGTTCTGAGCTTCAGTTTGAGTTGAGTTGCCTTTCCTTTTCTTTGTTATATATAAAAACTGCATTAAAGCATAGATAAGGTTGCAGCTCAGGATGGGGTAATTTAAGGCTGGAAAAAAGAAGGAAATTGGGAAATTAAGGTAGTACGCAACTTTAAGATTCCTCCCTCCGCAAAGGTTTGTTTTCTGATGACATCATCATGACATAATCTATGACATTAGGTGACATCATTCATGACATCACGTATGATATAAATAATATCAGCTATGGCATCACTCATGACATTTCATATAATATGAAAAATGACATAATTCATGATGTTACTGATGACATAACACTAGACTCTCTATGATGTCACTTAATGCATTTATAATTGTACACTTAGCTAAATTGTTAAATTTGAAGGTTTCAAAATTTCCAAATGAAGATGATTATTTAAATTTTTCTCTTAAAGTCATCTGGTAATTGTTAGAATTGTATTTTGATATATCTGCTTGTCTAAAGCCTATTAATTAAAGCTGTATGTTTAGAATTGCTCCACATTTCGTAACTTTATTGCTAATATACTTTAATCAAATATAGATGTAAAATTGTATTCCATATCAAATCCCTTAGATTGTAACTTTGTAAGTTTTTAATCGTATAGGATGCTTGAAAAAGTACACTATATGCAAGATTATAAACTCAAAAACAGGGCTCTCTGTTTGTTCAATCTGTATTGATAATGTTTTTATCTTTTGTTCGTCTTATGGCGCTGGGGAATATGTTGGCGCACCAGACAGGACAAGATTTAGGTTTAATACTATGTTAATATAAGTGAGTATTATCATTCAACAGGCTGTGCAACCTGTATTTGTATTTACATGGTGTGAAACCTACCTCATGTTCTGTCTGGTGGGCCTTGAGGACAGGGTTGTGAATTACTGCTCTATAGTTAAAATATTAAAAGTGTGTCTATTTTTTCTATATTTTAGGTACAACTGTAAATTATTTATTTAAACTTTTTATCATTGGTTATGGCCAACTTATGAGTTGAGCATTGTATGTTTTTTATCGAATAATACTTATTGCTAGCTATTAAAATAGCAAAATTAATTGTAAAATTCATACAAATAATTGTTTCTGATGAAAGCAAGACCTGCAAATTAAATAACAACCAATTGAGTAACTATAGACTTTATTTGATATGGTTAGAAAAAGCATTGTGAACTTAAGAACATAGGGCCCGATTCAATTGCAAGCCCGCAACTGGCACGATGTAGGCCGTATGTCTGCGGGTGTGTTGTGGTCTCCCGTTAGTCTACAATTCCGGAGCTTTTCAATTGCTCAAGCCCGCAAGTTACTGGCCCAAAGCCGACTCAGTAAACAATGCACGGGTTAGTAGCAGTTCAGGGCGGGAACATGATCAATTAAGCAAGCCCGTAACCTCCCATTTTGAATCAGCCAATAGAAAATGAGACTGTCATTATTACGACAGTAAAACATGGAGGTTACATGTCATTCAATTAGGTTCGAGGGTCCGATACGCGATCAGACTCGCAATATACAAAATTATGAAAATGAATGCCAATGCTGTTCTAGTCCATGTGGGTGACCTGATATGTATTAACTCATTGATACCCAAGATCGATTTAACCCCAAATTGAAACATAAAAATAAATCTTTTATACTGCCGATTTGCGAGCTTCAGACTGTTGCCCGTCCTTCCCCGTCATTTACATTGCAGTATTGTTTTTTTATTTGCATTGTCAGTGCTATGAATAGTAATTTCTAGCACTCGTAGGATTTTCTCCTTAATTTGCCATTTACAGGTGTGAAAACATTTGCAGCCTTGGGGAATTGGAACAATTGAAAACCTTTTTTACAATTTTAGCGATTGTAATTTGCGAAAGTGAGAGATCAAAGTCTTTGGGAGGCTGTAAATTACAGGTTTGACCAACGTAAAGATTTCAAGGCTGTAACTCAATATCTATACACACACACAATACACATTATATACATACACATGGTGTTAATGATCAGTGTATAATTAGTTTATATGGCAGCTGTCAGTGATTGCACATCTTCCTCAGACCACATTATCTCCCTGTCACTCACAGTCAGCTACCCAGGCCCGGCTCTTCCAGCTCTGAGGCCTGCTCCAGTCCGCGGATCCACGGTGTTTCCTGTTCCCCAGGCCGGCCTAGCCCCGCCTCCCCAAGGTATCCTTACTGATCAGAGCTCGGAGCTCCGTGCGCGTCCTGAACCTCCGCCACTACCCGCAATCTCACCACATTCCGGCGGGATTGCCGGGCTCCGGGATGGTGCGGCTACTGGCAGTGGCGGCGTCTGGCTCCCCCTCCGGAACCCCAACCAGGGACTGGGCGGCCCTGCGCGGGGCATTGTGGGGAGGAGGTGGCTGCTTCATCGCAACAACAGAGGCCCTTGCACTCAGCCCTCGCTATGCGAGGGCCGCGGCTCGCTGTGCGAGCAGCGGGTTCGGCTAGTGGCAGTGGCGGCGTCTGGCTCCCCCTCCGGAACCCGAACCGGGGCATTGTGGGGAGGAGGTGGCTGCTTTATCCCAACAACTGAGGCCCTTGCACGCAGCCCTCGCAATGCGAGGGCTGCGGGCAAGGGCTGCAGGCAAGGGCCTCAGTTGCTGGGATGGAGCACCTTCGGCGCTCCATCCCAGCAACTGAGGCCCTTGCCCGCGGCCAGCGTGAGCAACAGGCCGTACGCTGCGGGCAAGGGCCTCAGTTGCTGGGATGGAGCGCTGAAGGCCCGCAAGCGTGAGCAACGGCCCGTACGCTCACAACTATATATGTGATTATAAAATGAGCATATGAGATAACAGATTGGAATGAGAGTGATTTTGATTTAATTGATAGCAAAATAAATTGGGTTTAAGTTATTATCGGATAACAGTATACTAAAAGTTTTAGCTGAGGATAATATTAGGATAATATTGAATAAACGCTTCGTTGGTTAGTTTAGTCTTTTTTAGTTTCAGGGAATAATGATCCTAATGATCATCCTCTTTAAAAAGGTCAGCGGTTTTAATAAAGTTTACATTACTTTATGTAGTGGTGATATCCATCGACCACAAAAAATGAGGCTAAATGAATTGCTAATATTAAGGTTAGTTATTAGTTTCCCTTTTAAATGGTTTGGTTATAAGGAGGGAGATTAATGATTTAAAAATGTTATTGTCTATGGGAAGCCTGATTTTAGGTATGTGAGAGACATATCTGTGGAATACATAAAATAAGAGCCATACTGATAAAACAATTAACAAGACTAAATACAGTATTTGATCCCCTGCTAATTTTGAATGTTTGTCCACTGACAAAGAAATGATCAGTCTATACATTTTAATGGTAGGTGTATTTTAACAGTGAGAGACAGAATAACAACCCCCCCCCCCCCCCAAGAAAAACGCATGTCAAAAAAGTTATAAATTGATTTGCAGGTCAATGAGTGAAATAAGTATTTGACCCCTTAAACTTAGTAAAACCCTTGTTGGCAATCACAGAGGTCAAGCGTTTTTTGTAAATGGCCACCAGGTTTGCACACATCTCAGGAGGGATTTTGTCCCACTCCTCTTTGTAGATCCCATCCAAGTCATTAAGGTTTCGAGGCTGATGTTTGGCAACTCGAGCCTCCAGCCCCCTCCACAGATTTTCCATGGGATTAAGGTCTGGAGACTGGCTAGGCCACTCCAGGACCTTGACGTGCTGCTTCTTGAGCCACTCCTTTGTTGCCTTGGCTGTATGTTTTGGGTCATTGTCATTCTGGAATACCCATCCACGACCCATTTTCAATGCCCTGACTGAGGGAAGGAGGTTCTCACCCAAGATTTGATGGTACATGGCCCCCGTCCATTGTCTCTTTGATGCAGTGCAGTTGTCCTGTCCCTTTAGAAGACAAACACCCCCAAAGCATATCTTGGGGTTATAGGGAGCATTCCTCCTCCTCCAAACACAGCGAGTTGTGTTGATGCCAAAGAGCTCAATTTTGGTCTCATCTGACCACAACACTTTCACCCAGTTCTTCCCTGAAGTTTGCCAATGAACATCTGAGTTATTCAGACCGGCCTGTACATGTGCTTTCTTGAGCAAGGGGACCTTGCAGGCGCTGCAGGATTTCAGTCCTTCACGATGTAGTGTGTTACCAATTGTTTTCTTGGAGACTATGGTCCTAGCTGCCTTGAGATCATTACCAAGATCCTCCTGTGTAGTACTGGGCTGTTCTCATGATCATTGAAACTCCACGAGGTGAGATCTTACATGGAGACTGGCAGTTATTTTGTGTTTCTTCCATTTGTGAATAATCACACCAACCGTTGTCACCTTCTTACCAAGCTGCTTGGCGATGGTCTTGTAGCCCATTCCAGCCTTGTGTAGGTCTACAATCTTGTCCCTGAAATCTTTGGACAGCTCTTTGGTCTTGTGGTCTTGGCATGGTGGAGAGTTTGGAATCTGATTGATTGATTGCTTTTGTGCACAGGTGTCTTTTAAACAGGTAACGAGTGCTCCTAATCTCAGCTCGTTACCTGTATAAAAGACACTTGGGAGCCAGAAATCTTGCTGAATGGTAGGGGATCAAATACTTTTTCCCCCTCACTGACTCACACAACATTTTTGAAATGCGTTTTTCTTGTTTTTGTTTCTGTTTTTGTCTCTCACTGTTAAAATACACCTACCATTAAAACTATAGACTGATCATTTATTTGTCAGTGGAGAAACGTTCAAAATCAGCAGGGGATCAAACACTCCCCCCCCCCCCCCCCCCACTGTATATGTGTATGTGTTAGTGGCGTGAGTATTAGAGTATTAGAGAAAAAAAAAATACTGTATATACTCGAGTATAAGCCGAGTTTTTCAGCCCTTTTTTTAAGGCTAAAAAGGCCCCCCCCCCCCCCGTGTCTCTCTAACCCCTCCTTGTGTCTCTCTACCCCCCGTGTCTCTCTACCCCCCGTGTCTCTCTAACCCAACTAATACATGGTAAAACAGATAAAGCACCATACAATAAATACAAATATTTATAGATATAAAACCCAAATAAACGTAACAAACCAGGATCAAAAATAGTTCAGGGCATCCCCATAGCCCATCACACATACCAATAATAAAATGATAAACAAAACAACTCATAAAAGAAAAAAAGTGCAACACAGTGATAAAAAGCTCTCTTACCTGCACATGTGTGAACACGTGACGTGGGCCAGGAGCCGGGGAGCATGCAGGTGACAAAATCCAGAGGTGTGACCTGGTAAGAGAGATAGCACCGAGAGAGAGATAATCTGCTTAATAGTGATGAGCCACAAAGTAGACAAGATCTAGAGAGAGACAGGGTTGTAGGAGTGCAGGAAGATAGAGGCTATTGCCAGAGACCATGACATGTATGAGCTGAGGAAAGAATGGGAAATAAAAATTTGAATTAGACAGAAGTCTAAAAATATCATGAATATCACCAACAAATAAAAACCCAATGTAAACTGAAAACAGAAAATCAAGCAAGTCCTCGCCCCTGTAATTCACGTAAAAAGCTTTATTCTTTATAAAATATTAAAAGTTAATCTGCACAACCAAGATAAAAATAAAAATAGTGAAATTGCAACTAATTTCCTTAGCGCACTGCTGACTTCTAGTGGGCCAGAATTGATATTACAAGTACATCATATTGCATCAATAGTAATACTTTCCCTCTCCTAACAATGAATAACACTTACCTGTCATCTTGTGGTTACTGAGACAAACTACAATAAAAACTTTATAATAGCTGGAACTAATAGAAACTCTAATTCAATCACATGAAGTAACATCTCATGGTTGTCCAAAATAACTGCTACTACTTGTTCCTCGATCCTAGAAAATATAAATGTATCCACATTTTAAAATCTAATAACTAAAGTGTCATTCAAGCAACATAAATGACAATGTCACCTTCCTCTACCAAGTCTTCTAAAAAACATTTGAAGCAACATCTAAACAAGACTTTATTTTTTTATGTAAAAACCTGTAAAGTATAAAAAACAGACATTATACCAGGTTGTGACATGATACAAGATTTGTTTTGCCCATAAACCAGAACATTACATTCTTTATCAGAATATTGCTGCCTTATTCAAAAAGGAAATGCAAAGCTTGTGCTCTATAAAATTATACTATTACCCTTGGAAAACCGACGTATGCACTAGAAACCAAAATAGGTGACATTATAACTGTTATATAGAGCAAATGGAGACGGCAAAGTACACCTTTATATCCAATCCTAGCTTTATACCCATTAATAGCATTCCAAGTATATAATAGTACAAAAATGGACCAAAGTTCAAAGATATATACAGGTGTATATATGGCAAGGTACTTATCACAATTGAATCACACTGTATGAGACAGCACATTGTTCATTTAATTTTATTTGAACATATTTTAATCTTTTGTACTTTTATATTTGTTTCAATACAAGTTATATTTTACATATCTTTGAACTTGGGTCAATTTTTTAACTATAATTTACTTTGGATGCTATTAATGGGTAAAAAGCTAGGATTAGATATAAAGGTGTACTTTCCCATCTCCATTTGCTCCATTCATTCTTTGACACTGCTTATCATAGTTTTTTTTGTCCGTAAAAAATTAAGCTAATTGCATTTGTAGCGCTTACCAATTGGGACAGAAATGTTCCCTATGGACTAATTCAGTGATCTCCTCTCCTTTATTCAACATTATAACTGTGCAGATCTGCTTTCTTCACTCAGCCTTGATAAGGCTGTTGTGGCCAAACCTACCCAGCAGTCCTTTCAGCTTCTTTTGATCCCTTCACCAAGACAGCTGATGTCTCTAAAATGCCCATTACTCAGATGTATTATTTAACAATATGAACTCAGGCTCAGCATTATAAAAATCAGGAACTGCTTTAATTGCTGTTGTAATCCATAACATGTTCAATAGATGTATATTTAATAAGCTTGAACTGATAACATTCTGTAACAGTTTGTGTGTATTCTGAGTTTTGTATAAATTGCTATTACAGTCATTGACAATGTTGCATCTGCAGGGTATCATAACATCCACTTCATTATTATCTTCTGTAGGAATGCTGACATATACATATATTTTTTGGATAGGTTTCCTTCCCTTTTATTAGGAGCATACACACACTTCAGTTTCGTCTCGTTTTATTAGGAGCATATACACACTTCATTAATTGTACAGGATTGGGGCAGCCATTTTCTTCACTATGGGCTCTGACACATATCTATCTTCCAGATAACTTATTCTATAAATACAGTAGACTCTCAGTTATCTGGCACCAAAGGGGATTGGTAGATGCGAGGGATGCGTGCAAGGGACTCAGTTGTTGGGATGGAGCAGCCACCTCCTCCCCACGATGCCCCGGTTCGGGTTCCGGCGCGTTTATAACCCGGTGCGCATGCCTCCCTCGCAGTAGCGTTACGTATGTGAGTGCGCATCTGTTCCCGCCACTAACGTCGCTCCAGGACCATGGCAGACCCACGCGTCAGGCAGATCAACATTAAAACTGGGGTGGTGAAGCGGTGAGTGGAGCTGGGGGAGGGTTGTGAGATAGAAGGGAGTCCTGGGCTGGTTTGTGGGGACCTGACAGGGGAAAAGGCCTCGCACTGCAGGAGCAGGTAAAGCGTAGCAGGCTGGGCCCTGAGATGTCACATCTCCAGCCATCACTGGGGCCATAATGTGATACATTACATTGCTATTTTCTTATATGCGGTTTTTAGTTCAAAAACTAAATATCCAATAATCTCTTGGCTTTCCAGCGCTATATATATTGTATATTGTGTGTGTGTATTGTTTGTGTATATATAATGTGTGTGTATATTGTATGTGTATATATAATGTGTGTGTATATTGTGTGTGTATCAACTGCGGCCCTCGCGAAGCAACTGCAACCCTCGCAAACTTTACGTTGCAACGCAAACAACATACGAGACACGTTAACACACATTACGGACTCGCAAAAATCGCCCGCAACCCGCGGCATGAAAAAATTAAAAACACAATAAATGCACACAACACATACATAAAAAGCTTACCTACAGCAAGAGGAAGAATCCAGGACCTCAAAAAATGAAGTTACACCTTCATTTAACTCATAATAAAACAATTTAGACATTAAAAAATTCTCTAAGCAAGAGAAAAAATGGCCGACGAACAAAACGAAAACGAGGCTACAGCACTCTAAACACGCAAAACACCACAAGAATCACGCAAAACACCACAAAACACCTACGGATATTCCACTACAGACGCATACCACACATTAGCCGGCATTTTAGAACAATGCGGAACTACACAACTACGCTACCTTACAATTCCATTGCCGTCATTTTTTGACGGGCAATTTGCTAGTATATAAATAACAAACTGTCTTATAAACTCGACAAGTAAACCCAGAGAAAAATCTAATCTAGATTTAGTGATTCTTAACATAGCTCCCATAATTTTTTTTATACAAGGTCTTTAGCTCATCAATTAAAACCTGAGTTTAAACATTAAAAGATAGTTGTGGGTTTATAACCATATATTTAATTATTTACCTCCTATCCAGCCTCCAATGCTGTAGGGTATGTCCAGAGTCAAATGCCAAGCCTCCTCCTCCCTGAGTCCTCCTTTCCTTAGGTTGTGTTGAAATTCTGGATTCAAGTCACGTCAGTGGGGTGCTAAATGGGGGATTCTTGCCAAGGTTCCCAAATCTCATAAAATTGAGACATCTTATCTAGTATAATACAAGTTAGTTTCTCATTAATTAATATGTAGCTAATTTTTTTAAATTACCTCTTGGAAACTTAGGGCCTTAGACTTCCACTTGCTAGCGATATGAAGTTTAACAGCGACTGCCATTATTTGGAACAGCTTGTTTTGATTAGAAGACAAATTTTGTACCCCAATTCCTAAAAGGCAGGCTTCCATACTTACCGGGATCACCTTCTTAAATAGCAATGCGGCAAGTTGTGTTAGATCTCCCCATGTGCTGTGAGCCACTGGACAAGACCACCAGTGTGGATATGATCCCCTTCTGTTGGCACCCCCTAAAGCATTTGTTGCTCTCTTGGGGGTCAATCTTTTGAAGCTTATCAGGAGTACAGCATGCCCTCTGGAGGACCTTGATAGACGTTTCTAGGTGGGCATAATTAAATGATCCTCTGCTTAAGTTTGAGCATGATTCCACCCATTTCTTCCACTCCCATTCTACTCCTAAATCTTCCTCCCATCTACGTATAAATTTAGGCTTCTCATCCATGGTGGTGTTTGTGAAAATATCATAGAATGAGGAATGACCCTACCATTATTTTCCTTTTGAGGTCCACCAATGTTTGGATATTGAGCTAGAATCTAAACCGATAAAAAGGGAGATATATCTGTGTCTAGTCTATTTTTAGGTCTCACCCACTTCCAGGAGGTTAAGGTTAGGTGTATCATTGTTTTTTTGATGTGATTTAATGTGGCATAATCTTTCTGGAACCCAGAGTATCATTTCCCAACTGTGAGGGAGCATTTGTTGATTTTCTAAGAATACCCAGCTTGGTTGGTATTTAATAGAGTGCGTAAGGTGTATCTGAGCTAGTCGAGCTGCTTTAAAATAGCCCCTAAGTTTGGGCACAAAAAGCCCCCCCCTACTTTTATGTCTATACATTATTCCCTTAGAAATACGGGGGTTCCTATTTTTCCAAATAAATCGAAACATGTTATTCTGAAACCTGTCCAATTATTTCAAGGAAATCGGAATAGGAAGAGTTCTAAAAAGATATAAAATCTTGGGTAATATATTCATTTTGGTGGATGCTATACATCCAGTCAATGAGAGTGGGTATTTCATCCATTTCAGCATGTCCTCACTTTGTTTTTTGTACATGGGGGATAGTTTGCCTTATACAGATCTAAAACTTTGGATGTAATGTTGACTCCTAAGTATTTTATATACTGACCAGGCCAGGTAAAGACATAATTAGATTTCAGAAATTCTAAGTCAGGTTGGGTCATGCCTAGACTTAGGGCCTCAGTCTTCTCTAGATTGAGTTTAAAGTCCTGACATTCTGAACACACTGAAATTACTCCGACACTGCTGAAATGATCTATGACAGATATAAGTGCTGATATTGAAGATAGGGGATTAGTTAGAGTGCATATAATATCATCTGCAAAAAGAGAGCATTTATAGTGATGCAGTCCTACTTGGAGACCTTGAATCTCCTTATGCGAACGAATTGCCTGTGCCAAAGGTTCTATACCAAGGGCAAACCGCAGGGGCGAGAGTGGGCATCCCTATCGGGTGCCTCTTTGGATCTGAATCTGAGCTCTATGTTCGCCTGGTAGCTTCAGATTGGCTAATGGGGAGTCATAATAGGTTTTAAGTAAAGTAATAAAGCGCTCTTTGAATCCAAACTTTTCTAGCGGTTTATAAAGAAAAGGCCATTCGACAGTGTCGAAAGCCTTTTCAATATCTAAGGCCAGAAAACACATTAGGGATTTTGCTCTACACGCTAAATGTTGAATTTTCCGAATTTGCCTGACATTGTCCCCCACCTGCCTATAAGGTATAAATCATGCCTGGTCCTTGTGTATGATTTCAGGTAGAAATTTAGAGATCCGGAGTGCCATAATTTTAGCTAAAATTTTAACATTGCCATTTAATAATGAGATGGGCCGATAGTTCTTAACACTAAGATTGTCTCTACCCTCTTTAGGAAACACTATCAAATCAGCTTGGTTTAACTCCGGTGGCATACTTTCCCCTCTTAAGATTGTATTAAATAGAGACGTGAGATGAGGTGTAAGCAAAGCTTCAAATTTCGTATAGTATAAATTTGTAAAACCATCCGGTCCTGGGGATTTACCTACTTTAAGGCTCTGGATGGCTGCTTTCACCTCTTCCGCGGAGATATCTGAATTCAAGTTAGATAACTGTTGTTATGTTATTGAGGGAAGGCCAAGTGATCCTATATAAGAGTCAAGGTCTGACATTTTAGTTTGTGTTTGAGACGAATATATCTGCTGATAGAAAGACTGAAATGTTTTTTGAATGTCCTTTGGGCTAAAAGAAATCTTACCATTGGGCATTTTGATTTGAGTAACACTAGATTGAATATCCTTGGTTTTTAATGTCTTAGCTAACATTTTATCTGGCTTATTCGCCTTCCAATAGTATAAATGTTTTGTCTTCCTCATAGCTTTTTCAGTATAGTGGGAGAGTACCCCATCAAGTTCTAACCTTATCTTGTCAATTTGTTTGCGCATTTTAGTGGATGGACTCTGCAGGTTAGCTTTCTCCAGACTGCTGAGTGTGGCTATTAATTCTGTTTCCTTTTGTTTAAGGGATTTGCTATATAGAGAGGCAAGTTTGATACAGGAACCCCTTATATAAGCCTTATGGGCCACCCAGAGCCATCCGTCCCCCGTCCCTGGAGAATAGTTGGAGTCAAAATAAGTTTTGATATCTTCTGCCAATATTGCCACACTATTAGGATCAGATAGAAGATGTTCATTAATTTTCCAACTATTAAATGGAGACTAGCTAGGACCGAGAGTTAATCTAATAGATATTATTGGTCAACCAGGGACAGGGGGCAGTGTCGGAGTCCTGAGTACAATCGAGAATGAGGGAGTCTACTATAAAGGTATCAGTCCTCGAGTAAGTTGCACGAGTGGGGGAATAATACGTTTATTCTTTACGATCTGGATGAAGACCCCTCCAGGAATCCACCAGACTCTAGTCTATTCAATAACTGATTAATTTGGTTTCGTTTTTTGGAGAATTTGTTTTCTAAAGTCTTCCCTGATCTGTCTGTAGCTGAATTAAAGGTGAGATTGAAGTATCCTCCAATTACCAATCTTTCCACATCTAATAATTCTAGTTCCTTCAGTAAATTAATAAGAGTTTTGTGAGGTGAAGTTGTGGGGGAATACAAGGAGACTAGCGAAATTCTAAGACCCGGAACTGTCCCAGTTACTATTATATAATGTCCATCTATGTCTATAGTGCTTTGCTCTATTTTAAATGGGAAATTCCTATGTATTTGAACTGCTGCTCCAGCCTTCTTCATGGGTTGGGTTGTCGCATAGACTATGGGGTATTCTTTATGAAGAAAGGTTGGCTTTTTCTCATGTGAGAAGTGGGTTTCTTGTATAAAAATAACTGAGGGCTTAAACTGTTTATAGTATTTAAAGGCCTTCCGCCTCTTAAAGGGGGAATTAAACCCTTTCACATTGTGAGTTATAAAAGTGTAGTCTGAGGTACTCATTTTAGATTAAGACCAATGTGTGTGATCTGTTGTCTAGTACCTGTTTTTCTCCTTTTTTGGAGCTCCAGGAAGCGCTGGAATGTCAGTTTATTATCGTTATAAACTAAGAGTAGAGCAAAGACATAGAGCATTAGTGTTAATTTTTTTAGACATCTATTGTACACATAGTCAGTTGGAATAATGTCATTCCTAAACAGTAGTTCTGCAGCATTCAAGGGGGCTACCTTTAGGCGACCATCTAACAAACAAACTATGAAAACAGTAACTTTCTTGATCATTAATTCCGCTTCTTCTAAAGAGACTATACTTGCCAGGCAGCTACATATCTGTAACCAAAAAATTAGCAATTCTCTTTCTCTATTTTCAGTAGTTAACAGACTAAAGAACATTCTAACGTTTTTCATTTTAACTGTAAAAACATGAATTAGATAAAAAAAATAGAATCTGTTTTTCTACAGATTTAGGGGTCTAACTAGCACAGGCTAAAGCTACATTCTCAACATCTAGTTTCCTAAATAGCAATTTTAAGTAGTAGGTAACAAGTCAATCAGCATCTTGCACTTTCTTGACAAATTACTATGCTTTGAGAAATTCAAGGAACTCTTTCCTTTTTTTTTCTTTTTTTCCCTAATTTTGGATCAATTGGATCTCGCAGCGGGTGCTGGATCGGCAGTAAGTCTAGATTCCTCATTGCGTGGAGAGCTGTAAATACTCCTGCCCTTACGGTTTGTGCTCAAGTCTCTGAGGGCTCTAGGAGGTAGTGGGTTCTTGTGTGAGGTTCTTGTGTGAGCTAACTAGAGTCCATTGTCTTTTAGGAATGGGAGGAGTACAGCTAGGCAGTCCTCCAATGTGCGAGTGGTATGTGCCGTACCTTGGTAGTTAAAAGCAAGGGCAAAGGGAAAGTTCCATCGGTATTGAACTTTATGCTGCTGGAGAATAGCAAAAGCAGGTTTCATCTGCTTTCGCCTCTCCAGTGTGTTAGGAGATAAATTAGCATTGAATTGAAGATTGGAATTGTTCAGGCCCTTGATTATCTGAAACTTTCTGGTCTGTGAGAGTAAAAGGTCCCTGGATTGTTGTCTAAGAAACCTCACAATGACATCTTTTGATACCTCAGAATTTCTTGTACCTCCAAGAGCTCTATGAGCCCGCTCAATTTCAAGTGTAGTTTCTGATTGATCAGGGAGCATAGCAACAAAAGGTCTCTCTCAGGACCCTGATGTTATGACGGCGAGACCGATTCTCCAGATCTTCAATCTTGTCTGTAAGCTCCATGATGTTGAAAGTATTTTGGTCAATAGATGACCTGTCTCGTTGTTGAGCTTCTCCGACCTGATCCACTATTTCTTCCAGAAGTGGAGTTCTTTGCCCCAACTCCTTTAAATCTTTCTTCAGCGGTTCTATTGCCTTGGTTAGAAGGTGTTCAATTGCAGCTATTGAGCTAACGGAGAGGTCAATATCCTGGTTTGATAGTTCAGGAATATCCTCCTGGTCTGAAAAGTCTGAATGATCTGAGGCAGAGTCCATCTGAGACGTGGGCTTGGCCGCCTTAGGCTGGAAATGTCCCTGGATGCATCTCCTAGAGGGACCCCTTTTGCCTTTCTTCATGTTTGAGGTTAAAGAATTTCGTGATCAGGAAAGCTAATCCTGCTTAGAGTGCTGCTTTTTTTTTTTTTGGCAGGTGTAAATGTTCTAAGAGCAGGAGCACTGTATCATGACTTGCATTTAAGTTCATTAGCTATACTTGGGAGGAAGACTAGTGGTAGTATTAGTGCTAGTCAGAACCCCTTGAGGGCATATGTTTACATCTTTTAATTCAGTGTCTTTTGGGCAGCAGAAATCTTGGGAAGCAAGTGAGGCGACAATCTTCCAAAGTGTAAATGTTTACTTGGCAGTTCTCCTTGAGATTGATTAGGTTACCTCCAACAAGCAAAGGCTCAAATGCTGCAAAATATCAGTTGCTATTTTCCTGAGTGACCACACGCGACAGCACAGGGCAGTATTGACAGATAGTTTACACCATTTTCTTGGCTTCAACTATAAGCCAATCAAGCCTAACTGGAATTATCTAGCAGTTGTACAGTCCCAGCTCAAAGCTGTATTATTAAGACAATGTCACTTTGGTGATTTTGTAGTCTTCTAATGCAAAAGTGCCATTTTGTGGTATACAGATTTTTACTTTGTTTTAAGGGGCAGCCACGTCCCAGAAGTTGCAATCAAGCAAACAGTTTCAGAAGTACAGCATAAATACACTGGTGAATTGGGTGTAGACTTGTGTAGCCAGGATCATCTATGGCTAGGGTGATGGGAGTCAGCCTGCAGTTTGACTGTAGTGAAAGGTCAGATTGTTGAATTGGTAAAAGATAAGAGGCTTTTGATAGCAGTTATATTAATGGGCCTTGAATTGTCTGAGCCAGGTAAGGAGTATAAGGGTTGCAGGGGGTACAGGCACACTTCAGAAGTCTTAGTTGTGGCAGTAACAGTCTCTTGTTCCTGCTGAAAGGTATCAGCAGGGGCTTCCCTGTCCCCTGTAGAGTAGTTGGGGAAATGGCCACCCTTGACTTTCCTGCTTCCCTTCTCCAGCCCCTCAGTACTCACAGTGATGTTGTCTTGCCAGGTAGAGGGTCTCAATGTTAGTGTGTAAGGGTAAATAGCAGTCTCCTCGCCAGGCCCGAGATTCAAAATGACGGCCGTCCAATTCGCTGGCTCTTTCACCCACCCTGCCACTCCTTAAGTTGTATAACCGTGCGGTTCAGAGCTCCCCGGACCTCCCCGGTCGGAAAAAGCCGCCACTGCGACAATCTGGGGTACTCACGGGGCCCAGGCTCCCACTCCAGTGCCCGACTTGATTTGCTCTAAGAGGACCGCAGCCCGATCCTCAGGCCTCTCCACCTTCCACCACCTCTGAAGTTGTTTTTGTCCAGGCCCTACCGCAGAATCCTGCTGGAGCCCGAGTGCGCCGGCTCCAGGCTCAGGGCCCCTGTAGTCCTCTCCCCCCAGCAGGTCTCTGCAGAGGAGCAGCCCTCCGGTGGGCTGTCTGGATGTAAGTTTTTTCAGCAGCTGCGCCTCCGGGGGTGCCGTTCGGGGATCCCATGGGGGTTATAGGTCGCCCCCTCTTCTTCTCCCAGCTGCTCTTGGGATAAACATTATCGTTAAATGACACTAGGGCAGTTTATAAGCCCAATCGTTGTCTTTAAAGCAGTAGCTCAAGAAAAGTGCATCCAGCTCCAGCAGACGCAAGCTCCGCCCCTCTAATATTTTTTATATTTCTAAAATTAATATGTATTTTTTTTTAATAACTTAAGCCTAATTTGATGTACTCATATCACATATATAGTTGTGGATCTTGCGATGTTGGTGACGTTTGCAATGTTGGTAACGCACTTGCGAGACGTTGAAGCACGCAGGACTTAGGCTGCAATGAGTGCCGAAAGCGCTCATTGCACTGCAAGCCTTTACGAAGCGAGGTGAGCCAATGAACCATGCTGGACTTTGGCTGCAATGAGCGAGGTGAGCAGTTGAAGCCCGTATTACTTTGCTGCTGACCATGAGGAATTCAGTTTGCTAACTTAACGGCCAAACTTAGTTGAAACACGTAACTCCAAAACCCCCCCAAAACAAGCAAAATATTAATATTATTTTTTTAAAAAGCCACACTGAAACACAGCACAGGGGGAGAGCCAGGAAGCCTGGGAGTGAGCAATGAGCACGGGAGAGGCTGCAAAGCAGGAAGTACACGGGGGGAAGAGGTTCGCAATGAGCGCCAAAGATGCTTAGAGGAGCAAAAGCCTCACATTGAGTGGCAAACAGCATTGCCAGCCTTACAATTTTATTCCTGTCATTTTTGACAGGCAATTTCCTAGTTTGTATATAATACTCAATTTTTAATTTCTTGGAATATTTTTCTTGATAGGTCTTATTTCCTTACATGTCAGCATTTAATGTTCTACTGACTGTAAACTATTTTTTTCTTTCTTTTCTTTTTTTTATTCTCAATAGCCAATTTTCATAATTTCAAATTCAAATATCCCAAAATTAAAAACGTATGCAAAACGATAATAACCAATATTATGTTACATTTTAAGATAAACAACTTTGTTTCATTAATTATTTCTATTACAGCTACGGATTGTAGGAAAGTAGTACAAAATGGTTACCCAGTAGCAATTTGTTTCCTACGATGTCCCAAAAACTTAAAATGTTCATTACAGGGAACAAAAAACCCATAAATGTCATTCTTTGTCAAGAAAAAGCATGTATTTGCAATAATTTTCAACATCAAAACATTTTGGTTTGATCGTGCCCACACACTGAAAATTCAGGTTTTCTAAACCTAGTGTTTCCACGGAAAAAAAACTATGCTACAAGTACATTTATAATTTTTTTAGGCATTTATAAAATCTTTTGAATGCTAGATTATTTTTTTCTGAAATCCTCATAATTTTATTGAGCTTTAAAATAAAATAAAATGTATGCAAGGGCATCTTGTGCCGAGAGTCTCAAGAGGAACAGACAATGCACATTTAATGAAACTTTGAAGTGTTATAAAATGAAAACCGTTTAAGATAGAGGAAAAAAAAATAAGAAGATTTTTTTCAACCATAAGGGAAGGGTGTACACCAAGTTTCATCAAAATCGGAGACGGAGGGTGACGAAAACCCTGTTATTTGCGTTTATTTTATGTGGAATGACCCCTGTCTTAATTACCTTGCACAACTTAGTGTCATCATCAACAATATTTTCCAATTCTACTTCTAATCATTAATAAATATGTTAAAATGGAGAGGACCTAATACTGAACCGTGAGGAACCCCACTTACCACATTAGTTAAATAGGAGTATGTTCCATTTAAAACAAGCCTTTGCTTCCTGTCTTTTAGCCAGCCTTCAATCCATGAGCAGATATATACTGCAATTCCTGTATCCCTTAGTATGCTCAATAGTCTCCTATGTGGCACTGTATCAAAAGCCTTTGCAAAATTCAAAAAGACTACTTCCACCGAGTTGCCTTGATCCAAGTTCCTACTAACCTCTTCATAGAAACAAATTAAGTTTGTTTGACATGACCCATCCCTCATAAATCGGTGTTGGTTCCTACATATAATATTGTTTAAATAGACATATTCTTGTATAGCTTCTAAAAGCTTTCCCACTACAGAAGTGAAACTTACAGGTCTATAATTTCCTGGATTTGTACTTGCTCCCTTCTTAAATATAGGTCTTCTCTAGTCATCTGGTAGAGACCCTGTCTTGAGTGAATCTTGAAAGATTAGATATAATGGGTTGGCTGTTAAAGAACACAGTTCCCTCAGTACCCTTGGATGTATTCTATCAGGACCCCGGGCTTTATTAACATTTATTTTTTTCAACCTTTTTGGATTTCTTCCTGCATTAACCAATTATTTGGTGAAGGTAGTATAGCCCCATTTTGTTCCAGTGTCCCAATCACTGGTACCTCCCTTGTGTACAGTATATCGAAGAAAATAACCTATTTAGCTCATCTGCCTTTTCCTGGTCATTAATTGTCAGACAGCCTGTATCACATTGTAATGTTCCTATAGTTTCCTTCCTAGCCTTCTTCCCATTAATATATTTAAAAAAATATTTTAGGGTTAGTCTTACTCTCCCTTGCAACTAACTTTTCATTTTCTATTTTAGTCAGTTGAAATACTTTTTGAATTTTTGAAATACGTGCACTTTTCACAGAAAATAAAATCATAAATGAAGGTTCTGTTTACATGAGTTACTGGCATGGGGTTGTATGTTTTTTGTGACGTGGATGATAGGGTTAGATAGTTATTGATTTTAATTCTGTGGATCTAGATCTATGCTTAATAGGGATGTCCTAAGCTTACGTAAGGATATATTCGGGAGATGTGGTGACCGTGGGTTTCTGGGGCTAAATTTGGTTCAACATGAGGAATCCACTAAACTTGGAATGTTACTATAGATCTAATTGGGATGGCCACGTTAAAAATATGTAGTCAGAATGTCCAGGGACTAAACGTAGCACTGAAAGGAGAAAGAGAATAAGAATAAGACTAACATTATATTGTAAACTATAAAGGTACAGTGTTAGGAGTCTAAATAAATGCAAGCAAAAAGACATAGTGGGAAGGTTGAAATGAATCTAAGTTACCTAAATGTTTCCATTTTTTTTGTGAAAAAAAAACAATCATAAATAAAACAGTTTAACAGGCTTGATGTAAAAAACATCAGGAGCCTAAATAAAAGCTATGCAGTATGAATAAACTATAGCTCTAAATGAGTTAAGACATTGCATTAGAACACTGTTGAATATAAAACAACAGAATTAAATTAAAAATCAAATGTTTTTCCCCAAAAGGTATCCAAGTTCAAGTCCAGTGAAATATCAGTTTAAATCCATTACCTGTCCTGTCCTGCTGCCTCCAGTCCCCGGCCGTACTTCCAGTGTATAGATGTATATAGTAAAAAAGGGTAGTGTTAAGTAAAGAGGTATCATGTTATAGGTGGACTGTATAGGAATTGATCCAGGGATTTCAGATCTGGAAGAAATTAGGCATAAGGTCCCCCATTAAATGAGTTAGCCTCTCATTCACAGGATCAGGAAATCTAGGATTGGGTATTATGGGGGTAGGGGTGGGATATTTAGGAATCAAATTAAATTTACGAACAGCCCTTGACCAAATAGATAAAGATTATTTTATATATGGGCTGCCCATTTTGCCTAAGCAAGTCAGCGGGTTTGGGATCCATGGGATGGAATCCCATGTGTATGGGGCCATCATAAAGTTCTCAATAAATATCACGAGGGGCTGTTGAGTAGGGGAATGCTTGATTGGGATAAAAGCAAATTGTGCCGCCTTAAAATATAGCTTTAGGTTGGGGCAGGAGAGGCCTCCTTTCAATTTATGAAGAAACATAGTAGATTTAGAAATCAGGTGCGATTTATTCTGCCATATAAATTTAAAAAAATTGGAGTTGGAACCTCTCTAAGTCTGTGTAGTTCAGAGCAATTGGTAGGGAGCGGAATAAATACATAAGTCGGGGAAGGAGGTTCATTTTAAAAGAGTGAATACGTCTTAGCCAGGAGATAGGATATTTTGCCCATGACAGTACATTTTGGGTTAATGTTTTGTAAAGGGCTGTATAGTTGGTTTTATGCGGGTTTGCGGTGTTATGAGTGAGATTCACACCTAGATATTTGAGGTGGTTAGAAGGCCAATTAAAATTAAAGTGTTGTTGTAAAAAGGCTAAATCGGAAGGCGGAAGGGAGATATTTAGGGTTTCCGTTTTGTCTATATTGATATGGACCCCAGAAAATTCACTAAAGGATCCTAATAGGTGAAAAAGGGCAGGGACAGAGGTGCTGGGACCTGTCAAAGTGCAGAGGACATTGTCTGCAAATAAGGCACACTTGAAGTGATGGTGGCCTATATACTGTATATACCTTTGATGCCTAAGTTTGTTCTAATGGCCTGGGCTAGAGGTTCAACTGCTAGGGCAAAAAGTAAAGGGGATAGAGGGCAGCCCTTTCTGGTCCCACTTTGAATCGTAAAGAAAGCCCTGGTTTCGCCTGAGAGTTTTAGTACTGCTTGATGGGATTTATAATAAGTATTAATCAAATTCATGAAACATCCTATAAAGCCAAATTTTGTCAGTACAGCCCTTAAAAAGGGCCATTCTAAAGAGTCAAAGGCCTTCTCCATATCTAAGGCTAGAAGGCATAGAGGAGTACATTGTTGATTTGCCCAGTGCATGGTATCCAGAATCCGTCTGATGTTATCCCCCGCTTGTCTACAGGGGATAAAATTAGGATTAGTGAGGGTAAAAAGTTAGAGATTCTGTCAGCCATTCAATTAGCAAGTATTTTGACATCCCCATTTAGTAATGATATAGGTCTGTAATTCTTAACCTCTAGCGGATCACGGCCCTCTTTGGGGAAAAAGACCATGTCCACCTGGTTAAATTAGGGTGGAATCTTATGGCCGTCTAAGATTGCATTAAATAAGGTACCAAATGTGCAGCCAAAATGTCCGCATATCTCTTGTAATAAAGATTAGAAAAGCCATCTGGACCTGGGGCTTTGCCTAGTTTCAGCTTTCTAAAAGTCTCTAGAACCTCTTCTGTAGTGATTGGAGAGTCCAAGCGATCACTCTCCTGAATAGAGATTTGTGGAAGATCATAGGACTCTAGGAAGGAGGAAAGTTTAGGGGCATACAGGTTCGGTGGGGAGGAATAACGTTTTTGAAAGAAGTTGGTGAAGGTTTCTTTAATTTCATTAGGGCTATATGTAGTGTTCCCAGAGAGATTTTTGATCTTAAACATTTTGGAATGGGTCAGTTTCCCTTTCAATTTTCTAGCCACTAAAGAAGGAGGCTTATTGGCCTTTGTGTAGCATTTATGACCGTCCATCTCAAAGCTTTTTCGGTTTGAGCGGAAAGTATTCAATCTCATTCTGCTCGGTCGGGTGTCTATTTGTTTACAGCGTTGGGGTGAGGGGTTGGCCTGATTAGATTTTTCTCATGCTAAACGTGATGCCTTTTGTTGTTTCTTATGGGAAGCAGAACAAGAACCCCTGATAAAGGTCTTGCGTGCTGCCCAGACCCAACCTATATCAGAGACTGGGGTTAAATTAGCACAGAAGTATTGATTAAGGTCTAAAGCTATCTGTTCCCTGAAGGCTTGGTTAGAGAGGAGCATGTCATTAAGCTTCCATGAGTAAGGGGATCTAAATGTATTGCCAAAATCTAGAGACATATGGATGACTGAGGGGTCGGACCAGGGGCAGGGGTGTATTTCGGAGGCAATATAGCCATCCGACAAAGATGAATCAATTAGCAAAGTGCCAATTCTGAAGTAGGAACCATGCACTGGGGAATAAAACATGTACTCCTTTTCTCCTTGATGTTTCAGTCTCCAAGCATCCAGGAGATGGAGATCCTCAAGACATTTTTGAATTATTTTTAGTTTATTAGAAAATGTGTCCCCATGGGACTTCGAGGATCTCCGAAATCGCTTTTAAATACCGATATTAAGATCGACACCAAAATTTTTGCTAATAGGCTTAATATGATTATATGATTATTGGAAGACTGATCTCACAAGACCAAAAGGCATTTATCCCCGGTATTCAGGGCCCTGATAACATCAGAAGACAATGCAGAAAATGATTTAATATAAATTGTAAAATTAGAAAAGATCCCGTCATTGTTCCTGTCTGTAGATGTTAAAAAAAGCGTTAGATAGGGTAGGGTGGGGGTTTATGGAATTAACTTTCGCTAAATATGACCTAGGGTCCTTTGGCTCTAGGGCCATTTGTGCACTCTACGTAGCTCCAACCGCCGCGGTAACTGGGATTGGTTATAGGTCAAATACATTTGAGACTACAAGGCAAGGGTGTCCTTTATCTCCGACAATTTTCGCATTATTGATAGAGCCACTAATAGTTTTGATAAATAAATCTGATAGTCTCAAGGGAATAAAAGTAGGTCTGAAGGAGCACAGACTCTCAGCATTTGTGGACGATATTATGTTGTCACTGGAAGAGCCAGCGGCCTCTTTAAGTACTTTGAAATTGAATTCCAAGCCTTGGTTAAACACTTGGGCATTTATCTTGAAACAGATCTAAGACATACTATTATTACTAACTATAAATGAGTTCAGTATATAAGAACATTGTAGATACAATCACTACCTGGACTGGTCTAAATATATCTTGGTCTGGAAGACCAATGGCTACAAAAATGATATTGCTTCCCAAAATTAGCTATGTACTACAGTGCAATAGCAAAAGAAATCAATAGAATTAAATAATTGGCTTCAAATCGAAGTGGAATTATTTGGATCAGTAGATATACATTTTTTATTAAATCAAAATAAACCAATAATCCATGATTTGAAATACAGGGTTACAATGTTGAGACAGAACATTAGCTCATGGAATAAATTCCAATTAAAATATCAACTGATTCCCTTTCCAAGTCCAATCACTCCGGTGCTTGGTCTACCAAATATCTTAAATCTCTGTTACTATTGAGGTTAGCCAGAGGAGGTATGAAATATCTTAGGGATTTGTTTGTGGAAAATAGATTTTTAAGACTAGATGAAATAAAACAGAAGGACCCAACCTTGGATAATATTTGGTTGGACTATATTTCCCTTAAGATAACATTTTAAGGATAGTGGCTATTTTTTATCAGAAGTTAGGGTTTTAACAAATTATGACAAAAGTGAGAGAAACCATCTTATTTCTAAATGCCACAATAGTCTAAGATCGATATTAATAGCGACTAAAACAAAAGCTATGGAAAGATGGGAAGAGGAATTAATTGCATATGAGTTGATCCAAAGACAGAGTTGGTACAGCACATTTGTTATTACAGAGAGATTTATAAAGAATGCTGTCCATAGAGAAACATATTTTAAATTATGTAACAGATCGCATTATACCCCACTTAAGATGGCACAGATCTGTAAACCGGAGCATCTTAAATATTGTTGGCATGAGTGCGGTCAAGTTGGTACCTATGCTCATGTTCTATGGTCTTGCCCACATATTCAAAAGTTTTGGTAAAACTTTATGTGTCATATTTCAAAGATTGAGGTAAAACCAATACCAGAAATGATTCTGTTACATATCTTTCCAGCGGGTTTGGCCCTGGACATTAAAGTGCTATTGCTTCAGGCTCTGGTCGCAGCTAAATCGCAGATTGTCTTAAAATGGAAACAAAAACAAGTACCCTTGTGTGAGGAAGTCTTATTAAAAGTAAATAAAAATCAATTACTAAAATTAAACTTTATAGAAATGGACATGATAGCCCAACATACCAATAATTGGAAACTATGGGATAAATATAACTTGTGCTCTACTATATAAACTTTAAAGCGATTCAGCGGAGCTATAGAGCCGATGGCATGAAGAGTCATTCTTTATTGGTCTTTTCCTCAGTCCGGAGCCCTTGATCTCCACGACACTCGCTCACCCATCTCCTAAAAACAGATCCAAAGGTTTAATTAAGGTATGCAAGGGGTGTCTATGTTTTTACATTCCCGTTATTTTGAACTAAGATTTAAATTTGGTATGGAAGCTATCTGAATACTTATAAGTAACACAATAAGAGGATATACATATGTAAATATTTTGGGAAACAATAAAAAAGGGTAAATAGGGGGAAAATTAACTACCCCTATTAGGTTTCAAAATGTTTATCATACCAATTTTTCATTGATCTTAACAGAAGCTCTCAAACAAGTTAAGAATGCCTAGAGGAGAATTTAAATGGTTTGTATTGTATGCATGTATAAGATGTTGCTGTTATGCAAATGTTTTTTTTTTTTTAAAGATGATGTTAAAAAAAAAAGAGAGTTATTGGCAGTGCCCCCAGACAGACTCACAGCAACAGCTCTGTGCAGAGAGCATAAGCAGAAATAGAGTTAACCCTTCACACATTAATCTGTGCAGATAGAGGACTGCTGCAATCAGCTAAAGACTACACTAGTGGGTTAACATGGCCTTGATAGAAAAATGATTCACAAAGGGTTAATTCTCCTTGCTTAGCTGTGTAGAAATGTCCATTACACACAATAGATACTTGCTCTTGCAAGGACATCTTAGAAATGTTTAAAACACAGTTGCAAGAGTTTAATGATTCAGGGTAACTCTACACTACACACCTGTGTATAAAAGAGCTTCTAAAATACTAAATAAATCAGAGATTTCTTTAAAAAGGCATTTGTGTGAACTTGTCTTACTGTAAATCTCTCCTTGATATCAAGAATAACCTCTTATGATTTTATGCTTTGACTCACACAGGATTTTTTTTTATCTAACATAACTTGGTCCTTCAAGCCAGAACTCAATATCCCTACGATTCTCTAGGTTTTTGATTTCTGAAATGTGCACAGGAGAGTCTGGGACTCTCTGCTGACAGACCTCTGACCTGATTCTGGAAATCAGTTTGACCCAAGAGAGGCCAGAAAACTGCTGGAGAACAGGAGGGTGATGAGTTCATCATAAAGGTACCAAATCTTCCTTGTTTTGAAGTCTGGGACTTCTGTATGGTATTGTCTTACACATAGTATTGTGTGTAACAGGGACATATTGGTAAAGACTGCTGAGGGTCAGCCGAGGAGGGCTATAAGAGAAACATTTAGACAAAACATTTATTAATATCCAAAGTGGCAGACGACATACAAACACAATTTATAATATTCATCCAGAGGTGATTAGGTTCTGGGTTATATTATTATCCATAAACAACTGCAATTTAATCTGCTCTTTTCTACTAGCTAAAATGTAGATAGCTACTATTAATAAACCACAATTCCCTATCATGTGAGGGGAACATATCACATGACATGACTACCAGTTTTCTTTCCTTAGATATTTCCTGCAATTTATAAAAAACAAAAGAAATAACACAAACTTTTTATGATCCCACTTTAGATCAATTTCACATACATAACATTTGTTTAAATAAATAATTTACTACTACTTTCATCTTTCCTAAAGATTTGTACTTTTTCTTGAGTTCCATTTCTACTCACAAATATTCCCTTCTAACACACTGTATTATCACAAAACGGACGACTTTCACCAGAGTAATCTATTCTTCAAACAATTAAATAAAATACATGTTTAGAGAGCTTAGAAAAGAAAACATTTTTAGAGCATAAAAGAGAAAAAACACACCATCTTCAAATTGAAGCCATTGCAATAAAAAAACATAAAAATGTACAACTCATAAAATGTAACCATACCTTTACACATCAATCAGGCACTGACATCCAGAAACACCACATATGCAAATATACCCTAGATAATAATTGTTATCGTTTCTGACTTTTCTAGAACTCTCCTGTACAACTTTCCACTCATTCCTGCAAACTTACATTCTACCTCGCTGTCACAGACAGCAATTGCTATTTTGTCCCATTTTGGGTACACCGTATCTTTTACGTGTAGAGTAATTTTTACAATGGTCTACTCATGGGACAAAACTGCAGTTGCGGTCTGTGACAGTGAGTCAGAATGTAAGTTTGCAGGAATGAGTGGAAAGTTGTAAAGGAAGGTTCTAGACAAGAGGAAAGTCAGAAAGGATAACAATTATTATTTAGGGTGTATTAGCATATGTGATTTTTCTGGATGTGAGTGTGGGTGCCTGATTGCTGTGTAAAGGTATGTTTAAAATTCCATGAGTTGTTATTTTTTTATGTTTTTTTATTGCAATGGCTTCAATTTGAAAATGGTGTGTTTTTTCTCTTTTATGCTCTAACACATGTTTTCTTTTCAAAGCTTGCTAAACATTATGTATTTAATTCAATTGTTTAAAGAATAGATTACTCTGGTGAAAGTTGTCCATTTTGTGATAATACAGTGTGTTAGAAGGGAATATTTTTGAGTAGAAATAGAACTCAAGAAAAAGTACAATTCTTCAGGAAAAATGAAAGTAGTAGTAAATTATTTATTTAAACAAATGGTTTAATTGATCTAAAGTGGGATCATAAAATGTTTGTGTTATTTTTTTTAAATATAAATTGCAGGAAATATCTGAGGAAAGAAAACAGATAGTCATGTCACGTGATATGTTAGGCTCACATGGTATGAGGAATGTGGTTTATTAATAGTCGTTATCTACATTTAGGTAGTACAAAAGAGCAGATTAAATTGTAGTTCTGTTATATTCCTGATATTTGTATGCTTCAAAGAGATGCAAGAGTTTGCAGGCATTTTTCAGTGAATAGACTATTTTAGTTTCTGCATTTGGGGAGCTGTCTGTGGGCAAGGATATCCATGTATGTTGTGACTGCAGCGTGGTTTTGTATCATTATGTTTCTATGTAAGAAGCGTCCACTATGACTGACAGACCGTTTGATAAAATTTGTTTATGGATAATAATATAATCCAGAACCTGATCACCTCTGGATGCATATTATAAATTGTGTTTGTATGTTGTCAGCCACTTTGCATATTAATAAATGTTTTATCTAAATTTGACTCTTATTTTTGTTAATTATTGAAATTAGCATTTCAGAAAATTTGGTTACTTATAAACACTTTTACAAAAACAATTGTTTAGATCCAAGGTCATATGCCGAGATGGTTTTATATTGAAACAAAGCAGTTTAATTTCATTTAAAGGGAGCAGACAAAATATATAGTAGTAATTTTCATGAAAGCATACAAGTGAGCATTTGTGTATTGTTGTATATGTCCTCTGGTAAAAATGTTGTTTTATTTTTAGAAATATTGCTGTGTTATATTTCGTGAAGAGTACATGTTGTTATTTTGTGTTTTATGTTTTATCTTACTGTGTCTTGTGTTTAGACTTATAAAGTATGATTGGCAGACAGTTATTAATTGTTATATATTTGTGCCCTAAAATTAATAGGAGATTTAAGTGTATGCTCAGACCACTTGCAGCCAGTAAGAAAATGTTTAAGCCTGTGTTTTTTTCATATTTTGTGGCACTAGCTGCTATATGGTAAACATGGTTATATACAGTATTTCACAAAAGTGAGTACACCCCTCACATTTTTGAAAATATTGTATTATATCTTTTCATGTGACAACACTGAAGAAATGACACTCTGCTACAATGTAAAGTAGTAAGTGTAAATATATAATACAATATTGACAAATATTTGAGGGGTGTACTCACTTTTGTGAGATACTGTATCATTTTTCTTCAGTCATGTCTCAGAAATAATTAAAAAGAAAAAAAAAACGAAGATTTTATTTATTTTCATGATATAGTGCCCCTACCCCAGTCCCCTTTTCTTTTCCCAGATTGATTCACCTCCCTCATATCCTGTAGCAAATATAATGCCATGGAGACAGCTGTCACAGCCACCCCAGAGTGGGGCAGTGGAGACTGTCCCTGTGAAATTAGTAGGATATACTATAACAGGGTATTTATAAAATGTAGGTGAGCCAGGTGAAGGCACTAAGCACAACTGTATGGAAACCATAGAGACCATAGTAGTATCCAGATCAGACTTAAAGGACACCCCCTGGGAAGAAACAAATATGACAATTTTTGTAAATGGGTCATGTAAGAAGAACCTAGATGGGGCTAATGCTACAGGATATACCGTAGAACATGGGGTACTAATAGCTAGAAAAATTACCATCCCATTTCTCAGCACAAGCTGCAGAGCTTATAGTACTAACAACAGCATGTAAGATATCAAGAGGGAAAACTGTAAATATTTACACAGACAGTCAATATACATTATTTATGTTTAGAGATCCCTGAAACTATAATCCTAACTCAGGAAGAAATTCCAATACATATAAATTATAAAAATCTTAGAGACATGCAAAACAATCACCTGAAATAGAGAAACCATACTGGCTCAATTAGGGAACACTGAAACAGAGATACAATTTATGTTTGCCTACAAGACAAACCTATACTTCCATGTAATATACATAGATATGCAGCAATATTGAGTCATGGGATAAACCATGTTTCAACAGGAGGGATGGTAGGTATAATATCTAACGTATTTACAGGATATGGTTTCAAAAAACCACAAAAAAAAAAATGTTTTGTATGGGTAGCATTGTCCGTGTAAACAAACTACAAGGTAATACAAGGCCTAAGAGAGGCCTGTTCCCAACACCAATATATCCATTCCAGGGAATATGTATGGATTTTATTGAATTGAATAAAATGTGAAGTGAAATATTGCCTAGTAATCATAAACTAGATTATAATGATAGTCTATAATTCTAGACTATCAGCATGCACCAATCCACAAAATGACAGCCTAAATTTACCAAGCGAAGCAGAAGAAATATAAGAAAATAAAAGTAATGGTGAAATGTCCAGTTAGGTTTCCTATAAAAGACCCATAATTACACCTTAAAAAGAAGCAATATTAGCCCCACCAAGTAAGGCTTATTTCTATACAAAGGCGAACAAGACAAGGGTGTCCCTTGTCTCCATTACTTTTTGCACTTTCTATTCAGCCACTAGACATGGAACATACTATTATCATCATTAAGTAACGAAAATGCAAATGCTGATTATTCACAGACAACATATTACGGACAATAACTAATATGCACATTTATTTACCAAATTTGGCCCCTATGCTAATCCTTGATAAAACAAAGCAAGTGCCGTAGTGGCACAAAAAATTCCTACATAGCAATCTTAATCACCCATCTCTAAAACATTGCGAGAGAACTCCTATGGGTCACTACTCCGAGTGAACATCACAACACAGCCGATAAGGCAGGCATAAATCTCCCTTAAGAGTTACTCCGTTAGACTTTGGCACCCAAACCCTATGCTAATAAGATTTTATGGATAACTCGCAAATCAGGGCAGAAGAAAGATTTACGTGTACCAAAGACCACTCAACACTGGTGTTAAAACCTTTGCCAAGTCCTCCAGAAGCATATAAAGTATAGCACAAAAAAGCACTAAACTATGAAATGTCAACCTTATTTGGCACTTAACAATCCAATATCAACATATGTGTAATTACAAAATATAATACATGGGGGTGGATCTAACATTCAAAGAAGGAGGATATGTGTTACATGAGCTCTGGTGCAAAACCATATAAAACCATATATAAATTGACTTATCAATCACCAGATCGATATATATGACCAGGATTGCACACAGGAGGACCCAGCTGGCTTTAAAAAAATAAGTTTGACAACTTTTTCCCCTGAGAAATGCTGCTGAACCAACTGCTGAAATAGCTGCTGAACCAGAACAAATGAGACTCTGATAAACATCCTGCTTAAGGTTGGTAGAAAATTAAAAGGCTTGTCTTAATCAAACCTATACTGTTCTAACCTTCTTCCAATCCTTCCTCCTCTTCATCATCAATATCTTCCAATCTTTCCTCCTCTTCATCATCATCATCATCCTCTTCTTCACCCTCCCCTTCATCACGCTCAATATCCGGAACCAATTAGTACTGTAATGGTTTGGACCAAATGTCATCCTTGATAACCTCCCCCAGTACGTCTGCTCCAGCATCTTACACTACTGGAGACTTATTTCATGCAACACTTTGAAGATATTGAATGATATCTGGATTGTACATACAATAAGCTTTTTAGTAAATCACCCAGCATCTTCTCTCTCAAATAATAAAAAGGATATAACATATGCCTTTTATGAGGGAGACTGTGAAAAATTAATACAGACTACTCCTGCATTGATTTGTAAGACTATAAATTCACAATTACTTTAAAAGGTGAAATAAAGTTTTTTCTTGTTGAAAAAAACAATATAGTAAGAGTTAATCTCTTTGTTTGCAACTTCTCTGTGTACTCTAATGCCATCTAGTGCCAACTGCAATTATAACGTCTAAAGAAAAACATAACTGAATTAACAAAGATGG
This sequence comes from Discoglossus pictus, assembly GCA_027410445.1. Classification (NCBI taxonomy): domain Eukaryota; kingdom Metazoa; phylum Chordata; class Amphibia; order Anura; family Alytidae; genus Discoglossus; species Discoglossus pictus. The sequence goes on from CM050171.1 coordinate 93,017,020, forward strand.
CTGATGCCTCTAAGAGAGGATCTTCAAAAAAGATTAAAGATTATTGCCTTACAAAACAAAATGTGCATTCTTCTCAACACCTCTTTACTCCAGATAAACATTTACCAAAAAGTGGAACAGAGACTTCTGCAAACAGCACTAAAGTAGATACCCAAGACTTGAAATAATTAATCTCTTCCAGATTAGAAATTACAGCTGATATACAAAGAGTATTTGTGCAACTAACAGCAGAAATAAAAGCATTGAATGCCAAAATTCTTGGATTAAGACAGATATAATAACCTTCATAAATCACACACAGAAATGGAAAAGGATCTGATTGGGCTTAAAGGGGAACAAAAACTACTTAAAATTATACAACAGGATCTAAAAAATAGATCTTGGAGGTCCAACATTGAAATTGGAATATATTGGAGTCAGTACAAGATCCACCTCTATACATAAAAGATTTTTGTGCCAAGCTCTTACCAGGTCTAAGTAAAGAAGAACTTAGATTGGACAGGATTCATAGAGTCCTAAGAGCTCTGCTTTTCTCCAATGAGAGACCAAGAGATGTGGTCGTCAGATTCCATTATTTTTCTACAAAAGTCTTATTCATGAAATCAGCTAGATATGGTGTTCCAGCTATCTTCTTGGACTTGTCACCCACTACCTTATACAAAAGGAAACTCCTGAAACCCTTTTTAAGAGTTGATTACAAAGCATGGATACAACTATATGTGGGGTTTTCCTTTTAGACTGAACATATCAAATGAAGGTAGACATCACACAATTCCTACTCCCGAGGAAGATGAAGCGATGTTCCATTTGTGGAACTTACCAATTGAAAACAACCTGGGACAAAATTAAAATTCCCTAATACAAAGTAGGCCAAGAAGAAGAAAGATCCACAAATTATCTAAATAGAGTGTGCAGAAATCCTCATGGACTCTTATAAGTGATAAGCTGCACCATGTGCCTCCTCAATAAAACTGTTGAAAATATTCTTATGCCATTACTTTTAAAAAATGTTAAGTTTTATTTTACTTCCCATATACAAAAAGAAAATGTATATGTTGACATTCCTTGGGCAAAAAAAGAGCATCTTACAATCCTATAATCTCTAGACCAAAAAATATATTGTATCTCTCTTAGAACCTGGTATGGAAGAAAAATATCAATGTAAACAAAAAAAGTAAAGAAAAACGTCTCCCATTTAATCCAGTATGCCCTATTACATTACCCTTATTAATTATAAATAAACAATATAATAGTGTAGAATCAAATATTTAAAATGTATTAGCAAGTATAACACTATTAACAAAAACGACGATAAAATACAAACGGTTGCCCTTTCAGCCAATAACACCCTCACATATAAACTACATCAATGTATAAAGTCTTTGTGCAAAGTATTGCTGGTGGTAATCTCCAAACCACTTAGGAAATAAAGTGCTTAAGTGCAATATTATATACCTATATACAACCTAATAAAAGTGAGGAGGAGCCCGCCACTTACTCCCTAAATGTGCATAAAGGTAAAGACTAATCTAACCCTTCTAAAAAACTCACCCTACTATAAAAGGAAAACAATATTAGGATGTGGTAGAATGGGGATTGTCACTTATCCCTCTATCTTCATGTGAAATAAACCTATACTATACTATACAATACTAATACCCTAAGTGGGATGTGAATACCACTTGGTATACCTAAACACAAATATATATTGTACAATTTTTAAACAGCTAGTATATCAGACAATATCAGTATCCACAAGATATAATGTATATGTTAATCCAAAGTATTGATTTAAGATCAGTCTGATTACTTAGTTTTATATATTTTATACTGAGGCATGTTAAAACATTAAGTGAGTCCAATTCGTCATCACTCTAGTGAAGTTGCTCCTCCGGTGTGCATCATGTCTCCATCTCCTATACACATAGTGCAGATCCAATCCCTCATGCAGTACTTCCGGGTTGACGCGATGATATCACTTCTAGGGCATCAAGGGCAACGTAGCCGACGGATGTGTTTCGCCATGGGCTACTACCAGGGCCTAACACAATAGGGGAGGAGGTGTCCTTTTATAAGGCTATCCAGCGAGTCTGTGTTCCTTATTGGAGAGATTTACAGCCAATCATATGTGATCGCGACTACAGGTCCTTAAAATTACACATAATTTTCAGACTGTAGTGGAATCACGTGGTCATCATGCATCTTCATATATCTCTCCTTAATTCTGGATGGCTATCATTACACTACCATCTCTGAGCCTCTGCACGCATCTACTCTGATTATTTTTACTTCCACCCAGAATATTTTCTATGTGCTAATTACTCCATACGCTATTAAGGTGAACCGTTTCTGTATCTATGCTAAAGTAAATTAGAGAGTTTAATAACTCTCACAAGATATAAATATTATCAAGCTGTATATCTGGTAATAAACAGAAGTAGGTAAAAAAAAGGAGAAATAATACAGGTTTATGAATAATTTGTTAGTCACTTACTATATAAAATGTTTACAATTTTAGACTTAATGTTTCATTTTGCTACGTAAAATATCGGACATATAAAAAAGAAAAAGAAGAAAAAGGTAAATACGGGTCTGAGAAATATCATTAATTTACTGTATGAGAGACACAGGGGAAGGGGAAAGAGACGCATGGGAGGGAGAGGGGGGAAAGAGACACAAGGGGGAAGGGGAGAGACGGGGAGAGGGGGGAAAGAGACACAGGGCGGAGAGGGGGTGAGAGAGGGTAAGAGACAGGGGGGAGTGGGGGAAAGAGACACGGGGGGAAAGGTGGGAAAGAGACACAAAAGGGGGGAGAGGGGGGAAGAGACACGGGGGAGAGGGGGATAGACACACAGGGGGGGAGAGGGGGGAAAGGGACACAGGGGGGAGCGGGGGTAAGAGACAAAAGGGAGGGAAAGAGACACAGGAGAGGGGGGAACAGACACAGGGGAGGGAGAGGATGGGGGAAAGAGACACAGGGGAAGGGGGGAAGAGACACATGGGAGGGAGAGGGGGGGAAGAGACATAGGGCGGAGAGGGGGTGAGAGAGGGTAAGAGACAGGGGGGAGTGGGGGAAAGAGACACAGGGGGAAAGGTGGGAAAGAGACACAAAAGGGGGGAGAGGGGGGAAGAGACACGGGGGAGAGGGGGATAGACACACGGGGGGAGAGGGGGGGAAAGAGACACAGGGGGGAGCGGGGGGGTAAGAGACAAAAGGGAGGGAAAGAGACACAGGAGAGGGGGGAACAGACACAGGGGAGGGAGAGGATAGGGAAAGAGACACAGGGGAAGGGGGGAAGAGACAAAGGGGAGAGAGAGGAGGGGGAAGAGACAGGGGTGTGAGAGAAGGGGGAAAGTTACACAGTGAGGGAGGGGAGGGAAATGGGGGGGAAGAGACACGAGGGAGGGGGGAATAGACGGGGGGAAACAAGGGGGGAACAGACACAGGGGGAGGGGGGACAGGGGGAAAGAAATGCATGGGAGGGAGAGGGGGGGAAAGAGACACAGGGCAGGGGGTTAAAGACACAGGAGGGAGAGGGGGTAAAAACACAGGGGGGGGAGGAGACACAAGCGAGGGAGAGGAGGGGGGGAATGAGACACAAGGGAGGAAGTAGACAGGGGCAGAGACTCGCAATGAGCTCCAAAGGTGCTCATTGCGAGGCCCGTGATGAGCACCAAAGGCGCTCATCGCGAGGCCAGTAAAGGAGAGGGAGAGAGGCTTCCATTGTGTGGCAAACAGCATTGCCAGGCTTTACTTTTTATTGCCGTCATTTTTGATGGGCAAGTCGCTTGTATTATATATCTAGTAAAATCAAGGAACTTTTCATATTCCTTTAATAATGAACACAAAATTGAATGTAAAAACTGCTTACACTGGCCTTTCCTGTTCAATTACGTACTATGGACTTGATTACATGGCTCCTGAAAGAACTTCCGTAACTACGTATCAGCCTGATAGGAATCTTACGATTTAATGTAGTTTGCTGTGGAGCAATTCATTTTCACAAGCATGCAAACTTTATGGAGCTAGGAATGTCTCAATAGGAGGAGAGAATGCATAAAGAAGCATATATTTGGACTGTAATAAAAAAAATGGCACATCCTGAAACACAACAAAGCCTCTATAATGGTTAACCCAGCCATATACAACAAGGGGCAGTGGATGACAGCTAAGCCTGGCGTGCTGCAGTCAGTAGCGTCACAGAGAGTCAGACACAACTAAATGACTTAACAGCATTCAACAATATTCAACATCAATCAAATCACAATGCCAATTACAAATACCTGCTCACCCAATTAAACACGAATACCCATCCAATGTATTAATACAGAGCCACAAAGGTTAACACATACCCTAGAAACGATCAAAGTTAAGGAATACCCAGCAAAGTGTGGGTACAAGTATGGCTGGACAAACTGCATATGACGGCATCAGATTGATATGGATTCAGATTGGTGGGTGGAGTTACAATACACATTGTGTATGAGTATGAGGTCACATTGAATGGTAAGACAGAGTTACTTCTGAAGAGGTTTGTAAATGTATTTATAGGGCAGATGAGTAGGTGTAAACCCCTGTGGCTCTGTATTATTAAAGCTGATTTAGTATTCATGTGTTTAATTGTGCAAGCAGGTATTTGTAGTTGGCATTATGATTAATTTTATTGTTCTTGATTACTGTTGTGTAGGGTTGGATTAACCATTAGTAAGGCTTTGTGTGATTCCGGATGTGTAGGCCTCATAACTCCTGAAGTGTCTAAGAGTGTTCTGGTATGGATTTATCCCTGTGAGCACTTGCAGAGCATTGTTAGAACACATAATATGTCCCATAACTCTTACGGCAGCAATGTAACAGCACTTACGGTAAAATCTCCCATAGCATTAGGGACATTAGCATAAGGGTTTAGGGCCCTATGTAGGGAGTTCCTACATGAGTCATGTAATTGAGCCCTATTTTTGTACATTCTTAGAAATACTGTTATTTCACTGCTCTCTAGGAAACTGGGAGGGGTCATGCAAATGAGTCCCCAATGTTTTTTCACTCTTTAATCCAAAGTCACTTTATACATTTTAAGCATTTGCTCCCGATATTAGGCAGCTTTAAAGCGTAGCATAGGATAGATTAAGAACAAGGTAAGAGACCTACCCACACAAATGCATTGGGGACTCATTTGCATGTCCCTCCCGGTTTCCTAGAGTGCATTGCAATACTGAGCTGAAAATATTTTTTTCTACATTTTTAGACATTCAAATGTGAACACAAAAATGATTGGGCTTCTATAACTCTTTTGCTCACCATAAGCTAAAATGATGTTTTTTTTTTTTTTAGAGAAGCCTGATTATTACTTGTTTGGATTTAGGAGCCAGTGATTTTGAGGAGTTAACATTAATTTTTTTACACAATCCCATCATAACAGATAATGCAGTCCTATTAAATCCAAAGCCTGTAGCGGTAACGTGAGACCAGCAACAGCTGCAGGCTTGAAATTTGGCCGAGTTACAGAGCTATTAAATTAGACCATGGCGCGAGCTACGGGGTTTGAAACGCAAACCCGTAAATCCTTTCAGTGCATGCAAGCTGTTAAGGGGACGGACAAGCCGCGATCGCCCGTAACCATCCAATTGCGGAATAACGTAGTGAGACACAGGCCTCTCAGCCAATCACACAGAGAGACATATATAGTTAGGTCACACCACACATATCCCTCCCCCAATTCCCCAAAAGTTAAAAATAACACATAGCACACACATTTTTTTTCTACACACATATACAGAAAAAAGTTTGTTTATTTGTCCTTATTTTAATTTAGCGATATGATGGAGGGTGGAGATAGGAGGGGAGAGGAGTGGAGAGTTGGGGAGAAGGAGAGGAGAGTGAAGGGGAGAGAGGAGGAGAGTGCAGAGGTGGGTGGTGGAAGGGGGGCCCGAGTGTCAGACACACGTACAAGAGGGACGGAGGGGAAGGGGCCTGCTCCCAGTGGGAGTGGTAGCTCAGTGAAGGGACAGGCCTCAGGGACGGGTCAGGGAGGCAAGGGTCCCCATCCACCGTCGAGAGGGCAACAGGCTAAGGGCAAGCAAAGGGCCAACGATTATACGCACCAGGAGAATGTGGTCCTCCTCTCTGCTATCCGTGGCTGCCCCGTCATTCTTGCAGGGGGGAGGGAAGTGAAGCCAGGGCCTAGGGCTCAGGCTTGGAAGGAGGTAGCGGCAGAGGTTACTGCAGTAGGCACCGCGCCAAGGGATGTGAGGTCTGTCAAGAACAGATTTGATGACATCAGGGCCAAGGTGAGGAGGATGATGGATAAGGAGGATCAGGGCAGCATTGTGACCTATAATGAGTGGGAGAGGGTCACCAGGGACCTTCTGAGACAGGTGCCCGCCGCTGGAGATTCAGGCCCGGTGGCCCAGCAGGAACCAGCCTCCATGTCAGGTGAATATCACATACACCAACATGCCACCACATGTGCATCAAACACACTACAAATGTACATGATAACCAACAAGGACACTGACATGTCAGCTCCATGGAATTAACAAGGGATAGATGGATGCGTCATTAAATCTATGAAGCTGACAAATCAACAAACCTTAATAGGTTAGTTCTGTGGACATGATAACCCACTCTAAGAGCAACCTCTTTTAGTTCACTTGTGCGCTTCACAGGGAGAAATATCCTGTAGTATATCAGTCTGGTCCCACTCACTAGAGTGGTCCAGCCCCAAAATACCAGGCAATTCTACCCTGAACAGGAGAAACAGCAAACCCCAGACGTACGTTTTGGCCTTCATTGGGCCTTGTCAGTGAGGTGTAGCTGATAACCCCCTAAAGCACAGTGAGCAAGGGGTCCAAGTCTGGATGCCTCTATTATCCTCAGGGAGACTAGGAGGGGGAGGTCATTTGGGTGGTGGGGTCACCCATCGGACCTCAGGCAATACCGCTGGGATTTAACCCCACTATCCCCCTCCTTCAAAAGACTGAGGATTTTGCTGGGCCCTCCAAATTGACCTACAGCCAGCTCCCAACCCCTTCCCCACACAGCAGTGCTCTGGCCTGTCCGTCACCTCCACCAGTCATACCAACAACACAACCTGCATCACCACAGGCTCCAACCAGGCCCCAGACCCTCCCCACTCCATCACCGCCACCTCCTCACCCAGCCCTGGTACAAAGGCCTCTATCCCCCCTTCCACATTCACCACCAAACCAGGCTGCACAGGCCCTCATGCACCGGCAACTGGACTGTCTCCAGGGGATCCAGGCCAGCATCTCTTCCAATCATGCGGTCGGTTATGCTCAGACTGACAAGGTGCTCTAGGGTGGAGAGGAGACATCATCTAATGACTAAGTCCTATCTGGCCAGGCTGATATGAATTGGACTTGTCTCCAGCCCTGCCTCCTCTACCCCTTAGGCATCCCCAAGATACTAGCAGCCCGGACCCTCCTCTCCTCCTCCCATGCCTCCGCCCCCACCACTCTTGGTGCCGCTGCCTCCCCTCACCACCTCCAGCAGGGAGACGGCGGCCAGCCACAGGGGACTGGGGCACTGTACCTACGAGGAGGAGGACATAAGGGCTGTGGACATTTTTGTGCCTTTTCAACAGCACTCCTCAGGGACAATCTATTGGTCACAATGTTAACCTAATCTAGCCTGGCTACAGAGTCTTGGATCTTGCCTATGTGATGGTGATATGTTGTATGCAGATGGCTACCTCCCATCACATAGTCCATGATCCTATTCTATGTGGACACGTAGGATTCTGTTTAACATGTCACCATTTGATGGCGCTCATTGCGGGCCTCACAATGAGCACCAAGAGCGGGAGAGGCTTGCAATGAGCACCGAAGGCGCTCAGCTGGGGCTTGAGATGAGCACCGAAAGGGATCAGTGCAAAGCAGGAAATTTGAAGTATACGGGGGAGGAGCTCGCAATGAGCGCCGGAGGTGCTCAGAGGGGCCATAGCCTCTCTTTGTGTGGCAAACAGCATTGTCTGGCTTACAATTTTACTCCCATCATTTTTGACGGGCAAGTAGCTAGTCATATATATAATTGTCAGTCGAAGAACGTTGGTCATGTTTGCAGCGTTGTCATGTTTGCATGCAGTTGACCCCATGGGACAGGCTCCAATGAGCACCGAAGGCCCGCGGAACATAGGCAATAAGGCCCTTAAGCATGCTGCATGCATGTTGCAATGAGCGTATTGCTCCCCCTGCCCCACTGATGCTCCCCCAGCCCCCACTGATTCTGCCCCCACTGAGGAATGCAAAAGTCCAGTACTGTGTCCAGCACTTCGGGACTGACATTGTCTATTCATAATCTATGCCATTTTTAACGCATTGTAACATTAGTGGTGCTTGTGAGTCGTAGATAGGTACCTGTAGGGGTCAATAAAAAAACTAAAGTATATGAAGGTGTCAGATCACCCTAGGTGATAAAAATATCATCTGCACCTCTCTTCTATTAAACTAGGAGTCCCCCCTTTCTCCAGAGGGCTGCCAGTAGCAGAGGGTCACTACCATGTGGGCCCTGTTGCTTTGTGTCTGCTGTAGTTGATTGTTCATAGTCAATCCCAAAATTATTTTCATCTCAAATTATTTTCATCTCAAATTATTTTCATCTCAAATTATTTTCATCTCTAGATTTTATCAATTTACAGCCTTATTAAATTGCGATTCGGCCAATTCTAAAGGGCTCTTTATAAGCATCTGCAACTGCATCTTATAGGTGTATAGATGTACATATGTCATATAGCACCTCAGTGAAGCTGTGAACTATACCATCTAGTGTCACCCAAGATGGGTAGGTCATAGCAGAGAGGTCAGACAAATTGTGTCCACTGGAGGAGGAACTGGCAACCTACTCCAGTATCTTTGCCAAGGCATATGAATGAGCATAATGTAACACAGACAGATGTGCCTGGGTGCTGCATCCATATGTTCACCGACAGTCAGACACGACTGAAGGATGAACAACAACAAAATGCCATGGCACTCCACCATCAACTTGGGAAAGATTGCTGCCCCATGAAAATTTGCTGACATAGGATTGAGAGTAAGCAGAAATGATCGACCAAGTTAATGTTTCATGTAATGGATAATACCAGATTTTACAGACATATAACGTGCAGATATTTCTGATTTCCTTGACCAGAAGAGGGCGCTCTCTGACCAGGGAGATCATGACTGCACTGAGCCGCCATTCTTTCTCCTTTAGGTAGAACAAGCACATCTATTTTTAACAGTATAATTAAGTAACATCCTGGTTTTCTAGCGTCATTTCCATTTAATTGTAGTGATAGGTTCACACTGTAACATCCAACCCCCCAAAACAAAGCATGTGCCTTGAAATAAATAATTCACAATGTATCATTTAATCCCACTGTTAATTTACATGCACCTGCCACATAATGTAACTCCCCCTGACTCTCTTACACAAACCGCAACTAATTATAGTAAAGCTGTATACTATAAAAATAAATCAGCAAAAACATGTAAAATAAAGGAAACACGGGCACAAATGATATTTAAAGGACACTGTCAGCCCAACAAGAAGTTGACTTCATTTTAAAGTTAATTAAAAAACGTTTATCATTCCTGGGATATTTAACATTGATTGCGGGACTCCTCTATGCTAAGGTGCAGCTCATTATGCTTGTTTGTGTATTACAGTGCTTGATAAGGGTGGTGGAAATTATCTAACTGCATGATGATCTTTTGGGGGCATTTTTGCCACCACAGAGGCAGACAGGCAATAATCCTAATTTGCACATCAAAGCTGCCGGTGAATATTTGGGAAGCTGCTCATTTGCATAAGAATAGAGGAGGGAAAATGCTGATTATCTCAGGAATGTTTCATTTTAGAGTCAAATGGCTATTACAACGCAAAGGTAGTTTTTTTTGTGCTCTTTAAGAATTACTTAATATAGAACTGTTTAGTGTTTCCTCCTAGTCAGAGCTGCTTTCATTTCCTGGATGAGGGTGGAGACAAACAGAATAATGAGAAAGATTGTTATTTTGTAGTGTTTAAAATGTAAAAAGAAAAGTTTGGGCTTCTGTGTTACTTGAAATAAAAAAAAATATATATAGGCCTAACAAATGGTATTACTGAGTGGTATATGGTTTCCTTTCTCATTAAGCTCTAATCATGCATAGAAAGGTAGAGAAACTGCACGTATAATCATTTGTAAATTAGTAGTACTATAACTTTATTAACTGGGTTCTGTAAAATGTTTCTCTGTACTTTCCAGGAATAGTGATTAGTGTCCTCATTGCCCTCTCTGTATTGGAATAACTGTGTTGGCATGAGCTCTTGTTTAGTTAAACGCATATTAAAGTGAGGTGGGTTATGAATGCATCTGATACAGGGGAATTAGTAGTGTATGATTACATTTATTTGCATGCAGTATGTTTCTTTTTAGCTTTGCATTAAAAAATAAAACAGTTGCAGGTGATGTTCAAAGCCCCAGGATTGAGCTAGGCTTCTCAGGGTACAATGTTTTAAAAGTGTACCCTGTCCATGTGAGCATGTCCGCTTTGCAGCCAATTAGCAATGCGTTATGCAGCCAGTATAGAGGACTACTACACTGGGTCCTTAAAGGACCATAAACCGACATTCAAGTAAAAATGCTTGAGCGGTTACACAGTTGTCCTTTTGACATACACCCTCTCCTTGGTACATTCTGACAAATGATCATTGTACTGAAACCAAACATTTCAGCTTTTTCTTCCTATTCTAATTTGTCTTTTAGGCGAATGAGCATTTATGCTTGAAGTCCGTGCATTTGTCTCTGTGTGAGTGAGTGCATGCAATTTACTGGGGCTGGGAGAGATCCCAGGGGCTTGGGGAGGTAATGGAGCAATTCACTGGGGCTGGGAGAGATCATAGGGGCAATTCACTGGGGCTGGGGGAGGTAATGGGGCAATTCACTGGGGCTGAGAGAGATCACAGGGTCAATTCACTGGAGGTGGGGGAGCTGATGGGGTAAATCCCTGGGGCTGGGGGGTTACAGGGACAAATCACTGAGTCTGAGGGAAGTTTCACCTAGGATGTAGATAAAACAATCAATGAATGAAGGGACACAGACCTTGTTCTGGGTATTACAAAAATGTAAATGAAAACTGCAGATCATTTCACAAAAATATACAATGTATTATGTATGCAAATTTCATCTGGGATTTTCAGGGGGTGTCCACATTGATAGAAAACAGTTTGCAAATTGAAGAAATTCAGGAAACTTTAGGGTATCTGTTTAAATGTTTATTTTGGTATTTTTTCATGCAAACAATTTTATGCATACACTGCTAATTCTCCTCTATCAGATTCATTCATAATCTATCTCACTTGCATATACCTTTAATAGTGCATCCAAAGGGCTATAATATCCATGTATAAACATAGAACATTGTCTAAACTATCTGAAAGCGCAACAAATAACATGAATGAGCTGCCAGAATTACAAAGGAGGCGTGAAAATGCCAAGTTAGCGCAAGTGTGAAATATTGTTATTTATATATAGACATTCAAATGTGAACACAGATGTTCTATTTATATAATGTACTACTGTACGGTGGAGGGCTTTTGCCCACCATATATTAAAAGACTACAAAACTTAAAAACACTTATGAAACCAAGCAAGACTATCTAGGCCCCAACCATACCTAAAAAAAACATATTATGTCAAGTAGGACTACATACCCTCTAACCCTAACCCTAACCCTCTAATGCAAAACCTCTAATCCAAACCCTCTAACCATCTATGCCCTAACCATAAACCTCTAACCCTAACCCTTTAACCCCCTAACCCCAACCCTCTATGCCCTAACCCTCTAACCTTAACCCTCTAACCCCCTAACCCCCTACCCTAACCCTTTAGCCCAAACCCCCTAAACCTCTAACCTTAACCCTCTATGCCCTAACACCCTTGGCAGCAGGGCCTAGATAGGGGCAGTGTAAGGCAGGAGGGGGTAGCAGGGCATAGATAGGGGCATCAGAGGGCAGGAGGGTGTAGCGGGGTGTAGATGGGGCATCAGAGGGCAGGAGGAGGTAGAGGGCCCTAGATGGGGGCAGTGTAGGGCAGGAGAGGGCATCGGGGCTAGATGGGGCAGTGTAGGACAGGAGGGGTAGAGGGGCCCAGATGGGGACAGTGTAGGGCAGGAGGGGGTAGCGGGGCCTAGATGGGGGCATCAGAGAGCAGGAGAGGGTTGCGGGGCCTAGATGGGGCAGTGTAGAGCAGTAGGGGGCAGCAGGACCTAGATGGGGGCAGTGTAGGGCAGGAGGGGGTAGCGTTGCCTAGATGGGGACAGTGTAGGGCAGGAGGGAGTAGCAGGCCTAGATGGGGGCAGCGTAGGGCAAGGAGGGGGTAGCAGGGCCTAGATGGGGGCAGTGTAGGGCAGGAGGGGGCATCGGGCCTAGATGGTGGCAGGGTAGGGCAGGAGGGGGTGGCAGGGCCTAGATGGGAGCATCAGAGGGCAGGAGGGGGTAGCGGGGCATAGATAGGGGCATCAGAGGGCAGGAGGGGGTAGCAGGGCATAGATGGGGGCATCAGAGGGCAGGAGGAGGTAGCGGGCCTAGATGGAGGCAGTGTAGGGCAGAAGGGGGAAGCAGGGCCTAGATGGGGGCAGTGTAGGGCAGGAGGGCGTAGCAGGGCATAGATAGGGGCATCAGAGGGCAGGAGAGTGTAGCGGGTGTAGATGGGGCATCAGAGGGCAGGAGGAAGTAGTCGGGCCTAGATGGGGGCAGTGTAGGGCAGGAGGAGGTAGCGGGGCCTAGATTGGGGCATCAGAGGGCAGGAGGGGGTAGCGGGGCCAAGATGGGGGCAGTGTAGGGCAGGAGGGGGCAGCAAGGCCTAGATGGGGGCAGTGTAGGGCAGGAGGGGGTAGCGGTGCCTAGATGGGGCAGTGTAGGGCAGGAGGGGTAGCAGGGCCTAGATGGGGGCAGTGTAGGACAGGAGGGGGCATTGGGCCTAGATGGGGGCAGTGTAGGGCAGGAGGGGGTAGCGGGGCATAGATAGGGGCATCAGAGGGCAGTAGGGGGTAGCGGGGCATAGATGGGGGCATCAGAGGGCAGGAGAAGGTAGAGGGGCCTAGATGGGGGCAGTGTAGGGCAGGAGGGGGCAGCAGGGCCTAGATGGGGGCAGTGTAGGGCAGGAGGGGGTAGCAGGGCATAGATAGGGTCATCAGACGGCAGGAGAGTGTAGCGGGTGTAGATGGGGCATCAGAGGGCGGGAGGAGGTAGTGGGGCCTAGATGGGGGCAGTGTAGGGCAGGAGGGGACAGTGTAGGGCAGGAGGGGGCATCAGGGCTAGATGGGGCAGTGTAGGGCAGGAGGAGGTAGCGGGGCCTAGATGGGGGCAGTGTAGGGCAGGAGGGGTTAGCGGGGCATAGATGGGGGCAGTGTAGGGCAGGAGGAGGCAGCAAGGCCTAGATGGGGGCAGTGTAGGGCAGGAGGGGGTAGCGGTGCCTAGATGGGGCAGTGTAGGGCAGGAGGGGGTAGCAGTGCCTAGATGGGGCAGTGTAGGGCAGGAGGGGGTAGCGGGGCCTAGATGGGGCAGTGTAGGGCAAGGAGGGGGCATTGAGGCCTAGATGGGGCAGTGTAGGACAGGAGGGGTGGCAGGGCCTAGATGGGGGCAGTGTAGGGCAAGGAGGGGGTAGCAGGGCCTAGATGGGGGCAGTGTAGGGCAGGAGGGGGCATTGAGGCCTAGATGGGGCAGTGTAGGGCAGGAGGGGTGGCAGGGCCTAGATGGGGGCAGTGTAGGGCAAGGAGGGGGTGGCAGGGCCTAGATGGGGGCAGTGTAGGGCAGGAGGGGGCATTGAGGCCTAGATGGGGGCAGTGTAGGGCAGGAGGGGTGGCAGGGCCTAGATGGGGACAGTGTAGGGCAGGAAGGGGTAGCGGGGCATAGATAGTGGCATAAGAGGGCAGGAGGGGGTAGCGGGGCATAGATGGGGGTATCAGAGGGCAGGAGGAGGTAGCGGGGCCTAGATGGGGGCAGTTTAGGGCAGGAGGGGGCATCGGGCCTAGATGGGGGCATCAAAAGGCAGAAGGGGGTGGAGGGGCCTAGATAGGGGTAGTGTAGGGCAGGAGGGGGTAGATAGGGGCATCAGAGAGCAAGAGGAGGCATTGGGGAGTAGATGGGGCAGTGTAGGGCATCAGAGGGCAGGAGGGGGTAGATGGGGGCAGTAGTGGGGGCCCTGAGTTTATTAAGTCTAGGGGGCTTGGGTAGTCAGGGTCCAGTCAGGGAGGATCTGCGAGGGAGGATCAATCAGGCAAAAATGCGGGAACAGAGTGGGAAGGGTTTGTAATCATGGGCATTTTATAGCCTTCCTGATGTCATATCTAACATCAAGAGTCCATAGGCTTGTGGGCGCTCAGAGGGAACGGTCAGAGGGGATGTTCTTAGAAACCAGGCAGCATACAGCACTGATTGGTTGAAGATGCAAGCTGCCAGTCAGGAAAATTGAAGTGGAGCGTTAGAGCTCAACGCTCACACATAATGTAATATAGCAGCACTAGGGAGAGAGACATCAGGCACGCAAAGGGTTAATTTAAAGTGATAGATACATATTTTTAACAAAATCATATTAAAGAAGACATGAAATCTGATATACAGATATAATTGAATTGTATTATCCATATAAACTTAAAATACAATGTTAAAGTAATTGATATTTTTTTGGGGGGTGTCTGCCCCTATGCACCAGCCGCCCCTGATATATATACTAGCGTTTCTTCGACACTCATTGCGAGCCTCTCCCCCACTTTACTTTACGTGCTCAAAATACTCATTTGCCTAATAATTCTGCACTCCCTGTATGTGATATATACAGTATATGTTCCTTTTTACATCTCCACCTTATTGCTGGAGTTTTTGGAGACAAGTCAAGTCATAAAGTGAGGTGTGAGATGTAAAGGTCATAAGAAAGCTGCTAATAAGCACTGGCAACATTGGGTAATGGAAATAAGTAGAAAAGAAAAGAAAGATAGATGCATACAGATCATTTCTAGATTTTGTAAATTACTGCATATTAAGTTAATCATATTTTAAGTTTTTGATGTTTTTGTCCTCCCTTGTGTGTATGTGTCAATGTGTCATAGGAACCTCTGTTGGTACAGGATATATTGGAGAACATTGGGATATTTTCTGAGCACTCTATGATGAGTTGTCTAATGGCAGATATCACAAGGCTAAGCTGGGCCCTCTGGGTAACAAACAGCTTCTTACATCAGAGATGTGTCATAATAGATGATGTCACAGAGCCCAGGCCCTATATAAGGAGCTGTATTGGGGAGGCACAGCCATTCACAGCATAAAGATCAACAGATGAGCAGTTAAATAGCTATTCGCATGACTATAGGAAGCCTTAAAGGAGGAAATTCTACCTTGCACATGGAGACAGCGAGATTGCATAGATAAAGGTAAGGTTTAAAAGACCACAAAAGTTGCCATATGTGTTCTTCACCATCAGTCAGAGGGTGGAAATTAATTTGAAATTGTTATTTACATTTTTAAAATTGATCAAGAATTGACTTCAATATTGTCATTTTAGTTTAGCCCCTGAAGTCATCCCACATGCACCTGCAGAAATACTAAGGCTGGAGTCTGTAACTGTTATACATTGTATTATAGATGCTCACTATTAGGAGCTGAGCTGAGTGTGATGGTACATACAGTAGTAAGCAGTGTGCTTTAAAGTTCATTTTTTCATTGGTAAATAATGGGTTAGACTCTCGTGCCTTCCATCTGTTTTTTTTTTTTGTTGCTCAACTAATGTACTTAGGTAGCAATCCAGGAGGGGATCACATATAATCACATATAATAGTTGTCAAACTGTGATTTGTTGTCACACATGCGAGCCTTGCGAAGCAGCCGCCCAGCACTTAAGCAACCGCTCATTGCAGCCACCGGCGCCGTCACATGCGAGCCTTGCAAAGCGAGGCGAAGCAGCCGCGGAGTACGTAACTCTAAAAACCCACAAAAAAAAAAATGTACACAAAATTGCAACACACTAACACACAGCACGGGGCAAGACACAGGAAGCCTGGGAGTGAGGTTGCAAGCGAATTTCAACAATATTTGGCGTTTTCCACCACACAAAAATCGGCTAAGCGAAAAGTAAAATGGTGGATGAAAAACGCAAAAACTCTCTAACAGGATGAAAACGAGGCTCAGCAATGCCAAGCACGCAGGACTTAGAAAATACACGACGGAGAACCCAGTAACACTTACACGAACAACGCCAGGCACGCGGGACTTTGAAAATAAAACAGACGGCTAGGCAAAGCAGCCAAAGAGCGCGTAACTCTAAAAACCCACCCCAACAAAAAATTCAATAATGTACACAAAATTAGAACACACTCACACACAACACGGGGGGAGACACCGGAAAATCGGCTAAGCGAGAAAAAAAATAACCCAATGGCACACAGGGCCCGGAAAATAAAACAAACGGCAGTAGTCTCGCCCACACCAGGCACGCGGGACTTAGAAAATACACGACGGAGAACCCAGTGGCATGTGGCACAGAGGAGAAACACCCAGGCAAGGGACGGGGGGAGATGGTTGAAAGACACATGGCATTCACAATCACAAAACTGCCAGGTTAACGAACCCTGCAATGAGCAGCCCGGCCCGTACAGTAGGCGGCAGGCAAGGTTCCCAATGAGGGCTTGCGAGGAGCATTGCAAGAGGGAGAGATTTGCAATGAGTGCCAAAGACGTATGGCTCGCGATGAGGGCCGAAGGTTATCATTGTAAAGCAGGAAAGTTGAAGTACACGAGGGGGAGGCTCGCAATGAGCGCCAAAAAAATATATATATGACAAATAGCGGTCCACTGGAGAAGGATCTGGCAACCCACTCCTGTAACTTTGCTAAGAAAACTCTATCGACAAGCACAACCAGAGATATAATGATATGGCACTGGAAGAGGAGCCCCTCAGATCAGAAGGCACAGAGAGTAAGAGTAGCACCAGATCTAATGAAGTGGTTGGGCCAAAGCCTAAAGGACACCCAGCTGCGGATGTGTCTGGAGTGTAAAGGAAAGTCCAATGGTGCAAAGAACAATCCAGCATAGGAACCTGGAACGTTAGAATTATGAGCCAAGGTAAACTGGATGTGGTCAAACATGAGATGACAAGGCTAAACATCAATATCCTGGGAATCAGTGAACTTAAATTCACTGGAATGGAACATTTCACATCAGACAACCACCAAATCTTCTACTGTGGTCAAGAATCATCAGTAGAAATGGAGTAGCCCTTATAGTCAATCAAAGGGTGGCCAAAGCAGTGCTCGGTTACAACTCAATAAATGACAGAATGATTTCAATTCAAATTCAAGGCACGCCATTTAACATCACAGTGATCCAAGTCTATGCTCCAGCCATGGATGCTGGAGAGGCTGACGTTGCCCAGTTATATGAAGATCTTCAGCACTTCATAGATATATCACCAAGAAAAGATATTGCTGTCATCCTAGGAGATTGGAAAGCTAAAGTAGGAAACCAAAAGACACCCGGAACAACTGGCAAGTTTGGCCTTGGAGTACAAAATGAAGCAGGTCAGAGATTAGTAGAAATTTTGTCAAGATAATTCTCTGGTCATAGCAAACACCCTCTTCCAACAGCCTCCGAGAAGACTCTATCTATACATGGGCATCACCAAATGGACAATATAGAAATCAGATTGACTATATACTTTGTAGCAAAAAAGGAGGAGCTCTATACAGTCAGCAAAAACAAGATCTGGAGTTGACTGTGGCTCAGACCACAAACTTCTTATTTCAAAGTTCAGAATTAAACTAAAGAAAAGAGGTAAAATCATCAGATCAAGCAGATACAAAATAAACAATATCCCTTGTGAATATGCAGTGTTAGCAGAACTCTGGACACTGGTTATCTGATGAGGCCTTTGAAAGTAGCCCAGGAAAGAAGGAAAGTGAAAGGTGGTGGTGATAGGAAAAGATTTCTCCAACTTAATGCAGAATTCCAGAGAATAGCAAGAAGAGACAAGGAGACATTCTACAATGAGCGATGTAAAGAGGTTGAAGAAGATAAACGAATAGGATCTCTTCAAGAAAATTGAGGATTCCAAAGGAACCTTTCATGCCAGTGGGTGTGTTAAAAGACAAAAATGATAGGGACTTAACAGATGCAGATCAGATAAAAAAAGAGGTGGCAGGACTACACTGAAGACCCATCTATACAGGAAGGAACTTTACAGCAGTGATAACCTCAATAGTTTGTCCAATGAGCTGGAGCCAGACATCTTGGAGAGTGAAGAGAGATGGGCCCTAGAATGCCTTGCTAATAAATAACAAGGCTGTAGGAGTTGATGGAATCCCAATTGAACTATTCAAAATTTTACAGGAAGATGCTGTGAAAGTGTTACTTGCCTTATGCCAACACATTTGGAAAACTCAACGGTTGCCAATAGACTGGAAAAGGTCAGTCTACATCCCAATCTCAAAAAAAGGCAGTGCCAAAGAGTGCTTCAATTATAGAACAATTGCACTAATTTCACATGCCAGCAAGGTAATGCCTAAGATGTGCAAATTGGGTTCCGCAGAGGAAGAGGCGCAAGAGATCAAATTGCCAATGTCCGATAGACAATAGAGAAAGAAAGATAGTTTCAGAAAAGCATTTACTTCTGCTTCATAGACTATTTTAAAACATTTGACTGTGTGGATCACAACAAAATATGGCAAGTTCTTAAGGAGATGGGAGTACCAGATCATCTTATCCACCTCCTGAAGTATTTGTATCTGGACCAAGAAGCCACGGTCAGAACCGAACATGGGACAACAGAATGGTTCAAGATAGGAAAAGGTGTGCAACAAGGTTTTGTATATTATCACCTTATTTATTCAACTTATACGCAGAGTACATCATGCGTAAAGCAGAGCTGGATGGGTCCAAAGCCTGAATCAATATTGCTGGAAGAAACATCAACAATCTCAGATACGGAGATGATACTACTCTGATGGCTAAAAGTGAGGAGGAACTAAAGGACCTATTAATGCAGGTAAAAGAAGAAAGTGCAAAAGCTGACCTGCTGCTCAACGTTAAAAAAAGGCAAAGATCATGGCAAACAGCAATATCAGTTGCTGGAAAATAGATGGGGAAGAAGTGGAGGCAGTGACAAATTTTATTTTCCTGGGATCCAAGATCTCTTTATGGCAAATCTGGACAAGCTAGTAAAGACATTACACTATCAACAAAGGTCTTATAGCGGAGATGCAATATTACACTCAATATCTCCGCTGGTAGACTGTAAAATATCCAAGAGCAGCACTGTACAGTCTCATAATCCCAATCTCCCCATACTGGACAATACACAGTTGGGAGTAAAAAAAAAAACATGATTTATTTTCTCACACACACATCACATATATAGTTGTGAGAGTACGGGCTGTTGCTTACGCTTGCGGTCTCGCGTAGCGACCCCGCGGCCCTCGCATAGCGAGGGCTGCGGGCAAGGGCCTCAGTTGCTGGGATGGAGCAGCCACCTCCTACCCATAATGCCCCGCGCAGGGCCGCCCAGTCCCCGGTTCGGGTTCCGGAGGGGGAGCCAGACGCCGCCACTGCCACTAGCTGCAACCGCTGCTCGCGCAGCGAGGGCTGCGGGCAAGGGCCTCAGTTGCTGGGATGGAGCAGCCACCTCCTTCCCACAATGCCCAGTGTAGGGCCGCCCAGTCCCCGGTTCGGGTTCCGGAGGGGGAGCCACACGCTGCCACTAGCCGAACCATCCCGGAGCCCAGCAATCCCGCGGGAATCTGGTGAGAGCGAGGGTAGTGGGGGAGGTTCAGGCTGCGCACGGAGCTCCAAGCTCTGATCAGTGCGGCTACCTTGGGGAAGCGGGGCTAGGCCGGCCTGGGGAACAGGAAACACCGGGGATCCGCGGACTGGAGCAGGCCTCAGAGCTGGAGGAGCCGGGCCTGGGTAGCTGACTGTGAGTGACAGGGAGATAATGTGGTCTGAGGAAGATGTGGAATCACTGAGAGCTGCCATATAAACTAATTGTCTTACTTATACACTGATCATTAACACCATGTGTATGTAAATAATGTGTGTGTATATTGTGTGTGTGTGTATTGTGTGTATTGTATTGTGTGTGTGTGTGTATATATAATGTGTGTGTGTGTATATTGTTTGTGTGTATATTGTGTGTGTGTATATTGTGTGTGTGTATGTATAATGTGTGTGTATATTGTGTGTGTGTATTGTTTGTGTATATATAATGTGTGTGTATATTGTGTGTGTGTGTGTATATTGTGTGTGTGTATATTGTGTGTGTATATATCATGTGTGTGTGTATATATGTGTGTGTATATATATATTGTGTGTGTATATATAATGTGTGTGTATATATATAATGTGTTTGTGTATTCACATATGCGAGCCCGCTCTTCACATATATAGTTGGGAGCATGCGAGACCGCTCGAGCCGTTGCTCACGCTTGGGGGCTCCTTGCCAGCAACTGCGGCCCTCGCGAAGCAACTGCAACCCTCGCAAACTTTACGTAGCAACGCAAACAACATACGAGACACGTTAACACACATTACGGACTCGCAAAAATCGTACGCAACCCGCGGACATAAAAAAATTAAAAACACAATAAATACACACAACACATACATAAAAAGCTTACCTACAGCAATAGGGAGCATCCAGCACCTCAAAAAATGAAGTTACACCTTCATTTAACTCATAATAAAAGAGGTTAGACACTAAAAATTTCTCTAAGCGAGAGAAAAAATGGCACACAGTTCCCCTGTAACCATAAGCCAGCATACCCAGTCTGATCCCAGTGGATCAGCTTGGGGATGTCCGGGGGAGTCCTCGCAGATCACTTTTCCAGTTCAGTTTGTCTGGATAACTCGTCAGCATTGCCGTTTTGCTTTCCAGGGCGGTAGTTTATTGTAACATCAAAGGGCTGCAGCGTTCTACTCCAGCTGAGCAGTCTGGCATTGTCTCCTGTCAACTGGTTGAGCCACACTCACGGGTTGTGATCTGTGAGTAAGGAAAAGGTTTGTCCATACAAATACGGCTGTAGCTTCTTGAGGGCCCAAACCACAGCCAGGCATTCTTTATCGATGTAGCTTGGCAGAGTGTAATGAACCTTGGCAGTGGGTAAGCGGAGTACTGCTCCCCCCTACTGCCACAGAGCCTCCGGTACATGCTTTGTGTAGGACCATGTGGTGTTTGACGAGGGTTAACTTGGCTCCGGTGTCCCTTAGCCCTTCAACGATCTTCCCCTCCAGACATACAGTTTGCGGTGTCCCTTAGCCCTTGTTTCTTAGCCCTTCGACATTCTTCCCCTCCAGACATACGCTATGCCTATGGTGTTGTTGGTTGTCTGATGCAGCCTGGACGGGGCGGGGTCGACTTCATGTAAAACCCCTAGTTGTTCCTCCTTGTAGTGGGGTCCGGCATCGTGGGTACCGGTCTTGTTGCGGTAGCAATGGGCCACTGCTCTGTTTGGCGGTGGTTGACTCAGATGAACCCATGTGTTATGATTCCGGTTCTGGGGGCATTCCCTCTGTACATGTCCCAACTGCTGTGCTGCGGTCCATAGGGTCCTGGAGAGTGGGACACGACTGATCGACTAAACAACAACAACAACAAATATATATATATATACAGTAAATATATATATTGTGACAAGGATGGCCGTTTACCACAGGAATTCTTTATGACAAAAGGTTCCGCAATACAGATTTATGATGCAGAAGACTGGTTTATTAATAGGGCTCATAAACAAGGATTAGAAGTAGAAAAATGAAAATAAAAATCTACATATACGTTTCTTACTAAACATGCAGGAACACCCTGACTACCCCCGGGCAGCTTCTCTGCTCCGGAGAGATTAGAATTCATAAAGTAAACAAATAAATCCAGTTAATTTCAGAAGAAATTCTGGTGGATCATATAATACAGTCTCTGCTATGAGGGATAGTGCCACCTTGTGGCCGGGATACAAACAGTCTCTTATAGGGCCACCTTGTGGCCGGGATACAAACAGTCTCTTATAGTGCCACCTTGTGGCCGGGATACAAACAGTCTCTTATAGTGCCACCTTGTGGCTAGGATACAAATATTCTCTTTTTTGATCAGAAGTCTTTGCCACATCTTTGCATAAGGAACAGTGGATGAAGCATAGGGCCCGCCTGTCTCTCCCATATGCTTCACCCCAGGACGAGCACTCAGCCTCTTCCCTGTGGTATAATAAGTCTGGTACCTTCATTTGGTGCCTCTGACAGCTCCACAATCGCTTAGACACCTTAGGCAACTCTGCCTGGGAATCCACAATATTCGCTTACCTTACTTGGTGCCTTTGTAGTTTCACCTCCTCAGTCTGTAGTCAGCTCTGTTCGTCCAGCTACTGCAAACAGCACGCACTCCTTTCTGTTTTCCAAAACTCGCAGCCCCAGTAAACAAGGTGATCTCCTCAAGGTTTGCTTCCCAAAGTTCAAAAGGTAGATCCACACTGGCTCAGCCAGCAAGCTCCTCTCTTGTGGCTTGCTCTGGCTGCTAGCAGCAGCAGCACACAACTTAGGCCAGAGCCTAATCAGCCACCTCCTTCCATGTCTGCCTTCCAGGCTTTAAAGTGAAACTGCACCTGCACCAATTAGGAGTTCTTCAGGAGTTAACTCCGTCACTCCTGTCAAGAACTCTTTACACTTCTTTACTTGTCACCATCCTCTAGGGGGCAAATGGTCACACACCCTCCCCCTCAGCTAAACAACATGGAGTTGAGCGACATGCCGAGAGGCCGGAAATTCGGTACACGGCAACCACATGGCGTAGATGGCACTGTAGATCCAGGCCAATACACTGGAGCCTCGCTTTCCATAGAACTGTTCCCCCGACAGGACCGCTCCATCATGCATATCCGACCTCCCCAGGGCCAACTGCATCAAGACTTCAGGCAGTGCCTGGAGGGCCACTCGTGGATCCTTCTTCTCTTGATGTCCGGAATTCTTCTTGTTTCTTTGGCACCAATGGGACTTTCTTATATCCGCCGATGCTAGCGCTCTTGCAGTCGTCTCAGCCTCCATGTCTTCGTACTGCACTTTGGCAATCCTGCCTACTTCTCCGTACCGTTTTTGGTCTTTGCCAAAACATTTCGGGTAGGGCACCGACCCGCCCTTCTCTCCGAGTGCCCTCCTCCAGGGATTCTTGACAAGTACTCTTCGTACTTCTGTAGGAGAATGTGTTTCTTCATACGTTCCCTTCCCTGGGGATAAATCACAGACAATATCGGTTTCTGTTATCTTGTCTTCCACCTGATTTCTCTTTTGCTGCAGAACCTTCATCCCTCTCTCGTGGCTATAATTTATCCTTTTCGCAGCATGAATGAAAGGCCCAAGGTTTGCAGATTCACTCTCTGGCTTGGATTCTTCCTGTAAGTTCGTGGCTAGATGGCATCTTTTGGTCTGTGCCAAGTCACTCTGGGAGCATTCATGCCTCATCTGCAGTCCGAGAGCCTGGGACTGGATTTGCCTTAATTCGGCCTCTTCACGCTTGGCTTTCTTTTGTTCTTTTAGCCCTTCCGTTAAACATTCATTCTTTTCCAGAAGTTTCTCAACCCTTCTTCTGGTCTTCTCCATCTTCTGAGTGTTGACTTCTGTCTCTCTCTCAAGCTCTTTCACCTTACTCAGTAACTCCCTTGAGACAACACAATGGGGGTTAGTGTCGGACTCCGATAGCAGCTGACATGCTGCTATTGCTCGGGGTAACTCTTGGAAAAGCACTGTGACACCTTGAGCTTGTTGGGCCCCCTTTCGTAACACTGTCTGTAGGGTCTCCGATTCTCCCTCTTTCGATGCTTCAACCTCACTGCCATCACCAGGGTTATCCTGACCTTCACTACGGATCCGCAACTTGGGTGGCCTCTCTTCCCACTCCCTTTCACAGCTGACTCCATCACTCTGCAATCGGTCCTGGGTCAGTGGTTCACAAGGATAGATAACCCAGCTCTCTCTATTCCAGGTGCTCCAATTGTCTGGGTGGTTATTCTCACCAAGAGGTGTTCGATTCATATGGCCATCTTGCTTTTGTTCTGGTACATAGTCCTTTGTGAACTCCAGAAGCATGTCTTCTCTCAGGGTAGCTCCTAGCCCTTTGACTTGCAACTCATTTTTTTCACTGTTTACAGCAGGTATCCTCTGCTCCACTGTGCTTTCAATCCTGCAACTCTCTATCTCTGTCAGGACGAATCTCTCAACTTTTGATCTTGCTGGAACGTCTCTCGCGGTACAGCAACTTCAGGCTTAGGCTCAACCCATAGGCCAGTACACATCTTAGAAGCCTTTATAATTTTCTGTTTCTTAAGAAAGATTGTGTTTTCAGCATCCTCAGCTTTTACCCATAATTCATCTTCTTTTAACTACTTCTCTTCATCTTTGCTCTTTTTTCCTGCTTGCTTTGACTCCAAGGTTTCCAGCGTTTCATCTTTCTTTACTCCCTTCAGCTGTATTTTTTCTCATTTAACTTGTAAATCCAGTTCTCTCTGCTGACACTGAATTTCTGGCTGTATATCCAGAGGAAGGACTTCCTCACTCTTTTTCTTCAGGTCCTCCCTGGATCTCTCTGGCAGCTCCACGTGTACAAGCTCCTTCACTATGCCATGCATATGAACTTTCTGTGGACATAGCTCTGTGTTCAACACAGCGTCTGGTGTATATCGGTCCTGAAGATCATGGTTGGTCTCTTCTGGACACGCATCACCCTGTTCTAACCGTATCTCCATATCAGACAGATCGTTCATTCTCTGCTCTTGTGGACTATGCATCAGCATCTTCTTTGCTATGAGAGCGGTTTTACTCTCTGCCTCTTGTAGCTGAAAGTGTGGATCTTTTACTTGGCTGTGCCAAGTTGTTTTTTCCTGCTCCCAGTAGAGATGCTCCTCCTTTAACATGCATGCTATCCTCTTTTTGACATCTTGCGATTTCTTTGCTTTCTCCTCAGACATCTCTGGTGCCTCTCTCTTAGAGAAGTCACTCATCCTCTGAGATAAATGTTTAGGAAGTACATTTAGCTTTATCTGTTCGCCACTGGGCAGCAGCTTCTTCATATCTTTCTCAATTGTGTTATACTTGGGCAGACTCTTCCTCTGCTCCCAAATAGACATCTGTGTCTTCTTCCTAGAGGACTCTCGGTTGTCCTCACGCGCAGTCTTCCTTCTCCATTCAGGAATATAATCTGGTATCATCCTGATACCCTTCATTTTCATAGCAACTTGCCTTCCTTCCCTTGTAGGCTTTTCCAGTCCCCCTGGGATAGGGTTCATCTGTACGTCTTGCTTTATTGGTTTCTTGTCTTGGCTCTCCTTGTCCATAGCACTTTGTTTTACTGCGACCTGAGACCAAGTGTTCCCGGGATACTTTACATTTCCTTTAGGATCTGCTTCTCAGGTCCTCTCAGGGATGGGGTTTTGTCTTTCACCCTCTGAATCTTCAGACTCTTTTTGTCCTTATCTTTCCCTTTGATAAGGTTTCCAGTTCCTTCATCATTTTCAGGACACTCTTCCATAATAAGAACATTGGCTACATTTATCCATTTGATCTTTCCTTTCTCTGGGTCAGAGATCTTTCTTTCTCTAGTACTCTCCACCTCAGGAGCTTTCACCAAGGCCAGGCGACTGTATCTGTTGAGATTTCTTATGGAGGCCTCTAGATTGCTCTTACCCATAAGGTTGGTACATTGGGTTTGATTAAGATCACCACCAATGACCTGATCAGCATGTTTCTTACTGAGGCTGGTTTTGCACTCAGTCAGTGACAACACTTTGTCCTTTTTCCCCAGGATACAAATAGTCTCTTATTTGATCAGAAGTCTTTGCCACATATTTACATAAGGAACAGTGGATGAAGCATAGGGCCCGCCCGTCTCTCCCATATGCTTCACCCCAGGGACCCTTTGATATTGCAATAGTAACACTGCAATTTAACAGGACAAGCACTCAGCCTCTTCCCTGGGGTATAATAAGTCTGGTACCTTCATTTGGTGCCTCTGACATCTCCACAATCGCTTAGACACCTTAGGCAACTCTGCCTGGGAATCCACAATATTCGCTTCCCTTACTTGATGCCTTTGTAGTTTCACCTCCTGAGTCTGTAGTAGCTCTGTCAGCTCTGTTCGTCCAGCTACTGCAAACAGCACGCACTCCTTTCTGTTTTCCAAAACTCGCAGCCCCAGTAAACAAGGTGATCTCCTCCAGGTTTGCTTTCCAGAGTTCAAAAGGTAGATCCACACAGGATCAGCCAGCAAGCTCCTCTCTTGCGGCTTGCTCTGGCTGCTAGCAGCACACAAGAGCCTAGTCAGCCACCTCCTTCCATGTCTGCTTTCCAGGCTTTAAAGTGAAACTGCACCTTCACCAATTAGGAGTTATTCAGGAGTTAACGCAGTCACTCATGTCAAGAACTCTTTACACTTCTTTACCTGGCACCATCCTCTAGGGGGCAAACTGTCACAATATATATATATATATATATATATATATATATATATATATATATATATAGTTGTGCTCAAAAGTCTGCATACCCTTAGCGAATTGGTAATGTATGTACCATTTTGTAAGAAAACATGAGTGAGCAGGCAAAACACATTTCTTTTATTTCTTATGGGATTCATATTCAACTGTAGGTTATAACAGAATGGCACAATCATAAAATAAAACATGGCAACAAAGAAAAAAATGAAATGTTGAAAAGTTTGCATACCCATAGTTCTTAATGCTGTCTATTGCCCCCTTTAGCATCAATGACAGTGTGCAGTGTGCAGTTTTGAGGCCCCTAATTCTTGCAGCTGGTATAGCTGCCCATTGATCTTGGCAAAATGCCTCCAGGTCATGCAGAGTCTTTGATCGTCTTGCATGAACCACACATTTGAGATCTCCCCAGAGTGGCTCGATGATATTAAGGTCAGGAGACTGCAATGGCCACTCCGCAACCTTCACCTTTTTCTGCTGTTTCACTGGAGGGTCAACTTGGCCTTGTGCTTAGGGTCATTGTCATGCTGGAAAGTCCAAGAGCGTCCCAGGCGCAGCCTTCGTGCAGAAGAATGCAAATTGTCTGCCAGTATTTTCTGATAACATGCTGCATTTATCTTGCCATCCATTTTCACAACATTTCCCCGTGTCTTTACAGCTCACACCCCTCAAAAACATCAGTGAGCCACTACCATGCTTCACCATGGGGATGGTATTCTTTTCACTATAGGCCTTGTTGACCCCTTTCCAAACATAGCGCTTATGGTTGTGACCTTAAAGCTCTATTTTGGTCTCGTAACTTCTTAATAAGTGATTGAACAGTACTGACTGGCATTTTCATTGCTTTGGGTATCTTTGTTTATATCATTTTCCATCTTTATACCATTACCGTGTTACTCAGGTTTTTTGACAGTTTTTTTCTGCTCCCCATGGCTCAGTATCTAGCCTGCTCAGTGAATCCACGTGAGAGCTAACACGCTCATTGACTATTTATACACAGACACTAATTGCAATTTAAAAAGCCACAGGTGTGGAAAATTAACCTTTAATTGTCATTATAACCTGTTTGTGTCACCTTGTGTGTAGGATACAAGGCCAAACATTCAAGGGTGTGTGTAAACTTTTGATCAGGGCCATTTGGGTGATTTCTGTTATCATTATGATTTTAAAAGGAGCCAAACAACTATGTGATAATAAATGGCTTCAAATGATCACTATCCTTCAATAAAATACATATTTTATTTTTTTTGCATGGTCAGTCATATTTTCAAAATAAAAGCCCAAATTTCACAATTTCTGCCAGGGTGTGCAAACTTTTGAGCACAACCGTATATATATATATATATATATATATATATATATATATATATATATATATATATATATACTAGGAACTTGCCCTTCAAATATGACGGGGAAAAAAATTGTAAGGCTGGCAATGAATGCTGTTTGCCACACAATGTGAGGCTTTTGTTCCTGAGCACCTTCTCGCTCATTGCAAGCATCTCCAGCTTGCAGTGCTCATCGAGAGCTCTGCGATGATTGTACGGGCCGCTCATTGCAGGGTTTGTTAACCTGTAAGTTTTGTGCTTGTGAATGGCATGTGTCTCTTCTGTCCCTTGCCTGTGTGTTTATCCTCTGCTTAACGTGCCTGGTGTTGTTCTTGTTTGTTACTGTCTTGAGCATTTTCTAAGTCCTGCGTGCCTGTCTTTGCTCAGCCTCATTTTCATCCTGTTTCAGATTTTGTACGTTTGTCGCCATTTTTTTCTCGCTTAGGCAATTTTCGAGTGGAAAGAAAAGAAAATACGAGACACGTTAGGACCAATTACGACCTCACAAAAATTGTCCGCAACACACGCACAGCAGTCTAAAGACGCAAAACACCACCAAACACCTACGTAGTTTGCCGAAAAACACCTACGAGATTAAAAAACAAGGACGCAACCTGCGCAACGTCAAAAACATTACAAACACAATAAATACAAATAACAAACACATAAAAAGGTTACTCACAGCAAGGGGGTGTACTGAGGTCCTCTGCAAGTGAAGTTACACCTCCATTTAAGCACAAATTTCTGAGTTTAGAGACCCGAAAATCACCTAAGCGAGAGAAAAAATGTCCGCCGTACAAAACGAAAACAAGGCTAAAGGTCCCTAAACACGCAACACACTACCATAAACACGCAAAACACCACCAAACAGCTACGAATATTCTGAAAAAGGCCACCAAACAGCTACGGATATTCCCAAAATTTGCGAGGGCCGCAGTTGCTGTGGGCTCGCATAGCGAGCATGCTTTCGCGAGGCCCGCAGTTGCTGGCAAGGAGCGCCGGCGCTCCTTGCGCTGCTGATGAGTGTTGTAGGCTCTCATCCCTACCACCCTCATCCTCCCTCCTCCCTTTCCCCCTCTCTAATTACCTCCTCCCCTAACTTACCTGTATTGCGCTGCTCCTGCTGCTGGCCAGCACGTCTGTGTCGGGACCCGGTATATGCTAATGACGTGACGTCACATGCGCAGCACGTCATTACCATATGCCGGGTCCCAAAGACCCGATGGACAGCAGCAGGAGTCCCATGACTCCTATCATCCTCCCCCTCCCCTCATCCTCCCCCTCCACTTATCCTCTCCCTCCACTCATCCTCTCCCTCTCCTCCCCCTACCCTCATCCTCTCTCTCCCCTCTCACTCCCCTCCTCCTACTCCTCCCTCCCGTCCTCCTCCTCCTCCCTCTCTCCCCTCCTCATCTTCCCTCCCTCCCCTCATCCTCCCTCCTCCCTTGCCCCCTCTCCAGTTACCCCCCCGCCCCACTTACCTGTATTTCGCTGCTCCTGCTGTCCAGCGCATCTTCTGTCGGGACCCGGTATATGCTAATGACGTGACGTCACATGCACGTAACGTCATTACCATATGCCGGGACCCAAAGACCCGATGGACAGCAGCAGGAGTCTCATGACTCCCATCAACCCCTCCTCCCTCCTATCCTCCTCATCCTCCCCCTCCATTCATACTCCCCCTCCACTCATCCTCTCCCTCCTCTTTCCCACCCCTCATCCTCTCCCTCCACTCATCCTCCCCCTCCCCTCTCCTCCCCCCCATCCTCTCCCTCCCCGCTTCCCTCCTCTCATCCTCTCCTCCCCTCTCCCTCCCCTCATCCTCTCCTCCCCCTCCCCTCCTCCTCCTCCTCCCCTCATTCTCCCCCTCCCCTCATCCTCTCCCTCCCCTCCTCCCTCCCCTCTTCCTCCCTTTCCCCCTCTCCAGTTACCCCCCCCCCCCCTCACTTACCTGTATTGTGCTGCTCCTGCTGCTGTCCAGCGCGTCTTCTGTGTCGGGACCCAGTATATTCTAATGGCGTGAAGTCACCTGCGCGTAACGTCATTACCATATGCCGGGTCCCAAAGACCCGATGGACAGAAGCAGGAGTCTCATGACTCCCATCAACCCCTCCTCTCCGCTCTCATCCTCATCCTCCCCCTCCACTCATCCTCCCCCTCCACTCATCCTCTCCCTCCTCTCTCTCTCCCCTTATCTCCCTCCACTCCCCCTCCCCCTCCCCCTCCACTCCCCCTCTCCTCTCTTTCCTCTCATCCTCTCCCTCCCCTCTCTTTCCTCTCATCCTCTCCCTTCCCTCCCCCTCCCCTCATCCTCTCCTTCTCCTCCCCTCATCCTCTCCCTCCCCTCTCTCTCCCCTCATCCTCTCCTCTCCCTTCCCTCTCCCTCCCCTCATCCTCTCCCTCTCCTCCCCACATCCTCTACCTCCCCTCTCCCTCCCCTCATCCTCTCCCTCCCCTCATCCTCTCCCTCATCCTCTCCCTCATCCTCTCCCTCATCCTCTCCTCTCCCTCCCCTCATCCTCTCCCTCCCCTCATCCTCCCTTTCCCACTCTCCAATTACCCCCCTCATCCCCCCTCCACTCATCTTCTCCCTCCCCTCTCCCTGCCATTTTGTTTTTTGCTGAAAGTAATGGCTTTCTTCTGGCCACTCTGCCATAAAGCCCAACTCTATGGAGCATATGGCTTATTGTCGTCCTATGTGCAGATACTCCAGTCTCTGCTGTGGAACTCTGCAGCTCCTCTAGGGTTACCTTAGGTCTCTCTGCTGCCTCTTTGATTAATGCCCTCCTTGCCTGGCCCGTGAGGGCGGCCGTCTCTTGGCAGGTTTGCCGTTGTGCCTTGTTCTTTCCATTTGATTATGATAGATTTGATGGTGCTCCTGTGGATCATCAAAGATTTGGATATTCTTTTATAACCTAACCCTGACTTGTACTTCTCAACAACATTGCCCCTTACTTGTTTGGAGAGTTCCTTGGTCTTCATGGCAGTGTTTGGTTAGTGGTGCCTCATGCTTAGATGTTGCAACCTCTGGGGCCTTTCAAAAAAGGTGTGTATATGTAATGATAGATCATGTGACACTTGCAGGTGGACATAATTTCACTAATTATGTGACTTCTGAAGGTAATTGGTTGCACCAGAAATTTGTACGGGCTTCATAACAAAGTGGGTGAATACATACGCACATGTCAATTTTCTGTTTTCTATTTCTAAAAAATAGTTTTATGTATATATTTTTCTCATTTCACTTCATCAACTTAGACTATTGTATTCTTAGCCATCACATTAAATTCAGATTAACAAAACGTTGAACTTAAGGCTGTAATGTAACAATATAGTTAAAAAGTCAAAGGCGGTGAATACTTTTTTTTTATAGTTGTGACACAGTTTTTTAAATATACCTCTTTACACATATTGCACATATGCCCTTTTCTTGTATTGTGAATGGCTCTGTGGTAGTGGCTCTATTAATTCCACTGCTCTTGTTCTGATATTACTATCCCATTAGTTATAACATTTATATTTATAAATGCACTCTTATTGGAGAGTTTCTCTTAGTTCTGGCAATCCCTTATACTTACTGTATATTGATCATTTATGACCTCTGCCTGCTTTAAGCTATCTCTTTGCTGCGTTTGTTACACCATGCTTCTCTGTATTCGCTTGTTTGGCTACTTCCTGGTTGTGACATCATCAGTATGCGCCCACAACTATAAAAGCACTTTAAGGGAGTCTTATTCACATCACTCCCCTTAAGCACTAAAGCACTTTAAAAAAAGTCACACTGACATGCAAAAAAAGGAAGTACATATTAAATAATCACTAAGAAATAATCAGGGATAAGACACAGAGTGCTTACTGCACAAATAAGTAATTTAGCATCTTTACAGCACAAAATCATTTTTATACCTCAAATAACTGCTATAAAACCTGCGTAAAAACAAAGACCATTGCTTACATATGAAAGATAGAGAAATTATTCTAACTAAGAATCAGGAAAGTTGAGACGTCTTCACAATTGAGTTAAAAACTCATTTTTAAATGTCCGAATTTTAAAGTAAAATGTTTTTTAAAGAAGTTATAATAAAATTAAAATTTTAAACAAATTCGTTGTGGTATATAACAAATATGATAACCACAAAAGGTGTTCTACTAATTCTTTAGAGTTGGCTGTATCAACCAAAAATAATATCACAATTTGCAACATACAACCATCTGCACTTGCTTGAGCCCATTGCAGTCAAACTGCCATCTCGCATCTATCACCCTCCTTATCACACTCAAACCCTTTAGATTGGAAGTTTGGAAGTCTTCAATCTTGTAAAGTGTTTTGGAAACAAAAACTATGTAGGTTAGATTTTAAGCTCAAGGACAGGGCCCTCCATTCTTTTGCAATGTGTTAATATTGTTTTTGCACTACATGTGGGCGGCTTACATATAAAGGATAATAATAATAATACAATAATCAGCACTGTGGTGCACCTTTCCATTAATACCCGGTTCATCAGCTCTTTTCTTGGCATTTCCACATCCCTGATCCTTTATAGGAGGGACATATATCTGGTCTAAGTGCAGCAGCTTTTGCATTTCATTTCTAAAAGAATCTTTCTCTTTAGCAAGAGTGTGGTTACTCCTCGCCCTCCTCCTCCAGGATCAGCCACTATTGAAATTGAAAGAAGAGAGGTACAGTTTATCAAGACCATGTATTTGTCAAAGGTGACTGTAGCCTTTGAATATTTCAGTTACTTATTATAAACCATGCCTGTATGTTCTATTTTAATTAAAATAACTGTGAAATATAATGATTTGTGTTGAGTAAGATAATTGAAAAAACAAAACAAAACAATGTTAAGTTACATTACCTTATAGCCACAGTCAAAAAAAAAAAGAAAAATGAAAAAAGAACACCAAATGACTAGAGGGATCTTACACATCTGAGAGAAAAAGTGTATAGCTTAACAGATAATATTCAGATAGAAGGCCTCAATGGGATAATATAAAATATAACTTTTAATTAAATTTAAAAACATATGTTAAAATATACAAGAACAACACAGAATAAAATATATAAAAACAAAGATACAGTCAATCTTGGAAAGAAAAGTATCACAGTGAATATAACTTCTTATTGGAACATAACGATTGGAACCTTATTCAATATCAATAAATAATATTGAATGAATAATATTGCACCAGCACTAAAACAGATAATTAAGGGGAAAGGCCCTATGCTAATGTGGGATGGAGTTTGGAATAGGACACATCCCTTACCCTCTATTTCTGCCTATAAAAGCTAACTATACTACCCAAAAATAGGGAATAATGATAGTGCTGATTTATAAAGTCATAAATCTATAGATTCTATCAAATATAGTGCTATTGTAAGGGGTACAGTCCCAGCTATATACAATAATAAACATGTATAATGAATTAGTGCAAAACAGTGTGAGAATAAATATAATGTACTCCTATAAATATGTGCAAATTGTGCTTAACATAAAGTCATAAATGGGAAATGTATCAACTTTAGTCTGTGCAAAAAGTAGTTGAAAAATATAGGTAAAATAAATCACAATGCTATTTGCAAATTGTGCAAACAATTTGCAAAAAAATATGGCTGGATAAATTATCCATCTACCATAATCAATTCAAAGTAATATACAAATAGTGAGAATTATTTAACTCTGATAGATTAAAAATAGTGCAAATTTATGATATCAAACTCCTATTATAATGTGAATGATTAATAAGTATCTAACACCATATCAGATATATTAGATAAATAGATTATGAATTTATACAGATTCATGCAAAGTATAAACACCTATTTAAGTGCAAATTGTCAGACATAAATATATAGCGTCTTTTAAAATATATTTGGCGGAATGGTCTATCTTTGGCTAGGACTGTGTATATAGTACTTGATATGATCACCCACTATATATATCAGGTGTTTTAGCAATACTATTTTTAGTGTGGGAAGTCAGATTTTACCTGTAGGTCATATTAGTTTATAAATAGATTGTACAGAGCCTAATGAATTGTCTAAAAATATATAGTGCGTATTTAGTAATAATACTGAGATTTAAACTGCCACAGTTAATGGATCAAAACATACATATACATAAAGGTAATCCGCTCTGGTCTGTTGGCGTCTAAATACTGCTATCTTGGCTTCACATTATCACCCGTCTAGTGACGTCATCCAAATGCGACTGGGAATCGGCCGACGTGAGCGTTTCACGTAATGGCTTCTTCTCAGGCCATCCCCTTAAATGCTGGTGCAATATTATTTATTACATTTCATTTATTGATATTGAATAAGGTTCCAATGGTTATGTTCCAATTAGTAGTTATATTCGCTGTAATCATTTTCTATCCAAGATTGACTGTATCTTTGTCTTTATATGTTTTATTCAGCATTGTTCTTGTATATTTTAACATATGTTTTTACATTCATTAAAAGTTATATTTTATATTATCTCATTGAGGCCTTCTATCTGCATATTATCTGTCAAGCTATATACTTTTTCTCTCAGATGTGTAAGATCCCTCTAGTCGTTTGGGTTTTCTGAGTATTTTTGCACCTACTAGCTGGAACTCTCCATAGTCATTTACTATCATAGATCCATAGCAGTGTTATAGTCCTCTCATAGGACATTGTTAAATACTCACCCTATGTAGCACCTGGTATATTTCTCTTAAAATTTGCTGTTTCTTAATGCCACAGTATCTCAAAGTACTCTTTCTCTATAAATGTATCTGTCTTGTTGTCTCTTTGTCTTTGTGTCTTTCACACCATCTCTATCTCACTATCTACATGTGTGTCTTGATTTCCCTGTCCCAGACTTTCGCTGAAAGTCTTTCTATCGATCTGTCTCATAGTATCTATGTTGGTGTCTCCCACTCTGCCTATCTTTGTGTTTCATTTTGTCTGTCTGACTCTTTCTGTCTTTTATCTCTGTCTCTCTCAATGTTTCTAGACCTCACTCTTTCTATGTCTCTCTATGTTTTATTGTCTTCATTGACTTCTTCATGCCTTTGTCTGTCTCCTTCATTTTTGCTCTTTACCTGAATCTCTCTGTCTCCC
This sequence comes from Discoglossus pictus, assembly GCA_027410445.1. Lineage (NCBI taxonomy): Eukaryota > Metazoa > Chordata > Amphibia > Anura > Alytidae > Discoglossus > Discoglossus pictus. The sequence goes on from CM050171.1 coordinate 93,051,924, forward strand.
TTCTCCCTCTCTTTGTCTCTATCTGTATATGTGTGTTTATTTAATGAAGATATATGGATATACAAGCTTGTGTGTACATACTGTTTATGTGTATTCATATGTATTTGATTGCCTAAAATAATATAATATTTCTTTGTACCCTCTAAAAACTTCTGCAGAAGACCATGCTGACTCGAATTAGTAATTACTGTCACCACAGAAACAACCAAAACATAGTTTAACAAATTAGCATATTTAAGTCCCCTGTTAGAAACTTGAAGCTAAATATTTACATTTTAAATGTGTACAAACACAAGTTTATATCAAGAATTATTTACTTTCTAAGAAGGTAAAAAAACAGACAAATTGATTTTGGCAGAATGATGTTCCTTCAGTTAAAGTAAAAATCAGAGCACCTTGGTAACTGTGGAACATGGTACGAAAACCTTGCTTTATAATTGTTCCCTTTCTACGCTCACCCACTCACCAATGTCACTCAGATTTTATCTGAATACACAGGAAAGGCCAGTAACACAAGGCTGAACACAGTAAATATTTGCTTTTGATAATAGTTCAGAAAGGAACATGGAGATTAAGCAATGTAAAAATCTAGTTAATTATGAGGACATCTTCTTAAAAGAACATTGTCATATTAGAGTATTTTCTTTTTTTTTTATTAATATCCAAAAAACTCTCCTACCTTAGCTTCAGCTTTACTAAAATATTCACATTTATGCAGTGTTTCCTGTAATTTTCCAGCTTCCTGATCGGACACTTCTGGTGGTTGCTGGTTTTCCATTAATAGAGATATTCCTTTAAAGAAAGTAATCCATGGACTGCACAGTGCTCGGAAATATGATAAACAAGTCTGTTGATTTAAACCTAATTACAGCCTACCAGGAAAGTCTATGGTAGCTGAAATACACAGGGATGTAATCATCACTGAATGCTATGTAGGAAAATTAACAGATAAAGCTGAACAGTTTAAGAAAATCCCCACGAGGCTCCTATATAAATTACTTTCTAATGAAATTATATATTTGTAAGGTTTGTCTGTGATTGCAAGTCTCCATATCATGCTATTAAAAGAACCATTTTAAGTTGACAAAAAGTTATTGCATGAAAAATAACTGTTGGATGTGTTGTAAAGGCAAGTTACAACTTCCTCCTTCAGATTAACAAAATGGTTTTAGTTTTTAAGCCAATCATGAAAATTATGCAATGTTTAAAACTAACCCTTTGTTTTATTATTTCCTTTTATTTGATTTTATATCCACATACATAATATACAATAGTCACATGTTTACAAATTAGACAAATAATCAACATATATAAAAAACATAACATAATGTAGTGTGCAGAGAGGGCAGAGAACCATTCCCAGGAAGACTAAGCAGGATACTACTTCCACTTTTGCAGATTTATCAGATGGTTTGTCAGACAATCAGATTGTTTCCAGATCTTCGTTATAGACCACTTAGCTACCAATAGAATTTGAACAGTCATAATTTTATCGTAGAAATTCATAGGAAATATGTGAAAGAGCATCCACTCTGGAAATAATTCCAAATTGCAATCAAATATTTCATGTATAAGGAATAGAGACTGGGAAGTCAAAAGTAGGACACCAACTAACACATACCCAAGCTGTAATCTCTACCAACAATAATTTCTTTTTTTTTCAACTACATTTGTATCTCCTCTAATGCACAGACATGTCTTGTAAACAGTTAAACTACATCACTAGTTATCTACAGCAGTCAGCCCCAGCTGGAGGATGTAAATAAGCTGAAGGCCCTAAAGGAGATTTCTCCCCCTAGCAAGATATAACCTTGACTGCATTATGTAAATAGCAATCACGCCAAATGCCACTGTCAAGATTTTTAATGATCTTTTCTAAAAGATACCAATTTTAGCAACGCATGCTAAGGGGGTATCTAGTCTTAACATCGTCTAGGCGGAAGCAATTGTAGCTTATTAGCTTTCACTTCAACACTTTACAGCCTTCTCCTAGGCAGCAATATGGGGAAGTCTAAAAAGAACCCTGCTTCTAAGAGCATAGTGGACCATTTCCCAAGGCAAACGCCCCATGCCACACAAGACAAGAGGCTCTGCAAGACTCATTGTCAGATTCTGAAGGGGAAAGAGCCCCAGAAGACTCATATCCCAACATGAATGTATCAGACTCTTCCTTAGCAAAATTCGATCAGCTGTTACAAACTCGCCTATCTCTAGTGGTCACAGAGCTGAAAGAGGATATTAATGACCTTGGGCAAAGGACACATACCCTGGAATCAACTACTGATAGGATTATAGAAACACAATCAAGTGACCGAGTCGATATTTCAGCTAATATCTCTCAAATCCTGAGCCTGGAGGCGAAACTAGAACACCTTGAGAATGGGTCGAGGAGGCATAATATAAGATTAAGGGGAGTTCCGACAGCAGTCCAAGATCTTTCTCCATATCTGGAGGCGGTGGTTGCCTCACTATTGCCTACACTCACAGTGGCTTCTTGGGAAATAGAGCGGCGCATAGGTCCATAGGGGGGCCCCCCCCATCAAACCAACCCAAGGATGTGATCCTTAGATTCCTGCGCCAAAAGACGAGAGACCTCCTATTGTAAGCAGCAAGAAAGTTACCTACCATCTGTGGCCTGGATGGGGCCAAATTACAAATCTACACTGACCGGGCATCAACAACGCTATTAAAACGTAGACAGATGAAACCGGCTCTACTGATACTATCTAAGCATCAAATAAGATATCGATGGGGCTTCCCCTTTAGCCTGTCCTTTCAACATGAGTCTGCTGCTCACACCGCTCGTTCTCTGGAAGAGTGCGCAAGATCCTCCTGCACTTAGGTCTCCTACAGGAGGGGAGTTGTTGGCCCAGCAATTAGATATGCCTCTCCCAGACCACAATGGGAATGGTTTGAGGTCCCTTTGTCCCTTTGTGCCTATATGGATATAAACCGTTATGCAGCTCCTGCTGGACTCTAACCTTAACGACTACAGTATCTGGAAAGGTCTACTTAGGGCTATACAAGTGGGTTTATGCAAAGACTATGCATAGCATTGCAGACTCACCGGCCTGGCATTTTTTTTTTGCTGCTAAAAATGTATGAACATCTCCCTTTTACTGTTGGCTGGCCTTGCGCGCACTATCAATGCCAGCCTTTGAGGTGTACAGTTTTCTCTGACCTCAGAGGCGAGCCAAAAGACAGGTGTTAAGATAGCCCAAGAGGTGGAGCTAGGGAAAGTAAGATGAGCTACCAATTTATAATCTTGATAAAGTGGCGGATATGGTAAATTTAGGTGTAATGTCCTTGTTAGTAGCAACAGTTTGCTACAAGTGTATGTTATTTTTTTTAAAAATGTATCCTTTCTTATCCCCCATATTGGGGTTGGAGCCTGCGCCCATCCCCAGGTCTTGATGTGCCTAAAGTTGTTAGGGGAGGGCTGAGGACTGAGACAACTTCTAATGTATTAAGGTTGTTTATATATCTGGTCTTTGTCCTGGATATCTTTCCCCACAGCCTAAGAGGCGGTCCGCCCTTGCAGAACTACAGATTTGATGCATCCCGATTGGGTGTCCAACGAGGAAGCCCTCGCTCTTCATCCTGCCTCCCAGCTACAGAAGGTCTGTGTTTTTGGTCTTATCTCAAACTGCCATGACTGACACACATGACTAACATGGTTATCACTCTAATAATTCATAATGTCAGAGGCTTTGACTTACAATTAAAGAGGCGAAAGACCAGTCTCACTTACTAGCCATTTCGCCCTTCGGTCCTTTTCCTTCAGGAAACACATTTTGTGCGTAACAAGCTCCCTAAGTTCCTCTCTAAATTCAACCCCACCTACTTCGCAACCAGCCACTCTACTAAAAGAGCCGGGACAGCTATTTTGCTTTACAAAGATCTCCCCTTCATACTAGAGCAAAAAAAATAGACCAGGAAGGCCACTATGTGATTCTGGCAGGGTCCCTATTTGGGCAAAGGGTGTTCATAATCTCGATTTATGCACCAACACACATACCGCATCAAGTCTTGCTCAAACTGCTGAGCTACATAAAATTCCATGATCTAGGGAGGGTTTTTCTGGGTGGGGACCTGAACCTCGTTTTGTCATCATTAGACAGATCTAGTTTGGGGCAGGGCTTTAGACACACTAAAAACAACGGCAAATCATTTCCCTGTTGGATGAACTCCACCTGGTCGATGCCTGAAGAAGTTCTCATGGTACAAAGCGGGAATATACATTCTATTCAGCAGTCCATAAAATGTACTCTAGAATAGACACTGTTATTATTGACTCTGCACTATCAGATAATGTGGTCGAAACGAGGATCCATTCATGCTCTTGGTCGGACCCCTCCTTTGTTGGCTGCACCCTAGACTTGAGCACAGCTTTTAGAACTCTGTACTCTTGGTGAATGATATGCTTTTATCAACTCCCCAGTTTAAAGACCAAATTGCCAAAGAGATAGAATTATATTTCTCGACAAATGTTCAACCGGACTCAGACGCAGGCTGGGTTTGGGTAGCCCATAAGGCGTTTGTTCGGGGCACATGTATTAAATTGGTCTCAGCATACAAAAGAGCTCAGAAAGCTAAAGAATCCCTCTTGCAAAAGGAACTCATGGCCCTAGAGCTAGAGAATCAGAAATCCGACTCGGCAAAAAAAAGATAAAATCGGCTAGGCTTGAGCTTGATCTAATTCTCTCTGTTTAGACGGAGAAGGCCATGAGGTGGACTAATCACCTCTACTACTCGAAGGCCAATAAGCTGGATGCGCTGCTAGCAAGGAAACTAAAAAATAAGTTAAATGAATCAAAAATCTTTCAGATTAGACAGCCCTCCGTCAAGACTACTTCAAGCCCATCCCATATTCAGAAAGTCTTCACAGATTTCTTTCAACAGCTATATTTATCTCCCCACAAGGTTCATGATAATCAATTGGCATCCTTTTTGGGCTCCTGTGACCTGCCCACCCTCACACCACAAGAGGCAGATCTAGTGAAGGCTCCCATCACTAATGTAGAGGTTTTAGAGACTATAGGGGCCTTGAAGAGGGCTAAGGCCCCGGTATCACGAGCCACTCTCTGGCTGGGGTCTGTTGACCGGATTTGGGTGACTCTGGACCTAGGTAGCTTTGATTACAGGAACATCACGTCTCAGCCTTGGGTTAGACTGAGCAATATTGACAGTAAGTCTGACGAATCTTACTGCAAGCATATGTCCCCGGGTAAATAATACATCTACACGCCACGTCTTGATGAAAATTATGAACAAGGTTTTATTTTGGAACAACATATTTAAACACAGCACTCAAGGATAGGGGGAGTGGCTACCCTTAGCCAGCCCCAAATGACCTCTGTCCAATCATGCAGGGTCCCTACGTGGGAACCATGAGACTCCTCCCCAGGTCCACCCACTAGGTGGGGCTAACTAATTCATTTGGCTCTAGCTCCCAAGAGAGAGACATCTCCCTGCCCTCTGGACTTTGCCCTGATTCTCTGAGTGGGAATCCCTGTAGACCCCCTGGGGTTATGGTGCCTCAGTGTCTGTAAGGGACCCTATTGTTCCTGACTACTATCATTTCAAGTGTTTACCTTCAGGACCATATGGGCAAGCTCCTGGTTTATTGCTCACACATGGGGGATGGTATTTAGCCTAAGAAACATTCCTTACTCATTTTCATATATGTTCCCATCACTCACCAGCCATGCCACTCTACAATTCAATACAATATAATACTATAGAACATGTAACATCCTGTGAACCCCTGGTTGAGGCAATGCGTAAAGGCGCACCTAACATAGAACCGCTTTATGCGTAACTATACTTTATTAACGGTTATGCTAGGTGACACCTCTCTTACATGGCCTACCAACAGTTTTCATCCCCTAAATCACATAACATAATATAACAATAACAAGTGGGCCCCAAACCTTTTCTTCCACAGCATGTGGAAGATAACAGCTCATGATAAGATGGCCCCTGGGTGTGACCAATACTTCCAGTCCCAATATGGCTGCCGCCTGAGCCGTGAACTTTGTCCAAACACAATATGGCCACTGGGTGTGGCCTCTGCTGCCAGTCCCAATATGGCTCCCATTGTGACCACTGCTGCCAGTCACAGGATGGCTGTGCCAGTCACAAAATGGCCAACGGCACAGTTCACGCCAAATCCAATATGGCCACTGGCTGATTCATGACACCCGGGGTCGGATGGGTTCTCAAATCTGTACTACAAAAACTATGAGTTATTAGTGCCACACTAAGCGAAGCTTTTTAATAACATGTTCCAAGGCAGCGAAGTTCCTCCCAAACTTAATCAAGCAAATCTGGTTTTCTTCCCTAAAGATGGGAAGGATCCTTTAAATGTGCGGAACTACAGGCTGATCTCACTAATTAACGGAGACGTTAAACTGCTGGCGAAAATTATGTCAAATAGAGTCAATATTTTCCTCTCGAGACTTATTCATAAAGACCAGGAGGGGTTCATCGCGAACAGGCAAGCAGTAGACAATGTGAGGAGGGTCCTCAATATACTGCATCTCACTAAGCGGAACAATACCCCCCTATGCCTTATTTCTCTTGATATTGAGAAAGCGTTTGACTCTGTGGATTGGTCATATCTGTGGGTGGTACTTAGAAAGTTTGGGTTTCCAGATCAGTTCCTAAATCTCCTACACTCATATTACAAAGACCCCAAAGCCTGGATGCGGCTTTCTGGATAGTCACCACTTTCCATTAGCATCAAGAATGGTACTGGGCAGGGCTGCCCACTCTTCCCCTTATTGTTTGCGCTTGCAATAGAGCCGCTTGCACAGACGCTAAGGGCCGATCGTGACATAAAGGGTGTGGTGGTAGGGCATCACCACTTGAAGTGTTGCTTATATGCCGATGACCTTTCATGTACATTGATCGTTCCTATGGTGTTGGTGCCAGCTCTACTCCAGGCACTGGAAAGCTTCAGTTCCGCCTCGGGGCTGAGGCTGAATCTGGATAAGTCGGATGCCTTAGGCGTTGCCCTAACGGAACAAGAACTGGAGCATCTCAGACAAAATTATCAATTTAAATGGCCAATCACACACATTAGATATGTGGGTGTAAATATCACTAATTCAATCCCGAGAATTAATAAGGCAAACTATCCCCCTTTATTTCAAGACATTTACAAAGATATGCAGACCTGGATGAAAGATAGGATTTCATGGCTAGGCCGCATAAACGCAGTTAAAATTAGTATCTTGCCCCGCTTACTCTATTTATTCCGCACGCTTCCCATTTTAGTGCTGCCCCAACATTTGGAATCAAGATTCCTAAATTTTTTTGGGCTAACAAATGCCCCAGAATTGCTAGGCGCGACTTGTGTAAACACAGACTCAGACACAGACACAGACTCAAGGCGGCTCAACTGGCTTGGAATCTTTTGGCACACTCAACCTAACACCAGCCCTTATGGGTGTTCCCAGAAAATAATGGAATGTCTCCATACTCATGGGATAGCTTGGTGTGGGTGCCTAAGCCCCATCTGCTTTTGGGAAAGAGTGATCATCCCTGCATTAAGATAACATTAAATATTTGGAACTGGATGGCTTCTAGACATGATTTATGGACTGTACAGGCAGAATTGACGGCGGTGGCTCCCCACCCGGAGTTACCCTCTACCTTATCGTTAACCTCCATGTTTTGGTGGAAATCACGGGGCTTTTTGAAATTGGGGTCCTGGTACAATAATGACAAATTGATGAGTACTGCTGTACTAAGGGAACTTTAATTTCCTCAAACTATACCATCAAGTAAACATGCTGGGGAGAAAGCATGGGGTCCAAGGGCGAACTGGCTTGTTAAAATCTGTGAGTTGTTCCCTCTTTCCAAAAATATGGTTAGTCTGCTATACAATACTTTTAACACAGACACTCAAGAGAGAAAGCAGAAATATATGATCTCGTGGGAGAAAGATCTGGGAAAGACTAGGGAGCAGGATGGCTGGTCCTCTTCATGGAGACTCTTATCTAAGAGTTCATAAAACTAGGACATACATAACACCTGAAAGCATCCCTAGATGGAATCCTAGTGCAAACCCAGCTTGCTTCCGGGGGTGCCCGGAGGTAGGTACATTCTTTCACATATAGTGGACATGTCCCTTAGTGCAGAAACTCTGGGACAAAGTTTTTACGTTAGCTTCCTCGCTAGTACGTTCCCAAATTAAGCCGGATGCGGAAATACCGCTATTGGGAGCTCCTGCAGGCTCTCTCCCTTCACCTCAGAACAAATTATTACAATTCCTCATGCTAACAATAAAAAGTCATATAGCTAGACAGTGGAAAAACAACGAGCTTAGCTCACAGGCAGTGGTTAACAAGGTTAATTATATAGCAATCAATGAAAGGCTTACACATATCATGACAGACTGCATACCCAAGTTTATAGATGTGTGGAGCCTTTGGCTACTCTTACCCCTCAGTCTAAAAGACATAATGTGTGACCGACCTGGCAGGCCGGGTGTTTCGGTGAAGAGGCAGGATCAAAGATGCTCAAGTTAAAGGATCCTCACTCCCACTCCCCCCCCCCCCACATTTCTTATTCTGCTCTTTATTTTGTATTAGTTCTTTTTTATGCTTTCTTTCCCTCTACGAGTGTGAAACACTTAGCTAATAGGCAACCCCCATAAAATCTTAGGGAAAACTTCTCTAGACACCATAACATGCTCAGACTGGGTACTAGTCATCTGTGGTTTCAGTGTACTTTTGCTGTGAATGAGATGTGTTAATAGTTAATCTTTCATAGTATGTACTTGTAAAAGATATAACTCACTCTATTGTACCTGTTGGTGTGCTCATATTGTCTGCAAATTATGTTATACTAGCGAATTGCCCATCAAAAAATGACGGCAATGAAATTGTAAGTGAGCTAATGCTGTTTGGTGTATAATAATAAAAGAAATAATACAATAATAAAGTAATATACTTTACCTATTTTCAAGTAATATATGGAGGAAGCATTCTGTTGAAGAGCTGGCAATCTGTTTTGATGTTCCTGCAGCATTAGTGCTGTGGAGCTGCTGTGTAAGCGTGATGAATGTGTGTAGTGTAATGTGTAATAGTGTGTGTGCGAGAGACAAAACCGTTAGCATAGCTGTGTACTTCCGCATTTTAGAAGTTATTGTTCTAAAATGGCAGGTAATGTGTGGTATGCGGCTGTGGCGGAATATCCGTAGCTGTTTTGTGGTGTTTTGCGTGTTTCTGGTGGTGTTTTGCATGTTTAGAGTCCTATAGCCTCATTTTCGTTTTGTTCGGCGGCCATTTTTTCTCTCGCTTAGAGAATTTTTTAGCTATGCGAGCCTGCAAGCGTTAGCAACGGCTCGCATGCTCACTACTATATATGTGATGGCATTGATAATGTGTCTAATAAAAACCTTTGAGACAAAAAAAATATTTCACGTATATGAGTAAGGCAGGAAGACCAAAATCTTTGAATTTTATCACATGACCACCAAATGTTATAATGGGAACCATTAAGATTACCACACCCCCAACATGTATTTAGATACTTATCAGGTGATATCTTTGCTAGGGTGGTAGGAACTATATACCACCTTTGTATCATTTTAAAATATACTTCCTTATGATTAGTACATTTAGATACTCTTGTTGTTATTTCAAATGCTGTATTTCAGTCTTTTTCACTCTATTCTTGGCCTATTTCCTTCTCCCATGCTTTAATCCTAAACATCTTACTTTGACAGGTATGCTTCTTTAATTATTTTATGACATTTAGATATTAAATTCTCTTTTCACCCTTTAAACAAATCTTCAAAGCCCGTAAACTTCCTGTCCGCCATTGGAATATCTTGCAGGTTGAAGAGTAAAGACCTTATCAAGTCATCAAATGTTATACATTTTTTGTCTAAATATAAAGACCTTAAAGAATTATAATCCAGTTATTATCTCTTATGTATTCCGTAAAGCCTTATCAAGTCATCAAATGTTATACATTTTTTGTCTAAATACAGATCAGCCAGTATATTAATACCTTTATCTTCCCATTCCCAATTTAAACACTTGGCATAGAAAAAATGAAAAATGAAATATGAACAATCAGGGAAGTGGCTTTTAAGATTTGGTTACCGTATTTTTGTTGTTTTATACCAAAATTTAAAGTCAGAATTAATTCTTAATGGAATATATAACTGAGCATTAAACTCTTGTTCTTCAAACCAAATCACATGTTTAAGCATTCTTGAGTAGAGTAATGATTCTTCTAATTCCATCCATTTAGCAACTGCATTAGGAAATTAACATTTTCCTACATTTGACATCCTTACTGCATTATAGCATTCAAAGATATTTGGAGATGATATATCTCCTTTATTAAAATTAACTCTTTTTAATTCACTAATTCTGAATCAGAGTATTGATACCTTTTCTATTGGACAGAATTTTTACTTATAGTGATAAGTGTCACAGAGATACACCTCTCTCGATCAAGTGAGAAGCAATACTACTTAAGATAAACATAAGAATTAAAATATACCTTAAAGGAAAGTTAAGAAATAACAAACCCTGGTGGGACAGAAGACAGGCATTAGCAGCCCCATTAAATTCCAGCCTTGTAGATACGAGGTTTGTACTTAAGCCCTACGTGCTCATAATTTAGAAAAGTTACAATGCTATTAAATTAGCCCTACTGCGAGCAACACAGAGAAACTGTGCAGGACGAGTGACAGCCTGCGAGATTATCTCGCAGGCTCCCCCACCTCATCAATTGCCGCAGGGGTCCTGAATGGGACCTCCGCGTCAGTTCTACGTGCAGGCCCTGCCGTGGGGGTACTCCAAGTACCCCTCCGGCACCTAAAATTAACCCCCCTCTATGCTTGAGGTCCCCATCGGGACCCCCAGATCAGGGCCCCGCTGCATTTCCAAAATTAAAATTCCCTGTTGCGGCTCCTTAAAGGGCCCGCGGCACACAATTAGCCGCAGATGGCTTCAGCCAATCACCCTGTGGAAGTGTATGACATTGTGATTGGCTGAAGGCAATAGTGCCTTGGGATTGGTTTAAAATAGATTGACAGGTCCTTCAGCTAATCAGAAAGGGATATAGGGGTTTATCCCATTCTGATTGTCTCACACCTTGGCGCCTTCTGATTTGCTGCAAAGGCTGTCAATCAAATTTCAGCCAATCAGAAGGCACCATTGCCAATTCCCGACTGGAAGAGGCTCTGGAGGCCTCATTAGTGTTGGGGAGCTCCTCAAGTGTGGAGCTCCGTTAGTTTATTTTTATTTTTTAGAGCGTGGATTCATCAAGGGCCTAGTCGGGGCAGAAGAGTACAGGTAAGTTATACATTTATTATGTTTATTGGTTATTTATGTTATGTGTTAATGTGTGACTAATGAATAAGAATAAGATGGATAAGATGCTGGAAAGGTAAGTTTAATACTGTATTTGTAATATTTATTTATTATATGTAATGTTTAATTCTGTACTAGGGTAGAGGGGGGTTAGTTTAGATTTAGTGGTTTATTGGGGGGGAATAGTTTAGTTTAGTGTTTGCACTTAGTGTCATGAGGGTCCTGCACTTATGAGGTTATTAATAGGATTCTCATTGTCCTATGAGGGACTTCGTAGACCCTTATGGGACTGATTGGGTTAAATAGAGGCTTACGGGGGTCTGTATAAACCCCATAATGGATGGGGTTAGATGGGGGCTTATGGGGGTCTGTATTGACCCCAATAAGTGATGGGATTGAATAGGGTAGACTTTAGTGTTGTAAAATGGCGACGAATGTGTATGTGGTACGCGGGTGTGGATGATTTAGCGTCCTTGCTAATAGTGTATGTCGTGTAATGCAATATTAATAAAGCCGTAAATATGATATTATATTACATGCAAGTTCCACAATATGTATTAACTCATTGATTGCTGGGATCGATATAACACAAAATTTAAACATGAAATCAAGTATTTTCATGGGCCGATTTGCGGAATGCATTGCTAATAATTCTAAGACCTAACATCAATTTCCCTTTTAATAAATGTACAGTAGTGTGGCGATATTTGCATTTAAAGTGCTACGGATTGGACTTTAACCCCCTTGCGAGATCTCTCCAGCAGTCGTTGGGCTTTGGGCTACATTTGCGTGTTATGGGCTTGCTCGCGAGTGAGTTTGTTGCAATTTAATAGCATGATTGGAATTGTAGCGCTTACAGGCTTGACAGATCAAAGAATTTACGGCCGCGAAGTTCAACGTTCCTCATCCCCTAGGGTACCAAACCAGCAGATCTGCAGCGACCTGCTTTACAGGGCAAATTTTATAGGTCTTACTTTCTACAATTCGAGCTAGCGTGTTACCCGTAGCCTGAATTTAATAGGGCTGAATATAAGTAAAATTGAGCTATTATTAGACATTTTTACCACAACATGATTATCATTAGCACCTCCGGCTGCTGAAGTTTGTTATGCATTATGAAAACACTAGGACAGGTTAGAAACAGCCTAAAACCACCAACTGAAAACATTGAGGAGTCAATTAATCTAGCAATAGTTTTAAAAAGGAAACTATAGGAACAAGCTGAAAACAGATAAGGAAAATGGCTTATTGCATACCACTTTGAAAAGTAAATGATTCCTTCATTAAAAGAATACAGCATATCTTTAATAATAAGAGTTAGCTAGATTCTCACAAAAGCTCTTATCTATCCTGAAGTCTTGAAAACACTGACAAGTCCCCATAGGCACGCCTGCCTTCTCAACTGCCTTCTCAATTTATGGTTTCAGACTGATAATAGATAATATGATCTCATGCTTTTATTATATTCTAACAACACACTGCATATTTTCATGGTTCATAAAGACAATATTATCTGCCCCCTTTGCTTTTTAATAATTCTGTTTACCCTCTCATCAGACCGGAGACGGAGGTATATAGGTTAGTGGGAGGTATTGGAGTTAGCACAGAGGTTATCAAGATAATAGTGTTTACAGATGATCTCATGTTAATTCTATCAAAACCAAAAGAATCAGTCTCAGTCCTAAACAGCTATTTGATTCCTTCCACAAAAAATCAGGATGGAAACTAAATGTAATGAAAACCAAAGCACTTGCACTATTCCCAGCTATTTAATGTAACTGATACTGTCCAATTCCATTTAAAAACTGTCAACAAACAGCAGAGCTAATGCATGCCCCTGTAGCTTCTCTATAAAAAGGCCGAATTTAAATATAGGTAGTCAGGCCATCCCTTGGATGATCAAATCACTTTTCTATAAAATATTTATTTGTCGAAGCAGATGGTCCCTAGTCTGTTGCGACCCCCATGATTTGCACCTGCTGCAACCAGTAGTCGCTCTGTCACTGGATGCATATAACCCCAATCCTTCACAAGTTATATTTACTGAAGTTCTGTAAACCTCTGGGTATATACCACTTGATTAAAATTGTCATATTTCCCAAATCACTGTACATATGTCAAATGCTTTCAGAAAACAGGACCTAGCTGTTTTAATTAAACACATTCAACAATTTATCTAGGAAGGAGGATTGCCCTTTTCAAATTACTCCCTAAAAAGAGAATGAAAGATTAAACCCTCACACTTTTTATGAATACACTATTGAATTGCCCGTCAAAAAATTACGGCAATAGAATTGTAAGTGAAGGAATGGTGTTTGGCCCACAAATTAAGTGTTTTGATTATTTGAGTATGTTTTGCGCTGATTGCGAGCCTCGTGGTGAGCGCCTTCGCCTTTTATTGCGATTGTGTAATGTGTTTATTTTTTTTAAGTTTTGTATATATGTATGTTGTAATGATAATTAATTACTAAATAAATTAAATCATAAGTTAATATAGCTTACCTATTTGTAATTAATATATGCAGCAAGCAATATGCTGAAGAGCTAACAATCTGTTTTGATGTTCCTGCAGCATACAATGTAGATTTGCACTGTTGTTGAGTTGAGGTGTAAGTGTGAGCAATGTGTGCAGTGTGTAGTGTAAATAGGCGCGAGGGGAAACCGTTAGTGTAGTTGTGTAGTTCCGCATTGTGTAAGTTAGTGTTGTAAAATGGCGGCGAATGTGTATGTGGTACGCGGGTGTGGATGATTTAGCGTCCTTGCTAATAGTGTATGCTGTAGCCAGTACGGCTTTTTATAAAAGTCGTATGTGCTTGGTGGTGTTTTGCGGCTTTACGCGTTGTGTAGCCTCGTTTTTGTTTTTTTCTGCGCCCATTTTTTCTCTCGCTTAGGGGATTTTCGAGTGTGTAAACTGTGAAAATTGGAGTTAAATTGACGTGTAAGATGACGTGCAGTCATCCTGGGTGTCCCCCCTGGCTGTGTGTGATGTTTTTATTTGATTTCTGTTCATATTTATTTTATTTTTTTGTGTTTTTAGGTGTGCGCGGTTCAGACGTTAATTTCGTATTTTTTGCGGCTTGTTTTATGCAAGTTGCGGTTTCGTTTTGTAAGTGTTACTGGCCATATTTTTTTTCGTTACATTTTTTCAAAGTGCTACGTGTCTCGCAGTGTGAATTGTGTATTTGAGTGTTGTGTTCATGTGAAGTCCCGCGGGTCGTAGGTATGATGGTAAAGTGTTGCGGGGTTGTAGGGATGAGCACTTCCTGCCTAAGTGCTAGGGGGTCATAGCTCATCTCCACCAGCGCAAGGAGCGCCTTTGCTTCGCGAGCCCGCAGTTTCCCCATTGCGTTACCAACGGGTTTTGCCAAGCTCCTGACAACTATATATGCGATTCTAGAAGTGTTATATTAATATGCTATAGATTTGCTAAATTATATATGCACTTATACTAACAAAAATTAGAACAATTTTTCCCAGAATTAAATAATCAGCTTTATTACAATTTAAAAGACTGCTGTGGTGCATTTAGAAGTCACGCTCATATGCTTGTTTACTGGTCATAGTCTTTTAAGGGGGCATGGCTTTCTGTGTCCTGGACTAAAAATGAAGTCTGACCAGTTCTGCTTCAGACTGAGCACGCTCAGTAGAGGTCATGGCTCATGCTCAAACAGTCACTGGGCAGCACAGCATACATATTATAATGGAGCTGTTACCTCAGTGTAGCCAGTTGGAGAGGAGCAAATGATGTAATGGGGCAGCGACATCAGCCCAGCCTGCTTCAAAGCTCCATAAAAGTCCAGCCAAAAGATAGAGCTGAACACATCCCCTGATGACAAAATCAGGAGGAGATGCACAGACCTGCTTAAGGAGAAAACAAATAGTGTAAAAGCTAAGAAAATTATTTAACCTTTAGTTATTTGAAAGTGCATACTCTTTTTAATAGACTACAAGCAGTTTTACTTGTAAACGCACTACAGTCATCCTTTGGTCCACATCTTTACCCAAAACATTTGAAAGATAACATATTCATATGGCCAGAACAAAGCCCAAACATATATATGTCACAGTCTTTCAGGTATCTTCAGAGATATCACTACCTAGAACGTATATTAATTAATTAATGCGTCTAGGGGCGCATCCCTGAAGGTGTACCTCATTTGCATTTCAATTTATTTAAACTTAAGTTTATTTACTTTCTACATATTGATGTTGTTTAATCATTCAGTTACGTTGCAAAGGTGTAGTGGAAAAAGCGCACAATCCCTTCAGTAGTCCCAATGTTATGGGATAATGTTTGGTCTGAAGCTCTCAAAGTTAGTCTCCTATGTAGGAATGTTATTTATATATACACTGTACTGATGGCGGACAGATAGATAGATGCTATGTATCTATCAATTGATTGGTTGCCATTCAGATCTGTTCTCACAGTGCAAAGATCCCGGTGGCAGTGAGGTAGACTAGTTCTATGAATATGGCCACCTGTTGATGTTGCGGTTTTGCTGTAATGATAGTGTCCAAACAGCCATGGATCCCTCAAAAGCACCCCAAATCAATGAGATGGAAACCAGGGTTGATAAACAGGTTTTATTCATAGAATGGCGCAGATAAAATATACACAGTAGTCCGTCTTTGGTGTTTGTCAAATACAACGAATAAAACAAATAAAAAATAAAAACAAACTCTTAAAGATTTAAAACCTATAAAAACTTTGATTGGTGCTTTTAAAACAACATGAAAATACCAAGCAATTTGGATTATTTTTGATCTACAAGACCAGGTTGCAGTGACTGAACAGTCTGGATTGCTCTGGCACTGTGCAGCAACTTTTGGACTTCACTTTAACACAGATCTACTGGACTGAAAGATACTGGATGGGGCACAATCAACAACTATTGGGAAGGTGTATGGTGAGTCTAAACCCCAAAGGGGACCCTCTTATTTCATCCTACCCCAGCTAGACCCCAGCTCACCTACGCAGGGAAGGGCCTCTTGATGGGAGATATAAAGTGGAGCACAACATATCATTTTTCACTTCATATTTGAAGGAAAATTAACAAGCACTCTATATAGGTTACTACTGAAAGCCAACACAGGGTAAAGCTAGCAATAGCCCTGCAACTATACACATACACTGGTAGACATAGAAAAAAAGGTATTGAAGTGCATTCAATGAACTTCTACACCAACCTGGGATCATAAGGAGCAAGTGAAGTTGTACTCCCACACCCCAGGGACTGTACCTTTACAGCATCTCATTGCTGGGACTCATGTCTTTGCAACCATCATTAAAAGCTCTGTTTATTAAATCCTAATTTGTGCTGGACTCTAATCAGCAAAGCAATTGAAGCAAAACTGCCACAGCCAAATGTAATGAACTGTTTAAGACAAGGAATTTACTTTTTTTTCCTCAATCCCTTATCATCTTAACTTGTTTATGTTATATGAGATAAAGGGAGCGGCTCCACTTGTGACTGTTTTATAAGTTTGCTGTTGACTACACCCTGTATAAAAGACAGCATACAGCGCCAAGCACTAAGGGTGATATCCAAGACCTCAAAGACCTGATCCTCACATTCAGGGAGGACATCGGAGCGGACATCCAAAAAGTCTCAGCAGACTTGACGTCCGAGATAAAAAGAGTGGACGCTAAAACTGACTCGCTTGAAGAGAAATATAACAAACTAAAATCTCATGTCAAGATTGAGGAAGAAATCTCCATGCTAAAGGAGGAGCAAGCCCGCCACTTAACATTTCAGGAAGACCTAGAAAATAGATCTCGGAGACAGAATATCAGACTGAGAAACGTACCCGAATCAGTAACTGTCCTCCATTTATACATGTCAGAGCTCTGTGAGTTTCTGCTACGAAATCTGGACTCTGAGCAATATAGACTGGACCGGATCCATAGAGCTCTGGGAGGTCGTTCCAACATGTCTGAACGCCCCAGAGATAGCGCCCGCTTCCATTACTTAACAACTAAGGAACTGTTCATAAGAGCATCCAGGGGGGGTATCCCTGACATCAAACGGCACAAACCAAGTGTCTTTGCGGTCCTCGCTTAACAAACGTTATTCAAGAGAAAAATGATGAAACCACTCCTGGACAACATCCTGGCCCATGGCTGGAAATACTCTTGGGGCTTTCCATTTCGCCTACTGATTGCCAGGGACGGCAAGTTCTTTACCATCAGAACCCTAGAGGAGGGGACGGC
This sequence comes from Discoglossus pictus, assembly GCA_027410445.1. NCBI lineage: Eukaryota > Metazoa > Chordata > Amphibia > Anura > Alytidae > Discoglossus > Discoglossus pictus. Next base: position 93,069,477 of record CM050171.1, read on the forward strand.
CCTTCTACCTACCTGGGGCATTACTTTAACAGATGCTCCTGGAGTTTCTGGCGACAGCCAACCCATCAGGGAGTTGACAGAGGGTCCCCGAGAAAGAACAGTTGGCCTTAATTCTCGTGGTAGAGGTTCCAACCTCCTCTCCAGAAGACATCAAAACAGGGCCCCTGACCAGCCAGATGTGCCATAGATCTAATTACACTGTGATGTATTGTTATATGATATGTTATAGTTATGTTCTACCTCTTATTTTGATCTTCTAAAACTTGCGACCAAAATATGAACAGACAAGACTAGTTAAATTCTTGCATAACTATCTGTCACTTTAGAAGAATATTTCTTCTTTTTTTTTTTTATATAGATATTGATAGTGTCCCTTAAGGGCTTCACCATATACAAACCCCCCGGCGAATCCAGTCAGTATTGGAGTCTAATACTACTGGACTCACCAATTTAATTAAAAGGACAGCGCTCGCTCTCCTTGAAGTAGTGTTATACTACGTTCCTAGTTTTGTTATATTCTATTAGTATAATTTTATTTTTAGAATAAAAAAAAAGTTTTTTGATAAATTTGTGTCAACAAATTTGACGCCGGATTACTTGACAAGCAGTTTCAACCACTGTATATCATTGTGTTCTCCTCATCCGTTCTACCCTAACATTTTACTTTACGTTTACATCAATTTGCACAGTGAAGTGACGCAGGTGGTTTCTGGACGGAGTCCCAGCGGGAGGCTCATCAGACTGGATACTCGAAGGCGGCTATAACCCTTCGTGCTCTACTAAGCTTGGCCTTGAGCCCCAGACAAACGGTGAGTCATGAATATTAATATCATTTCACATAATGCTCAGGGCCTGAATGAACCGATTAAGAGAGGGGTTGCCATAAAAGAGTATCAGAGACTAGGGGGAGATGTAATATTTGTGCAAGAAACACATTTTAAGAAACTAGCGGTCCCCAAATACTGGGGGAAAACATATAAACAAACTTTCCACTCCACCGCAACAGAAAAGAAAAGAGGGGTGACACTCCTTATCATAATAGGCTTACATTTCGCCACACCCGCACTCAGACAGACCCAGAGGGTAGATATATGGCAGTACATGGCACCATTCATTACCAGAAAATTACCTTCCTTAACATATATGCGCCAAACAATGATCAGAAGCAATTCTTCACTAAGATTTCAGATCTGATTATGGGCTGTGAGCACTCCCTCCTGATCATAGGTGGGGACATGAACACAGTCCTAGATCAATCTACAGACAAATCAACTGCTACCACTAAACTCACACCTCCCACGGCTACCAGAGCTCTTAAACATATTCTCAGATCTAATTGCCTGATAGACAGTTGGAGGATAATGAACCTCACTGATAGTATACTTTTTACTCCCCCAGACATCTGTCACACTCCAGAATTGATTACCTGTTCATTCAACAACACCTATCACTAAACTTAGAAGCAGCTTCCATTCGACCCATTTCGTGGTCAGATCATGACCTGGTTCTGATCTCCCTGTCTGGACTTCTACCAGCGGGACGGTCCCCCTCGTGGGCACTAAATCCCTGTCTATTAAACGATTTAGTCCTAAGGGAAAAAATCAGCAGCGCAATTGTGGAATACTTCGGGATCAATAGTGGGGGTGAGGTAGACGGGGGAGGAGTGTGGGCAGCCCATAAGGCAGTGATTAGAGGAGTTTGTATTCAGCTAGTAGCAGCAGCGAAAAAAGCAGATAGAGCGCAAATTAGTGACCTTAATAGCAAGATCACAGAGTTACAATCACTATTTGCCAGGAATCATGATCCTAAGATCTACAATGAAATTCTGAAATACAAACACACCTGAAACACAGTGCTCAGGAAGAAGGTGGTCTCCATGCTAAAACGTACGCAGGCCAGCTTCTTTAGGAGCACCAATAAACCTGACAGTATGTTGGCCAGAAAGCTTAAAGCACAGAGGGCGGACTCATTCATCCCAAAGATATTTACTAAAGGGAAAGGCCTGGTCTCTAAACCAGACCAGATTGCTGATGTCTTTCGACAATTTTATACAGAACTGTATTCCGCCCCCTCCCACTCAGGATCCTACTCTCACAAATCACAAATTGAGGAATCACAGGCAGAGACCCTAGTAGACCCCATGACTTCTGAGGAAATTAAACATGGCTATTAAGGCCACGAGATCACATGCAGCACCTGGTCCGGATGGATTCACAAATTTTTATTATAAACAATACATCGATCTCTTGCTACCGCACCTCCAAGAATTATTTAACAGTTTCCTCTCTGGTTCTTCAATCAGACCAGAATTTCTAGAGGCTAAAATTATCGTAATACCCAAAGAGGGGAAAGACCCAGCACAGTGCGGTAGTTATAGACCGATCTCGTTGATCAACACGGACCTCAAATTATATTCCAAAATAATGGCAAACAGATTGGCCCCATTGTTGCCGGACGTGATCCATCCGGACCAGGTAGGCTTCATCTCAGATAGAGAAGGACCCAACAACACCAGGAGAATCTTTAACCTGATAGACTTGGCTACCAGAGAGGATATCCCGCTAATGCTCCTATCTTTAGACGCCAAAAAGGCATTTGATAGGATAGACTGGACTTTTATGTGGAAAACATTGGCGAAGTTTGGTCTGGGGGATGGCTTTTTGAAGGGCATTATGCCTTTATACAGCGGTCCCAGAGCATGTATTATATATCAGGGATTTGTGTCCAAACAATTTAATATTACTAGGGGAATTAGACAGGGCTGCCCACTCTCCCACTTGCTCTTCGCCCTTAGTCTTGAACCATTGGCAGCGGCAGTTAGAAATTGTCCAAACATTAAAGGAGTGCAGATTGGCCCTAATGAGCATAAGCTCAACCTTTTTGCAGACGATATCATGCTGTCACTTACAGATCCAATACCAAGCCTGCCTAATTTATTCCAATTGCTCACAAACTTTGGCAGAGTGTCAGGGTTCAAAATCAACACTAAAAAGAGCATAGCACTCAACATTACACTACCCCAAATGATAAAACAAAACTTAGAAAACAGCTTTCCCATAAAATGGGCCCCCAAACAGATAACTTATTTGGGTATTAATATTCCGCGGTCTATAGCGTTGGTATACGAGGTAAATTTTCCTCCTGTCTTTAACAGAATCAAGGCAGATATCTCCAAGTGGTCCTTCCTTAACATCTCATGGTTGGGCAGAATAAATTCCATCAAGATGAATGTGATTCCCAAATTATTATACCTATTTAGGACAATCCCAACCCCGATCAGGTTACCCAACCTTAGAGTGATGCAAAAAACACTTTTTAAGTTCGCCTGGAATAACAAGAAACCAAGAATCAATAGAACCACAATGTGTGCGCCTAAACAGAAAGGGGGACTAGCCTTCCCTGATCTAATCAAGTATTATAAGGCCACTAGATCAGCTCAAACCACGACCTGGATTAAAAAAGAGGCCATACCGGTGTGGGCAGACATAGAGAGGCAACTTCTAGAAGACAAGCATTGGGTACTATCGCAGGTTTTATGGCTTAGCTTAGGTCGGGACCTACGAACAGGAGAGTTACCGATTTGTATTAGCCACTCTTTGAAATTATGGAAAGACCTGAAAAGAAGGGTGAACCTCCTGAGCGTGGGTTCTGGCTTGATTCCACTATGGCAATCTTACAAAGGTCAGCACCTCAATACATTTGCCCAGATGAAATGGTGGATAAAGAACAAAATAACAATTGTGGCAGATACCTGGGTGACCTCACAAAGCAACACATCGTCAATTATCACTGACATAATTCAGGTGCCACATAGAGAGTGGCTTAATCTGATGGCAATTAATGAGACACTAACACACTCTACGAAAATCAACAAAAATCATACCAAATCTCCCTTCGAGAAATGCTGTATCAACAATCCCGGAGGTAAGGCCAATATAGCCATCATTTAAAATCAGATGGTGTCTCTCACCAACAGGGTTAAACCACATTACCAAACTGCATGGGAGGCTGACTTGCAGGTAACTCTAGACGACAGCCAATGGAATAAGATCCTCAAACAAGCCAATACCTCTTCACTAAACTTGACACTAAAAGAAACTCTTTTAACACAATAATGAGGTGGTACCTTACACCAGCAAGACTCCATCTTCTGAACAAAACACACCCTGACACATTTTTTTGGGGGGCTGCACAGACACTTGTACACTGATTCACATGCTGTGGGAGTGTCCGAAAATAAGACCCATATGGACAGCAACATACGACCTATTAGAAACACTTTTGGGGACAACAGCAACACAAAAGCCTGAGGAAGCTTTGCTAGGCCTTCCAATTACGGGGCTATTCAAATCAGAACAATGTTTAACAACACAAGATATTTTTGGCCATGAGATGCATCATAGCTAAACATTGGAAACTTACCTCCCCTACTCACATTGAAGAACTTCACAAAATCAGGTTCATTCGGGCTATGAGCTCACTTTCAGCTGAAATTGATGAAAGATACCGTCGATGGGCCTCCTGCTAGGACTTATGGACTCTACGAGGTCCACAATAAGGTGCGTGTGAATTACTTTTATGGGTTGACCTGATGTTTGATCTATGGTTTCACCTTACTGTACCTCCTGGACACATGTCTGCTTTGAGGAATGTATATATGTTCAAGACCTTGTGTGACTTTATATATATATGTTTTACATGTTTATGTGTTATTCTAACCAAAAAAGAAACACTTTGAAACTTTTTGATATATCTTGTTGATACTTGAGAGATTTGTTATATGATTTGCTGAACTTACGATGTTATATTTGTTTATTCTTTCAATAAAAAAGTTAATTTAGAAAAAAAAAAAAAAATTTGATTGGTTGGTGCACAAAAATTATGTCTCCACTTTCTTTGAGGTGTTGGAGATGATATTTATGTGTAAATATACTTCAAATGCGTTTTGCCGACGGCTTCCTCAGTGATAATGATATAAATGTTGGTATTGGTAGTACCCTGAAGACTGTGCCTGGGTGTTCCCTTGATCGTATGCCACACATCAACATCAACATGTGGCCATATTCATAGTACTAGTCTACCTCACTGCAACCGGGATCTTTGCACTGTGAGAAGAGATCTGAATGTCAACCAGCCAATTGATAGATACATAGCATCTATCTGTCGCCATCAGTACAGTGTATATATAAATAACATTTCTACATAGGAGAGACCAACATTGAGAGATTCAGACCAAACATTATCTCATAACATTGGGACTACTGAAGGGATTGTGCGCTTTTTCCACCGTTGCATTTCTCTTTTTCTTGGGCACTGACGTGAACAGAGCCCCAAGAAAAGCTGCAGATCCCAGTTCACACCAATAGAAGCCAATGCATTGCCTAACCCTAAAGCAGGGAATCACCCTACCTGACATCCCAGTCCGGACCACCTCCAGACAGGGATAAGAAAGAACATCCAGTAGGACTACCCATAAGAACCTACTACAAATACACGGATCATCTTACCGACTCAACTACCCTGCGCTACTCCTAAGTTGGGGACACACACCCGACATCCTATTCCACTTTTAGATTCAGTTACGTTGGGCTCTCTGAGACATTATGGACCACAGCATGCCAGGCACATCTGTCAGCCACTGTCCCTCAAGTTCATGTTCACTACTTCAATGACCTCATCTATCTATCTCCATCTCTGCTTCCCTTTATTTGTGTGCCTTCAATCTTTCTCATCCACAGAGTCTTATCTGTGGAATCATGTCTTCTCATGATATGGCCAAAAACATTTGAGCTTTAGGAAGTGCTTGCATGCCACACTATCTGCCAGCCACAGCCCTAGGTAGAATTGATACTTATAAATAACTAAACGATTTACCCACTGGCAATGAAGAGATTAATGTTCAAGAAATGTCCTGCTTGTTGCTACTAAAGATTTACTCCCAGCAAACAGGAGAATGCAATCTCTTGTAAACAACAAAAGAATGAGAACTTCTGTTCACGCCAAGCACCCTGCTGGTTTTGTCAGAAACTGGACCTCATCAATCAGGTTTTAGGGGTGTGTCAGCCTTAGGGAGAAAGGCTGGAATTAACATTTGCCAAGGGGCAATCAGAGGTCAAAGCTTCTATTCTTGGAGATATACTGATAACTACAGGCCATCTGAGATGGAAGTTACCCCAAACAGCAACAATCTGATTGGCTGGAACAATCTTCAAGGTGTGGCTATGATTTGTATAACTGGGCCAAATGGACTTGTTGTAGTATAATTATATTGAGGAAAGGAACAGAAAGAGATAGGTGGAATACTCTACACTTGCATACACACACTCAGAGACATTAGTATTATATAAAAAGATAGAAATAGAGCCTTGTATATTCAGACATTAATTTTACCACTACTTGTTGTATGTTAATAAACCCTTTGACCTTTAAGTTTCCAGTGTATTTGGAGTTTATTATAGCAGTTAGATGTAAGTTAACTGGTCAGGATATATAGTTAGAATTCCAGTATAAAAGGACCATATTTAACAATACTGTGCTGCTATGTGAATCAAGATTCACCTGAATAATATCTGACTGGCCTTCTTGGACCATTCGTGGTGTTCCCAGCTGATCACACACACCAGATTGGAGCTGGTGGAGGAATGAGGACTCCCTGGAGGAAGAGACGCAGCGGAAGACAGAATGCCTTACAGGTGGAAAACGTCTCACTGTGTGTAAAGAGCATAGCCGGATTGGATAGAAGCGGGTGAGGCACAAATCGACCAGTTTGGGTCACAAAAACCCAGAAAGATACACTCCAACAAGGATCTTGGTCTACCTCAAAGCAAAAGACTCATATAAATCCTGGGAGCATCTGGAATTCTTGGATGATACAAGGTATTTATAGATGGTGCGTTTTATGGGGCTTAAAAGCTCCATAAACAATTTATTACCTACCAATAAAGACATGAATTAACATAAAAGCATAAATTAAAACCATCACGAGTACATCTTAAGGAGAGTTTAAAACAGAGATGGGGGGACTATAGAAACCCTGCACTATTTCAATTGGACAACTTCCAAAAAGTCCCAGTTTGGTGGATCGATGACTTGGCAAAGACTGAAGGTATCAAAAATACCAAATATTTGAGATTTTGAGTGACTATAACATCACATCTATCCTGGCTTGCTTTGATTTGTGGTTTACAATTTCAGACCCAGATGAAAATATTTAGATAATTCTGGCACAATCCCAAACAAAAGCTTCTCCACATTAATCCCTGTTGGTTTGTTACCCCTATTTTAGGGTTTCACGATTTGTGGAACTATAGCGAGCTGCAGAGCTTAATCAAGTTTGAACCGCATGAGTTAATAGATTTCCACACTAGGGTGCGGCTCAGTTTCTACTATTAAGCATTTTTGAGAAACCTAAAGCTGAGTGAGCATTACAAAACAGAGTGTTCAAATTGAAGAATAGAAAGCGTAAAGATTGCTCAAACTCATCAGAGATTAATTCAAAGTGTAATAAATAATTAAAGTCAAGATGAAAAATAAAGATTACAACCCCTCTAAGGGGAAAGCTAAAAATAAGAAAAGTGTCTCTAAACCCCCTCCCCCACTACCTTTATTTCACCTAAAGTAAGATCAAATACCATGGATTCATCAGATTTTGATTCCCCAACCCACTCAGCATCACCTGTATCTCAAAGTAAAACAAAGGATTTAACTGATATAGATCCTATGAATGCACTATCTCTTACAGATGATGAGATGTTAACGACGTCTACCATGAAAAAGCTGTTATTAAAATTTCAAAAGTTCTTTAAAAAATGAACTGACACGAGAACGATAAAACAGCAATTAAGCATCTCTTAGAACGAGTGGAAGAATTGGAGGACAATCAAAAAGTATTAATTGGTGAATATCAAAAGGTTACTAAGTATACCCAAACCCTGGAAGTGGAGTTAAATTCACTCAAAGCTAAGATCGTCCAAGAGTACTATTCGAGATACAATAATCTGCGAATTAGAGGAGTCCCAGAGACTATCATTTCCAAAGATTTGACTTCTTTTTATTAGCCTTTTCATATTTAGCTAAATCTGAGAAACAATGGAGTAACATCCTTGAGAGGGTTAATAGAATCCCTCTTCCTAGAGGTCTGAAGTGCGACCTTGTTAGAGATGTTATAGTTAAATGTTTTGTTTTTTAATATAAAGATGCGGAATTGAAGGGCAAGAGATCTTGAGGGAATGGCAAATTCCATTTGTAGAAACCGCCATCCAAAACCCTACACCACTAGATGGTGTAGGGTTTTGGATGGTTGTTTCGACACATTTTTGATTGGAAAAAAATCAAGAAAAGAGGAGTAATAGCCAGTCTAAAAGATAATATTTAAATCTTGAATTCCATTTTTAGGACCCCTACGATTAGAATATAGTGAAGCAGAAGAAATTTAATTGAGTGAGGGTAAATCAATATTACGAGTTATTATTATTTTGGAATATAGAGAATAACAGCCTAATAGCTCTAGATCCAAAAGTTGTGGATGGACGTATTAGTTAAGAGGGTTGGAAAAGAGAGAAGAACATTGAAAAAGAAAATATTCCCTTTTTTTTTATTATAAAATTAATAATTATATGAGATGTAATTTATATTTGGTTTTGATTACACTTAATGAGTTGGACCATTAACTTCATAAATATTAGATTTTATTATTTTGAAACAATCAACTAGAGATATAGATAATAATACATGATTATTAAGATAAGTTATATATTTGAATTACAAATTACCTAATATATAGGTTCCTTTGCACTAGTGGAGATTTTATTATACATTTTTTTATAGCAGTTCTAAATTATTGTAGTTGTAATTCACATTTGGTTTTTACTATATTTAATAAGATGATTTATCAATTATTATATTAATATTGGGTCACATTAAATTGAGATAAACATAAACATTAAGACTAGTTAGCTCTAAAACGTTTACTCCACGATCAATTAGATTAGTTTCATAAATATATTTGAATTATAATTGATTAAATGCACTGGACTTTGTACACTTATGGAAGTATTTTAAGCTTTAAAGCCTTATCACTATTATTATTTTTTCTCTCTCTATTTCCCTTTAGTGAGTGGTAATTTATAGTGGGTCTCTGACTGGGCGATAACTAAGTCTAACTGCCCTTGAGTTAAGGTCTAGCACAGGTTTTTGACCAATAGCCAATTTCCTCCCGTATATTGGTCAAATATAGGTACAGCTGTAAGAGGATGAAAGTATATGTGTTCATTGTGCAGGAGAGTCACAGGGATGGTGGGGGAGAGGACATCAAAGCCTGGCCCAAACTCCTAAATAGATGGTTATTAAATTAATTTCACAGAACAAATGATACTGTTTTGTGATCACTGTTCCCCAAGGGTTCCCCTATTTTAACATTTGATATTATATCAATATAACTTGGGATGACTAAATCCAAGATGGCCCCATTTCTAGTAGGTTCTTGTATTACCTGGGCCAGATAATGATCCCCGAGTGTACTCAAGAACCTGCTCCCCTTAGCTGAGCTGCTGGTCTCATTAATCCAGTTTATTTCAGGGTAATTAAAGTCTCCCATTATTAGAACTTGCCTGTGCTTAGCTGCATTTCCAGTCTGTAACAATAATTGTATTTCCTCACTTTCAGCTATATTTGGGGGTTTATAGCATACTCCCACCAATATGCGTTTAGAATTAGCTCCTCCACAATTTAGCTCAACCCACAAAGATTCAATGATGCTGTTAGTTCCAGCAAAAATATCTTCTCTGACTATAGGCTTAAATTCAGGCTTAACATACAGACAAATCCCTCATCCTCTTTTAACATTTCCCCTATCTTTCCTAAATAGGTTAAATCTCTGAATAGACCTATACATGTCCAAAGAATTTACACTCACCGTTTTATCTTCCCCCTTCGAGGCCTTTCAAAAACCGTTACCAATTTGGTAAATTATCTTTCTTTTCCCCTTTGTGAGCCATTTTCTGGGTTTGGAGTCATTTTCTCAAACATTTTTCTCTGTAATATTTTTCCCTCTTGTATTTTTTTCAGACTGCTGAATGCGTTAGAAATCTATCATATATTCTCCCCCTCACTGTTCTTCTTTATAAAATTATATATATATATATATTTATATATATATATATATATATATATATACACACACACATACACACACACACTATTATAGATATATTTCCAGACAATGCATATTGAGAGCCTCAGTAAAAGTAATGGCACTAAGCATCTGTAAATGTCAATTATATAAATAGAAACTTGCCCATCAAAAATGACAGGATTAAAATTGTAAGGCAGGCAATGCTGTTTGCCACACAATGTGAGGCTTTTGCTCCTTTGAGCGCTTTCGGCACTCATTGCGAGCCCGGGGCTGAGCGCCCTTGGCACTCATTGCCAGCCTTTCCCGCTCACGGTGCTCATTGTGAGCCCCTCGATGAGCGCCTTTGGTGCTCATTGCATGGCTCGCAATGAGCACCAAAGGCACTTATTGCGACCCTTTCCTACTGTATGGTCCACTCATTGAAGGTTTCGTTAACCTGCAAGTTTTGCGCTTGGGAATGCCATATGTGTATTTCCACCATCTCCCCACTGCCCCTTCCCTGTGTCTTTCTTCTCTGTGTGTCTGCTGAATGTTTGCGTGGTGCTCGCTGACTGCTGTTTGGTTTTATTTTCAAAGTCCCTCGTTCCTGGCGTTGTTGGTGTAAGTGTTACTGTCTTTGCTGTTGTGTATTTTCTAAGTCCCGCATGCCTGGCATTGCTCAGCCTCGTTTTCATCCAGTTTCAGAAATGTTGTTTTAGAGTTACGCGATTCGGTAGCAATTGCCGACCCTCGCAGTAGCATGCCCCAACTGCTCGCCTTGCAGTTGCGTGACCTAAAAGTGTGACCAAAGTCCTGCGTGCCTCAACTGCAGCCTAAGTCCTGCGTACCTCAACTGCTCCCCTCATTGCAGCCTAAGACCTGTGTGGTCAACGGCTCACCTCGCAAAGTGTGACCAAAATCGTAAAAGCCTTCTGGAAACTGACAACTATATATGTGATAACCTCAAGAATTTAGAAGTTAAACGCCTGCAACAATGAAACAAAGCCACTGGAAAACACTAGTAGAATGCTTATTTCTATTGAATGCTTATTTTTATTGCATTTAGCCAAATAAAATGGCTAAAGGGGGCAAGATGCATCTTTTACTTCTAACTATTGTCTAATATGTATTTATATTATGGATGATTCTGTTTTTCCTGTTTGAAGTATGGTACTTCAAAAGCTTCTCAAAAAACATTGCATAGCAAAAACTGTGTAGTCAGAACAAGCTTAATTACATATGTTAAACTTAATAACTTTGATGCGGTTTATTTTTTATTTACTGTATTTGTAGACACACTGTTGGTTTTTATCAGTTAAATAACTTTGTATGTTCTTCTATGGTGTCTGTTAAACTTCAGAAACCGATAAATAGCGTTACTCCTATGAGTAATTAAGAATATTTCTGGCATCACAGAAATAGATTGTTTTCCTGCTTGATTAGGTAAAGGTCTTATTTTATTTTTTTTTAAAGTCACATTTATTCAGTACACCAGTTAAACATTACTTTAAAGTACCCACACATGTTTGTTAATGTGGAAAATACAAATTAATGAGGTGCTTTTTTTCCTGAAGGGCATTTTAACAGTCACCTATTCTTAACCTCGTGTTTATTGTAATTACACATCCAACGGAGGTCAGGTTAACTTTTTCCTGTGCTGTTGCTACCTAGGTCATGGATTCAATGATTTTATAATACAAGTATGGTGTGCTGTCGGAAACACACAGAACATCAACACTAATAGACAGATATATTTTTACAAACTATAACCAGATATTAGACAGGGCTTAACTTTTTTCTGGATACTCGTATATATTTAAAGGTATATGCAAGTGAGCTGGGTTATGAATGCATCTGATAGAGGAGAATTAGTAGTAAATGAAAAAAACATTTTTGCATGAAAACATCCCAAAATAAACATTAATTAGCTTACCTTGAAGTTACCAAAATTTCCTATGTTTTTGGCATTTGCATTTTATCGTGTACACCCCTAGAAAACTCCACCTCAATTAGCATAACATTCAAAGTCAGAATCAAGATAATAAATGGTATCATTCTTCACCTCAGTGGCTTCTGGCATGTGCTCAGTACAAGAACTGCAACAGTTACTTACTGTGCTCTGTACCAGAAAGGTCAAACTTTGTATCTTGCTCTATTTCCTGTGGGTACACTGATGTATTTCCTGTGTGTACCCAGCTTATGTAAGCGTCCTGTGGGCGTGAACCACTGGATTTGACTTGTGTGCAAAAAACCTGAACTTTTCTATATAACACATGTTTTCATACACAACTAATTATCCTCTATTAGATGCATTCATAACCCAGCTCACTTCCATATATCTTTAAGAACTTCTGTAATGCCTAAACAGAAACTAGATGTTATAATAAGGCATTATTCATTGATAAAGTTCATAAGATTAAAAAAAAAAATAACTCAGCTACTGTTCGTCTCAGCCCACTATAAGGTCAAAGGAGGAGGTAGCAAGCTGTACTAATTTCATAGACACTAAGTTATAACAACACATTGCCTTAATTTCCTGGGGACTTGCTGTGTTTGAGTGGTTTCCCGTGACAGCAAGCTTTTGATGAGGGGCAGTCTTTGAATGATTGTAATTAAAACCCTTTAGACCTGTCTCTTAAACACCATCACCCCTCGTTTCCACTTGATGACCTTATCATGGTTGATATAGCACAACCTGAGGCTAATACTTTAAGTTTTGAAAATAAATTTAGTATTGGATATTGCTATTATAATTCATAAAATATCATGTTTTTATTATCAATTCATATTTAAAACAACTTATTTTCTTTGTTTACACTTCCAGATATGGTAATGTTGTAGAAGCAATTATTCTGATTGTGATTGAGAACTTTGGCGTCCATTGAGTGGCAGTTTAAAATAGTACATGCGCTGTATCATTATGCAAACACGTGTGACACACCTAAACAGGGCATTGGTGGTTTCTGGGTTTTAGTAGGCATATAATATACCTATGTATTTAATTACATTTATGTAATTTATTTTATAAAGAAATGCTTATATGTTCTGTTTTTGAGGTCTAAAATTAAAACAAATAGTACCTTATTGGGGATATACTCTGCTGTACTGGCTGTTAAGTGTCTTATACTAGTCAATATGACTAATATCAGCAGCATGTTGCAGCATGTTGCCGATACTTTGCCCCAGTTTGGCTAGTATGAGTGATTGCAGAGTCCATGTCCGTAAAAACATAGCTTCTATGTTCTTTTAAATAAATGAAAATTAAAAAGATACATACATGTAGATATATTATATACCTAGTAAAATCAATCAACCTTTTATGTCCCATTAAAATGCAAACCAAAATAGTAGTACTAATAAGAATGTTGCAAGTTGAAATAATTTATAAATACCCCCCCCCCACCCCACCCACCAGAAAACAGGTTAAAATCACTATATATTTTCTGTCACAATACCGCTCGAACACCCATTTAGATTTTTTTTTAAACATGCTCATAAAGCTGTCATTTGAGAAGTATTTTCTTGCTCTCTACTGCATCAGCTGTGACTTGACACTGCACATCCAGTCTGCAGTTCTCTCTATTCTACAAAAGCCCCACTTTAATTATTTTGCCTCTTGACAATAACAAAAACAATCCATATTCCTTAGAATTATATGTAAGAATGGTCAAAATGTGTATAAGCCTTGAACAGAAAGCACAGGCATACCTTGATGCACAGATTACCAATAACATACATGGTATTAGTTGCCGAATAACCATGGAACTTCAATAATTCCAGTAATATTTGTTTGACCATTGAGCTAATTCATTGTGTTACAAGAAACTTTTAAGCTTCTAAGTGAATCCAAATAATAAAAAACAATATATTTTATTTGAACCCTTGCAGAATGAGAACATTCCAAAATATTCTTCCGGGTGCCATAGGAATGGTTCTGTAAAAAGAGAGGGTTAGATCAAGAGACAACAAAAAAAGACAGAAAGCACAGATAACTGAATGTTAAAATACAACAGTATCTGGATGAGTATAGAGACTGGTTATTATATGAATATAATTAAATTTTAAGTATACTAACGTGTAAAATACATTTTACTATATTTTTAATGTCTGTGAAATATATAATACTGTGCCCACTTAGACAATGAAATATTACTTCATTCTTATTTCCGTGGTTACAAAAAAAAAGGAAACAATAGGCCACTGTAATAACTTGTTTGCAACAAAATGAGTAATTGAACAAAAAACAAAATGTATATGTGGAAATGCTTACCTCTACCCCTCATTGGATGAAAGCAGATCTGGCAAGGGGGTGTCTACTATTGGACTGGACTGTGTATAACTTTTTATCCTCAAACATTGATTCTGTTGCGCAAAAGTTATTAAATATACAAATGAAACCCTATTATATGACCATTACTATGACAATTTAATGACACATGCATTCAATCATATAAACAGGTTGGTTCTATGTAGTGATATTTTATGAAGTCCCAAATATTCTGTCTGTAAAAGTTACATAGAACTTTGTAATGATCTTTGGCTCAGTATGATTACTAGTACAATGGTACTAGTAATCATCATTATAAACAAAAACAGTTAAATATAATTTGTCATATCAACATCTTACTAAGATATTAACAAAGTTAAAAGTCCATAACAGTCATTTTCTCCTTAGGCATTATCCAGAGTTCAAAAGGGTTGTTAGCATATTAACATCCATGAACGTTATTTACTGGGTAATTGTTGAACTCTGTGAATTTTGTTGACCTGCTAGGTGTTGCTGCTCATTCTTATGGGCAGTTTTTAATGTATTGCACTTAATGTAATTAGCTTTAAATCTTAATGAGCCACTCTGTCCATACATTTACAAGAACATGTTTTGTACATAACCTTACTGTTTTTTTTCCCAGTGGAAAATATATTAATTGAAGAGTTCAAGTTGTTTTTATCTCATTTATATTAAAACCAATTGTAACAAAAGAACAATATGTTTCAGTTCAGATATCCATAAGGCTCACAGCCCCTTTGTCTCCTGCAAAGTATCAGGATAAGACAAACATAACCCTAAATTGCCTATTATTATTATTTTTTCTATGATGTAGATCAATTAATTCTCATAAACACAACTTTAAATGTATAAATGTGATCTTTTAAATGCATGCTAGAGATGTTTGGACATTTAATGTCACCAAATGATTTTTTAACAGTAATGTTACAGAAATTAATTCACCCTGTAGATGTATTGCTTTAACTGTTGTATTAACAGCTCCAATACTATCAAATAATACATTGCACTATTGATAATTCAATATATATTTCTATGAAAAGATATGTAGGAGCCAACATTGAGTAAGTCATCTTATCAGCTTTCCACAACATGAAAATTTGATGAAAAAAGTGTTTTGAAAAGTACATCTATGAAATTATATTATATTATATATGGATCAATGGAAAAGTACAACTGCTATAACCAACTATCAATCAGTACCTTCATACCAATCCTTTACAATGTTCATTGTCAAACTTAAATATATAACATATAACAAAATATTTAATTTAACATTAAGTGAAATTATTTTGAATTTTTCTCTTTGATGTGTTTAGACATTTTTTTTTGTTAGCTTTTTCAGTCCTTTTACAGGGTGACTGACACCTTTAAAAATAATTTTATTTCTTATAAAGCCATGGTGTTGAGTGCTTCAATCTGCCTTCCCATCTCTGGTTTGTTGGGAAGGCACCCAATGGAATGCACGTTGGCCTTGGCAGGGCTCATTGACCCTCCCCATATTTTTCTATGGGGTGGCTTTATTCACCTTGGCAGGAAATGTAAAGGGACATTGAATCCATCAATACGCAGAACACAAAAGTTAATATCTTTTGTTTGTAAATGTTTTAATTTGATACACGTTTCATTGTTATACAAGAGTTTTACTCAGTCCTGTTAATCCCCAAACAGTGCTCCATAACTTGCAGGTTCTGAAAGGAGATGAAAATATAATTTGACTGCTGCAACCAAAATATGTGAACATATTCCTTTGCTTTCTTTAGACATTCTTACCACAAAGGAAAATGTGAAATGTATAATTGCAATGAATATAATATAATATATAAGCATCTAGAGCAGCTTAAAATTTATCATAAACTTAATAAATACTGTGGTGCAGCTTATTCCTGCTAGGAATCGGGGTAAATAAACAGTTTGAGTTCTGTAAAAGCTACATCATTATAAAAAAAACTCTTATAAAACAATGACAAGAGTATCAAATAATTGTAACTGTTCTAGATGATGGTGCAGCGATCAGAGTCCCTTTGGCAGCACTGATGTCCGCTACCTGACAGGGTTAATCTTTTACACCAGATTTCTGAGCACATTTTAGTTATCCCCCATGGATGATGTTGGAACTCATTGGTTTTATAATGAAGTCAAAGCTTTTTGTAGGTGACAGAATCCCTGTAATGTAGATGCTAAGCAAATCTTTTGTTGCAGCACATTCTGGAGCAATCCCTTCATGCGCATGCAGCAAAGAAGAAGTAACGTCTGCATGTAAAAGACTTCTTTAATGTCCTCATCTCATCCTTTTTTTAACTGCTCTTGGGACAATCTTCTTCAGCTGGGCTTTTGCATTCAAATTTTTGTACGCAGTCTTTTCTTTTGAGTTTGGTGTCATTTTCTGCTGTTTCAGCTGGAAATTAACCTGAAGGTAGAAAATGTATTTTACTCTCTACTCATATGCACTGTGACTAATCAGTTGTCACTAAAACTATTAAGATGTTGATCTCAGTATTAAATATAATTTGTTCACTGTAATTAAAAAAAAGAAAGAAAAAAAAAAATCGGTAACAAAAAATAGATTCTTAACCCTTTAATTGGCAAAATGAAAATCACAAATCTGCTTTACAGTGGCAGATTATTTTATTATTTTTTTAGTTTAGTGATATTATTATATGTATATATGTGTGTATAATGTGGGTTTGTGTGATTGGTGTATATATATGATTATATATATACATAGTCTTGGGATATCACACTCTAACTAACAATAAGGACTTTGTAAATGATGGGAGGCTGTGGGGGAAGTAGTGAGTGAAAGGACCTGGTGCAAATGAACTTCTCTCCCTCCTTTTTGTATATATAAACCTGCAATAGCTCTGCCTCTGATGGGAGAAGCAACACATTCAAGATGATGGGAAATAAGCAGTTTTACAGTGAATGTAAAAGTTTTTTATACTGATGTTAAGGAATGATATCTTCCCACTGCTGGGAGGTTACACAGTTTTTTTTTTGGACCCATATAAGTTTGGGAGTTATCAACCTTGCTACGTGCTACAGGAAAGCACTATTTACATTTCATTTTAAACTCAAAGTCAGTGTCCTTTATTCCTTTGCAATGTGTTAATATTGTTTTGCCATGTACTTAACACGGTTTAGAGCTACGGAATATGTTGGTGTGTTACAGATATAGGACAATAAATAATATGTTATGTAAGTGAGCAATGATGTAAAGTATACATCTTATACAGTAGAAGCAAAGGAAGCAGATATCATTCTGTCACTGTACGCCCTCATTTGGAATATGGAGTACAATTTTGGGCACCATCTCATAAAAAGGACATTTTAGAGCTGGAAAAAGTACAGAAAGGGGCAACAAAACTAATAAGGGGAATGAAGGGGCTAAGTTATGAAGAAAGACTAACCAAATTAAACTTATTTTCTCTAGAAAAAAGGCATCTAAGAGGGGATATGATTACCTTCTATCCAGGGTCAATAAAAGGCTTTGTAAAGAGTACTTTTTGTACCAAGAGGTTTTCAACTGACAAGAGGACATCCCTTGAGGTTAGAAGAAAAAAGATTCCACCTTAGAAAGAAAAGGGTTCTTCACAGTAAGGGTGGTTAATCTGTGGAATTCTCTACCAAAGGAGGTGGTAACAGCATGTTCAATAGACAACTTTAAAAAGGGGTTGGATATGTTTTTGAATAAAAAGGGAGAGGGATTATTGATTCAGAGTTCGATCGCCAGTATCTGGGGTCTGGAAGGAATTTATGTTTTTTTTCCCTTCTGAGATAATTGGCAAATGTTTCAATGTTTTTTTTTTCTGTTTGCCTCTGGATCAATTACTAATTAGCAATTAACAATTATTACCGGGTAATAAATAATCCACATATCATATTGATCAGAAGAGATCTAAAAAGGATGAACTTGATGGACGAATGTCTTCATACAATCTCAATTACTATGTAACTATATCTTCATTATTAAGCAGCACTTGTTAATTATCTCTTTATGTACTGCAATATTTGGACATGGAGTGAGCCTTTGCAATATGAAATATAAATACAGATCTTGGAACAAATAAATCCAAGTGATAATGTTTATATATATCTCCCTACATGCTGAACTAATCAGTAATACTGACAGCCTGTATCGTTGGACATCTGTAAAAGTATCCTCAAGACATATGTTTACCCAGATACGAATAGAATTAATACTGATTACATAGATGCATTAAGTCCTTTATTATCAATGCACCACTGTTTGTCTAAAGCCTTTTCTTGATTTGAATATGTGATTACTTGGGGTTTTTGGGGTCACATACATAAAAACACATTAAAATCAAGTACTTTTTCATTCAGATTTTTAGATCTACATATTTTTTGGAAAAATCATACATGTGTCCTAGGTCAAGAGTGTAAATCTTTTTTGTCTGAATCTACATCTTAACTACCTTATTTTTCTCCACCTGTATCCATTAACAGTATAATTATCCTAAACTAGTTGTTTGCCCGTCATAAATGACATGTATAATAATAAAACGTGATTCAGCATGAAATGTTAGTTCCATGTGACCATTATCAAGTTATGTCATTTACAGTGCCAGGTGCTTGAGCAGCAGATTGTAAGACCTTTCTATAAGGAATTTGCTTTGCCTGCAAACTCCCACATACATGTACAGCTTTCTGTGTACAGATATTTTTACTATAAAATTATTATTGTAGCCATAAGTGGGACATGTGAGGAAGTACTAGATGGCAATTGTATAAAACATTAAAGGGATGCAGCCAACATAAAAATTGAAAAAGTAACGAAGATCAGTTATGAACTTAAGCTTAATACAGGTGAGGAAAAGGTTGAGTGGATCGGTTATAATTTCCTACCTTATTTTTCTAAATTACAGTACTCCCAAATAACATATTTTCTGTCATTTAATGCTATAAAATTAATGTAGGATTTCCACATGTAACATGAAGTGGGGTAAATAATCTCACTTCAACCTTGAGACATGGTTTATGACCATCAAAAGGTGAACTTAAAAGACCATTGTATATTGGCAAAACAAAAAAAACACATTTTTGAAGCATGAAAAAAGCAAACTTTAGTAGAACCAGCATATAATATTTTTTTAAAGAAAATATTAATATCAGAATGTTTGACTTTTACAACTCTCATAGGTGGTTAGAGCCTAAGAAGGCATTCGCTTCTTCTGGCACATAATCCTACTGCTAAGTGGCAATTTAAGGGACAATTTTTTTAACTGAACTAGATGAAGATCTAATCTACATCCAAGGTCCATTTCAAGTGAAAAATTATGTCAGGAACAAATGCAAATGGTTTCCCCCCGTAAAGAATATCTGTATACAATAGTTAATAATGAACAACTATATCATTTTCTTAAACGTCCAAATCGATTCTATCCATTATCATGTCAAGTCATTCAAAATAGCATGCTTTAAAAATAAACTCTTTAGTAGTTCTTTAATATGTAGGAACAAAAAAACTAAAATACAAGTCTGTTTTCCTCATGTCAGCCGAATCTTACACATTCATATTTAATCATTGCCTTTGTACTGTTTAAGTGCCAAGTAGCTCTCTGACTGATATAAACATGGGAGGGCAAAGATTATATGGCAGTGATCCATAAAGTTAGTATGTCCCGACATTACCCTAGTAATTTCTTCTTTGCAAGACTGGTCGATGCCCCCCTTCTGCCAAAATGACATGCATAATGTACACCCTCATTGTTGGGGTACATATTTGTGCATTCACTACTCATTGTATGCTCATTAATATTAAGAAGGGGCACATCACAAGAGACACTCTCAAATCCCTCTCATAACATGGCTTTTTTTCCAGTATCTGAAGAGGGTGTACTGTGTACATTCAACTTGAGTGAAGAGGGAATGTGTCTGATTGAACCGAGACCCATAATTCCATGAAGGATGAAATCTATTTTCTACAGTCAAATTATAAAAATTGATACTTACTTGCAAATAATGGAATGTGTGACATTTTCAGTAGTGTACGCTAGATAATTTGTCCTACTATAGATATTTTAGTCTGAAAAGCAATGTTTGTAATGCAGGTTATTTATCCGTCACCACATCCACTAAACAAGCTTAGAAAACATACCACTGTAGGCGCATCAGGGCCAACTGTTACTGTCAAACTCTTCGAATGATAACCATCTGCGGATGCAGTTACAACGTAAGTATCAGGCATCAGTAGTCGGAAATAATCACCACCTTCACCTGAAAAAAAAAAAACAACGAAAACATTGTTATGATGTGCTATTTCAGGCTCTGTGAGTTGTGATCTAAGGAACCTGTGTACTCTGGATCTTGAATTCCCACTATCATTAAATTAGATATGAATCTGAAGAACTCTTCATGAAATTTACAAATAGAAAAAGATTGAGTTCAACGACTCAACAATCAAGATGTTACTCAGGAACATGGAAAAAACGGTGTTAAAAATATCAGATTAAAATAGAAAAGTAGAGCGGTGTGTGTTTTGCATGTTAGTCTACCAGATAATAAAAGCTCCATGGATATAGTTTTGCCTAGAACAGTTGTTCATCTTCTCTGGTGTAGTTTATACTGAAAAAACATACATTTAAGTATTGATTTTCCCAAGGAGGACAATTTCCGTGACAACTCTATTCTGGCATAGACATACAGCTCTTTCACAACCAGAAGCTTATCTTCCTCCATATCAAATAAGAAGACACATTTACGCTCCATGTTACCCTACGTTTCTACTCATTATATGACACATTCCTAACAAACATTAAAACAGAGAATGTGTTGCTCCAAGTAAGAACTTCTGTGATGAATTTTAGAAGCTAAAATATTCTTCTACATACATTTAAACTGATATCATATTTTGATCTTATCTTGACCAGATAATGTGAGCTTGCCACTTTTTACAGATCCAATGGTATCTGTGCAATTGCATAACCTATCACAGTGCAGCACCAATGCTGAGAATGATCAAGAGCATATGGTTAAAATTCCCCAGAAAGATTTGTTACAAAGAGCACCCTTTGGAGTAGTCAGCTAGGAGTAGCTCTTTTCTCTTAGCAGATTTGTTCTATGTCACATTCACAAGGGCACATTGGACATTTTGTAATAATTTCTGAGAATTATAAATTCTCTGCTACTCAAAGTTATGCTATCATTCAATACTGGCCTTGCTATTAAACATTAATTAATGTCCTTATAGTATCTGGCAACTTTAAAATCTCATCTAATCAGAAAATCCAAACACTTAACACCTAAAACCTAAACACCCAACATAAACTAGCTGTGTGTTGACTCATGCTCCATCACTAAACATAGACACCATTTTGTTAGGATCTTAGCTACTAATAAGACCAAACACATACATTGTTTTTTAACTCACATGTTTAATCTTCCCACTCAGATTACAGGCTCCAGAGCAAAGACCTGAACACTTTCTTATAGTATTATTACTGTTTTGACATCAATATTATGAATTTACAGGACACAAGCTATGCATAGCCCTGCAGAACATGTTGCCAATCCAGTATAATAGTTAGTAGCTTGTAATGACTGCATGGTGCGTTCTGCGCAGGCGTTACTCACAAGCTAGGATCTCTAAATCCTGGGAATTGTGGCTGTTTCAAATTTGCGCATGCGCAATAGAAAGAACAGAGAGCAGGCAAATAGAGAGCGAAATAAAAAAGAAAACGTGTGCACAGAGCGGGGGGGGGGGGGGGCAGGGACTGAGCTCGACAGAGCTCTGCAAATGAGGGAGAGGATGGTAAGAAGTGAAGGAAGGGAGAGAAAAAGGGAAAGGGAGGGAAGGAGAGAGAGGGAGAGAGAGAGAGAGAGAGAGACAGAGAGAGACACAACTGAACATCCACATAAAATTATACAATACCGTTCTTTATGACGGTATAAATAAGGAATAATTATAAATAACAATAAAAATCATTGTAGTGTTGAAAGTAATTGCCCTACCAGTCGTCACATCATGGAAAATCCCATTGATGGAGATCTCAGCATTGGGTATTCCATTATTATTTTCATCTGTTATCATTCCTTTTATACCTTGATGAACCTAAAGAGAAAATAAATAACATAAGTTTGAAGAAAAATAACAATAATGCATACAGCTAATCTGTTTATAGATAGAAAGATGAAAGTGAACTTGCGCAGAAATAGTTGCATTAAAAGATTTTGAGTCTTCTGTCAACCCATTATTTATGTTTGTTTTCAAATGTGTGAAGCTGAAAATATGTACAGCTATACCTCATTTAACACTGTAGATAGGTTCCAGGCAATAGGAGTGCAAAGCAAAACAGCTCTAAACGGGGCAGTTTAGCATGGGGAAGATAGGGATAGGGAAAATCACAACTTCAATTGCAATGTAAACTTTGTTGGCTTTATATTAACTTAAAAGAAACAGCACTAACAAAAACGAACATTAGCTGAAGTATAAACTTTTAATTATTGATGTTGAAGCTTCTGGGTCATCCTGGTTTCTGTTTTCTTGGGAGAAAAAGAGCAGTGTTATAGAGTATCAGAGCATTAAAAGGGTTCCGGATGGCAAAAACAGCATTTTTAGCGGGGCAATGCTATAGAGAATCACAGCGGTAAAAGGGATCTGGCAGGCAACATAGCTCTATAGAGAATCAGCTCTAAACGGGGTAGCTTTAAGCGGGGTATACCTGTATATGTGAATTACATTTCTGTTCACTTGCAACTTGCTAAAGGTTTGGCTTGCCTACACTACGCTAGCGATGACAAGGGACTAGTGTCACTGGAAAGCTTGGGCTTGGTATCAAGCCTTTTTGTATTCATTATAGATTCCTACCATAGTGAAGTCTATGATGGGGAATGGGGAAGATAGGCTAGCCATCACAATCCTACCTTTCCAGAATACAAACAGTTTTACAGTTTTAATACTTCTGAAATGTATGTTATTAGAACAATATGTATAATACAAATCTAGATTTAATTTAAACTATTTTTGTGTGCTCTGCTAATCTTAAATCTAAAATGAGTTATTTTAACTTAGTCTGGCGATTTATAACAATGCAATGTGTATGCAGGTGTACTGTACATACAATATCAGTAAAAAGGGAAGTAACAAGCAACTTGATAGGGGAAATAAGGAAATAGCTTAGCAAAAAATATGGAGGCTCGTCTCTCCTTAGGTTCGCTACGAAAACAGGTCTTTGCTAAATTAGCCCTTTAGTGAACCCAGACCATATTTTTTCCATTATAAATGATCATATTGGATTTAAATGTAGTTTACTTAAAAAGTCTACACTCACACCCAACTACCCACACAAGTTAGCTGTGGAAGTCATAAAATATAATATATAAAAGTCAACTGATCTAATTTTTTTTGCAATGAATCTGCATGCATATTAATGATTAAACAATTCTATGCAGTGCAACAAAATGATCACACAGTACAATACTTGTCGAATATTATCTTGGATTTAAACCATGCTGACTGAAAAGAAGATTATTTCTCACAAACAAAAATTTAGAATGTTATTTTGCATTTACCTAAGGTATTGTATCTGCCAGATTTTTAGACAGATACTAAAAAGATTTTATGTAAAAAGGAAAAAGGGCAATAATTCGATTTTTTTTATAAAAATCTAAATGATTTTGCTTTATATTTATGTTATTTTTACTTTTATTTTTTACACAGGAAACCCATTTAGGAAATTGCTAACCTAATGCAATGGTTAAGTGGAGTATTTATTATTATAATAATTTTACATTTAGTGGAAAAAATCTAACTTTACTAAAGGGGCACTGAAGACCCAATTTTTTTGAAAGTTGAATGATAACGATAACTATTTGTAGAACCTACAATATTTGACCAGCCTTTCATGTATCACCTCCTATGCTTCTTCCTCCCCTGTCCCCACTCAATTACAGGGAAAAGCCATCCCGGGATATGACCTGTGATTGGCACAGAAGCTACCACAGACTCACTGTAACTTCTGGGAGGAAGTGGAGGCAGACAATATTCAGTATTTTCAAATAAAGCAGCATCACAACAAGTTTAAAACTATTGTTTAACAAGCTGATGAATAGAAACTAAAATCAGAAGTATGACATACAAGAGCTGAGAAAAACATCCAATAAAAGAGCTGAAACATCCAATAAAAAAATAAGTTACATATGATCTATCAGCTATTCAGTTGCTAGTCTTTTTTCTGAAAAATAAGAAACTTTGAGAAAGTAAATATCCTTTATTCAACTGGTTGTTAATAGTGGTCTGAGGTCCAAATATTTATATCTGGCAATTTCCTTCTGTATCTCTAACATGTCAAAGATGTTGGGATGTGGCTGTCATTGGTAAAATAAATTGACTACTTCTGCTTTATATCATTAAATAATATGTTACATTCTAACAAATATTTAAATGGACATATTAAGAATCTCACAGTGTTATGGCTTCAACAGCTAACAAGGTTCAGTGTGTGTGGTTTAAATCCCCTCTGTCCTTATAATTTGTGTCAAGTACAAGGTGATCAACATAAACTTGTTGTGTCATAGGTTTATGGCAGTACGTTTGTATTGCTTTAGATCCCACAAATGAACAGATGACTGGACTTGGTTTGTTTGCTGGCCAACATCTGAAATGTGAGGTTGTACAGCCAACAAAGTGTGCACTGTATGAGGTTAGTGTGCCCCTAGTAAGGTTGGAGCATGATGTATAGCTTAGTGTTTCTACTCTTCCTCTATCAATTTCCTTTTTGCAGTAGCCCCACAGTGCAGTTCTACATTTTACAAGTGTAATTTAAAAATAGAGCTATGTTAGTGAAAGGTTCATTTACTGGAATCTTGCAGGTATTGCTGGTAAAACCTTGGGGTTATTTTTTGTGGGGTCTCAGATCTGGTAAATGTACAGTTCCACAATTGGAGAGCGCATTCCTGTAACTATATAATTGTAAACTTTATAAACTAAAACTTTGATTATTTCCATCAAACTTTCTAATATGTATTGAACACAATTTTATTAATAATCATTCAATCTGAATGCAGAATTCTGAATATGTCTTTTATAAATACATGAAGCATTCGCTGCACAACATGGATATGTCCCCGAAGTTTACTTGGCAAAAAATACAGTTTTTAAACAGTGTTTATTTTTCACTCATCTCATTAACAAACATAAAATTGCATTTTATTTTTGTAAACTCTTTACTAATTTTAAAAATGCTCTATTTTTTAAATATTTGAATAAAATTTTTAGGAAAATAAAATGTAACTTATTAAGTTACTAAACTAGTTGTACAGTTTTAACATATTTACATTTTACTTAAATAAATTAAGGATAATATATAAATTGAATAATGTATATAATTACATACACTTTTTTTATTAATCAAGTGATAAAAATATCACTACTTTTGGTAATAAAACTTTGAGAAGAAGGAATTAGGGCAATGTATATACATGGGAACTGAATTTTATTCTTTAGGTGTTATCAGTGGTGTTATATCTATTTATACCAAATGGGGATACATAGGCCCCTGTTAAATTGTAGTAACTGTAGGCTGTAATGTAGCCTGCAAAAGTTACTGCTATTAAATTCGCCTCTATTAGCTACCCGCAATTGATCTGCGGTTTACAGGCTGAAAATCCATATGGGCTGTCAAAATCGTAACTTCGACCCAGCTAAGCCTTTGATCTATCAAGCCCGCAATCTCTTAAATCACAAATTGCTATTAAATTACTACAATTCCTTAAGCCCGCAATTGCTTTCACGCCCTCAAATGGCAAATGTAGCCAAAAATCCTACGAGTACTAGAGAGGACCCGCAAGGCGGTTAAAAATCTGTTTGCAACACTATAAAAGCAAATAAAAACTCAATACTGCACTTTAAAAGATGGGAAAAGTGATGAAAGACATTAGAATTAATTGCAGAACAGTCTCAAGCTTGCAGATCTGCAATCAAAAATTATATTTTTTATATGTAATTTTCGCGTTATATCAATCCCGACAATAAATGGGTTAATACATATCATTGAACTCGCATGGACTAGAATAGTAGATTTATTGATTTATTGATTTTTTTTATATTGCAACATTTCTGGATTGCGAGTCTGATCGCAAATCGGACTTCTAAACACTCATTGATTGACTTTTACATGCCATGTTTTACTGAAGTCATGATGACGGTCTCATTTACAATTTGGCTGTTTCTAAATCGGTAGTTACGGGCTTGCTTAGTTGATTATGAGCATGCCCTGAAATGCTACTTACGATAGCTTGGTTTACGGTTTTGGCAATGTAGTTGCGGGCTTGTTTAATTTAATCGCTAAAAAATGAAAATTTGCATCAGTTACAGAGCGATAAAATTGAACAAGTCTGCAACTACATGGAATTTAATGAGGGAAATATAATCCTTTTTGAGAAATAGGATCAACAGAAAACATAGGTAGTGGGGATACTTAACTTTTTTTAACCAAATGCATCAACAATTTTTACACAACTTTTTAAAATATATTTTAACTACTTATAATTTCAATCAGTTGGAAGAACTATGTCATGTATGATAATTAACAGCCTTATTAAATTGGAATTCGGCCAATTGAAAAGGGCTCTATATAAGCACAGAGCATATTTTTTTGCAGAAGTTTTTAGTTAGACCTTGCATTTGGATAAAAGTTCACTAACTAAAAAACTTCTGTAAAAAAAAAAAATATATGTGCTTATATAGAGCCCTATTTAATTGGCCGAATCGCAATTTATTAAGGCTATATATATGTGTGTATATATATATATATATATATATATATATATATACTGTATATATATAGTTTTTCTCCTTAAAAAAAACAAAAAAAACATTCAGCATTATAATTAATTTTCTCAGTCCAATTATTTAATGGTTTACCTCTTCGATGTAAGCGATTAGTGCTTCCTGATTACCAAGCCACTCTCTCTCCAATTCATCCTGCCCTGGAAACTTATTACAGCTCAACTCCAGGGTAATTTCAAAACAGTTTGTATGTAGATAATTAAAGTCTTGCATACCTTTTACAACGACAGCAAAAATACAAAATAGTAGTTAGATACAATTCTGAGGCACATTTTTGCAAAACAATATTTGAAACATTTATTACAGGCTGTATTTTTTAATAACCATGTTTTTTTTTAAATTATATATAATAACCAGTAAGTATAATAAGGTATTGTGCGAACAAACATATAAACCTTAACTTGCTTAACTCTAGTTCATAGTTGCTTTCTGTCTTTTAGTTTCTGATAACTTATAATGCAATCTAATAACACTCTAAATTCTGTATTGAAGTAGTGGAAAATACTTAATTCATTACAAAGCTGTCTGACAGTGAAGTAATATTTCCTTAGTACTCATACTGACGTCTATCGCCTCTCAAGAAAATCTTATGTGTGTAGAATTGGATAAGCTCAAATAATAAATTGTCAATTTTCAAAGTATTCGGTTTATCTTTCGTTTTCAAGTGAAAATTGGATGTGCATGTAAAGAAAACAAAATATTGTTTTTTTTTTATTTAAGGCTGCATAAATGTCCTATATTATTGCTAGCATTTCCAGGTTTCCTAAGGAATTACATTATTAAAATTAAAAAAATGTTGGTCGGAGTTAAAGAATAGATTTAGCCATGTATAAAAAATACTTAGGCATTTAGAATAATAGTAATATATTTAAATCCTAGTAATAATCTGGGCAACAATTTTAGCTATTTGATTTTTTTCTCGTTTACAGTAATCTCTGAACAATCAACTGTTTGTTACATTAGTTAAATGCCTGCCATGTACTGAAGTGTGAGTATGCTAATATTGGCCAAATCATGTACAAACTAGTAACTGTGCATTAATCATCCCGTTGATGATTAAGTGGACATGATGATGTGAACATTCACATTGGATGTATGTTCATGTAGGGCATGAACTGTAATGGGGCAATGTCAGCACTAAAACAAAATAGATTTGCATCACCCAATTTCTTTGCATTCATCCTAAATAACTGATGCTCAAAATAATACATTATGTAGATTGAAGGTAAGTGTGATGGATAACATGGAAAGAAGAGTGAGAACATTGGGTTGCATTATATCCCTAAAATATAATAATATTCCATGGCTAGTGCTCTACTAATCATTTTTTTATTATTAAAGGGCCACTGAACTCTTGTCTGAATGTTAGTCGTACATATGAGATATTTTGTGTCTACTTGCTTTTTATTGCCACTCATATTGCTCAGTATATGAGCAGTCATTTTGTCCCTCATATTCTACCTCACTGATATCTGTCTCCATCTTTTTTAGATGCAAAGATAATATCATGGTTGGGGGTAGAGAACATATATACACACCTATATATTTGAAAACCTTGAGCCTCATTCAATTCTAAGCCCGCAAGTCACAGGATGTAGGCTGTAAGTCTGAGGGCCTGCTGCGGGCCTGCAGGATCCTAGACTTACGGTGCTATTCAATTCGCCAAGCCCGCAAATCCCAGCCGATAGCGCACATCGTAAACCATGACATTGTATGTAGCATTTCGGGGCGTGAGCATGATCAATTAAGCAAGCCCGTAACTCCCGATGCAGAAACAGCCAACAGAAACAGAGCCCGTCAACATTACATCAGTAAAACATGAAGATGACATGCCAATTAACTAGCGATTTGGGGTCCGATATATGTGATCAGACCCGCAAACTCTCAAACCCACAAGGTACAAATAAATAAAAATGAATGAAGCCAATGTTATAGTCCATGTGGGTGGCCTGATAGGTATTAACTCATTGATTACCAATATTGATATAACCCCAAAAATGTCACATAAAAAAATTACATTTTATATTCCATTTTTAGGGCTTGAGACTGTTGTGAAAATAATTCTAATGTCTTACGTTGTGTTCCCCATTACTTACAGTGCAGTATTGAATTTTTATTTGCATTTAAAGTGCTCCAGGCATGTCTTTAAGCCCTTTGCGAGTCCTCCTTGGAACCCGTAACTTGTGGTTCGACTTTTGCCATTTGCGGCCTTGGCGGCTTGCTTAGCAAAGGGGAATCGGAGCAATTGAATAGCGATTTGAGATTTTTGCAATCGTAACTCTTGCGGCCGTGAAAGATCAAGGGCTTGGAAGGGCTTTAACTTACGATGTTAACTATCGCAATGAATCGGAGGCCGGAGCCTGTAACTCAATCGGAGCCCGCAGAAAGACGCTAATTGAATAGCAAAATAACTTACGGCCTCCCTTATGGACGCCCGGATCTCCCGATGCCTCA
This sequence comes from Discoglossus pictus, assembly GCA_027410445.1. Lineage (NCBI taxonomy): Eukaryota > Metazoa > Chordata > Amphibia > Anura > Alytidae > Discoglossus > Discoglossus pictus. The sequence continues at coordinate 93,099,138 of CM050171.1, forward strand.
ATTGAATTGCCTCCTTTAGTCTAAGACCTTAATAGATCTGAACAAACGCCATAAACCTAGTTTTTAATTATAAATCACAATTTTTAAAGACTTTCTTTATGTATGTTACATTGGTTCCTGATAGTTGAATCATTAGGGTATGTTTTGTAATCTATCAATGGAGGGTGTGGTGGGAGAGGAAAGAACAGGAGAAGTCAGATGTCTAGATAACGGGATACAATTGCAATTGACACCAGATCTCTTCTTCATCACAGGCACAGAAGCAGGCTGTTGCATCAAAAAATACATAAATCACTCTCCAGAAATATAAATTCTCCTCTCACATACAACTTCCATCTATGTATCATGTATGAGTCCAGGGTACAACAGAGGCCTCAATATTTATTTTTAACTAAGAAGAGGCTCAATGTCTTTCTTCCTGTATAAACATGATTCTTAGTCAGAAGAAGTTTTTAAACATAAATATTTTTCATTACATGGTGGTCCTTTAACTGAATATTCTTAAATAATTTTAATAATGTTAGCAACTTCTATCCCGTGAGGTGGTTAAGATAGGAAGGTAAATGAGCATCTTTAAAAGACCACTAAGTTAAAGAAAATCTGTATGTTTTTGAACTAAGTAACAAATAAATAACATGGAAGCCTCCATTGACCAGTAGAGGCACCACAATATATATTTTTCTACCTAGAAACTAGCTTTATAAAAAAAAAATCCTACTTAATTATGCTTTTGGTCAGAATCACATTTTTCAAATAATACATATACATTGAATAGTCATCCTTTAAACAGAAAATAATTTGGTTGAAGTTACAGAAAGTTGATTTATGTTCTTACCTTTAGACAAGGAATACCAAGATGCTCCATTTGTGATTCCATCAGCAAAGTAATCTCCGCAGTTCCATCCATGGTGCATCCAACCATGGGCATAGGAATATCTTTTTGCAAGCTGTGGGCAGACACATCAATTCAGCAACGTTCAACAAACACAAAAGGTATTCTAAGGGTATATATTTTGCCAAAGGAGTGTTTAAATAAACCTGGGGAGAATTTAGGATAGCTGGTCAGAATTTAGGATACCACTGCCTGAGGTGTGCTGATAAGTGGATTAAACATTATGAAGCTAAATGACAAATTAAGACCCCGATTCAACGGAGCTATCAAAAGTTACGGTAGCCCGTAAGTGATGCTGCAAGTTAATTTGCTATTCAGTTGGCGTCTTTTCGCAAGCTCCAAATGGGTTACGAGTTACAGCCTTGAAAACCTTGCGATGGTTAAACCCGGAACTTACAGCCTCCCGAAGCCTTTGATCTTTCATTTTCGCAAGAGTTACTATGGCTACAATCGCAAATAGCTATTCAATTGCTCTAATTCCCCAAGCCCGCAAATGTTTTCACACCCCTAAACGTATACATGAAGGAGAAAATCCTATGAGTGCTAGAGAGGACCCACAAGGGGGTTAAACAACTGTTCGTAGCACTGTAAATGCAAATAAAAAAATCAATACTGCACTGTAAAAAACTGAAAGAATGTGATGATAGACATTTGAATTAATTGCATAACTGTCTCAAGCTTGCAAACTGGCAGTATATAAGATTTATTTTTATGTTTCACTTCGGGGTTATATCGATCAGGCCACCCACATGGACTAGAACGTATAGGCAGTTTTGTGAGTCTGATCGCATATCGGACCCCCGAATCTAACTGATTGACATGTAACCTCCATGTTTTACTGCCATAATAATGACGCTCTCATTATCGATTGGCTGATTCGAAATGGTCAATTAAGCAAGACCGTAAACTCCCATGTTCCCGCCCTGAACTGCTACGAACCAGTGCATGGTTTACGGAGTCGGCTCTGGGCCAGTAACTTGCGGCCTTGATCAATTGAATAGCTCCGGAATCTGAGACAAACGGGAGCCCGAGGCACACCCGCAGACATACGGCCCACATCCCGCCAGATGTGGTCTTGCAATTGAATCGGGCCCTAAGTCTCTAATTGTGCTCTGCACCATCAGATAGAGGTAGGAATTGCATGTGGAAAAACTGTTTTTTTAAAACCTACTGCCAAATTATTTAGTGGTTGCTGAGTGTTTTAATTCCTACTCAAAATCTATTGTGCATGGTCAAATGATTCTGTTGTTGGTAAATAGCTTTTCACATTCAGTCTATGTAATGTAGAGAACAGGTATAAACGGAAGGCAGTAGGTATAATAATGCTGCAGGCTATGCATTGCACAGGCAGTCTGCCTCTTATTTCCTAGACACCACATCTCACTTTTCGCCACATGCAAATCATGCAAAAGTACTTAGGCTTAACTCTATAGCTGATGAGAGACCAGATAGAGCTCTGATTGTTTCCACCCTACAGCTGTTGGTAGCCACCCACCGGAGCCCGTAACTCAATCGGAGCCCGCAAAAAGACTCCAATTAAATAGCAAAATAACTTGCGGGCTAAAGATTTTTCTTTTCAAAATATGAATTTTTGACTTTGAAAGACACTATTTTATTTTCATAAGTGATCCATTATATTATGTATCTCATACAGAAAGTTTCCTTTCTAATCTGTTTGGAGTTGTGAGTTGTAATGTTCACCCTTATATTAAATTTACTACAGAATTTTTTTCTCTAAGAATGTGCCTGTGGCTGTTGGACACAAAGAACCATGTGTTACCCATAACTTGAGGACACACTATTAAAATCTTGCTTTAGATAATCCTTATGAATACAAGATTGTGAAATATACTTGAATAATGTCACAGAGCAGCTGAAAGTGCACCTATGCCTTTGCAAATTGATGAGGTGATAAACAAAGCACAATGCAAGTCACTTAACAGAGGTTATATCTAAACTGAAGAAATAATGGACATTTGTGACCCAACATATAAAAGTATATTATAGCAGAATATTAAAATTACATATATTATATTACTGAGAATAATGCAAAGTTACTTGCATAAGTATATTTTGGGGTACAGAATGAAAAAAATATTTTTTTACATCATCGGTAGGCTGCCCAGCCTAAAATGATGGGATGGCCAATTAAATGTTGGGCCACCCAGGCTAAAAAAAAATCTATTTCAATCAGCACCTGTTTTTGAAAAGAAGTTTCAGATGGAATTAAATGTGATATTGTAACCTGAAATCAAAAACATTGTCTGACATAAATTGGACATCTGAATCTATTGCATCCTCTAAATCATTTATATGTATATCTACTTGTTTTATTTGTTTTTAAAGCCAACATGATTTGGAATTCAAAGTAATTTCCCCTATCTGAAAGAGCTTTGGTTTTAGCAGAAACTTTTCAAATAAATCATATAAACTAATGATTAAGGGCAGGTGTATCAGTCAAACTAAAAATCTTCTCTATAGGAAGGTTGGATCAGATCAGTGTGAATAGGTATGTAGTTATCCTAAACCTAGGAAAAATGTAAAAATCAAATAACGTGTGATATTTTCAAGACAAACAGCAATTGTTAATTTAATCTGTTTCCAATTGTGTTTAGAACAATGTGTTTCTGTCTAGGCCCAAGAGGCCCAGGCCTAGGGCAGCACATTTTGAAGATGCCTGCGCAGTGTCATGGAATAATGTGTGCATATGTACAGATATATTTTATGTAGTGACATTCCTGCCTGTAAACATATTTGTGTAATTATACAGAATGACAGCATTTATCAATGACAAATGCATCTTAAATTTGGCATACGACAAGGGGCGAAGAAGAATAGTAACCTTGGCATGGGGTACCCGAACCTGAATGGGCTTTGGGTAGGATAAAACCTAAATGCTCCCCTGGTTCAGAAAGAGAAAAGTATATGCAATAGGAATCCATTACCTTCTTAAACAGATTATCATCAGGAGTCGCTGTATAGAAATTGCGTCGATAGCCTCTTGACTTCAGTTCTTTGGATTTATCATATGGGTAATTTGCAACGACAGCTCCACCATGTAGGTTTGCAGAAAGTACAAAATTGTAATTTTTCATCCACTCAATTATAGCCAAGGTCTCTGGTTCTACCTGTGCCAATGAATTTGTATTGGTTAAAATGTGTTAGACCTAGAAATTGGAATTGTTTTTCATATTGGTGGCATCACATTGGCCGTGTTAAAGTACCTATCTAATTAAGCCCTTGACTGGTGCTTTTCTGCTAAACTGGTTAATAGGAAATTATAAAAGTATTTTTTTTTATAGAGACTTCAACGTCCATGTTAACCAATTAATGTATATACACACAGCTTTTTCTTATTGGGTCCTCATACCTAATATACCGCCATAGCTTCTCACTCCTAACTTGACAAAGTCAATCTAACAAGTCTGTTTAACATGCTTGCATATGAAGCTGTGAATGACAGACCAGTTTAAATTATGACTAACATGTATTTAATGAACCTAAATACATCAAGGCTTTAGCTTCATGTTTTCAATTACTCATCAGCCTGATGATATTTGACTTATTGTAGCTGGACTCATAAGGACATGGCTGCACTCTACTATTTTTAAAAACTTGATTTAAGTGGCAAACTTTAACTGATCAATTAACTAATATGATCTCCAAAGTGTTTCCCAACTCCTCCAGCAAGCCCAGAGCATTGAATGAAAACTGTTAGATGCATGTCAGTCTACTAATTAGGATGCAACACTTTGGAGGAAATAGTCTAACTTTCTGTGACAAACACAGTTGATTAGTGTGTAAAATCTCTTTAACCAGACAGTTTGTATGTGAAATTAAATGGATTCATGTTAATTATGTATAAGGTGATATTATTTATATCAAGTTCATGGGCGTTGCACTATTAAGAATGCTTTAGTTTTATATGGAGTTAAACATTTTTTTACTTTTTTACCCCAGAGTGTCCTTCACAGCTTAGGTTTGGTGCTTAAAGAAATCATTCTTATACTTTAAACGTCTCTCTTAAAACACAAATAGCTAACCAACACAGCCATCACAAACTGAATTATTTATATATAACACACAGTGAAGTTATTTAGACCAAATTTCCTATGACCCACCTGACTTTTCCAGTTGTCTGGGAGAGGTAAATGATGATTAGTTCCACTATTTTTTTCATTAAAATACATGACTATATTGAGATCAGGGAAGTTACGGTTCAGATCAATTTCATTGTAGTTGTTTCTGCCAGTCAGGTATCCATTCCAGGTTGGGCCCTGTTGTGTAAGTTAGAAATAAATAAAATGCTATATTACATTATACTTTAAAAAGCATTGTCAAGAGCTAAAACTTAAACAATAGAAGTTTGGAACATCTGAAGTAGAACTGAAAACCAGCCACAAATGTCATTCCAAAACCATATATGGAAATATCATTTATAATTTTAGATTTCATTTTAAGCTTTTAATTGAAAAAACACTGTTGGAAAGCACTTTTAATACTGAGAATGAGACAGTTTCCTGTTGAATTTTATGTCCATACTAGATTGTAAGCGATCCCTTCTAAATTTGAAGAATGAGAAATAATGAAGTGAAGTTGAAGGACAGAATATTGAGAAGTAATTTGTGGAAGTATAACTTAGATGACTATTGAAGTATCATATTTATAGTATGCTCCTATGAAGAGTACGACTTGATAATGATCAAAATGCTTAAAATACTTTTAGGTATTGTATTCAATTGTATTTTAATAGTAGAAGACATTTGTGTTTTTTCCTAACAGGATTAGGCACCTGAGAGGAATGGGAGGAACTGTGGATTGGGGTAACATCTCTATTCAGTTTGGTTGATTTCTTATAAAGTCTAACAAAATTTACTATAAGTGTAATTGTAATTATTTTCACGTAGAGTATCCATTTTTTCTAAGAGTGATATTACTGTATTAATAAATACAAAGTATGCTTTGGTAAGTAAAAGACCTAGGAGCAACTCTGCTCATTCAGACTTACTTTGGTAAACACTAATACAGTTATACGTTTTAGCAGCAAAACGGTCATAAGGTCCTAACCTAGAGAATTTACAAATGCTGCCTATGCCAGGCTTAGTTGGATGGCTCACTCTAATAGTTTGATGTCACTCTTATTGTAAGTGGAATCTAAAGCTGATTGTTTGATCATTCATAGATTTAGCCTACAGTATTAGGGATTAATTATGGTGGGTACATATGTTTTTAAATGTGTGGGTGGTATTTTTAATTTTTGGAGTCTAATCATTTTGACTCGTATATCCTATGTTAGAGGTTTATCAGTAATGCATATAATTTCTTACTCTGGTCCTAGGGCTTTATATAGTATTTTACAATAGTGAGAGGTTTGGTTATTTATAACTTTTATATAAGTATTAGGGTTGTCTTGAAAGCTTGTGGGTCATATGCCTTCCAGATAGGAGGATCCCTTCAAGGGACGCAGGTTTTCTCCTATCTATAGTAGTTTCCTTAAAGCTGTGCTAGCAATTCCCTATATACTCAGCTATTTTGAACACCTCTATGAATGTTTTGGCAGGTTGGTTTATTCAGTCTAGCTTTCTGTCCTACAGTGATTTCTTAATCAGCTGCACTTTTTCTAGTTTTACATTTGTAATTAATAAATCGCAATTCTATATAAGTACTGTTTTGCACATGAAATAAATAAAATATAAGGAAGACTGATATCCTAGTTTAAAAGCATATTATATTAGAAAGAATTAGAAAGTAACTGCATTTGTTACAATGACTAATTAAAATGTAAAACATGTAACACATGGAAATAAAAAAAATAAAAAAAAACAATATTTTTTAAACACTTGTAAGTATGGTAATTGAATCCTATTTTTATATGCACCTGGTCTGCAGCAATTTCATATCCATCTGGGTTCATGGAAGGTAGAATATGTATCCGTGTAGTTCGTATTAGGTTAGTTATGCGTTCGTTGCCATTTCGGTATTCTTCACATAAAAACTCTGCAAGCTGGATAAGTAATTCTCGTCCCAATACTTCATTTCCATGCATGTTACCAACGTACTTAAATTCTGGCTCCACTAAAGGGAAAAGGAGGACAGGAAAGTGAATTAAGGGAACAAGATGACCTATGAAATTGGAAGGGATTGGACAAGTTATTATATCCTGCAGGATTAGGAATTAATGGGTGAAACTTGGGTGAAAATAACAAAATAGATGAGGGGACAAAGTACAGAGCTTCAAAAATCCCCAAAGTTTTTCATTTGCTGAATATTCAGGATATATATATATATATATATATATATATATATATATATATATATATATATATATATATATATATATCAAATATATAGTTGTCAGCAGCGCGTAACACAGCGGAGAAACTGCAGCCCTCGCGAAGCAAGGGCCACAGTTGCAGCCTGGCAAGGAGCGCCAAAGGCGCCATAGGAGCTCATCCCTACGATCCCGTAAGACTTTCGGCGCTCACTGCGCTGGTGGAGATGAGTGCTTTAGGCACTCATCCTTACGACCACGTAGCACTTAGGCAGGGAGCGCCAAAGGCGCTCACTGTGCTAGTGCGACACCTGTAGCACTTTGAAAAAATTGCATAAAAAAAAATACGGGCGTAACACTTACGTACAAAAGGAAAAATACAAAATTAACGGCCGAACTGCGCACACCGAAAACCACACAAAATACAAACAAAAATAAAAAAAAAACATCACACACAGCAATGGGGACACCCAGGACGTCTGGAAGTGAGGTTACACCTCAACTTAAGTCCAATTTCAGGAGTTTAGGCACTCAAAAATCCCCTAAGCAAGAGAAAAAATGGCCACCAAAAAAAACTAAAACAAGGCTATACGACCCCTAAACCCTGCAAAACACCGCCAGGCGCATACAACTTTTACACAACTCCATATTAGCTACAAAATACACTATTAGGAAGGACGCAAAATCATCCACACCCGCGTACCAAATACACAATCGCCGCCATTTTTCAACACTAACTTACAGAATGCGGAACTATACAGCTATGCAAACGGTTTACCCTCGCGCACACAGCCTATTTACACTACACACTTTACACATTGCTGACACTTACACCTCAGCTCACCAACACTCAAAATCTACATTGTATGCTGCAGGAACATCAAAACAGATTGTTAGCTCTTTAGCATATTGGTTGCTGCATATATTCATTACAAATAGGTAAAGTATATTAATCTATGAGTTCAGTAATTAAGTAATTATAATTACAAAAATACATATACAGAAAAAAAATCACAAAACACCACACGACAGTATCGCAATAAACGCCAAAGCCGTTCACCGCACGCCTCACAAGGAGCGCCAAGGGTGCTCAGAGGAGTAAAACTACATCAGGAGAGATCCTCCCAATGAGGGCCAAAAGCGATAAGTATGGACCTTGAAATCAGCGCCAAAGGGGCACTGACAACCAAAAATACACCAACCCAGAGGCTCGCAATGAGCGCGAAGGTGCTCATTGCGAGCCACGCGATGAGCACACAAACAAAACACTTAATGTGCCAAACAGCATTCCCTGACTTACAATTCTATTGCTGTAATTTTTTGACGGGCAAGTCGCTAGTAAATATATATATATATATATATATATATATATATATATATATATAGTATTTATATATATATATATATATATATATATATACAAACATATACATATATATATATATTTATATATGACATATATAGTTGTCAGTGTTGGTCACGTTTGCGATGTTGGTCACGCAATGTTAAATATTGCGGCCCTCGCAAAGCTCTCGTTGCAGGGCTCATGATGAGCCCCGGAGGCACTCATCACTAGGCCCGTGGGACTTTGAGGTTGCAATGAACGCCGAAGGCGGTTATTGCAGGCCTTGCGATGAACGCCGCAGCCGCTCATCGTGTGGCACGTGGGACTTAGGCTGCAATGAGCCTGGCGCGCCCGGAGGCTGCAATGAGCTCCAAAGGCGATCACTGCAGAGTGAGCAATGAGAGCTGAAGGATTAGGGGATTTTTGAGTGCCTAAACTCCTGAAATTGGACTTAAATTGAGGTGTAACCTCACTTCCAAATGTCCTGGGTGTCCCCCCTTGCTGTGTTTAAACAGTCTAGATATGAACACAAAAGGCACTCATGTCAATGGCCGCGGTCATCGCCGAAGTGCGTAGCACTTTGCCGCTCACCACGAGTCACGCAACACTAGAAGTTTAACGGCCAAAATGTAGTCAATCGCGTAACTCCAAAGACCCCCAAAAAACGCCAAAATGCCCCAAAAATTACTTACACACTCACACACAGCAAAGGGGGGGGGGGGCAGGGAACCTGTGAGTAAGGTTGCAAGATAATTAGACCCATATTTGGTGTTTTTCCTTGATTGAAAATCGGATTAGCGAGGAAAGAAATGGCGGACGAAAAAACATAAAAATTATCAAAGAGGGTCAAAACGAGGCCGAAGACAGTAACACTTACACCAACAACGCCAGGCACGCGGGACTTAGAAAATACACGACGGCGAACCCAGTAACACTTACACCAACAACGCAAGGCATGCAGCACTTACAAAATACTGACGCAGAAGCCGGACAGCCGAACAACGCACAAGAGACACAGGGCTGAGAGATTGAGGACAAGAGACACATGGGAGGGAAATAAGAAAAAAACAAAAGACACAGTGCAAGGAGAGGAGGGGGAAACAGACACAGGGGTCAGAGAGTGGCACTCATTGCTGGCCTCACAATGACTGCCGAAGGTGGTCCTTCCCAAGCACAAAACTTGCCGATTACGGTCCTCGAGCCTTCAGCAAAGTAGATGGGAGGAAAGGCTTGCAATAAGCGCCGAAGGCGCTCAGTGCGGGGCTCAAAATGAGTACCAAAGGTGCTCAGAGGGGGCACAGCCTCGCATTTTTGATGAGCAATTTCCTAGTATATATGTATTTATTAATTTATACACACATATATTTCTATATGTAGGCATTTCTTAATCTAATGAATGGAGTAGCCATGTATTTCCAGTGATACTGGGCCAAGAATAAGAGTATTGCACTATAGATATATACACATTTTGAATTGGACACACATTTAATTGCAAGGGCAACTGTAAAGGTCCACTTTTCATATTTTCTAATTAGTAAAGATCGGTATCAGATCTTTTATGAGAAAACATACAGTAAAAAGATACTTGATTTTCTCCTTTTCTTTAGGTTCTAGTTATTCCCATCTTTTCCAAAAGGTAGAAGAGTGTGTGGCACAATTCTCAGCAACTGCCTTGTTACTTTACTGCTTTGATGTCAGAGTTTAAGGAGCTGTGCTCTAGGATAAAGAGCACTAGACACACATAGCTTTTCCAATCTTCATAAGAATAAGTACCGTAAAAAATAAATAATCAGGGGCTATATTTCCTAAACTATTCAATAAGAAGAAGCTTGTAACTTGTCCACACATCTATTCTGTTTTTTTTAATAAATTCATTGCATGACAAAACATCAACTTTTTAATAAAAAAAATAGATGCTTATACTGATCTTTATTACTTAAAAGTTATGAAAACTGAACAATTATTGTCACTTTTATGTGAAGCACTTTTAAGAGATGCATTTCTCTTGACTTAAAACATTGAATGTGTTCAATAAAAAAGTATCATAACATTGATGACACTTTATTTCCACTTTAAAGAGTAGTGATAGAGTACATGGACAAAGAGCAATCTGGATGGAAATACTTGTCATTACTTAATTAGTTTAATCAGTTTTACCCTCAGGCAATAATTTCTTACAAAGGCAAATCTAGAGAACAATTACCGTACTTAGCTAGGTAATGTGTAAAACCAGTAATGACAGATCTTGTCACAAAGACAATGATATTTGCTCAGCATGCTCTACCCTGTAAGCCCATCATTTAAATAAGGAGATATGCATTTCCTACTGAATAAACACACTGAAAGAACTTTAGCATACATCTAGTTTACAAACTGTCAAAATGGTTTAAAAATACAGATTTTTTTTTAATAGACATTAGAACAATAAAATGGTATGGAAATCTTTGTTTATACACAAATTCTTAGTTAGCAATTGAAAACTTAAGGACTTCAAAATCACAGCTTTACACAGAACTTTGATTCAATAATATGTTTGCAACCAACTTAACTAAATGGTTACTAAAGGTGGGTTGAGTTGTAAATTAAAATGACACTACTGTAAGATAGTGACATGGATTAAACGTGCACAAACTAAAATGTATACCATGCATTTGCGAAATGATTTAACCAATTTAGTTTTAATATAGGTTTTTTTATTTATTGCATTGGTCAGCGGCTGTACGAGAGTCAATGTGCTTTCACATTTTTAATACATCACCTAATTTAAAAAGCCGAAAAAAGAAGTCTGGGAATTTAGGAAGACAACATCACCTGTACAAAACCCTAGATCATTTTACACGTGGCCTTATTAATTTATTGTACTGTTGAATTGATTTTACATATAACCTATAGTGTTGATAAATAGGTTTATGATAAAGGAGTCTGACACTCCCATTCTAGTGTCCTTTAACCAACTGAAATAATATTTGTAAGTGATCTGTGACTGGGCAAAATGAACATCTTGCATTTTAAATACCATAATGCCACAAACATATAATTTAAGAGCAAATTAGAAGGTAGAGGGAGAAACATCCAATTATCACACCTGAAATTTAACAGTTAACATAACTGTATGGAGATAGATAGATAAATAGATAGATAGATGAAGTTCCACCAATCAAATGTTGAATTAATTAAAGGCAAAATAATTCATTATTTGTAAAGAAGTATAGCACATGTGGGTTGTGCTAAAATATCAATGAAGTACATACTTTTTCTTGTGTGTTGAGTTTCTTTTATCACTATTAATGTTGTATAAGTGTAAAAATACAAATATATATATATATATATATACATACACACACACAATATTCTTATTATATGCAAACAATATTCTTAGTGCTTGCTGCCCATCACATGATAGACATGAGACTTCACATGCATTCCCTGTAGCAGTTTTGCCTGAGTTCGCTACTTACTGGATTCATGAATCCCAGGATTGTCACTGAATTCAATAACATAGAGGTGCCTTCCCTGGACGCTTCTTCCAATGCTGTAAATCCTAGTGATGTAAGGACACTCATGTTGCACGTTGTAAAGGGCTCGGACCAGGTCATCATAGCGGTGATGGTAGAAGTTGACTGAGGCTGCAAGCTCAAACAGGAAAAAAAGTTTAAGAAGACACCACAATGCCACAGCCATTCTTCCAGAGTTAGCTGCAGCAAACTAGATTCCCATATACAGTATAAAATAACAGCTCTCTCTTTCTTTCCTTACAAGTGTGAACTGGATGCAGCCAGCTCCAATTTCACAAATGCCAGCCCACTGCAGCCCAGGGGATGGATATATGTGAGGTGGACTATGCAAAAAGCTGACTTTGGCAGGACTCCTCCCACTACACCACCTCAGTCCTACAGCATGATTGATACTTTTGAGCTCTAACATTTGTGTGTTACGGTTCCCTCACCCTTTTGCCCCTGGTTTCCCATACTGCTCCAGGTGAGCATTGCTACATTCAGAAGCATTTCTAGATCTGATGAAATTCAAACTGACCTTAGCTCATTCATTAACTAGTCTGTAAACAGATTCCTTCAGCCAATTAACTAGCTAAGTCAAGTCACTTTTAAGACTCCAGATGAATGTTATAGAAAATACATGTATGCATGTAGAGAGGTGATAAATCCAAGAACAAATAACCCATAATAACCTACTCAGACAGCAACACTCTTTTAGTTCACCTAGAAAAGATAGCAATGGCATATTACATTGATGATTATATGCATTATTTTGGTATTAATATCTGTATTCGATAAATACTAAAATACTAAATACTTTTTTTTCCCAGTTACTAGGGCCTAATTTTTTAAAACAAAATGCAAGAAAAAACACAGAAGACTGTTTCTCTTACTGTAAAAGCACTTTATAAACTAAAACAATAAAAAAAAATACACCCACAATATTTAACCTCAAAAAATCTTGAGCTACGTCATAGGCACACTGTCATCATATCGGGTACTCTGACTGACAATGGTATTGAGCAAGCCAAAACTTGCTGGAGACAAACGGTCAAGGACAGACCACTTCAAGGGACCAACAGGATGTTTTCTAAACAATTACATTGTGCCTATCACATGCCTCATGGAGGTTACACATTTTGAGTCTATGTTTTGATTTAATTGATTGTAGCTGATAAAATGCTTTTATACTATGAGAAGCAGCACTGAACTTCTGTTTTTTCTTTTTTAAGGACCTTCTGTTCTGAGAGGAAAACAGATACATCTCCCTTTAATAAGATACAGCATTGGATTGGAAACACTTCAATTAAGAATGTATTTTAAGTGTGGGGGTGTCTATGTCATTGCATTTGCCCTGGACTTATACCTGTTTCTAAATTGGACTTGTAAATCACCAACATATGCCATAGCGCTAGAATATTATGTCCTCTGTTTCAAGGGATACATTGTTTTAAGAACTATAGATTATTCGAAATGGAATCAAGGTAAGCCTATGGTAGCAGTGTATTTAATAGTGGAAATAAGTATAATATTACCTCTTCCTTTTTAAATTCCTTTCCTTTCCCCATTCTTTTTATATTCTCTCTTCTCTTTGTCATCCTTATTCCTTTTCCTCTTTCATGTGCCACTTTCCCTTACCTCCTTCTCCTTTTATCATTTATTTTCCTCCTTGACCTCCCAGTCCCTTTACTGTTCCCTCCTCTCTTCGAGTCCATCAAACCTATTCTTCTGATCCCCTATCTATTCCTATTGTATTTTCTCCTGCTCTCCTCTATAATTACCCATGTTCTTATTTTTTCTGTTGCCTTATCTTCCACTCCTTTCCCTCATTTTCATCTTCCCCCTTTTCCACTCTTCTCTTACACGTTTCCCTTTAGATTTTTTTACACCATTCCATGGTCCTCCAATTACATCGATTCTGAAAATTTGATTTAGTGCAGCAAAGCATCTTACATACTTGGAATCATCCCCGCCTTGGCCCACTAAGTTGCAGCTGGCCATACCTCATCACTTCACTGAATACATCCAACAGCATCTAATCTACTTGGGATCCATCCCCATCTTGACACACTAAATTGCAGCTGACCATAACTCATAACTTCACTGAGGACATCCCACAGATTATGTCCTACTGCATACCATGGTCTCTTTGTACTGTTCTGACAAACTCACCACTTCCTCTTGGCAAGAAGTTCAGTGAGCTTCATTCAGGTGGTCCAGAGAGCAACTGAGATTATGAAATTCATAAAGAAGTTCAAAACTGCATACATAACAATTATATTGTTTATAAGTGCACAGGTTATTGCACATTGTAACATACCACTTTTTCAGTTGTGAATCAGGAGGCAGAAAAGTGTTCCACCATAACAGTCAAAAATGTTTATGCCGTCCTTTAAAGAAAACATTTTTAAACGACTGCTATAGCTATAAGCAGGGTCTTCCCTGCCATTCATGTCATTCTGCTGTATAAGATGTGATGATCACATATTTAGTTAGGAAATGTAATGCACTGTGCTGTACTAATGTTCATTGTTTTATGCATGTTTAAGGGAGATCACACATTACATTCCCCCACAAGATTACTGACATATTTGCCTTTCATCTAATAAATCCCCTTTTTTTTTTACAGACTTATCAGCTAACAAAAAATCTCTTTAAATATTTCTAAATATTTTTAATACACTAAAATATCACATATATAGTTGTCAGCAGTGCGGCTTGTCCAAAGCCGTTGCTAACGCTGCGGTCTCGCATAGTGAGGGCCGCAGTTGCTGGCAAGGAGCGCCAAAGGCACTCCTTGCGCTGCTGATGAGCGACGTAGGCGCTCATCCCTACAACGGGACTTACACCGCAAAATTTACGGACTTAGTAGCCACAAATACGAGCCGCGGGACTTAGAAAAATCCCCATTACGAGCTCGCAAAAATACGAACTTAGCGCCCGAACCCCACGCACATGAAAACATTAAAAACACAATAAATGCACACAACAAACACATAAAAAGCTTACCCACAGCAAGGGGTGGGGGCACAGAGGACCTCTGCAAGTGAAGTAACACCTCAATTTAAGTACAAATTCAACAGTTTAGACACCCGAAAATCCCCTAAGCGAGAGAAAAAATGGCACCCTAAAAAAAACAAAACGAGGCTACAGGACCCTAAACACGCAAAACACCACGAAACACATACAGTTTTTCCGAAAAAGCCGTACAAGGTCCAAGATACACTATTAACAAGGACTCAAAATCATCCACAGCCGCGTACCACACACACACACACATTAGCCGCCATTTTACAACACTAACTTACACAATGCGGAAGTACACAGCTGCCCTAAAGGATTTTCCTCGCGCACGCACACTATTTACACTACACGCTGCACACATTGCTGACACTTACACAGCAGCTCCACAACTGTCAAAACCAACATTGTATGCTGCAGCAACATCAAAACAGATTGTCAGCTCTTCAACACAATGCTTCCTGCATAAATTACTTCAAAATAGGTAAAGTATATTCATTTATTATTTCATTGTCATACAAAAAACCACCGCCAACGCTGCTCATAGCACACAACCAACAGCCTCGCAATGAGCGCAGAAGGATCTCGGAACACCAACAAAATTAATGTCTCAACCAAACACCATTACCTGCCTTACAATCTTATTACCGTAATTTTTTGACGGGCAAGTTGCTAGTTTTTATATAAAAGCTGAGAATAAGCATTAATTCACAAATTTAGATTACTATATTAAATTTTATAAACAATTTAAGAAATTGTTGACGTGATATAAAATACTATGTAAAAAGATACAGTAAGCAACTACTTACAGACTCTTCACATACACAGGTACTTGGCAAACAGTGCAGTTGGAGTCCACTGACCCAGAGTTTATAATCTGTGGGTTGCAAACATGGCTGCCTGGGACAGTCAATCAAAAGGGCCACATAATAGTTTTTATTGCTTATTCTTCAATAAGTTATGTTTGTGGCAGAGTATTAAAGCTTTCTTCAGTGTGAATTGTCATGATACTGTCCAGACCTGGGGCCTCATTCAAATGCGATTTGGCCAATTGAATAGGGCTCTATATAAGCACAGAGCATATTTTTTACAGAGGTTTTTAGTTAGATAGACCTTGCTTATGGATAGACGTTCACTAACTAAAAACTTCTGTAAAAAAAAAAATGCTATGTGCTTATATAGAGCCCTATTCAATTGACCAAATCACATTTGAATGAGGCCCCTGGGGTGTAACGGAATGTAGAGTAAATCAGACAAACCTATTCTTAGGGATGTAAAGTGTTCTCCCCAGAATTTTTTACCGGCAGGTTGGCATGAAGGAGTTGAAAGAATAGCCAGGTGGGTATATAATTCTACAATGGTTGTTTGTGTGCTATTTGCTTCTCAACCCAGATGGCTCTTCAAATTAGGTGGGTTATGTGTCCTCCTGGACAGAACCATGATGTATTAATGTATATAGCTCAGAGATGGACTTCAGAAGATAACGTTGTGTAACAGCCATGCACTAGATTGAATACTTTTTGGAATTTGGAATCAGAGAGGGGTTCTTTAATATGTTCATTATATTTATTATTTATACTATTAAAAATATAAAGAAAAGAAGTGTTGAAATGAGGTTCATGTAGATCAGACTTAAAACAGAATGGCACATACTGTATATCTTGATCCATAGTAACAAATATAATGTAGTTTGGAAATGGTTTAATTAATGTAGTAGTAGTTTAAAGCAATCTAAGATACTTTAAAAAGCATACTGCAGAGCAACATATCCCATAGAAGTCCACCTGAAAGCAGTCCCCTCCCACCCACCCACCCTTGTTTACACTTAATATATTGAGGAATACTAATTACCTGCACATGTTCAATCAGCGACATCTGATTATCACCTCTAACCACTGATTATCACCTCTAAATACTTGCTTACACAGTGCCATTATGTTTCCTCACACCACCTTCCTTATTATAACCTCCTGCCTCTCTCAGACTCTCTTATACTGTCTCTACATGTCCATCATGTCTCCAATAATATAACTATCTCACCTTCCCTGCTTTCCTCTCCTCTTCTCTGCTCCCACGAGCTCCTCTCCTTCCTCCAGTCACTATCTCATCCCTCCCCTAAAGGTGAAAAGCAGAAATGCTCCTGTAAGTCCTATTCCCATCTCCTTTTACTCTCTCTCCTTCTTCTGATGGCTTGTGGGGATATATCCCCTAACCCAGGCCCCTCACTCATTCCCACCTGCTGCCACACAGAGTCCCCAGGGCAGCAAATGCCCAAAACACCCATAATCTAATACCCATCACTTGTCACAAACCATCTACTTTGCCCTTCTCATGTGCCCTCTGGAATGCAAGGTCTGTTTGCAATAAACTTACCTTCATTCATGATCTCTTCATTTCCAACTCCCTCAATTCACTGGCTATCACGAAAACCTGGCTCACTCCTTCTGACTCTGCCTCCCCTGCCGCACTCTCTTATGGTGGTCTACACTTCAGCCACACTCCTAGACCTGGGAACAAACAAGGAGGAGGTGTGGGCATACTGCTATCCTCTCGCTGCACTTTTCACTGCATACCCCCTGTTCCCTTCCTTCAATTCTCATCTTTTGAAGTCCACACTATCCGCATATTCTCTCCCATCCCTCTGCGAATAGCTGTGATCTATCGCCCGCCTGGATCACCCTCTCAATTTCTGGACAACTTTGCCGCCTGGCTCCCTCACTTTCTCTCCTCCAATATACCTTCACTCATTCTTGGCGATTTCAACATAGCCACTGACACACCCACCTCCCCAACAACTGCAAAATTACTTGCACCTACCTCTTCCCTTGGCCTCTCACAATGGACAGATTCCGCAACTCACAGTGGTGGACACTCCACTGACCTTATTTTTACTAATCTCTGCACTATCTCCAACCTTGACATCTCCTCACTTCCCCTATCTGACCACCACTGGCTAACTTGCAACCTCACCTCATCTTCCGCTCACCACCGTTCTTCAAATCCTGCCACCAGAACACGCAGAAACCTGCAAGCACTCAACCCACAACAATTTTCAAATGTACTATAACCCCTTCTCAGCCACCTCACCACCTTTGCCTGCCCTGACATCGCCACTTCACAGTACAACGCTACTCTAACCTCCACCCTTGACTCTCTTGCCCCCATAATCACAAGCAAATGCCCTCGCTCTCATCCACAACCATGGCATACTGCACAAACACGCTATCTACAGAGATGCTCACGCACTGCAGAACGACTATGGAGGAAATCTCGCACTTCAGCAGACTTTCTCCACTACAAGTTTACCTTGCGCTCCTACTTGTCTGCCCTCAATCTTGCCAAACAACACTACTTCTCATCACTAATATCAAACCTGTCCTCCAACCCTAAACGTTTATTTGCTACATTCAACACCCTCCTTTGCCCATCCCCACCTTCTGCCCCTTCCTGTCTAACTGCTGATGACTTTGCCAGCCACTTTAAAACTAAAATTTAAACTATCCGAAATGAGCTTTCCTCCCAGCTTGGCCCTATCCCACCATCCTTTCCACAAGCCGACAACACCCAACCCTTACCCTTCCCCAATCCCTCCTCCACTATGGATTCCTTTGACCCTGTAACCGAGGATGAAGTATCTACGTTATTATTAACCTCTCACCTTACAACATGTTCACATGATCCTATTCCTTCACAGCTAATCCCTCCCCTATCCACCGCACTTATCCCAGCTCTCACACATCTATTCAACCACTCCCTAAACACTGACAGGTTTCCATCCTCATTAAAACATGCCATAATTACACCCATTCTGAAGAAGCCCTCATCTGACCCAGCTTCTGCCTCCAACTACCGCCCTATCTCACTACTTCCCTTGGCTTCTAAACTGCTTGAGCGGCTTGTTTACAATCGCCTCACTCAATTTATTTCTTCCAATTCCCTTCTTGACCCCTTCCAATCTGGTTTCCGTGCCAACACTCAACAGAAACAGCCCTCATAAAAGTCACCAACGACTTGCTAACTGCCAAATCAAAGGGTCACTTCTCAATTCTAATTCTCCTGGATCTCTCTGCTGCCTTCGACACAGTTGACCACCCTCTTCTAATCCAAACTCTCTGCTCATTTGGCATCCAGGGCACAGCTCTTTCATGGTTCACATCCTATCTAAAAGATCGTACATTTATCGTCTCCTTCCCTGGCACCTCTTCTTCACCTCTCCCTCTGTCTGTTGGCGTTCCCCAAGGTTCTGTCCTAGGCCCCCTCCTCTTCTCCATCTACACCTCCTCCCTTGGTACCCTCATAAAATCCTTTGGATTTCAGTATCATCTCTATGCAGATGATACTCAAATCTACCTCTCTGCACCCGATCTATCCCCCTCTCTTCTAGCTCTTGTTTCCAACTGCCTCTCTAGCATATCCTCCTGGATGTCTGCCCGTCAACTCAAACTCAACATGTCTAAGACTGAACTCCTAATCTTTCCACGCTCTACTACAGCTTCCACTCCTCAAATATCTCTCACTGTTGACAACACCATCATCACTCCCACCTCCCAGGCCCATTGTCTTGGGGTTCTACTGGATCCCGCCCTCTCTTTTATTCCTCACATTCAATCGATAACAAAATCTTGTCAGTTTCACCTAAAAAACATCTCCAAAATTCGTCATTATCTTACACAAGACACAGCTAAAATTCTAATACACGCTCTCATCATATCTCGACTCTACTACTGCAATTCACTCCTTGCTGGCCTACCCATCTCTCGTCTGTCTCCCCTCCAATCCATAATGTACGCCTCCGCTAGACTCATCTTCAATACCAAACGGTCAGTGTCTGCAGCTCCTCTCTGTCAATCACTCCACTGGCTTCCCATATCTTCCCGAATCACATTAAAAATCTTGACCCTAACACATAAAGCCCTCAAAAACAGTGCACCCCTTATATCTCTGCTCTTGTTTCAAAATACTCTCCCAACCGCCCCCTTCGTTCTGCTAACGACCTTCTTCTTTCCTCCTCTCTCATCGCCTCCTCTCACTCCCGTCTTCAAGACTTTTCTCGTGCTGCCCCAACTATTTGGAACTCCTTGCCTCGCTCCATTAGATTATCTTCCTGCCCCAAAACCTTTAAAAAATTACTAAAAACACACCTATTTAAAAAATCATATCACCTTCAGCCTTTATAATTACATCTGCACACTCCACAGCTTAATAACACTCCCACCCACACTCTACAGTACAACACAGACCCCTCCAATTGACTAAACAAATTGCATTCACGTTGCCATTTTGTATTTGTCACCCTCTTGTATCACACCTAAACCC
This sequence comes from Discoglossus pictus, assembly GCA_027410445.1. Classification (NCBI taxonomy): domain Eukaryota; kingdom Metazoa; phylum Chordata; class Amphibia; order Anura; family Alytidae; genus Discoglossus; species Discoglossus pictus. The sequence goes on from CM050171.1 coordinate 93,119,477, forward strand.
TTAGATTGTAAGTTTGCAAGTTTTCAATTGTGCGTCCGTGTCTTGGAAACAAGCACTATGTGCATTTGATTATATGCTCAAAAGCAGGTCCCTCCGTTCTTTATAAGGTGTTAAGTTTGTTTTTTGCCTTGTACAATACCACTGTACATCGCTACGGAATATGTTGGCGCGATATAAATAAAGACAATAATAATAATGTACACTTTAGTTATAGTTATCTTATTACATATTTAGATTGAGAGCTGGTTAAAAGACAGGAAGCAAAGTGTTGTTTTAAATGGAACGTACTAAGACTGGACTAATGTGGTAAGTGGGTTTCCTCATGTTTCAGTATTAGGTCCTCTCCTTTTTAACATATTTAATAATGACTTAGAAGTAGGACTGGAAAGCATTGTCCACATTTTTGCTGGGTGTGGTTTTGCCTGTGTAAAGCTATATCAGTGTGTGACTTTTTGTGGTCTGCTTGCATCTGTTCTGTGTGTACTTGTGCAGTGAGTAGTGGGCAGGTGAGTAGTAAGAACCTAATTTAAACAGGGGAAGGTGCTAACACTTCTAGCATAAGGGCAGTTCTAGTATAAGTGTAGGAGTTTAAATAAAAGGAGGGAGTGTAAAGGGGGAGAACATTGTAGTACTTTATACATTTATAAAATAATTATGAGTCAGTCCAGTGGGAACCTCACTCAGTGTACATCCTGTCATATGTATGCACTACTGGAACATTTGATCCAGGGTCCATACCTCTGTCTGTGAACATGTTGCCTATCTTGAAACTCAAATTGGAGAACTGGAGAGGAGAGTTGCAGCACTTAGTGATATTGCTCCACTGGAAAGGGAGTTGATGCTCACGGAGCACAGTTTAGCTGGGCCTAGCATGGAGGGTGGAGCTGGGGCTAGTGAGGATGTCCAGGGAGGCAGCTGGGTTACAGTTACAAGGGGAAGCAGGGGAACAGGAGGAGGCAGGCCAGTTCTGAGTTGGCAAACACCAACAGATTTGCCGGATTGAGTGAAACTGTTGGGGTTGTCCATTCAGGAATGGCAATGCCAGATAGAGCTGTTCCCTCTAACAGCCGGGCGAACAGCTCTACTGGAGGAGAGGGAGGGAAGAATAGGCAGAGCAAGAGAAAGGTTTTGGTGGTAGGTGACTCTATTATTAGGAAGGAAGACAGGGTGATTTGTCACCCAGATCCTAGCAATCGAACAGTTTGCGGTCTCCCGGGTGCTCGGGTTCAGCATGTTGTGGATTGGGTAGATAAACTATTGGGAGGGGCTGGAAATGAACCGGCGGTCTTGGTACATAATGGTACCAATGACAAAGTTAGTGGAAGATGGAGTGTCCTAAAGAATGGTTTTATAGAACTAGGTAATAAGCTGAAGGCAAGGACCTCCAAAAGTAGTATTTTCTGAGATATTACCAGTGCCACATGCTAGCCCAGGGAGGCAAAAGGAACTTAGGGAGGTTAATGCGTGGCTAAAAATGTGATGCATTAAGGAGGTGTTTGGGCTTTTAGAACACCGGGCTGACTTCTCACTTGGGTACAATCTCTATAGGGGGGGTGGATTGCACCTTAATGATGAGGGAGCTTTTGTGCTAGGGGATAGGATGGTAGAACAGCTGGGGAAGTTTTAAAACTCGTAGGTGGGGGGGGGGGGGGGGGAGGACGAGATAGAAGTAATGGGGTAGAAAGTGGAGGGGGGATAAGGAACGCATTAACTAGTCATGGGGAAGGAGATGGGAGTAGGGTTAGTACAGTCAATAGGGAGGTATTGCTAAGTAACTCAAGTACAGTGGCAGGCACTTCAGAACTACAGACTCATAACATAAGCTGTATGCGGGCTATCGCCAGAAGTTAGCCAGGAAAAATGTGAGAGTTAGAATTATTAGCAGTTAATGAGAAATGGGATTTAATAGGCATTACTGAAACAAGGTGGGATGAATCTCATGACAGGACTGTTAATATGGTTATAACCTATTTAGGAAAGATAGGGGCAATGGTAAAAGAGGAGGAGGGTTTTGTCTGTATGTTAGGCCTGAATTTAAGCCTATAGTCAGAGAAGATATTTATGGTGGAACTAGCGTAATGTTGAATGTTTATGGGTAGAGTTAAATAGCGGAGCAGCAAATTCTAAAAGAATATTAGTAGGAGTATGCTATAAACCCCCAAATATAATTGAAAGTGAGGAAATGCAATTATTGTTACAGATTGGAAATGCAGCTAAGCATGGTCAAGTCCAAATAATGGGAGATTTTAATTACCCTGAAATAAACTGGATAAATGAGACCAGCAGTTCAGCTAAGGGGAGCAGGTTCTTAAGTACACCCAGAGATCATTATCTGGCCCAAGTTATACAAGAACCTACTAGAAATGAGGCTATCTTGGATTTAGTTACCACAAATAATATTGATATAGTATCAAATGTTGAAATAGGGCAACCTTTAGGAAACAGTGATCACAACACAGTCTCATTTGAGATTGAATTAAAAAAACATAACTGTAAGGGGCTAACGAAAACTCGTAATTTAAAAAAAAGGGCAGATTTTAACGGTCTAAGGGCAGCAATACAACATATAGACTGGGACAGAGAACTGACAGGTAAAAATACTGAACATAAATGGACAACATTCAAATCCTTACTAAATAAACATACTTATCACCATATACCATGTGGAAATAAAAGTAGAAGGAGTAAATCACAACCCATGTGGCTTAACAATGAATTAAAGATGAAGATGAGGAGTAAACAACAAGCATTTCTATTACACAAGAGGGGACAGAGACTGCTTTATGTAAGTACAAGGAAATCAACATGGCTTGCAAAAGGGCTATTAGACTGGCTAAAATCGAAAATGAAAAGTTAGTTGCAAAGGAGAGTAAGACTAACCCTAAAATATTGTTTAAATATATGAATGGGAAGAAGGCCAGGAAGATAGCTATTGGAACATTACAGTGTGACACAGGCCATCTGATAATTAGTGACCAGGGAAAGGTAGATGAGGTTCTTTTCTTCGTTATACACAAGGGAGGTACCAGTGGTTGGGTCACTGCAACATAATGGGCCTACACTACCTTCACCAAATAACAGGTTAACATAGGAAAAAATCCAAAAGAGGTTGGAAAAAATAAATGTTAATAAACCCCCGGGTCCTGATGGAATACATCCAAGGGTACTGAGGGAACTGGGCTTTGTAATAGCAAAACCATTATATCTAATATTTGAAGATTCACTCCGCACAGGGTCTCTACCAGATGACTGGAGAAAGGCAGAGGTAATACCTATATTTAAGAAGGGAGCAAGAGCAAATCTGGGGAATTATAGACCAGTGAGTCTCACTTCGGAAGTGGGAGAGCTTTTAGAAGGGTTAATAAGGGATAATATACAAGAATATGTCTATTCAAACAGGATTATAAGTAGGAGCCAACATGGATTTAAAAGGATAGGTCATGTCAAACAAACCTAATTAGTTTCTATGAGGAGGTTAGTAGGAACTTGGATCAAGGCAACTCAGTCGATATAGTCTATTTGGATTTTGCAAAGGCATTTTGATAAAGTGCCACATGGGAGACAATTGAGCATCTAAGGGATACAGGAATCGCCATAAACATTTGCTTATGGATTGAGAGCTGGCTAAAAGATAGGAAGCAAAGGGTCGTGATAAATGGAACATACTCGGATTGGATTAATGTGGTACGTGGGGTTCCTCAGGGTTCAGTATGAGGTCCCCTCCTTTTTAACATATTTATTGATGAGTTGGAAGTGGGATTGGAGTGTATTGTCTCCATTTTTGCTGATGACACAAAGTTGTGCAATGTAAATCAAAAAATGATGTACTTTGCCTCCAAATGAATTTGCATAAATTAGAGGCAGATGAGATTTAATACGAATAAATGTAAAGTTATGCATCTGGGAAGGAAAAAATAACCATGCAATTTATAATCTAAATGGAGCAAATCTAGGGGTATCAGATTGAAAGGGATTTGGGAGTACTTGTGAACAACTGCCTAGGTAACAGTGCTCAATGCCAAGCAGCATCTGCAAAGGCAAGTAAAATATTAGCATGTATTAAGAAGGGTATAGAAGCAAGGGAAGCAAATTTAATTCTCCCACTATACAAATCCCTAGTACCCCCTCATTTGGAATACCCCCTCAACAATAATGCTCCCCCTTACATCTCTGCTCTCATCTCCAAATACTCCCCCACCCGCCCTCTTTGTTCTGCTAATGACCTTCTTCTTTCTACAACTCTTGTCACCTCCTCTCACTGCCGCCGCCAGGACTTTTCTTGTGCTGCCCCTAGTCTCTGGAATTCCTTGCCTCGCTCCACCAGATTATCCTCTTGCCTCAAAACATTTAAAACCTCACTTAAAAACACATATCTTTAAAGAAGCGTATCACCTTCCACCCTAACACACTTATCACCTCTCTCTTTCCCTCTTTTACCACTCACTATCCCTTAGATTGTAAGTCTGCAAGTTTCTATCCTAAGTACTTTGGGAATTCACCATGGACATTGGATTCCTAGCTCAAAGACAGGACCGTCCTTGCTCACTAAAAAATCACTCAACGCTATAGATGTATAGTGGTAAAAATAAGATCCAGAGGGTGTCCCCGAAATTGTCTGATAGACTTACCCAGACATTTATTATACATCAGGCCTACCTCACACCCCTTCGGATGTCCAGATACCAACCTGATTGGGATCCTGTCTGTCCAATGTACCGGGCAGCTGGAGGCACCTTTTTCCACTTGCTCTGGAGTTGTTCACAGCTCCGGGGCTACTGGCAACAGGTGGTAGCCTTTCTACATGACAAGATGGGGTCTCCGCTGCAACTGAACCCCAAGCAGTGTCTCCTGGGTATATACCCTGATGGGGATATGAATAAGTTTATGTCCATATTCTTGCGGGAGACGTTGTTTGTGGCTAGGAAAACTGATAGCTAGGACTTTGATGCGCAGCGATCCCCCAACCTTGGCTAGTTGGATACGGGAGGTGAATACCAATATTCCCTTTCACAAATTGCTCTATAAACACAGGGGATGTCCCGCCAAGTTTGATAAAATTTGGGATAGGTGGATGAGTTGCACAGACACTAATGTATAAGTTTGTTCTGAACACTGCCCGCCTTACATGGTTTCTGTCTTTGTTTATCTTCATGCACCACTACCGACCTATATTGGCTAGCACTAACCGGTTGTACTCTGTATACCTGCATTTTGGCTGTTGCCCATCTTTATTTACTGTACACTGTGTGTATTGTTGTACTTGTTCAGTTTCTCTGTTACTTAGCTATTTTAATTGTACTGCACTAAAGTTTTCAATAAACTCACTGTTTGGGTAAAAAAAAAAAAAAATAAGATCCAGAGGCGGAGCTACCGCAAGTGCTGCTGGTGCAAGGTCCTGAGGTCTTTCTTTGGGGGGGCAGCTAATCCTGCCAATCTGCATCCTGCATCTGTAAATGCAAATCTGCAGTCTGTGTAAGAGCCAATCTGCAGTGTGCCAATGTGCAGCCTGTATGTGCAAATGTGCCCAGCGTGTGTCTGTAAGAGCCAATCTGCAGCCTGTGTCTCTAAGAGCCAATAGGCAGTCTGTGCCTGTAAGTTCCAATGTAAAGCCTGTGTCTGTGAGAGCCAATGTGCAGCCTGTGACTGTAAGAGTCAATGTGCAGCCTGTGTCTATAAGAGCCCATGTTCAGCCTGTGCTTACAAGAACCAATAAAAGAACCATCAATACCCTCTCTCCTCCTCTACATCCCACATCACATTGGGCCCTTAAGTCCTCATAGTACAGTTAAAGTGAAGCTTTTATGTTATGTGATCTAATTCTTGTTTTTTCTTTATGTCTATTTAGTTTTAAGATTTTGTATTTTTTGGGGGCGCTGGGGCCCGCCATGCACTAGCTCCGCTACTGATAAGATCTATATCTATTTAAGTAAATGTTTGTATAATACCCATGCACCTGATTTACAGTTAAAATTGCAGTCTTTGCAATCATTTAGAATTCAACACACCTATGCAAATCTGTACAATATGTGAGCCAAAATATGCTTTTGGGTATTGCAGTTTGGGGTTTACACTACTGCTTTAAATGCAAATGCAGAAAATGTATTACAGTGGACCCTTGACTAAATCAAAACTTGACAATTTCAGTATTCAATGTGTCTTGATGAGCACAAATGCTTTGGCACTCTCCACTTCCTTGGTACTTGTAGTGCTTTCTAAAACCAATTTTCCATTACTCCTTATGAGAGATTGGTACTCGTCATTTTTGCTATTCATCATGCCTTCTGGAACCAATTGACGACAAGTACCAAGGGTCCTCTGGACTTTTTGAATTTCACACATATTGTAGTTTTAAACAATTACAATATTATCGGATCTATCCTGTTATGTGCACGCACAGCAAGGGAAGCCTCCTGGTGGCGGGCGGCTTGCGTCCCAATTTACTCCCTAAGCCCCTACCCCCTACACCCTTTGGCAGCCCTAACCCCCTACACTAGTTACTGGCCCTAACCCTAAACCCCTAACCCCCTTCCGGCCCTAACCCCTTGCCGGCCCTAACCCTAACCTCATAACCCTCTTAGCCTGACCATAACCCCCTAAAAGTACCTTCCTAACCCTAAGGCCCTAACTAACCCTAACCCTAAAGCCCCTATTCACAGCTACTTCGGGACGTCCACGGTGCACTTCCCATCGATGAAGCGTGCGTACATATAAGAGGATAGGTCCTTATTATCTAACACCTGTAATTTCGTATTCAAGTACATTTAGCTGAGAGAACAGAGTTAAAACTATAATTTAATGCACACCAACAGCTGTGCGTTTTCTTAGATGTATATTTCATTTTAATAACAATGACTTGTTATGTTTTACATAATATAAATTCTAACCATACATTCTGACAAATGGCAATAATCAAATTAAATAAAGTGAAGCACAGTTTATCATACAATGAGGTTTTTAAGCATTGGATTAGCATTCTTTAAGGAATGGGAAAAAATAAAGACTAAGAGAAATTATCAAATGAATCAAGATAACACACACAAAAAAAAGAATATGATCAATCAAGCAAGTTTCTCCCCTTTGCAAATTGCTGACACTAGGAATTATAAACATGTATTCAGTAACTCAGTATTAATAAATATTCCGTAGCATTACCTTTTCAATAAATTCTGAGGCTATAAATGATTCTGACACAAGGTCTGATGTTACTGGGCTGCAATATCTCACTTCAGGACAGATAGGGTGTGGCTGCTGGAACTTTTAAAGCATGGCAGTAACCACAGATTGAATGAATCAATAATCAGAGGTGTTCCATTATAGGGGACAGTACCAGACAGAGAGAGCACAATTTACCCCAATAGACAGATGCAAGGAGTCAGTATATTCTGTTAATTCTGCTGTAGCAGAGAAGTGTGCACAGTTTAATTTCAGTAAGTGGGCAGTTAGATGGAGCTTCAGCGTCATAGCTATACATGGCTTGTCCTCAATATTTCTTCCTTGCAGAGCAGTTCAAAATATTATATTTGAATATATGATTTATAATGTTTATTTATTATATATACAAGGTCACTGACATGTGCATAATAAAGGCCTGGTTGCACCTTTAGAAGTCTCACTTGCTGCTTGTATCTCCAGTTGAATCCCTCTTATGCCTCCTTAACATTTTTTTCCCTGTCCCTGTGGCATCTCTCTCCAAATTATTCTACTGTATTCTCTCCATCTGCTTCCCTCCTGTTCTGTTTTCACCTTTTAACCACCATTTCTCATCTTTTATTCTGACATTTCAGCCTTGAAATATTCTGACATTTCAGCCTGGAAACAATTATTCACCTTTAATTTCTCCGCTTTTGGACACACAATGCCATCAATACTCTCTGACATCATAGCACCAATTCAAAGTTGCAGCACCCACCTCCACAGCAAATCCGCCAATAATTAGTACAGAAAATCAGAGACTACGAAAAAGTGTGACAAGGCTGGAAGCAACCATGTGGTGGAAAGGTATACATTTTACAAATAATGGGAAATCTGGCCATGGTAGTAAGAGACAGGAAAATAATATATCTTATTAAAAACATCAAGTTCATGATAGTATGGAGTTTGATCTGAAAGTTGGTCAAATTTAGCAGTGACTAATGCAGCTAAAGGAATACGTGTGCACCCCATGCAGATAGATTACCAGAGGTCTAGCAATTTGAAGACTATGAGCCACATTCAATTGCAAGCTTGCAACTCTATCACAGTAGGCCGAATGTATGTGGGTGTTTTGCGGGCTCCCGTCTCCAATTGCAATACTATTCAATTGAGCAAGGGCTTGAGTTACCGGCCGAAGCCTCAAGCGTGTAAATCCCTCCAGCGTCCGCAATCTGTTAAGGGACTGGCCGAGATGCGATCAGCTATTAAGATCCAATCCCGGTATAATGCAGTGGGACACAAGCCTCTCCGCCAATAGAAAGGGGTCTAGCCGCAGATGACTGAAAGAGGGAGATTCTAAACTTGCGTTCCACCTGCCCATGTGTTGACTGTGTTGTATTTTCTTTCGAAGTTGCACGCAGGTCCCAAAGTTGGTGGTTTTGGAGAGTGATAGAGAGAGCAGGAGTTATTTCAGAGCAGTAAATTGGGGGTTTGTTCATTTATCTTCTATTTTACACTTAATCCTTGATTGCACATTGTCACAATCTGCTTCTTCAGGGGGGCTTGATAGGAACCTTGTTCAAACCTAGCCCAGCAGAATCGTGTAGTTCCTGTTCTCTGTGGCACAAAAGATGGCTTCTGAAGAGGTACAGGCAGAGGGGGGAAGTACCGGAAATGGACTGTACACTGGTGCGAGTATGAGCTGGTGGTAGGAGAGCTGGGAGGTCATGTTTAATAGTCACTCCTGAACTAGAGAAATGTAATGTGCTGCACCCCAAGAAATGATTAGTTAATGCTCAAAGTCGTCTCCTATAATATTCCTCTCCTCTCATACCCTAATACCATAAACAATATAGGCATATAGTAGAATACCTTGTGCAAGTGCACCGGAGGCATTGGATGTGGTGGATGTTGGATGGTTCGTTGGTGGATCGAGGAGACGTGGGAGGTGTCAGCGCTGTGCTCTCTGATCGCAGGGTGTGTTCCCAGAGGCTGAAGCGGTAATCCCGCGAGAAGACGCGATAGATGAGAGTTGGCGAGAGGCAGTAAGCAGGACGCCGGTTCCGGTAGGCATCCAGAGCAGGACGTGATTCCAGGGACAGTGATGGTGGTATCGTGAGAGGACTTGGCAGATTTAAATTGGCGGAAGCCAGAGGGCGAGACGCCAGGTCCAGCGGGCACTCGAGGCAACAACTATATATAGAAAAACTCAAAGAAGAGGACACTGGACTGTCAGCCGGACGCCAAACAAAGCTAAGTCCCGTTATGAATATATGCTTATGAGACTAAGTGTGCTAAATATGGGCATAGCCTGAAAAGTGTTCAACTAAACTAATAATTGATATAAAACAAAACCAAGTGTTAACTTAAAGGGAGTATATAGAGGGAGGAGAGGTGAATAGGAGATAGGGCTATACAAAATAAAATAAAAGCTCTATTAAATCCTCAAAGAGGATTAGTAACATACTATTTATGTAAATCAAGCAGAATCCTCTTTTTTTAGAACAATCCACAAGTGCATCCCCGGGAATTTCATCGCAGCCCTCTACAGAGGAATTAGAAAATTTCCAAGAACATTTAACTTGCTCTAAAATGAAAGATCTTTTGTACAACTTTCAAGTTAAAATCACATCCGAATTAACAAAACAGATTATAGAAAATACAAAATTAATCAATAAAAAAAAAAAATCTAAAAAAAAGATTGAGCAAAAATTTGATAAATTAATTACGGACAACAATTCACTCTTAAAATATATATATACAATCTTGAATATAAAATAGAAGAACTAAATAATAAAATCTGTAATATGGAGGATAGGTCAAGAAAAAATAATTTAAGAATTAAGAGGGATAAATGAAAATATACCAGATAAGGATTGCTACACAATCTAATACCGCAATTTCCTAAAGAAGATTAAAAAATTGAGATTATCCATAGGATACCTCTCAATAGAGGTATGGATAAATCCATACCTAGAGACTTTATAGCAATGCTCCACTACCTACCACTTAAAGTAGCCATATTAAAAGCAAATTACATGAAAAAAAACTCTGGATCCTCCATATAAAAAAATAAAAAAATTCCCAGACCTGTCCTCTCAGACGTTAGCAAAAAAGGAAAGAATATTCTGTTATAACGCAAAATTTAAGAAAAGAAGAAACAAAATATAGATGGAAATTTCCCTCTGGCCTTTTTATTTTGAAAGATACCATCTGGCATAGAATTAATTCGGTTAAAGAAGGACAGTCCTTGCTACAAAAATGGAATATCGAAGTAAAATCTTGCATTCACAAAGATAGACTTCCAGAACTTTTGTTAAAGAGACCTGAATGGAATCTGATAAAGTGTCGTTCGAGGGTGGAAAAGAAAAGAAAGAGCTAAGGAGCAGAAGGATTCCTTTTTTTTTCTCGTTCTTTTCTTTTCTACAAGAACTGTAGCCCTCTCATGTTCTATATTGCTTTTCCTTTTAAAGTATATGCTGTTAAAATTTCTTAGAGATAGCTAATACTGTTATATCATATTATGGGGTATTTTTTTTTGTATAATATCTTCTTTGAGAATAGATGAAACATTGATGAGGATAGATGATTGTTTTATATAACATTTTCACAGGATTTGCACGTGAATATCACATTAATGAATTATGAAACACGGTAGAGTCTGGATCTAATGGGAATATATATTTAATGCACTTTATTATTGATACATCTAGGAATTAGAATGATATTTAAAAGATGAATTCCAATATTTTCTTTTTTTTTTAAAGAAAGAAGGGGGAAAAAAAGGGAGAAGGGAAAATTGACTTTTCACAATTTTATAATATATATGATTGGCACGTTAGTTTCTCAGAGAATACTAGACTCACTTTTTAGAGAGAATGATGTTTTAGTAGTAAAGATTCTAGGCACTTTACAAATTTGCACTTTAAATTTATAGCTCATTGATCATTTGGATATTAATTTGATCTTAAAATGTGGGAAATATAATAAGGTATGTACCTTTATTTTATTTTAGTAGTCCACTATCTTCTAATAGCTATGATTATATTCATCGTGTCTGCTAGCTTTTTGTATTTTGTAATATAAGGAGATAGAATATAAATTAAATATATTGATAGATATGATTAGAGATAAAAGGGTTTATAAAGGTCAGAGAGGGGAGGGAGAGGGGAAGTGAGCGTAAGGAAAGAGATGAGGGAAGGAAGGGGGAGGATGTGGAAGAAGGGTAAGAGTAAAAGGGGGGAAAGGAGAGGGTAGTAAGGATAGGGGTAAGAGAAGGTGAGAAGTTAAAGGAAAAGAAGGGGATTAAGAGGAAACTTAAATTATAATAAATACATATCTAGTTCAATAACAAGTTATACAGCATGGGATATAAGGAGGGAAGTGGAAAGGAAAAAAAAGAAAAGAAAAGTAAAGGGGAAATAGATAAGAGAAGAGGAAGGTAAAGGAAGAGGATAAGAAAACAAGTTGAACTAGGGAGAAACCTCGAAGGTGGAAAAAGGAAAACATGACCTCCCAACCAACCAGGAAGGTTTCAAAACCTCCTAACATTTCCTAAAATCGGAATAAAGGCCCTAAAATTAAAGTTGGACCTAAAATCAAGTCCAACTAAACAAATATGTTTAACAGGTGTATGGATGCAAGAATGAATGTGCTTCCCAATAATCAGAGGCAGAGTAAAACAACAAGAAAGAAAAGGATCAAGATAGAAATTTGCTGATATTGTTTAAAAATTAAGAAATATTGGAATCTTTAAAGAAGGAAACTAGGGAATTTTTTTAAATAAATAAAAATACAGTTGATTCAGCCACTACTCTCTGGTATGCATATAAGTCTGTAATAAGAGGTCAAATGATATCCCAAATGGACAAATTACATAAATCAAGGGGGAAACCTCTGAGACTTTTGTACATAGAATTAGAGAAACAGCAGAGAAAAAACAGATTGTTTCCCAGTGGGGAGGGGGCATTGCAGATCTCTAAACTGATCGCTTAAATAAATAAAATCTTACAATATCAGGCAGATTCTTTGGTTTGGAGATTTCAGCAGTCCCACTTCCTACTGGGAAATAAAACAAGTAAATATCTGGCAAACAAATTAAGCAAAAAAATCAGAATAAAATTCTTAGTCTCAGGGGTATAGATAATACCATTTATACGCATCCAGATAAGATTGGAAAAATTACGATGGAATTTTATAGTTCTCTATATAACCTCAATAGAAACCCAACATTTAAAAAACCTAGTATAGATGAAATAAACCAATTTTTGGATAAAGTTAATCTCCCTAGAATAGATAAAGAGGATCAAAGTTCATTAAATAAAGATATTACCCTGGATGAAATAGATGAGGTAATTTAAAAAGCAAAATCGAATAAAGCTCCAGGCCCAGATGGGTTTGACCATTTATATTATAAGTCCTTCTTAAAAGAAATTAGGGAACATTTGCAAGGTATGTTTAATGAAATTAAAAACACAGGGAATATAGTACCAGAACTAGCGAAAGGCTAAAATAATCAACATCCTAAAACCCGGGAAAAACCCAGAGGAAGTTACTAGTTATCGTCCCATCTCACTTATTAACATTGATTTAAAAAAAAAAAAAATCATGGCCATTAGGCTAAAATATATTATACCTAAACTAATACATCTAGATCAGTCAGGATTTGTTGGGTGCCATCAGGCCTCTGACAATACCAGACGCTTAATGGATTTGATGTTTATTGTAAAAAAAGAAAGAACTCCCACACTGATCTTGTCACTTGATGCGTAGAAAGCATTTGACAGGGTCAGTTGGGAGTTTCTAGAGGCAGTGCTGCTGAAATTTGGCTTCGCCGACTTTGCATTAAAAACAATTAAAGCTTTGTATAATGAATTTTCAGCTTATATTGCTGGTCCTAATTTTGAGACCGAGAAATTTGCAATAAGTAATGGGACCCGTCAAGGGTGTCCCCTTTCTCCATTGCTATTTTTGTTATTTATGGAGCCTCTAGCCGCAATCAATTATAAGGGCATCAGAAAATATTAAAGGAATAAAAGTCGTCAATAATGACTATAAAATAATGTTATTTGCAGACGATATTATAGTGACCTTAACAGATCCAATAAATTCTTGTGCCAATTTACAACATCATTTGGCAGAATTCAGTAGAGTATCATACTTTGGAACAAACTTTTTGAAATCTGATATTATTCACAAAGGTCTAAATATGGAAATCCTAAATACATTAAAGGAAGCACATACATTTAATTGGCATTCTAAATTTATTACACATCTGGGTATAAGATTTAGTTTTTATAATAAGAAAATAATAGATAACATAACAGAAATATTAAAACAAATCAGAATGCTACTCTATGACTGGCGCACAATAAGATTCTCTTGGTCGGCTAGAATTGCCATTGTTAAAATGAGTATAGTTCCCAAAATTACCTATTTATTTAGATGTATTCCAGAAAAAGTACCAGTTTGTATTATCAAATCCATTCAGAAAACAATAGACACATTTACATATTTATAAAAGAAAACGAATAATACATTAATAAGCCCATTTGCATGTCTAAAAGGCGGGGACATGCAAATGAGAATACAATGTACCTCACCCTTTTAATCCAAAAATAGCAACTTTATACATTGTTCCCTTAAAGCATATGCCCACTGTATTAAACAGCTTTTAATCAAAGCACCGGGTTGGATTTTACACAAACCAAGAATCACTCATATACAGGCCTGTTTCAAGCTTTTGGCTATCATCAGTATGAGGTAGATTCTGGTTTGTGCAATAGATTTTGTAGGATTTGGTATTCCACAACAATCATTTAGTGTATGGTGAGCACAAGAGTGAGAAAAGCTCTCCACCGTACAAATTATAGAAAACGAATAATACATTAATAACCCCATTTGCATGTCTAAAAGGCTTTGGATTAAAAGGATGAGGTACATTGTATTCTCATTTGCATGTCCTCGCCTTTTAGACATGCAAATGGGCTTCTTAATGTATTATTCATTTTATGTACTTTGTACAGTGGAGAGCTTTTCTCACTCTTGTGCTCACCATACACTAAATGATTGTTGTGGAATACCCAATCCTACAAAATCTATTGCACAAACCAGAATCTACCTCATACTGATGATAGCCAAAAGCTTGAAACAGGCCTGTATATGAGTGATTCTTGGTTTGTGTAAAATCCAACCCGGTGCTTTGCTTAAAAGCTGTTTAATACAGTGGGCATATGCTTTAAGGGAGCAATGTATAAAGTTGCTATTTTTGGATTAAAAGGGATTTTTTTACAAGTGGATTTACCTTAAAAAGTAAAGGCTGATAAACTGCAGAGTGCACTAATTGTGCCCAGGTGAGAGGAGTGTGGCTTGACTGTTAAACTAGGATAAAAGATTTGTGAGCTGGTTTGGGGCCTGTTTAAAAGTGGATTTACCTTACAAGTAAAGGCTGATAAATTGCAGAGTGCACTAATTGTGCCCAGGCGAGAAGGCAGAAGTTAATATAAACCGGAGAAGGGGAACTTGTGAGCTTGCGAACATTTTCAGTATTAAGTGTAATTCTAGTAAAAGCCTAGGAGTTTAAATAAAAGGGGCGCCTTCAAAGAAAAGGGAGGGCAGATTTATAGTGCAAAGGAGGAAAACTTTATATAAATATATTATTTTATATTTTTTATTTTTCTTACTGAAATTTCGTAGACAATAATAATAATTATGAGTCAGTCAGTAGCAACCTTATTCAGTGTACATCCTGTCATATGTATGCAATACTGGAACAGATGATCCAGTTTCCATGCCTCGGTGAGAGGAGTGAGCATGTTGCCTCTCTGGAAGCTCAAATTGGAGATCTGGAGAGGAGAATTGCAGCACTTAGTGATATTGCTCCACTGGAAAGGGGGTTGGTGCTCACTGAGCACAGTTTAGCTGGGCCTAGCATGGAGGGTGGAGCTGGGGCTAGTGAGGATGTCCAGGGAGGCAGCTGGGTTACAGTTACAAGGGGAAGCAGGGGGAACAGGAGGAGGCAGGCCAGTTCTGAGTTGGCAAACAACAACAGATTTGCCAGATTGAGTGAAACTGTTGGCGATGTCCATTCAGGAATGGCAATGCCAGATAGAGCTGTTCCCTCTAACAGCCGGGGGAACAGCTCTACTGGAGGAGAGGGAGGGCAGAATAGGCAGAACAACAGACAGGTTTTGGTTGTAGGGGACTCTATTATTAGGAAGGTAGACAGGGTGATTTGTCACCCAGATCCCAGCAATCGAACAGTTTGCGGTCTCCCGGGTGCTCGAATTCGTCATGTTGTGGATCGGGTAGACAAATTATTGGGAGGGGCTGGAAATGAACCGGTAGTCTTGGTACATATTGGTACCAATGACAAAGTTAGTGGAAGATGGAATGTCCTAAAGAATTATTTTAGAGAACTAGGTAATAAGCTGAAGGCAAGGACCTCCAAGGTAGTATTTTCTGAGATACTACCAGTGCCACGTGCTAGCCCAGGGAGGCAGAAGGAGATTAGGGAGGTTAATGCGTGGCTAAAGATGTGGTGCACTAAGGAGGAGTTTGGCTTTTTAGAGCACTGGGCTGACTTCTCACTTCGGTAAAATCTCTACAGTAGGGATGGATTGCACCTTAATGATGAGGGAGCTTTTGTACTAGGAGATAGGATGGTAGAAAGGCTGGATGAGTTTTTAAACTAGTAGGTGGGGGGGGGTAGGGACTAGAAAGTGTAGAGGGTATAAGGGATGAATTAACAACTCATAGGGGAGGAGATGGGGGAGGGGTAGTATAGTCAATAGGGAGGTAGTACTAAGTAATTCAAGTTCAGTGGCAGACACTTCAGAACTACAGACTCATAACATAAGGTGTATGCTTGCTAATGCCAGAAGCTTGCCAGGAAAAATAGGAGAGTTAGAATTATTAGCAATTAATGAAAAATGGGATTTAATAGGCATTACCGAAACGTGGTGGGATGAATCTCATGACTGAACTGTTAATCTGGATGGTTATAACCTATTTAGGAAAGATAGAGGCAATGGTAAACGGGGAGGAGGGATTTGTCTGTATGTTAAGCCTGAATTTAAGGCTATAGTCAGAGAAGATATTTATGGTGGACCTAGTGATAAAGTTGAATGTTTGTGGGTAGAGTTAAATAGCGGAGCAGCAAATTCCAAAAGAATATTAGTAGGAGTATGCTATAAACCCCCAATTATAGCTGAAAGTCAGGAAATACAATTATTGTTACAGATTGGAAATGCAGCTAAGCATGGGCAAGTTCTAATAATGGGAGATTTTAATTACCCTGAAATAAACTGGATAAATGAGATCAGCAGTTCAGCTAAGGGGAGCAGGTTCTTGAGTACACTCAGGGATCATTATCTGGCCCAGGTTATACAGGAGCCTACTAGAAATGAAGCTATCTTAGATTTACTCATTACAAATAATATTGATATTGTATCAAATGTTGAAATAGGGCAACCTTTGGGAAACAGTGATCACAACACAGTCTCATTTGAGATTGAATTAAAAAAACAAAATTTTAAGGGGGCAACAAAAACTCTAAATTTTAAAAGGGCAGATTTTAAAGGTCTAATGGCAGCAATACAAAGTATAGACTGGGACAGAGAACTGATAGGTAAAAACACTGAACATAAATGGACAACATTTAAATCTTTACTAAATATACATACACATCGGCATATACCGTGTGGGAATAAAAGTAAAAGGAGTAAATCACAACCCATGTGGCTTAACAATGATTTAAAGATCAAGATACGGAGTAAAAAACAGGCATTTAAATTATACAAACAAGAGGGGACAGAGACTGCTTTACGGGAATACAAGGAAATCAACAAGGCTTGCAAAAGCGCGATTAGACTGGCTAAAATAGAAAATGAAAAATTTATTGCAAAAGAGAGTAAGACTAACCATAAAATATTTTTTAAGTACATTAATGGGAAGAAGGCGAGGAAGGAAGCTATAGGAACATTAGAATGTGAAAGAGGCTGTCTGAAAATGAGTGACCAGGAAAAGGCAGATGAGCTAAATAGGTTATTTTCTTCAGTATACACAAGGGAGGTACAAGTGGTTGGGACACTGCAACATAATGGGGCTACACTACCTTTGCCAAATCATTGGTTAACACAGGAAGTAATCCAAAAGAGGTTGGAAAAAATACATGTTAATAAAGCTCCAGGTCCTGATGGAATACATCCAAGGGTACTAAGAGAACTTTGTTCTGTAATAGTCAAACCATTATATTTAATTTTTCAAGATTCACTCAACACAGGGTCTCTACCAGATGACTGGAGAAAAGCTGATGTGATACCTATATTTAAAAAGGGAGCAAGAGCAAATCCGGGGAATTATAGACCAGTGAGCCTCACTTATGTAGTGGGGAAGCTTTTAGAAGGGTTAATAAGGGATAATATACAAGAATATGTCTATTTGAACAGGTTTATAAGTAGGAGTCAACATGGGTTTATGAGGGATAGGTCATGTCAAACAAATCTAATTAGTTTTATGAGGAGGTTAGTAGGAACCTGGATCAAGGCAACTCAGTGGATGTAGTCTTTTCGGATTTTGCAAAGGCTTTTGATACAGTGCCACATGGGAGACTATTGGGCAAACTAAGGGATACAGGAATTGCAGTAAATATCTGCTCATGGATTGAGAGCTGGCTAAAAGACAGGAAGCAAAGGTTCTTTGTAAATGAAACATATTCCGATTGGACTAATGTGGTAAGTGGGGTTCCTCAGGGTTCAGTATTAGGTCCTCTCCTTTTTAACATATTTATTAATGACTTAGAGGTAGGATTGGAGTGTGGGGTCTCCATTTTCGCTGATGACACAAAGTTGTGCAAGGTAATTAAATCAGAAAATGATGTGCTTTCCCTCCAAGGGGATTTACATAAAATTGAGGAATGGGCATCTAAATGGCAGATGAGATTTAATACGAATAAATGTAAGGTTATGCATCTGGGAAGGAAAAATAGCCATGCAATTTATAATCTTAATGGAGCAAATCTAGGTGTATCAGATACTGAAAGGGATTTGGGAGTGCTTGTGGACAACCACCTAGGTAACAGTGCTCAAAGCCAAGCAGCAGCTGCAAAGGCAAATACAATATTAGCATGTATTAAGAAGGGTATAGAAGCCAGGGAAGCAAATATAATTCTGCCACTATACAAATCTCTAGTACGCCCTCATTTGGAATATGGAGTACAATTTTGGGCACCACTTCATAAAAAGGACATTTTAGAGCTGGAAAAGGTACAGAGAAGGGCAACAAAACTAATAAGGGGAATGGCGGGGCTAAGTTATGAAGAAAGACTAACCAAATTAAACGTATTTTCTCTAGAAAAAAGGCGTCTAAGAGGAGATATGATTACCTTATATAAATACATCCAGGGTCAGTATAAAGATTTGTCGGGGGAGCTTTTTGTGCCAAGAGGTTTTCAACTGACAAGAGGACATCCCTTGAGGTTAGAAGTAAAAAGATTCCACCTCAAAGAAAGAAAAGGGTTCTTCACAGTAAGGGTGGTTAATCTGTGGAATTCTCTACCAGAGGAGGTGGTGACAGTGGATTCGATAGATAACTTTAAAAGGGGACTAGATTTATTTCTAATTAAAAAGGGTATTCAGGGTTATCATGGATAATTAGAGAGACAGTAATGATCCAAATTTTTTACATTTCCCCTTGAGACAATTGGCTAAGTCTCGCTTTTTTTTATTTTATTTTTTTGTTGTTTTTTTTCCATTTGCCTTCCTCTGGACTAATTAATAATAATAAAAAAAACATGAAATAATTGATTAATAATGAATTAACAACTAATGAATTAATAGTTAATCCGCACATTGCAGATCAGAGGAGATCTTAAAAGGTTGAACTTGATGGACTGAAAGTCTTTTTTCAACCTTAAATACTATGGGCCTCATTCTATTATCGGCCGTAAAACGGCAGCAAGGCTGCGATTCCTTGCGGGGGTTCCGTTATCTTGCAATTCAATTATACGGCCCCGCAAGGATCTCCCCTTACGGCCGGCCGTATATCTTGCAACCGGCCGTAAGCTCAGAAAACTTAAAACGCAAAAATAAATTCAAGACGGCACTGTTCAGCTCTGTAAATGCTAGGGAACATATTGGGGGACATGAGGATTAATAGCAACCCCCTCTCAAGCTTGCACATCAGCCCAAATCCGATTTTACATTAACTGTTTATTTTCCGGCCGCAGCGCGGGCGGGTCTGAGGTGCTCCAAGCCCTCGGGACTTTTTACATGGATTTGTGACATAAATTAAAAAATTATTTTTTTACGGATTTGAGTGTAGGGGAATGTTGTGCTATTTTTGCTAACACCTACAATCACTTTATAGTCTCCTCAGAGTGCAGGATGGCTTTATTTCGGCTTTATAATGTGCTTAATTGGTGCTAGCGGGACCTTTTTCCTGCAAGTAAGCTGCGGCTCGCTTTTAGCCTTGCAGAGATGGTTCCCGGAGCAATAGAATAGCAAGCGGGCTTTTCTTGCGGACGAAACTCTTGCGGCCGTTTTAGATCAAAGGCTTTCCTCCGGCGCGAGCGGCCGCAAGGGATAGCAAGGCGCCGGCCGCAAGCCTGCCGGAATCCCCGGCCGGAGGGGAATAGAATAGCCGAATAGCTTGCGGCCGGTCCCCGCATCTCCTACGGCCGATAATAGAATGAGGTCCTATGTAACTATATGTAACTATGTAAGGTACATTGTATTCTCATTTGCATGTCCCCGCCTTTTAGACATGAAAATGGGCTTATTAATGTATTATTCGTTTACTGTACTTTGTACGGTGGAGAGCTTTTCTCACTCTTGTACTCACCATACACTAATATATTAAGATAAGAAAGAGAAAGTTGGATCTCCTGATATAAAAGAAATATGTGAAAACATTGCTTTATCTCATATAATAATATGAATAATCAACATAGGACAACTTGTTGAAAAACAATTGAGGAAGATATTACAGGAGCCATGTCAATTAGAGCATTACTAGGAAAATTTAAAGAGGAGGATGGAATTTTGGGATAGACTACCAGAAGGGATAAGGTCCCTAATAAAATTTTGGGGGAAAAATTAAATTAAATCAAAGCTATTTCATACTCCATCTTTGTCTGCCCCTATACAGTAGATATATTAAGGGAAGATTCATATAAATTAGAAGTGGCCATATTACAATTTATTTCTGACCTATATCCAGAAGGCTCCTTAATAAAACAAGGGGAGCTCCATAGTAATTATGGCCTAAATTTTTTTTCATGGTTGAAATATAGATCACTGGTGGAGAAATTAAAGCAAAAAGGATATGTACCCTTATAAACGGAAAAAAAATACGAATTAGAAGAAATCTTGATCAAAGGGCCAGGCAAACATCTTACTTGACAGATTAGCAAAATAAGAACAAAATCCATGAAATTTATAAAATCAAAGAGAATAAAAGATTGGGAAAGTAATATTAATTTAATATATGATGACCAAGTCTGGTCCAGAGCTCTAAGGTTAATAAGGAAATCCTCCATAAATAATACATATAGGGAGCTTTACTTTAAGCTAACGCAAAAATGGTATCTAGTCCCTGTAATTATGAATAAGATAGATCCTCAAATCTCTCCATTATGCTGGAAAGGATGTGGTTAAGAGGGTAATGCCAATCACATCTGGTGGAAACTAATATGTATAATTAAATTTTTGGAGGAAGAATGCTGTGAACTTCTAACCTCAATGTCAGGAATATATTGCCCGTGTACCCCGGGAGTAATCTTATTTCATGTAGAGCTATATGTATGAGGTGTAATGTTGCTGATTATCCAGAGACCTAGCTAATAGTTGGTAATGCTTGCAGATGGGAATCAGGTGAATTGGTATATTGTTACAGTTACCGTATTTAGCACTGTACTGTACATGCATGTTGATTTGTTTTTTTATCTTCCTCTGCCTTTTTTTGGTTGACCACTTTTCTTCAGATTTTTCTTTCTTAACCACACTGTATGTGTGAAACTGGCTTGGATTACACAGTTCAGAGGTTTACCCATCTGTTTCATTGAGCAGATATAGACAAGTTGAAAATGCTATGCACATTAATGGTTTCTTCAATTAAATGGAGTGATTTCTGATGAGCCTTATTTTCATCAGATCCCGGTTGCAGTGGTGTAGTGACCACATGTGACCATGGTAGGTGCTATGCATCATGCTTATTCTAGACTATTACATTATCCCCTGTAGGTATCCCACAACCATGATATTAATGCACAGTCTTGATTTTCTGATTGTGCTTTTTTATACCGTTCTAACTGTGTCAATGTGTTTTCAATGGTTGGGGTTATGGCACATCCACATACATCACATATGTGTCACATTCCTATATATGTAAACTAATGAGCCCTAATTAATTTGCAATAGATCAATACATATAACAATAATACATAAAAAAGGTTGAACTTGATGGACTGAAAGTCTTTTTTCAACCTTAAATACTATGTAACTATGTAACTATGTGATAATAGTCATAATAGCGTTAGATATCATATAATGATATATATCATATAAAGTCCAATTAGTGATAGGAATATGACAGGTGATGCTGGAGTGGGTTGCTAGTTCCTTATCTAGTGGACTGTGATTTGTCTGACCTTTCTGCTATGATGTGCCCACCTACAGTGGCCTTAATTGGTATAACTCACAGATTCATTCAAGGTACACAAGCCCCTTCACCGCCACCACTTAGCAATAAAGAAGGGGATCAAGGGAACATACAAAACACTAATGTAAATTGATGAATAGCAAAACATAATGGGAGCTCACCAAATGGAAATGGGTATACATACTAGCACATGGCCACCAGCAATGGCGTGGGACGTTCCAGGATGGGCGTAGCGGACATGGAGGTGAGTTGGCTGTTGCTCCATATGCCTCTGCCCAGCCTCCATGTGTTTTTGCAGACCCTCCTGATGGGTTAGAGTCGATTAGTGTGGTGTATGTTCCCCTAGTCATCCTTGTGGAATGCTAAGTGGTGGTAGTGAAGGGGCTTGTGTACCTGAATGAAGCTGTGAGCTATACCATGTAGGGCCACTGTAGGTGGGCACGTCATAGAAAGGTCAGATACATCAGAATCCACTAGAGAAGGAACTGGCAACCCACTCCAGTATCTTTGGTATGCAAACCTTGTGGATACGCACAGACAGAGACATTAGTAGGTGTGCTGCAGTCCATAGGGTTACAGGGAGTCGGACAGAACTAAGGGACTTAACAACCATATGTGAAATGTTCCCCTGGTACTTGATATATGCCATGTGGCGGTGTAATTTGGCCACTATTTGTTGTCCCAATGTAGATGTCATGAGTGAAATGTATTTAAGATGATCTTTGTATTTTTAGGATCCACATTAGAGCCTCTGTGAGTGAGAAAGGGTTAATATGTCAGCCATTTGCATGTATTTGTGTTGCAATTTAATGAGGTAGTGTGTCTTTAATAGCTCTCAGCGTGTTGCAGCATGACTTTTCATATTGGCATATGCATGACCATTAAAACTTATGATGAAAATTATATTTTTATTTTTGATATATTTGATAGTTGGTGGTTGTTCTGCATGTAATTGTAATGCCTTCCATTGCTTTCCACATGTTTTGAAGTGTATTGGTGTCTTTATATCGTCATTTGCAGACCTATTTGGAACCTGTAAGCATTGGGCCTTCATTTGGCGTTTGCGTGATTGCGGCTGCGGTGTTGAGCGATTTTGGCAATTGATCAAAGGCTTTGGGAGGCTGTAAGTTACCGGTTTAACCATCGCCATTTTTTCAAGGCCATAACTCGGAAGCCATTTGGAGCCTGCATAAAGACGCCAATTGAATAGCAAACATGATCGCCCGAAACCTCAATTGAATGGGGGCCTCAGTCTTCTGAACCAGAGATGCAACAGGAAAAATATTGACTTCGCAGGTAATGACATCTGTAGTGGGAAAGCTTTTAGAAGCCTTAATAAGGGATAATGTGCAGGACTATGTCTATTTGAACAGGATTATAAGTCAACATGGAGTTATGAGGGATAGGTCATGTCAAACAAATATAATTAGTTTCTATGAGGAGGTTAGTAAGAACCTGGATCAAGGCAACTCAGTGGATGTAGTCTTTTTTGGATTTTGCAAAGGCTTTTGATACAGTGCCACATGGGAGACTATTGTGAAAACGAAGGGGGACAGGAAAGTACTGTCTCCATTTTCGCTAATGACACAAAGTTGTGCAAGGTAATTAAATCACATAATGATGTGCTTTCGCTCCAAAGGGATTTACATAAAATTGAGGAATGTGCATCTAAATAGCAGATGATATTGAATACAATTAAATGTAAAGTTATGCTTTTGGGAAGGAAAAATAGCCATGCAATGTATAATCTGTATGGAGCAAATATAGGGGTATCAGGTATTGAAAGGGATTTGGGAGTGCTTGTGGAGAACCACCTAGGTAACAGTGCTCAAAGCCAAGCAGCAGCTGCAAAGGCAAATAAAATATTAGCATGTATTAAGAAGGGTATAGAAGCAAGGGAAGCAAATATAATTCTGCTACTATACAAATCTCTAGTACGCCCACATTTGGAATATAGAGTACAATTTTGGGAACCACTTCATAAAATGGACATTTTAGAGCTGGAAACGGCACAGAGAAGGGCAACAAAACTAATAAGGGGAATGGAGGGGCTACGTTATGAAGAAAGACTAACCAAATTAAGCTTATATTCTCTAGAAAAAGGCGTATTTATTTATAATTAAAAAGAGAATTCAGGGTTATCCTGGATAATAAGAGAGAGAGTACTGATCCAGGGAGAAATCCGATCGCCAGTATCTGGGGTCAGGAAGGAATTTTCCCTTTGAGACGATTGGCTTCAATTAGTTTCACTTGTTTTTTTTTCTGTTTGCCTTCCTCTGGATTAATTAATAATTAGAAAAACAAATTAAATAAATAAATAGTTGATTAATAATTAATTAACAATTAACAATCCACATATTGCAGATCACAGAAGATCTTAAAAGGTTAAACTTTTTTCAACCTTAATTACTATGTAACTATGTAACATATGCTACCAATGGTTTTCCAGTGATAATGCAGATGGCTAATGGTTGTTTTTTGCCCCTAGTGGAACATAGTCTTCATTAGTATAGTCTTGAATCATCCAACATCCTCAGACTCAACAAATATTGGAGTCAAAATAATACTTCCTTCCTAGCATTGACTGATATAACTGTGAACTGTTGACTTTGAAAAGTCAACAGGCAGACTGGCAAGATCTTAAAATAATGACTCCCTTTTGCTGCTCCGGCAGCATACGTAAGGGCTTTTAAAGCCTTTGCGGGCCCTATTTGTAACCCACTAAATTCTGGCACACATTTGCCAGTTGCGGGTTCGGAAGCCAGTGAGTCTGTGGGGATTCGTAGGAATGTAATACCTAGATTAGAATGTAAGGGTTACAGGCTTGACAGATCAAAGGGTTTGTGGGCTGCGAGGTTCCCCGTTTTACATCCCGTAGGCATTTTTCGTCCGTCCTGTATTTTAACCCGCAAGTCGCCGGCGGGTCGTTTTACGAGGCTAATTTAATAGTCTTTAACAAGTAATAGTAGTTTTAACAAGTAGCCCCAATTTAATGAGGCTGTGGGTATTTTGGTTCTTATATACCATCAAATGTATATTTCTATGATTTTGTAATATGTCAGAACAAGTTGAGGGGAAAATAATACCACCTCTGTCTCATCATAATGTTATATTTCTACACTACAGACCACTAAGTATTTTACAAAAAACACACACACACACATATATATATATATATATATATATATATATATATATATATATATATATATATATATATATATATATATATATATATATATGTATACAGTATAAACAAATATAAACACACCAGTGAAAAATTTTAAAATGTTTTTGTTTTTTTTAACAGCACCGGCAGCACCATCAGTAGAAAAATATCCTTGAATTTTATTTTAAATAAATGTTTATATTTATACTTGCAAACTAACGACAGCTTGTAGATATTAAAAACATTCTAAATAAAAGCTATTGTATTAACACACACAATGTCATGTTAATGTAGCATAAATCTGTCATTAGTTTGAAAGCATAAATATAAACGTTTATTTAAAATTAAGATAACACAGTAATATCATTAAAGACATACGGTGTGTGTGTGGGGGGGGGGGGGGGGGGGGGGGAGTATTTGACCCCCTGCTGATTTTGAACGTTTGTCCACTACAAAGAAATGATCAGTCTATAATTTTAATGGTAGGTGTATTTTAACAGTGAGACAGAATAACAAAAAATAAAAAAGGACTGTAGTTACTGTATTAAGTAACTTGGATATAGGAAAGTGTGCAAGTAGTGGCAATAGGAAGTAGCGCAGTGACGTGCAGCAGCCAGGTTGCATGCCGTAGCACACTGCAGACTTTGTTGAATTAGTTCTTAGCTTTAGGGTTTCGATTTAAGGTTAGGATTTAGGGTTTAAGGTTAGGGTAGTGGCAGATAACATAGCAAATTAGTGGCGCAAATGTCTATATACAGTTTAATGTTTAGTTTAAAATAATTTCATTTAAAGGGCTTAAAAAATAAAATCTATACATTATACAACATGTTTTATTGCTCATATATTCATGTGGTAAGAGTCTAATGCTGAAAAAGATTGAAGGCACGTGTAGAAGGGTTCGGCAAAGGTGGAGATGGATATATGAATTAATTGAAGCAATGAGCATGAGCTTTAGGGAGCTCACAGGGGCAGTGCCCGACAGATGTGCCTGGCGTGCTGCGGTCCATAGGGTCACGGAGAGTCGGATATAACAGAGCAACAACAACATACATGTGGTAGTGCACCTGCAGAATCAGATTATTTGTTTATGATTGTATTTTTTGCTAATGTATAATTGGCTGTTTACTTAAAACTAACAAAAAGAAAAGAGAATAGCACAATAGCTATATTATGCTGCCCAGCACATGATCTTTTCTCTAAAAAAATGTTTTGCCTTGTTCTTCCCCATGTATAGTGCTATGGAATATGTTGGCACATTACAAATACAGAATAATAATTATAATAGGGTGTATTGTGCTATCAATAATTACCTCTTATTAAATCTTACTGTGGAGTGCCTCTGCCTAGCTCTGCACCACAATGTCAGCCATTTTGTCTGTCAGGAGTTCTTCTCATGGTGCCTCCAGTCCTCCATTTCCTCAAAACTCTGAGTCTTATTGGAGCATCTGAGTCACATGACCACAAGCTCCTCCCTCCAACTGCCATTTTGTGACTTAGGTACCCTGCTTACTGGATGTGTTAAGTGTTAATACATAAACCTGCCAAAGACATGCATTTCATGTTAAGCTGTATGTAAGGAAAGGATTATAAAATATATTACTGGAATAAAGAATAAGCAGGCCTTCAGAAAGTATTAACTGCTCTCCCTCCATTTTTATGACCTGACATATATATTATTTTCATGACCAAGCATAACCTAGGCACAACCCAACTGCTACTTAAAGGGCCTGCAGCTTTTTCTGTTAAACCTATTGTAGACATTTCCGGTTATCTGCCTGCCAGCAGCCACTATGTGATGCTGCTAACACTGTGTTCAGTCTCCTAGGGTTAGATTCAGGGTTTAGGGTTAGGGTAGTAGTAGGTAATAAGCTTTACATAGTAAAATAGTAGCGCTCTGTGCTGTTTAAAGCTTATTATCTGCCACTAGTAAACTCTAAATCTAACACGCTATCAAGGAATTGAAGAAAATGTCAGTGAACACGCGGCGTGCCACCTAGTTTCCACTGGCAGGCAGATAGCAGGAAAAAAACATTGTTAATGGGCACTGCTGTATCCACCTTTCTCATTGTCTTTAACACTACTGAAAGGAAGTAAAACATTTCAACTGAGATAACATTGATTAAGCTGTAGTGGTAAGGTTTGAATAATGTTTTCTCAGGTGAAATCTTTAATTAGTGCTCAGTACAATGAGAGAGGTGGGGATGGGTACAGTAGTGGCCATTTTAAATTATATTTTCTGGCTAAAGATATGCTTTGTTATTGTTTGCATGTTTTTTTTTTATGCTAATTAATGGTAAAGTAAAAAATATGTTTAACATGAAAAGTATAAATTGATTTGTGATGCAATATTCTTGTTTTGTTTTTGAAACAACAACCTCAACATAGGTGCAACGCTTCAAGACTGTTCTCCGGTTGCTCTCTAGTCCTAACATGTGCAGTCAGCTCGCAAGTGACTTTGACTCTGAAGCTCAGTAGTGTCTATAGTAATGCTGCAGAATAATACCCACTATGTTAACACACTACATATCCCTACACTATCCCCTAACAAGTCCTCCATGGCATCTAAAAGTAACCTATTAACCCATGTGCCACGGCAGTCTGGAAGGACCTCCATGGCATGTAACATTAACCCCAACTGTAAAAACCTCTGTGGCATCTAACATTAACCCAGGATTAAATATCACTACATAGTACAAAATAAAACAATACAAAAAACTTTTAAGGGGGTAAAATATACATAACCTATCTTTGGACGCTATCCAATGTTCATCATCAAAGTTCTTGTTCTCACTCTTCAGCCTTGGATAAGTACGGCCACATCCATGTTGATTGAAAATTCAGTCCTCATCATTCTTGGTGGGAGCCATCCAATCACTGTTCGTCGGTGCAGGAGCGACTCAGAGAAGAAGCTCA
The DNA here is from genome assembly GCA_027410445.1 of Discoglossus pictus. Taxonomy (NCBI): domain Eukaryota; kingdom Metazoa; phylum Chordata; class Amphibia; order Anura; family Alytidae; genus Discoglossus; species Discoglossus pictus. The sequence goes on from CM050171.1 coordinate 93,147,348, forward strand.
TTTAGCTTTAGTATTTGTTTTTTTTTTATAGAGCAGTACAATTTTTAGGAGGAGGCCCATTTCCACAGATGAGGACTGAGGCTTCAATCAAGACAAAAGAGGACTGATTTTTCTATTAAACATGTATGTGCAACTTATCCAGAGCCAAAGACTGAGGACAAGGGCTTTCATGATCGTTGAGAACCCCCATGGCACAGGGGTTAATGTTAGGTGCCATGCCGGTCCATGAAGACCTGAGTACAGTGTTACAGACTCACTATTGGAACACTGGAGGTTCATTCAGGCTGTGCAAAAGCACAATGTTTCTGCAAAACTCAAAGCAGGCAAAGTTTGCTCAAGGTGAGGATGCAAAAACAGTCATAATACGGCTTAAGTAGTATTATGCAAGGTTCACAGGCAGCATAAGCTCAAAGGCACTGTAGGAGCCATTGTAGGAGATTAAGAAGTCTGTAGACTGTATGTAGAGGATCTGTAGAGGATCTGTAGCAGATCTCATTACAGCTTGTATATACTTTCGGCTGCACATGTCTACTTATGCACTTTTGAGAAAGAATATAAAAGATAATCCCTGACAAATATACATTTCTTTTCTTTGTCTTATATGCAGATGTCATCTCCGCTGTTGGAATCACTTAAAGAGGTTACACAATGTGTATCAGTCACACTGACAAAAGTGGTTACAAAGGCAGAACACAAGCGGGTAAGATGCTCAAGATGCTCAACTAAGAAACTTTTAGAGGGATGTACAAGAAAAGTCTGGAAGGAGTATTTGAAAGAGCCTGTAGGAAGTGTCCAAAACTTGAGGCTCCACAACAGGATCTCAATCAGTTCATGCTATACAAGATACAAGGGGTATGTCCACAGTTGACACAATCAGCGGAATCGAAAGAGAGACGGTACCTTTATAGAGGTAGGCAAGGTAGGTATCCAGATACTCGGGTGGAGGATTTCCCTGCTATGTTATCTGAGGTGTCGTCCTTTGAATTGGAGCAATAAGAGAATTAGAGAATAGCAGAAAAGAAGAATGTGTTTTTGTATGGAAGAGAATCTCAATAATTCGATTTCTGAAGCCATAGCGACATTACGTATAGAGGATTAGAAGGGAAAAAAAAGTTTTTTCAGGATAACGTGTTGCTAGGACAGAAGAGACAGCAGAGAGTCTTTCCAGTGCATGATTCTATTTCAAAGCTATCAAATAAGAGTGGAGGCACCCTGAGCAAAACAATTATAATGTCCCAGAGATTAAACCATGTATTTTCTTTGAGTTTAGATCTTGCAAGCAAGTGGGAAATGCCTAAAAAAGTGGACGTTCCTGTAGCAAGACTGTCTAAAAGGTCAACAATGCCACTGAAAGATGCATCCAGCCTCAAAGATTCAATGGACAAACGGGCAGATTGTGCCATGAGGAGGAGTTTTCAAGCTGCTGTACAAGGAATTTGAAGTCTCAACATGTGTTGCAAGAGTCATGCAGTACTGGTTCATGTAGACAGAAAATTAATTATTAATGAGAATGTCCAGAGAATAGATCCTTAGTATGTTGCCAGTTTAGCATTCTGAAGCAGATTTTCTATGTGATGTCTCATGGGAGACTATCAAGGTGGCAACTCGAGAAACAGATTTATCAACAGCAGTGAGGAGGGCCATCTGGTTTAAGCCTTGATATGCAGACACTGCTTCCAAGAAAATGTCCTGTGAAGATGTTTTTCTATTGGGAGCAGAATTAAGCACTTTGGTGGAAAAAATGACAGAAGATAAGTCAAAGCTACTGCAGGACAGTCTTTTGTTCAGACACCGGCAATTTGCAAACAGTTTCAATCAAGATTCCCATCAAGAGACAGGGATGGGTTTTAAAATGGCTACATTTAGCTACTCACATTCCAATTGCGAGTTACCCGCCCAGAATCACTATGGGCCAGCCAAAGACATAACTCAACCCTATCTCCTTCATTGATTTTTCAAGCCCGCAAAAGTTAGCACTGCTAAAGATGCAATACCGCTATTCAATAACAAAAGTTCAAGTAGCTTGCAAATGAAATCTGACCAACAAATCAAAAATGTATCAAAAATGATTAGGAGTATTATATAGGATACGCAAGGGGATAAAACACTAGTTTTGTCAACTACAGCAGCTGTTCAATATCTATTTTGGAAGATCATATGATCATGCTCCCTGAAATCCTACTTACGAGTGCATGTTTTCCTTGTGGAGGCTGTGAGAGGGCAGTTGTGAGATAGAGACAACTGAATGCATTTAAATGTTTAGAAAAAAATGTAACCTGCAGCCAATATTTTGGGATACAGGCAATTACGGGCTTGAAATTGAATTTGGCTCATAGTCGGAGGTCCGGTTATTTCGCAGGAAAATGGCCAACGTTTACTAGTGAACACTGGGTCTTACAGATTGTTCGTCAAGGTTAAAATTTAGAGACATGGAGGTATACTGCTCTAGAGTTGGTAAGGTCTTGCATTCCCGGGCATCTGGAAAAGAAAAGTGTTCTCACAAGCAGTTCTGGAGTGGAAAAACTGTTTTAATTCCTTTAATAATTATAAACATTCTTAAATACACGCCTTTAGCAGTGTATATTTAAGAAGGTTAATAATTCTAACAGATACAAGACTTTACAGACTGGTCCTAGATCTGAGAGGTTTGAACAATTAAATGAAAGAAAGTACAAGATGGAGTCCATAAAGTCTACAGTGGCATTGTTAAGAAGAGCAGTAGTCATGTGCACCATAGACTTAAAAGATGCATATTTGCATAGCGGTCTCAGCACAAAGGTTCTTGCACATAGCCATCCAAGGAAGGCATTGGGAATAGGGATTGCTTTCGCCCAAAAAGTGTTTTCAAAGATGACTGCAGTGTTGGTTGCCTTCCAGAGACAAGAAGGAATAGTGTTAGTGCTGTATCTTGATGACTGGCTCATAGTTGCCCAGACAGATCAACAAATGGTAGACAGAACAGAGAGGATAAAAGAAGCACAACAGAATATGGATTGGTTAATAAATTACAAGAAGTTTCATTTGGTTCCGTTACACAGAATTATGTTCTTGGGATTGCAGCTGGATTCAAATACAGGAAAGATATTTTTGCCTCAATCCAAAGTAAAGAGGTTGGTATCTCAAGTGGCATGGGGCCCATAAGAAAAGCCATGTAGATTAGTGGTTTAAAGTCAGCATCCATTCCGGTAGGCATATGACACATATTCTGTATATATCTGCAGAATGCTATTCTTCATCATTGGGATCACTGTGTGGGCTCACTAGACAATCAAATATGTTTGCAGCAGGAGACAAGGCTGTCCCTTACTTGGTTTCAGTGCACTTCTTGAATTGAGTAGCAGTCTCCACAGTGGATCGTTCTTGCACAGACACCAATAGAAGAGTCTGGGGAAAGCATTTTCCAGGAAAATATATCCAAGGCCAATGCTCACATCAGGAGCGATCTGGTCTTCCAATATGTTGGAACTGCAAGCAGTTAAGTTTGATCTGCAATAATTAAAGGAAAAATTAGCACAGAGACCAATAAGGATTCAGTCCGACAACGCAACAATTGTAGCATTTATCAACAAGTTGTTGTCCATTGCAAAGGATGACGTTAAGAATATTGGCATTTGCAAAGATGAATCTGATGGCCATTTCGGCAGTACATGTAAGAGGCATTATAAATGTGGTGGAAGTCTTTCTCAGCAGAAACCAGATTGTCCCAGGGGAAAGGGAACTGAATCACAAAGTTTTCAACTGGTTAGTTCAACTGTTGGGACCACAAGTGGACGTGATGGCAAACAACAGGAAGGTGAGAAACTTCATGTCACTGAAAAATCAAGGTAGTCCACTGGTACTGGATCATTTGGCAGAGAACTGTACTTTCTAATTAGGGTAGGTGTTCCCATAGTACTAGAAACATTTTGGAAGGAGAGAGTACAGCTCATTGTGCCATCAAATAATTCAAGTAAGTAACAAAATTCTTCATTTTTCTTTAAAAATGTTTTTTTGCCCATGGCTTATATACTTTACCAAATTCTCAAACAAGTGTTTTTTTTCTTGAACTGCAGTGGTCCTTTAAGAAAGACTTGCAGGCTGCAAAGGAGTATGCTATGATGGCTGTTAATGGCTATGATGACAGAAAAAAAGCCATCAGCCTCAGAGCACCTTATTTAGCTTTTGTGAATCTCAGTGGATTTGGCATATTGATGGAGTTGAGCTATTTGTTTTCTTTTTTTGGGGGGCGTTATCAAAAATATTTTATGCACATGTATTCAATTGTACTTTCTGGTTTAATTTTACCTCCTCCCACTGTCATTTGTTTCTTAAAGTGGTTTTGTGGTTATTAATCCAGTTACATCCAACATCATTCATGTGATTCATGCCTCATGATGTCTGGTGTTACTGAATTAACAAACCAACTGAAAAGCTTGGGCAACATAAGGCAGACTGTTTATTTCGCAGGAGAAGTGTTGTGTTTTTGATGTTTTGTCCTGGGTTGTTCATATTCTATGAGATTTTTCCTGTTTCTGAGCAGGAGATGCTGTTCTTTCTAGATCCTCATTCTAATACCATAACTGATCAAACAGAATATAAAATCTTGTAAGTCATAGAAAAACATCCCCAGTTCTTATATTTTTCTATGGGGCAGATTTACTAATATCTGACATTTTCAGGCATTGTGCATGAGCTCTGACTTTAGTACACAGTCACATGAACGCTCATTGGAGAAATGTCCCTGAAAAAAAATTGGAAAAACGCCCATCTCAGAGGAGAGCCCAAAACATTTTAGGGAAGCTGCACAAACAAGTGTACACTTTGACAAGAAATCCAGAGACCTGCAGCACAAGGAAGTGCTGCAAAATGTTAGGGAATAAAAAAAAATCTTTCCATGCCCCTTTAACAATAGATTTCTGGAGAACTACAACTTCTCTATAATGATTAAAGCAAGGTATTAGTCTGCACAAACCATCAATGCATAATAATGTTGTGTTCAGATGTCAAAGATTTCCTGCAAGTTCAGCCCTTTTAAGTTAAAGGTATTTTTCAACTAGTCCAAAGTTAACCAATATCCGTGACAAATGCTTAATTGTCTCACCTCCTTTATGTGATTGATGCTTCTTCTTAGCCAAATTAGACACATTTATTTATTTTAATTATACTTTTTAATTATATGTTTTAAGTTTTACTTGGAAGTATTTGATTCCCTCTGCTTCCTTCTGTCTGCAGTCAGTTAGCATTTTGCTTTTGTTCTTATGACTAAAGCTTATTTTTCTTTGTTCTCTGCAGGGGTGTAGGAACCAAAATAACTGGTGAGGGGGGGGGGGGGGGTATAGCTCACTTGATACACAAGACACTTTACAACTTCTATACATATACATACACACAATGAAAAATCTGGGGGGGGGATTTGTCCCCCTCATCCCCCCAATTCTTACACCCATGGTTCTCTGACTTTCTATAAAATAAAAAGTACATACCGTATATACTCAAGTATAAGCCGACCCGAGTATAAGCTGAAAACTTAGTGACTCGAGTATAAGCCGAGGGTGTGAAATGTGCTGCCCCTTGTGCCCCTCTTGTGCCCTCTGTGTCCCCCTCTTGTGTGCCCCTTTATTGTGTCCCCCTCTTTCTCCCCTGTGTCTCTTCCCCCTTCTCCCTCCGCTGTGTCTGTCCCCCCCCTCCCCTGTGTCTCCCGCTCTACCTCCCCTGTGTCTCTTCGCCTCCTCTCCCTCCCCTGTGTTTCTTCCCCCCTCTCCCTCCCCTGTGTCTTATCATCCTCCTCAACCCCCCTCCTCAACTCCCTCATCCTCAACACCCCTCATCCTCAACCCCCCTCCCCATCCTCAACCCCCCTCCTCATCCTAAACCACCCTCCTCACTTTACCCCTCTAATTACCCCTCCCTCCCCTGTGACTCTTCCCCTCTCTCCCTTCCCTGTGTCTCTCCCCCCCTCCCTTCCCTGTGTCTCTTTCCCTCCCCCTCCCTTCCCGGTGTCTCTTTCCCTCCCCCTCCCTTATCATCCTCCTCAACCCCCCTCCTCAACACCCCTTCTCCTCAACCCCCCTCCCCATCCTCAACCCCCCTCCCCATCCTAAACCCCCTCCTCATCCTAAACCCCCCTCCTCATCCTAAACCACCCTCCTCATCCTAAACCACCCTCCTCACTTTACCCCTCTAATTACCTCTCCCTTTCCCCTCACTTACCTTCCATCAGCAGCTGCTCCCCCGCGCATATGACGTCACGTAATTAGCTTATGCCGGGTCCCGACACAGCCGGAAGGAGCGCAGAGGAGCGGAGGAGCAGCTGCTGATGGAAGGTAAGTGAGGGGAAAGGGAGAGTGGGAGGTAATTATAGGGGTAAAGTGAGGAGGGGGGTTTAGGATTAGAAGGGGGGTTTAGGATGAGGAGGGGGTTTAGGATGAGGAGGGGGTTTAAGGATGAGGGGTTGAGGATGGGGGGGTTGAAGATTAGGATGGGGGGGTTGAGGAGGAGGATAGGGGTTGAGGATGATAAGGGAGGGCGAGGGAAAGAGCCACGGGGGGTAAGAGTGACACGGGGGGGACAGAGACACACGGGGGGAAGATAGACACAAGGTGGAGACTCGAGTATAAGCCGAGGGGCCCCTTTGCAGCCTTAAAAAAGGGCTGAAAAACGCGGCATACTTGAGTATATACGGTATATATGAAACTTATAAAAACATAATAAAATTGAGAGGGGAATAGAATGCAAATGCCATCAATAAATACTCACAATTTCTCCAAACTAAAAGGAACCGCACGTTTGAGATGTCCCCAGAATGGCTCGATGATATTAAGGTCAGGAGACTGTGATGGCCACTTCACAACCTTCACCTTTTTCTGCTGTAACCACTGAAGGGTCAACTTGACCTTGTGCTTAGGGTCATTGTCATGCTGGAAAGTCCAAGACCATCCCATGCGCAGCCTTCATGCAGAAGAATGCAAATTGTCTGCCAGTATTTTCTGATAACATGCTGCATTCATCTTGCCATCAATTTTCACAAGATTCCCCGTCATTTAGAGCTCACCCGCCCCTTAAAACATCAGTGAGCTATGGGACTTGTAGACCCCTCTCCAACATAGCGCTTATGGTTGTGGTCATAAAGCACTATTTTGGTCTCGTCACTTCAAATTACTGTGTGCCAGAAGCTGTAAGGTGTGTCAAGGTGCTGTCGGGCATATTGGCAACTTGACCATGTGGCAAATTTTTGTTCAAGTATCATCGTATTATGCTCCTTGAAACAACCACAGAGCAGCCTGTATTTTTCCTGAGATTACCTGTGGGTTTTTCTTTGTATTCCGAACAATTCTCCTGGCAGTTGTGGCTTAAAAATCTTTCTTGGTTTACCTGACCTTGGTTTGGTATCAAGAGATCCCAGAATTTTTCACTTCTTAATAAGGGATTGAACAGTACTGACTGGCATTTTCAAGGCTTTGCCTATCTTTTTATAACCTTTTCCATCTTTATGAAGTTCCATTACCTTGTTACACAGATCTTTTGACAGTTCTTTTCTGCCCCCCCTTGGCACAGTATCTAGCCTGCTCAGTGTATCCACGTGAGAGCTAACAACCTCATTGACTATTTATACACAGACACTAATTGCTATTTAAAAAGCCACAGGTGTGGGAAATTAACATTTAATTGCCATTTTAACCTGTGTGTTTCACCTTGTGTGTCTGTAATAAGGCCAAACATTCAAGTGTATGTAAACTTTTGATCAGGGCCACTTGGGTGATTTATATTATCATTACGATTTAAAAAGGAGCCAAACAACTATATGATAATAAATGGCATCATATGATCACTATCCTTTAATAAAATACCTGTTTTTGCATGATCAATCATATTTTCAAAATAAATGCCTAAATTTCACAATTTCTGCCTGGGTATGCAAACATTTGGGCACAACTTTATATCAGATATTCCAGCCAGTCTCTGTGGGTTATTCAACATTGTCTTGCATATACCAAGAAAACTCTGAGAAGGAAACATCAAGTATGCCTTAACATATGAGAGGTATTCAAAGGTATGATCATTATACACATACAAGAGTATAACCTAGATTTAATGTATGTTTATGTCCCAACCATTAAAAATGCAAAATTGACAAATTTAGAAAAAAAAAAAAAACCTAAGTCACAAAAAATAAAAAAAGGAACATTACAGAAAATAAAAAAATGCATTACAAACCCCTGCCCCCCCCCCACCCCGACTACAACATTTAAAAGAAAACTAAACACCTGAAAAGGAAATACATATAAAACATACAACACAATACATACATATAATACATACAATACAATACAATTAATTAAAATACAATACAATTAAATACAATACACCCCTATCTAATATACATGCCACTATCTAATATACATGCCACTATCTAATATACATCCCACTATGTAATATACATCCCACTATGTAATATACATCCCACTATGTAATATACATGCCACTATGTAATAGTCATCCCACTATCTAATAATACATCCCCCTATCTATCTATCTAATATACAATACATGCTATCTCTATATATAGCAACCCTAATTCTAAGCTACAATAAAATAATTAAGACCACTTACCTTTGAGATGTTTCTTCAGATCAGCAACCTACGGTAAAAAAGATTAAAAAAATTAATACAACACGTTTACATGAAATAACTAAACATTCTAAACATTCTAAATATTCTAAATATTATACTCACCTTTCCCGCATGTCCCGTTCCAGCATGTCACGTCCCAGCATGTCACGTCCTCCATCTTTGCATCTTCTCCGGTGCTGCTCCTGTTAAAAAAAAAACATTACATTAGTAAACATAAAACAAAGTGAAATAAACACAATTTACATTATACTTACCTTTCCGCGATGTCTCCGGCCTCCTGGTGTTCTGCTCCGGAAGCATCCGCGCGTAAAAAAAAAAAAAAAAAAAAGCGAAACACATCCGCCCTGGCGGATGTCTCCGACGCTAATGAGCTTCCTATAGAGTGTTCCAGAATAAAATTGGCAATGGCAACTTCTGATTGGCTGAAACGACTGTCTATCAAATTCAGCCAATGAGAAGACCCCAATTGTGAACCAATGGAAAAAGTATGCACCCCAAAATACAACGCTGATTGGATAACACACCTGTCAATCTTTATTTGAACCAATCACAAGGCTTTATTGCCATCAGCCAATCACAATGGAATATACCCCCACGTACTGATTGGTGAAGACATCTGCGCCATCCCATTGGCTGTAATATTGATTGATATTAACAGTAGCCAATAAGAATGCGCAAATCCTTCACCGATCAGTACATGAGGGTGTATTCCATTGTGATTGGCTATTGTCAGTGCAACCAATCAGAATGCGCAGAGGCTCCAACCAATCACCCTGTGGGGGTGTATTCAATTGTGATTGGCTGAAGGCATCTGCGCCTTGTGATTGGTTTTAATAAAGATTGACAGGTGCATTATCCAATCAGAGTGGGATTTTAGGGTGTATCCCTTTGTGATTGGTTCACACATTGGCGCCTCCTGATTGGGTGAATTTGATGGACAGCGTTTTCAACCAATCAGAAGGCGCCATTGCTTATTTTCTTCTGGAAAAGTCTCTGGGAGCCTCATTAGCGTCGGGGCTGTCCGGGAGTCCAGGTGTAAGTATATAAATATATATATATATATTTTTTTATATACAGGGCGTGGCAGAAGAGGATCCGGAGGAGGCCGGAGACATCGCGGGGAGGTAAGCAGAATGTAGATTATGTTTATTTTATTTTGATGTATGTGTATTAATGTTTTTAACAGGTGCCGCGCCGGAGAAGGATTAAAAGAATAAGGACGGGACATGCCGGAAAGGTGAGTAGAATATTTAGAATGTATAGAATGTTTATTTATGTACTGTAAACGTGTTGCACTATTTTTTTTTTTTTTTTCCGTAGGTGGCTGATTTCAATGGACATCTGCAAAGGTAAGGGGTCTTAACTATTTTATTTTAGCTTAGAATTAGATTAGTTTATATATAGTTAGCATTTATTGTTTGTTAGCTAGGGGTATGCGTTTTATATAGATAGCATAGGATGTATTGCATATTAAATTGTGGTATTTATTTAGATAGATTGGGGATGTAATATTATATAGATAGCATGTATATTAGATTATGGTATTTATTTAGATAGATTGTGTGATGTATATTAGATAGGGGTGTATTGTATTGTATTGTATGTAATTGTATTGTATTGTATTTGTATTGTATTGTATGTAATTGTATTGTACTATATGTATTACCTTTTCAGGTGTGAGTAGTGAGGGGGGGGCGGGTTGTAATGTTTTTTTTTATTTTCTGTAATGTTCCTTTTTTTGCGACTTATGTTTTTTTATTTTCTGTAATGTAGATTATTTTTTTGTGTGACTTTAGCCTTTTTTATTTTCTATAATTAGAGTGGTGGGGGTTATTAGGGGGTAGGTAGTGTAGGTGTTAATACGTTAGTGTAGAGGGTGTTTAGTTGATATTTAATGTTTTATTCGGGGGGTATAGTGCAGTGTAGTGTTTATACTTAGTGTCATGATGGTCCTTGAGGACCATCATGGCACTTATGTGGTTAATGTAGTGTTGTAACAAGCCCATAATGGTCTTATTATACCCTTATGGGACTGATGGGTTTAAATAGAGGCTTATGAGGGTCTGTATGGACCCCCATGAGTGAGGGGGTTAATGAAGGGCTTATGGGGGTCTGTATTGACCCCCATGAGTGACAGGGTTAATGAAGGGCTTTTGGGGGTCTGTATTGACCCCCATGAGTGACAGGCTTAATGAAGGGCTTATGGGGGTCTGTATTGACCCCCATGAGTAACAGGGTTAATGAAGGGCTTATAAGGGTCTATATTGACCCCCATGAGTGACAGGGTTAATGAGGGGTTTATGGGGGTCTTTATTGACCCCCATGAGTGACATGGTTAATGAAGGGCTTATGGGGGTCTATATTGACCTCCATGAATGACAGGGTTAATGAGGGGTTTATGGGGGTCTGTATTGACCCCCATGATTGACAGGGTGACAGTGTATATTTTTTTTTCTTTTACAACGGGTCTTTTAAGGACCTTTACGGTCCTTTAAGGACCTGTAACGCAGGAATTTAGAATTTTGATTGCAGCGGGGGTCCCTGATCGCGTGCAATTGGGAACCCCCACTACGATGGTTAATGTGGGGTTAATGCAGGGCTCCGAGCTTATCTCGGATCCCCTGGGGTTAATGCGGGTTTCCGAGCTTATCTCGGATCCCTTCTTGGGTAATTTGTACGTGGCTGGGCTGTGAGCCTCGTTTTTGTTTTTTTCGGCAGCATTTTTTCTCTCGCTTAGGGGATTTTCGTGTGTCTGAACTCTGGAAATTGGACTTAAATGGAGGTGTAACTTCACTTTCAGAGGTCCTGGGTGCCCCCCTTTGCTATGGGTAAGCTTTTTATGTAGTTTGTGGGAGTATTTGGTGTGTTTTCACTGTTTTTAGTTCTGCGCGGGTCGGCCGTTATAGTCGTATTTTTTGTGCGTGTGGGTGTTTGTTCCGTTAAGGTTGGTTCCGAGGTGTTTTTTTTTTCTAAGTCGTGCGTGTGACGTGTTTAATGGCTCGCCTCGCTACACAAGGCTTGCCATTGCCTAAGTGCTACGGTTTAACGGCTCGCCTCGCTACACATCTTAAATGTATAGAGGTGCTATTATGTTAAACCTGTGTTTGTAGGATTTAATTACGTCCAAACATATAGATATGACTAGTGACTACAAACAAAAGTCATGTGCATTTATTTCCTTTCATTGTACCAAATTTATTTTTCACTGTGACAAAAATGATCTACTATTATACTGTTAGGAAGGATGCCATGCCTACTTGACACTGTTATAACTGCTGGTTTGGTTTCACATATATGTTGGACTATAGTATAAAACAGGCCATATATGCATTGGGACATATTTAAGTTCACATTATTTAATGAATTTCAATCTTACTGGTGTTTACTCATAAAAAGTGGTACGTCTAGGATTAAAGCCAGACCCTAGGGGTACTCGCAAGGTATTTGTTCTATGAGTGAAAGCCCCTGTAACCGAACTTGCAAATATTTGTCCGTAAAATATTCAAGGATTAATGTCACACATTCTAGAAATAAAGCTTCTTGAGTTCTGAGTAAGGGTTTTCTCAGATGATAAGGACCCATGGAATCGAGGCCATACATTTGTAGTGAAGTCATGTTTAGATTGAGCATTTTAGTATTTATTAAGAGTTTAGATTATACTCCAAAAAATCAAAATGCAATTGTTAAATAGCAGGCAATAAAAATGTTATGATGGTCAAGTAAGACCATCTGCAATATTAGGGTGGTCACTTAAGATTCTCAATAATCTTAAGCATATTTTTATTTTATTATTTGCTTTGGAAAAGAGGTATCCATTTATCACCAGATTTTTAACAGATGTTTGAAAATAATAGTGTATAGCATATACAGTAATATTCCTATATGGAGATTAACAGCCTTATGAAATTGTGATTTGGATAGGGCTCTATATAAGCAAATAGCATATTTTTTTACAGAAGTTTTTAGTTAGTGATTACCTTGCTTTTGGATAAAAGTTCACTAACTAAAAACTTCTGTAAAATAAATATGCTATGTGCTTATATAGAGCCCTTTTCAATCGGTTAAATCGCAATTTAATGAGGCTGTTAAGTATGTTATTTATAAGGTATTTTCTGCATTCTTTATGCATAAGTGTAATAACATAGTTAAAGTGACACAGCAAAAGTCACGTTTTTTGCAGAAATGAAAAGTACACATACAAGTAAATATAATGGCAAGTAGCTGTTATTAAAAAAAAAACCTGAGTGGACGTGTTAGATAATTGAGCTTCTAGGTTGGTCTTTTTAACCACACATTACATAAAACGATCTGCCATAAAGCCTTTATCTCACATTATTCATTTTCTATCACAATTGGGAGGAGGGGGGTGATAAGTATGAAGAGCATGCTCAGTTGTATAGAAAATAATAATAAGACCTTACAATTATTATTTGTACAACTATGCATGCTTTTATGATTACCTCCCACTGTAAGAGATAGTAAATCATATGTGAAAAAAGTCATTAGCAGAGAGACAGGATCTTTTCCATTTTATGTAAAATACCCAACTTTGAAGCTCAGTTAACTAACACATCCAGTTACCAAAAAATCTAGTAACATCCAATAGTAATTAGATTTACTTATAAGTGTATTTACAAGTACAATATGTGCAATGAATGACAATGTTGCTGGCAAAATACTTTTTTCATATGGGAGATTCACAAAGATACAGCAGGTGGTGCAAAAAACATTTTCCACATGGGAAGAGGAGCATACCAAAGCAAGATTTACCATTCTTTACCATATTGATGTGACAATGTAAACACATAACTTCTTGAGGGAGTTTACTAACAGGATACACAATTAGATACAATCAACTGTGGCTCATCAAGCATTACAGCTACTCAGTTCTTTATGCTATTTACTGAATGGCTGGTATTATAATTAGGTCCGCAATGAGCCACGGTAATGCTTGTGCACTGTGTATCCACTCCAATGTGGTCAGAGTAGCGCATGCATGTTATAGGGTTCAGGCATGCACAACACCATGGCCCACTAAATTGACCTCTATACTATGGGGATCCTTATGGACTCCCTTGGTACCTAATATGAACCGCTACACCATTTTTAACCAATCAGATATTGTGAGTGAGTAACTCCAATACTCAATTCTGACTGGCTAAAATATGACTGACCATATTTTAATCAACCAGAATTCCCCAAAATTAGTATATAAGGAGAAGGCATGGTCAAGAAATCTTTAGTCAGCATGGGAGCTCCACAGAGAAGCTGTTATGTGTTTGTTTCTTTTTTGAAGTGACTAATTTTTTTAGGCGGAGGCCCATTTCCACAGACCGAAGATGAGGAACAAGGACTTCAATTAAGACAGAAGAAAATGGACTCTTCAATGAACTTTGAAGTTCCCACTTATCCAGGGCTGAAGAGAGAGGAATCTTGGTCTCGATGATCACTGTTTGAGGGCAGCAAAAAGATAGATAGTGTATATTTTCCCCATTTTCTTTTTTGTAGTATTTGTTATGTATTTAGTATTAGGGACTATGCTGTCCTTATGGACCCCTGTGATGATATGAAGGGTGCCATGGGGGTCATTGAGAACCCACATGGTATAGGTGTTTACTTTAGATCCATAAGGACCCCTATGGTATAGGGGTTCATTTTAAGTACCACGGAAGACCATAAGGACACCGATAATATAGATTTTTTTTCTGTGCCATTGTCATAGTTTAGTATACTATGAAGGTCGATAGGGTTCCCCATAGTATAGTAGTTAACATCAGGTGCCTTATATAGTATAGTGGTTAATTTTGTGTGCCATGGGGGTCTGTAGGGACCCCAGTGATATAGGGTTGTCAAGATCTACTGCTCGAATGGGCTTTTGAAGAACCTACTTCAGGCCTCCCACATTATTTTTATTTTTTATTTTTCTTCCCTCCACCTAAAAGATTTCAGTTTGTTTTTCAATTGAGTTGTACAGTTTATAGGTCACATTAAAGGTGGAAAAAGTTCTGAAATGATTTATCTTTGTCTAATTTTTTACAGCACAGAAACCTGACATTTTAACAGGGGTGTGTAGACTTTTTATATCCACTGCATAAGACATTCATGGAGCGAATAAACTCAATCTTCAGTAGAACCTCCTCAAAGGCTGGGACATTTTTTTCCAATGTTTTGCAATTGTGCTTCTAGTAGCCAGAAATATCTGATTTGATAGAAATTGTGCATTTTTAGAAAGACCTGGGATTGGTAAGCCTAATAATGCCTCTTCTGTTTTTTTAGGAATAACTGTATCCCATAGTTTCTCCAGGGTATTTTAGGTCACCATCCAATGCCGAACTTTGGGGCAATCCCATAACATATGTTTTAAGGAACCTATGGAGTTGCAACCTCTGGAGCAATTGCTATCCAACCGACTATTTGAACAGTGGAGTCTAGCTGGGCTAAGGTACCATCTCAAGATAGTTTTCTAAACATTTTCCTTCAATATAATGTTTAAAGAGGCGTTTGCTGCGATTTTGATAATTATACCCCATTGTTAATCCTCTAGGCTAATATTGAGCTCAGCCTCCCAGGAGGCACTATAGGACAAATTATTAGGCGTGGCCTGTTCATTTAGATAGTTATAAAGAATAGTGAGGTTTTTTTTACCTTTTGAGTTGTGTAAGCAACAATGCTCAAAGGGAGTTTTTATCTGACTTCTAATCCACCAAGCGAATTGGGTATTTTTATTTATTGATGAGTCTGCATGGGGTAGCCATAATGGTGTTAGCCATGAGCCATTTTGTAGTAGAGGAGTTCTCTTGTTGATTTGCTTCCATAGTCAGATGGAGTGACTCAGACACATCGGAAGTGATTTTAAATTAATACTCTGATGGATGCTTAGCCATAGTATTTGGTTCATAAGAGTATTTTGGTCTATCTCCACCCAAACTGGGGGGGGGCTCTCTTAATATACCATTTAGACATTTGGGCTAATCTCACCGCCTTATAGTATCGTAGAAGGTTGGGAGTTGCTAAACCTCCTTTCAGTTTTGATGCTGTCATGGTTGCCCTATTTATTCTGGGTTTCTTATTGCCCCAGATGAATTTAAATATTGCTTTCTGTAATATTGATATGTCTTTAAGATTTATCGATGATATATAGTCCTAAAAAGGTATAGCAGTTTAGGGAGGGTGTTCATTTTAATGGCGTGTATTTTACCAAACCACAAGATATTAAATGAAGACCAAGTGCGATAATGGGGTAATTGGCATCATATATCTGTTTAGTAAATTTAGGGATATGAATACCTAGGTACTTTATATGATGCGAGGACCATTTAAAGGGATAGTTTAAGGTCAGCAAATTTCCAGTTGCTTGGGCAGTGAGACATTAAGAGCTTCACTTTTATTTGCGTTAATTTTAATCCCTGATATATGGCCAAAATTGCTCAATGTTTTAAATAGGCTAGGTAAGCTAATTAATGGGTTAGTAACTGTGAGTAGAATATCATCCGCAAATAGGCTTAGCGTATATTCTTTATCGTCTAACTTGATTCCACTAACATCTGGAGCTTCCCTTAATGCTATCGCTAGTGGTTCTAAACATAGAGCAAAAAGTAGACGATAAAGGACATCCCTGTCTTGTTCCCCGATCTATCTTAAATAATTGATACTTGAAACCCTGATAGGAAATATAGGCCCTAGGGGCAACATATAATGTCATAATGCTTCCTACAATTTTTTCACTAAGGCCAAATTTAAGCAGTGCTTCTTTCATACAAGTCCAATCAATAATATTAAACACTTTCTCTGCATCTAAAGATAGTAGCATTAGTGGTAATTTTTTTTCTGAAGCCATATCCATGAGGTTAAAGATTTGCCTAGTATTATCAGGCGCTTCCCTACCCAGGATAAAGCCCACCTTCCGGATGAATCACGGGCGGCAACAAAGAGGCCAATCTATTTGCTATGATCTTGGAGTATAATTTGATATAATTGTTTATTAAAGATATGGGTCTATAACTGCTGCACTGCATCAGGTCTTTGCCTTCTTTATGTGTTACTATAATTTTTGCTTCCAGAAATTCAGCTTTTATAGTTTTGCCCGAGAGAAACTCATTAAATAGATGTTGGAGGTGAGGTAACAAAGTTTCCACGAATTGTTTGTAATAGTAATTAGTGAATCCATCCAGACCAGGTGCCTTATGAGGCTTAGTAGCTCCTATTGCTCTTCTAATTTCCTCTTAAGAGATAGGGGATTTGAGATAATCTACTTTACTTTTATCAATTTGGGGTATTGTAATGGATGACAAAAAAAGTCTCTATTTGCCATTTATGGCTTTGTGACCCAGAATGGACAGGCATTGAGTACAGCTCGGTATAAAATTGTTGAAATGCCTTAGTTATCTGGTCTGGTTGGTAAACCATGCCATATACTTTAGTGAGTAATTTAGGAATAAAATAGTTTGCTCTCTGTTGTTTAAGTCTTCTAGCTAACATTGTATCTGGTTTGTTAGAGAATCGAAAAAATTTAGATTGTGTACGCTGCAATAAAGTAAACCATTTTCTTTCGCAAAATCTCTTTCAATTCTTGTTTACATTGAAGAATTTCCTCGAAAATCTCAGGTGAATTCTGAACAGCGACCAGTCTAAGAAGGTCTGAATTTTTTGGTTCAAATTGTTTATCTGAGACTGATCTAATTTTTTTGCTATTGAGCCAAATTGTAAGCTAACCCCTCGCAATACTGCCTTATGGACTGCCCAGACTCCCATCTACATCGCCACCGCTATTCAGTGCATAGTAGTCCACCAAAGCCTTATTCATCTTATCTTTTGTCACAGGGTCATTAAGAAGTGCTGGGTTTAATGTCCAAGATGGGGAGTGACCTTTTGGGAGCAAATCACACAGTGACATACTTACAAGGTTGTGGTCAGACCATGAGATGGGATGAATTGTTGCGTCAATCAAATTAGAAGCCATTTGTTGTTGTAGCCATATATAGTCAAAGCGTCTATCAAAGAAGCAATTTTGGTTC
Organism: Discoglossus pictus; assembly: GCA_027410445.1. NCBI lineage: Eukaryota > Metazoa > Chordata > Amphibia > Anura > Alytidae > Discoglossus > Discoglossus pictus. Next base: position 93,164,972 of record CM050171.1, read on the forward strand.
AGGATTGATTTAAAAACCTTAGTAGCGGTGGGAATTTGTGATGGGATAGAGGGTCCAGATCTATCTCTGAGTGGATCTAGAACTGCATTCATATCTCCTCCTATAACCCATATAGAATGTTGCCAATTGGAAATTAGATTTGAGATTCTGCAAAAGAAAGTGGACTGGTCTGAATTTGGTGCATAGACATTGAGAAGTGATACTGAACTTTCGTTAATAATTCCATGAACTGCAATATATCTGCCTTTAATGTCTTTTTGAGTGTTAGGGTGTTGAAAATTAAGTATTTTGTGAAACAAAATCAAAACACCTTTTGTTTTATCTGTAGCAGATGTATGATATGATTGTGTGAGTAAGATTTTCCCCAGTATTTGGTTATTTTTTTTTTTAAAGTGGGTTTCCTGTATCATGACAATATCTGCTCCCAGTCTGTGGTATTCCTGAAGAACTATTCCCCTTTTAATAGGCTCATTTAAGCCTTGTGCATTATGTGAAATGATTTTAATGTCCATGACTCACCTGGTGCTGAGATAGAGGAAAGAGACTGAGGATATCAACTAATCAGTCAGGCTCTTTACTAGACTGAAGAAAGATGATCTCCTGGCTGGGACACGAGGAGCAAGAGACTGAGAACTGTTAATTAAGGACCGATTCCCTGAGAAAAATTTGGATATGGAGAAATAGACAAAAAGAAGTCAGAGCAGGATAAACAAGACTTAGACAATTTATGCAACAACTTTGTGATCTAAAATGAGAGTCATAGTTTACTAGCTTACTGGTACCCCAAAGGAGATAGGCAATTTCATTATAGTAACTACGTAACTGAGTATAGATATATTTCTATGGTACTCTAGGGAAGAGAAAGAAAAGGAAGAAAAAGAGAAAAAATAAAAAGTAGAAATATCAGTAACTTAAATTACTTAGAGGAGAACAATAGCTGTCCTCTTAACTTTAATCGGTGAGCCAACTAGTATCCAGAACAATGAATACTGAGAAGGTCCACCTAAAATTTTAACTATATTTACGCCCTATAGGGGCACTTTTAAAATATTTGGTAACATTATAAGTGACATTGCAAGATAAAACATATGTGTAAACAAGCATATAACTGTGGAAAAATGAGATAAATGATAGGTAGCACTTCAGGGTACTTCCAATATGTAGACCAATATGTTAAGTGAAGTCCCCTAGTATTGATATGTCCATTAGACAAATAATGAGAGGCATATTTAGGTTGTTGTAGTAGCTCGGCTTCTCGGACCTCACCTCTGTTGCGGGGTTGATTCAGGAGGAGGGTTGAAATTTTCTGGTAGCCGAACGTTCCATGAAGAGAGTAGTGTAACTCCTTCTTCAAAAGATCGAATGGTGTACAATTTCGCCTCCTTGGAGATGTTCAGCCAGAAAGCCCCAGGTGTATCTCCAACCTCTGGCTAGTACAAGATCCAGAATGGGTTTTAGCGTCTTCCTCTTAAATAGGGTTGTTGCAGACAAATCTGAGTAGATACTTGGTTGGGAGCCTTCTACTTCAGGAATACTGATTCTAGCCGCTCTCATAAGTTTGTCTTTGGTGGAAAAATAATGGAACTGCGCTATAACATCTCTTTGTCGATCAGAGTTGGATGACCGACCTCCCAGCACTCTGTGGACTCTGTCCACTCTATATTTCTCTTCACACATTTCTGATAGAAGAAATTTGCATAATTCTACCAAATATTGCGGAAGATCTCTCACCGACTCAGGGAGGTTCCTTATGCGGACATTTTGTCTACGGGATCTGTTCTCTAAATCTTCTTTGACAGGCTGTTAAAAAGATTGTTCCTACTTCATTAGGACCATCTCCTCCTCAAGTCGCGTATGTGCATGAAGAAGATCATTGTAATTGTCCTCCAGTAGCGTTGTTTTGGAGTCTACTGCCTTTATCTCTGTAGACAATTCCGTTGCCACCTGTTGAATTTTCCGACTTGATCTCCGTTCTAAAGGAGGATATCAGTTCCTTCAGGTCTTGAATGTCCGCCTTTGTACTTGGGGCGGATGCCTCCATATTTGATGAAGTGGTATTCTTAGTTGGCGTAGAGGCTTGTTGAGGCGCTTGTAAATTTTCATTGGTGTACAATAAGTTTGTATGTCTTTGGTGTTGCATCTTGTTGACACACCTGCCATTTCCAACAACTTAAACATCTTCAGGGTTCTGAGTTTACTTCATATAGATGTCACTTTGCTTAAGTAAGTGCCCTCACATAGGGAGGGGGGTAGTGGTTTTTACATAGTAATGTGCGCAGTGAGTCCTCTTAAAAAATAAAACTGACCACCATCGGTGACAGTTTCTGGAAAATGTATTTGTATGGTTGTATAGTATAACTCCTTTGGATAATCAAGTTGTCTTGAGTTGTGTCTTTATTTCAGTTTCTGTAGTCAGAGGTAACCAACCAAAAGATAGTGGATCAGTATTGCTTGAAAGATGTAAAAATAGTAATTGAGAAGTGGAACAACAGTTATACCAATATGGACAGAGGGTATTGAGCTGAATATTCACAGCCCCACAAGTTGGGTAACATGCACTTTCATCACTGTTGGGTCTTGATAGTATGTAGTTCCACTCTCCGCCAATAAATGGCGATGTTGGGCTTGGTAATGTAGTTCAATAGCAATAGATGGCACTATTGAGTCTAGGAACTGCACTCTCAGTCAATAGATGGCGCTGTATGGCTTGGTAATGCAGTTTAATAGCAATAGACTGCGCCATTGAGTCCAGGAACTGCACTCCCAGCCAATAGATGGCATTATAGGGCTTGTGATACAATTCAATAGCAATAGATGGCGCTGTTGAATCTAGGAACTGTTGTTTTTAAAAGGAATGGCAAAGTGGAGTACCAAGCCAATAGATGGCACTAGTGAGCTTTGTAAGTATAGGTAGTTCCTTTCTGTGTAGCAGGCAATAATCAGAAAAAGTATTTACACAGTTTATTGATTGCCTGATTTATCAGGATAATACAAGTTGTGGTTTTGCAAGGAAAGTCAATCATGCTTTAATTATGAGAAGCTGTTGTTAGGGATTGCAGGAATATAGGAGTCCCCGTCCCCTCAATCCCCAGTACCTGTATATAGCGTTTATGCTTCAATGACACTTGGAGCAGGTCTCCTACTTCTGAATCCTCCAAACAGAAAAACAAGTCATAACAATGTCCTGCAACAGGGTTTAAAGATGTCTGTCTCTTGCCTCTAAACCTCTTTCTCCTGCTTCAACACATAGATGCCAAATGTGTGTTGTGTTTGGGGTCTGATTCAGATTGTTCCTTCATGTATTTCCATCCAGTACCTTTTAGTACAGTAGATTATTTAGATCTGCTGTTAAAGTGAAGTCCAAAAGTTGCTGCACAGTTCCAGAGCAATCCAGACTGTTCAGTAGATCAAATATAATCCAAATGTGTTGTTTTGCTTCCACTCTGTTAGCTGCTCTGGAATTAACATGGATTGTTTGAGGATTTGCATCATTTAATTTACAGGACATGCCCACAACTTTGCTTCACAAAAAAAAATACATCTTCAAACAACAAATATGACAAGATAACAGAAAAAGTTGATGTGCATAACTATTCACCCCCCTAAAGTCAATACTTTGTAGAGCCACCTTTTGCGGCAATCACAGCTCCAAGTCGCTTTGGATAAGTCTCTATGAGCTTGCCACATCTTACCACTGGGATTTGTGCCCATTCCTCCTTGCAAAACTGCTCCATCTCCTTCAAGTTGGATGGTTTGTGCTTATGAACAGCAATCTTTAAGTCTGACCACAGATTTTCTATTGGATTGAGGTTTGGGCTTTGACTAGGCCATTCCAACACATTTAAATGTTTCACCTTAAACCACTCAAGTGTTGCTTTAGCAGTGTGTTTGGGGTCATTGTCCTGCTGGAAGATGAACCTCCGTCCTAGCCTAAAATCACACACAGAGTGGTAAAGATTTTGCTCAAGAATATCCCTGTATTTATCACCATCCATCTTTCCCTCAACTCAGTTTCCCAGTCCCTGCTGCAGAAAAACATCCCCACAGCATAATGCTGCCACCACCATGTTTCACTGTGGGGATGTGTTCTTTGGGTGATGTGATGTGTTGGGTTTGCACCAGAGATAGCGTTTTCTTTGATGGCCGAAAAGTTCAATTTTAGTCTCATCAGATCAGAGCACCTTCCTCCATACATTTTGGGAGTCTCCTATATGCCTTTTCGCAAACTCAAAACGTGCCATTTTGGTTTTAGCTGAAAGTAATAGTTTTTTTCCGGCCACTCTGCCATAAAGCCCAACTCTATGGAGCGTATGGCTTATTGTCGTCCTATGTACAGATACTCCAGTCTCTGCTGTGGAACTCTGCAGCTCCTCCAGGGTTACCTTAGGTCTCTGTGCTGCCGCTCTGATTAATGCCCTCCTTGACCGGTTTGTGAGTTTTGGTGGGTGTCTGTCTCTTAGCAGGTTTGCTGTTGTTCTTTCTATTTGGTTATGATAGATTTGATGGTGATCATCAAAGATTTGGATATTTTTTTATAACCTAACCCTCACTTGCACTTCTCAACAACATTGTCCCTTACTTGTTTGGAGAGTTCATTGGTCTTCATGGCAGTGTTTGGTTTGTGGTGTGTGTATATGTAATGACAGATCATGTGACACTTAGATTGCACACAGGTGGACATCATTTCACTAATTATGTGACTTCTGAAGGTAATTGGTTGCACCGGAGCTTTTTTATGTTTTCTATTTCTAAAAAAAATGTTTTATGTATATATTTTTCTCATTTCACTTCACCAACTTAGACTATTGTGTTCTGATCCATCACATAAGATTCAGATTAAAAATACATTGCACTTAACGCTGTAATGTAACAAAATAGGTAAAAAGTCAAGGGGGTGAATACTTTTGCAAGGCACTGTATTTCTAGTATGAATCCCCAGCAGGCAAGACTCTAACGTGATTGAAGAGTTTGGTGGCAAGTCAGGCTAATGTCCCTAGATATTCTGAACCAATGGGCATGACCACCACATATGGATGTGGTCTCCTATTTGTTGGCGTCCTTTGAAACATTTATTGCTCTCTTGCAAATTAATTTTCTGTAATTTATCAGGTGTGCAGTAAGCTCTTTGTAGGACCTTGATAGATGTCTCCACAAGACCCGAAATAAGTGAGAGCCGAATTCTGTTCACTTGTCCCAGTCCCATTCTATCCCTCTTCCCATTGTAACATAATTTTTTTTTTATTGCTGGTAGTGCTAGTAAAGGCATCTTAGAGTGACCCCACTATGCCTTTGGTAAGAGGGAGGTTTTTGCAGATAATGGACATTTCAGGAGGCCCTGGGATCCCAGTTCTTTTGATGTCTTACTAACCCAGCTTCTGTGGGTGGCAAGTTATGGGTTGTGCGGAATTGGTCATAGGTTAGGAGATTATTATTAACTAGCGACTTGCCCGTCAAAAATGACGGAAATAAAATTTGAAGCCATGGCAATGCTGTTTGCCACACAATGTAAGGCTGTTGTTCCTCTGAGGACCTTCGGCGCTCATTGTGAGCCCCACTCTGAGAGCCTTCAGGGCTCATTGCGAGCCTTTCCCCTTGTGTACTTTAAGTTTCCTCCTTTGCATCGATTACCTTCGGCGCTCATCGCAAAGACAGATATTTAAGTACAGTGTAAAATATTTAAAAAAATTAGTACAGTGAATGAATAAATTACCGTATATACTCGAGTATAAGTGGACACGAGTATAAGCCGAGGCACCTATTTTACCACAAAATACTGGGAAAACGTAGTGACTCGAGTATAAGCCGAGGGTGGGAAATGTGCTGCCCCCTGTGGGACCCTCTTGTGTCTCTTTCCCTCCCTCTCCTTTCCGTCCATTGTAATGGTATATTTTGTATCTCCTACGTCCCTGGCTGACTTGTACGTGCCTCTCCTTTAGCCTCGTTTTAATTTTTTTCGGCCGCCATTTTTTTTCTCGCTTAGCCGATTTTCAAGTGCTAAAACTGTGCAAATTCGGCTTTAATTCACGTGCAACCTCACTTCCAGGCATACTGGCGTTCCCCCTGTGCTGTGTGTGAGTGTATTTTTATTTTTCATGTTTTTCGTTTTCCGCGGTTTGGCCATTAAAGTCGTATCTTTGCGAGGTCGTATTTTTTTGCCTGTGAGACTCCGAGGGCGAATTTTTTTTTCTAAGTCCCATGTTCCTCAACTGCTTGCAGCCTAAGTAAGTCCTGCGTTTCTTAACTGCTTGCAGGCTAAGTCCTGCGTGCTTCAGTGCTCCGAGCTCAGAAAAGCTTCTATGCATCAACGGCTCGCCTCGCTTCATGAGGTTCGCAAGCGTGACGACTAATCGCATGTATGATAACTTTTATATGTGATAAACCAAGTCCCTATCCAGTCAAGGTTTCTGGAGGTCCACCAGAGTTTAGAGATGGCGTTTGAGCCTGCCATAATTTGGGGGAAAGACATAACAGACAGTAGAGGAGACAGGCCCGGGGCTGAGCCGGTGCCTGGAGTTGGCCCACCCCCAAGAGTTCAAAGTTAGAGAAATCATAGGGTTTTGGTGGGTTGTGAAGGGGGCTAGTTCTTTAGGAAACCAAATTAGTTTATCCCAGCTATGTCTGATCATTTGTTGATTCTCCATGAAGTCCCAGGATGGCTGGTGCCTAGTGAAATGTGCTAGGGACAGATGGGCCAATTGAGCGGCTTTGAAGTAGTACCTCAAGTTTTGACATGAGAGTCCCCCTGGCTTGGTTTTTAAAGCTCTAGAAATCTATTACTTTACAGGTTTTCACATGACTTTTATTCTTCACCACAGCTAGCATTCCTCCTTATGGAACAATCTGAATGAATGCATTTGGTGGTACATCTGCATGAAACTCAATATAATATGCCTACAAGTGCAAATCCCAACGCTAACAGTTTGCTATAATAAGTAATGTAGTAAACATATGTATTACAATAAACAAATCTATGTATGTAAATACCTGTTTTATAAAAAACACTCATAGCATTTGTGTGTCTGTTTCTTGAGTTCTTGATGTCATGTGAAGTTTTAATATTCAACTACAGTGCAGCATTTACTGCAGGTGTTTTTAAGATCCCATCAAGTACATTTTCTTTATGCCTGAAGTAACAGGATATCAAGTAACAAGTCAAATAACCAATTCGATGCCAGAGTAAAGCTCTTAATACCTAATACTTCTTCAGTTGCATATCAGATGAGATTGACAGAGTCAAACTATGGGCCAAAGCTGTGACAAAGATATGTGAACTTATATAAAGGTGAGCTAACTAACTCCCTCTCCTATCATTTGCTCCTTTCTATTCTCACTATTAATTTTGTAGGCTTTGGGGTGTTTTGTAGTTTTGTAAAATAGTACCAAAGTAACTATTGTTTGTATTTACTAAATAGTGAATTGACAGATAGACTTGCTATGCAGAGGTGCAAGCTTATGCCTTCATTCCATGGCTGCCATGAGAAAAGAATTGAGTAAAGTTCACTCATAAATCATTACCAAACTATCACATCACACATGTAAATCTAACCTCTGAGAAATGCTATCTGAGTGCTCCACGAGTACCTGTCCCATAACTGTTTTGAAAAACTTTATCGCATGCCTCCCATAACAATATTCAATCTCAATAACGTTTAATCAAAAGCAGGGGCATAGGAACTGGGGAGTTGGTGGGACAAATCCCCCCAGATTATATGAATAGGGGACACACAAAATGCTGAAATTAAACTTAATCATGCATTACCAGAGTCTGATTGCTTTGCTCAGAAGCCTATTCCATTTTTTTTTAAAAGCCTACAGTACTTTCAACCCCACATACAGTGCCTTACAAAAGTTTTTAACCCCCTTGACTTTTTACCTATTTTGTTACATTACAGCCTTAAGTGCAATGTTTTGTTAATCTGAATTTTATGTGATGGATCAGAACACAATAGTCTAAGTTGGTGAAGTGAAATGAGAAAAATATATACATAAAACTATTATTTAGAAATAGAAAACAGAAAATTGGCATGTGCGTATGTATTCACCCCTTGGTTATGAAGCCCATAAAAAGCTCTGGTGCAACCAAAATTTTAAAAAAATAAAAAATTAAAAAACACTCACACCCAGCACGGGGGGAACGCCAGGACGCCTGGAAGTGAGGTTGCATGCGAATAAAAGCCAAATTTGCTGAGTTTTGGCAATTGAAAATCGGCTAAGCAAGAAAAAAAATGACAGCCGAAAAAAATTAAAACTAGGCTAAAGGAGAGGCACTTACGAGTTAGCCAGGAACACAGGAGATACAAAATATACCATTACAACGGACTGAAAATGCCGCCATTTTACGACACTAACTTGCAAATAAGAACATGTCGCTTTACACGCCAACACAAACGGTTTGGCCTCGGGCATGCATCTTATTTACACTGCACACTTGGCACATTGCTGACACTTTCTCCTCAGGTGATCAACAGTCCAACTGTACATTTTCTGATACAGGAAAATCCAAAGAGATTTTTAGCTGCATATTAAATATAAATAGGTAAAGTATATTAATTTATTAATTCATATTAATTTATTAATTCACTGTACTAAAAAAATGATATATTTTACACTGTATGTATGGCGCAAACCCAACACATCACATCACCCAAAGAACACCATCCCCACAGTGAAACATGGTGGTGGCAGCATCATGCTGTGAGGATGTTTTTCAGCAGCCGGGACTGGGAAACTGGTCAGAGTTGAGGGAAAGATGGATGGTGATAAATACAGGGATATTCTTGAGCAAAATCTTTACCACACTGTGCGTGATTTTAGGCTAGGACGGAGGTTCATCTTCCAGCAGGACAATGACCCCAAACACACTGCTAAAGCAACACTTGAGTGGTTGAATGGGAAACATGTACAGTCAGGTCCATAAATATTGGGACATCGACATAATTCTAATCTTTTTGGCTCTATACACCACCACAATGGATTTGAAATGAAACGAACAAGATGTGCTTTAACTGCAGACTTTCAGCTTTAATTTGAGGGTATTTACATCCAAATCAGGTGAACGGTGTAGGAATTACAACAGTTTGTATATGTGCCTCCCACTGCAGCACATCTTGTTAATTTCATTTCAAATCCATTGTGGTGGTGTATAGAGCCAAAAAAGATTAGAATTATGTCGATGTCCCAATATTTATGGACCTGACTGTAAATGTATTTAAATGGCCTAGTCAAAGCCCAGACCTCAATCCAATAGAAAATCTGTGGTGAGACTTAAAGATTGCTGTTCACAAGCACAAACCATCCAACTTGAAGGAGCTGGAGCAGTTTTTCAAGGAGAAATGGGCAAAAATCCCAGTGGTAAAATGTGATAAGCTCATAGAGACTAATCCAAAGTGACTTGGAGCTGTGATTGCCACAAAAGGTGGCTCTACAAAGCATCGACTTTAGGAGGGGTGAATAGTTATGCACATTTACTTATTTGGTGATTTTCTCCTATTTGCTGTTTGCTTCACAATAAAAAAATAAAAACATCTTCAAAATTGTTGGCATGTTCTGTAAATTAAATGATGCATATCCTCAAACAATCCATGTTAATCCTGGGTTGTGAGGCAACAAAACACGAAAAATGCCAAGGGGGGTCAATACTTTAGCAAGGCACTGTATATCTCAGCACCAAAATAAATTAGCCAACTACTGGCTCTGGCTACCAAAACACACATAGCCAGTAGATGGAAGACATCGGCTTTACATTTCCAGGACATAATTAGAAAGATTAACAATTTACTCATTAATGAGAGATTAACCCACACCATTCTAGATAGATCCCCCAATTCCAGAATACCTTGGAACCCTCGTTGGAGTCACCATTTAGCATCCCTTTAATATGACGCCAACATTTTATTATACTGATACTGGGGAGGTGCCCGAGGTGGAGGAGACTCGAAAATCCATTTTGGATCCCTCTCAAGCGTCAGCTCTGAAATGGAGGTAATTATAATCTTAGGAAACTTGTGTAATGCTTATTGAGGTATATCTTGCATTTGCTTAGCGATGGTCACTTTAACTTTACTCTTCCCTCTACTTCAGGTTAGCTGTAATATTGTTTAGCTAACTAGTTTGTTCTCCTTTCTTCTTTCTTTTCCTTCTGTTTTTTTCCTGTGCACGTTGTATTTTTTTTATTTAAATTGAATTTCTAGTTATGTTATAGATATATTAATAGTCAAAAATGTAAAATAAGAAGGTCCAGTCAGTTAATAATTGGAAAATGTTTTATTGAGAAAGTTAATGTAATATAATGTAACTGACAAAACTCAGTTGTTCACAATGTTGTATTATGGTATGCCTTCTAATAAAAGACTATTGAAAGAAAAATAAAATAAACAAGCCAGAATCCTTGGCACATGGCTTCTTTTCATACCACATCTTTTCTTTTTATCTTCCTATATTAAGCTGTAATTGAACGAATCCTGCATCTGTGGTCTAAGCAGAGCTAAGTTGTGGGTGATATATGTATGGGTTTACTGATTAGGTGGTAGATTTACTAAGCTGTGGAGTGCATTACTGTGAATGTTCTGCCATTGCCACTGAATGTTCTGCACTGCCAGTGAAGCCCTTCACAGACCATTGCAGAGCCTGAGGTTGATGTAAGATATTACCCTTTGTTCGTTGTTAAAATTTGCCTTTTTGTAAAACTGGGCATTATTTTAATGAATACAGTTTAGGATGAACTGAGAGCTATCCTTGGCTAGCCTTATTAGGTTAAGGTTTAGCTACTGGGTGAGAATTCAGGGCTTTAACTTTTTATGTATCTTTTGGAGAGGGTAATGAGTGTCCCTCCCAAACAGATTTATAGTGTAATTATAACATGAATAGAGGGGAGCTTTTGACTTATGAGCAATTATGCAGCTGAATGAAAGACGAACAGAGTACTAGACTCTGTTAGCTTTTGCATATATATATATTATATATATATATATATATATATATATATATATATATATATATCAATAACTTTATCTATTCCATATATTTATATCTATCTATATCAACAGATAGGTAGATAGTAAGATAGATAGATAGATAGATAGATAGATAGATAGATAGATAGATAGATAGATAGGTAGAGATGTTGATGGTACATGAGCAAAATCTAAACACTTTTGAATTTAGCATTGTGTTTTTACATGCAATTGCGCCTTTGGCGCTGAAAAACTGTGCATGTTTGACTCCTTAAAAATGCACGCCCTACTGTGTAAAGGGGTGAATAGGGGTTGGATACATATTCCTACATCAGGCTATAATTTTATTATAAATTATATTATAAATAATAAAATATTATGTTGAAGCAAGGAACATGAAATTCCCTTAATACAGTTCCTTTAAAGGCTGGAATAATTTGGGATGCACAGCAGGAGATGCTGTAACACTAAGAGAAACAATTTGTAAATGAGATGACAGAAGTGTAATGGTAGGAGGAGGGATGCGGATCTTTTCATTGTGGGGGGTGTATGACAAGAATGAGTCATAAAGCTTGGCTCTGTCACAGCTTTGTTTTGTGTTCAGTAACATAATATGGACAAGTTCCATGGGCTTTTGGGAAAAGTTTATATTTAAACTGTGGTTAGCATCTGTTAAATAATAAAAAAAAAAACTGTTTCTCACAACAAAATCTATAAAATTTACTGGAGAGAAACTTGCTGTATTGACAGAAAAATGAGCACTTGCTGTGATGGCAACATATGTATAGTAGGAGGATTAGGAGGGTTGATGGGTGTGAGTTGCCCACTTATACCTTCAGTATTCAACCATTATTACAATCATGTGCAATAACAGAACACTGGCAAAGGATTTGGATATTAGTACTATGCCATATCAGGATTACAGAATAAGCATATAGTATTTTCTGTTTCTGTGTCATTTGATGGACTGCATTTGAATGCTATGCTGTTAATAAAGAAAAATAGGATACCTTTTATGTTAGTTTTCTATAAATAAAAAAAATCAAACAAACTAATATTATTTTATTTGTAATGTTATAGCATTTTATACTACAAGGGTTACTTTACATGCAGCTTCTTGTTATAAACAATTAATTATAACATAAATACCTGGATTCTGTTTGTTTGTTTCTACTTACTTTCTAATAAAAATGAAAACATTTATGTGACAACTTGGGTTCCCCCTAATCCAGATGCATTGGAGTGTTCCTTGGCTTGTCAGACGAAAAAAGGTATTCTCAGCACTGGAAGCGGTTCTCAACCTTTCTAGTGCCGTGACCCTTTGATAACATTTCCCAAGTTGTGGCGACCCCTAACATTAAAATTATTTTCATTGCTCCTACATCGCTGTAATTTTGCTACTTTTAATTTAGCTACGAAATGTAAATATCTGATATACAGGATGTATTTTCATTCTTACAAATTCAACATAATTAAGTGATTAATCCCAAAAACAATATGTAATATATATTGAGAAAGTTAAAAATAGTAAAGTTACGAGAATGGAAACGTTTGTAATCATTATGATTAAATTCTCTGCCAACATCTATTGAATGACAATTATTGTAAGAAAATACTAACTACCAGTGGAAACAAATTGTACAATTACAAGTTTTACAGATTAGAATAGACAAAAAAACTAATTTCTGATGGTTTTAGATTACCCCTGGCAAATCGTCATTCGACCCCCAAAGGGGTCGCGTCTCACAGGTTGAGAACCGCTCCTCTAGCGGGTCAAGATTTTCACAGGTCTGTCCCTGAGGGACAGAAGATCCAACCCCTCCTGAGTTCCAGGGTTCACATGCCCGATGATGCTCAGCTTCGGGCAGGCAAATCCGGCTTCTTAAGTTTACTGTTTTCCCAAATTCCAACAAGCACTCCACATGCACAAATCAGAACAACACTGACAGGGACCTAGGCCGGCTCCCTTCCCACAACAATCTTGGGCACTGTTCCACTGGGCTGTTGCTGCTTTGTAGGTGTCTCCAGAGGGTCTATTTTCTGCCAGGAGTGAGGTTTTAACTTGCTGACGTCTCGCAGGCTAGTCCAGTCACTCTGCCCCTCTTCATCTTCCTGCTGCTTTTTTTCTGACTCCGAACTCTGTCTGCGCCTTCCAGGAACATCTCCGATTTAATCGGGTCATCTTCTTGTGACTGCTGCCTTGTTGATGCCTCCAATAGGTTGCTCTTTAAGCTTGAGAGAGAAGCTTTTCCTGACCCATGACTCTCAGAATGGATTGGTCGCTCCTCTCCTCTCTGTCTTATTGCCAGAAAGAAGGCATAGTTTTGGTTCTGGCTCTGTCTTCTGGCCGCACCTTCCCAGGGAAAATCACCAGTTCAGCCCAGTCATCTTCTTCTGGTGACCACTTCCTTGATGATGCCTCTGGAATGTTGGGCAAGAAGAAGGCTTTTCCTTGCTAATCCTTCTCAAGGTGGATCAGTTACTCCTCTTTGGTTCTGGCTCTTTCATCTGGTCACACATTTCTGGATCATATTCTTTTGTCGACTATTTCCCTGTTGATGCCATGGAAGGTCACTCTTAAGGCAGTAGGGAGGTTTTTTTGCACTGTTGCCTCACTGGGTAGATTGGGAGCTCTTCTTTGGGTCGCTCAATCTCCAGAGGCTTCTCTGCTGTAAATTCCAAGTCACCAGTCATGAGTTCCCAGCACCACTCTGCCCATAACCCACCAGCCTCTGCACCTTGGATCAGCACCACATAGTCCTGTTCCAGCTGCCATTCCAGGTTGATCAGATGGGCACATCGTTGGTATATTGCCAATCTCTGCGACAATCCCATAAGGTTTGCCATCAAGCCAATGTGCCACTCCCACGCTATGGTTCTGTCCTCAGCAACTATCAAAGCCAGTTGGGTCCTTCTAGCTGCTATGATGGTTCCCATTGCAGGGCTGCCATTGGCTCCAATAGGTCATTGCAATGAGCAGCCGACTTTGGAGCCTCCGCATTTGCGGAGATGAAGGCTCTACGGCGCCTCACAAGCGATTACAAACACCCACAGAAGCGGGACTTTGAAAAAAAAACTCTAACACGCATTGACTAAATATGGACTTACACAAAAAAAATACGAGCCGCAAGACTACAAACTCGCAAAAATACACAGCGGAAAACGTTAAAAAAACAATAAATACACACAAAAATGAAATAAAAACATTACCCACAGCATCATCTGGAAGTGAAGTTACACCTCAATTAAAGTCAAATTTAGACTTGAAAATCTCCTAAGCGAGAGAAAAAATGGCCGCTGGCAAAAAATGAAAACGAGGCTATACCACCCCTAAATCCGCAAAATACCACCAAGCACATACGACTTATCAAAAAAGCCGTACAAGATACACTATTAGCAAGGACGCTAAATCATCCACACCAACGTACCACATACACATTCGCCGCCATTTTACAACAATAACTTACAGAATGCAGAGGTACACAGCTACACAAACGGTTTTCCCTCGCGCACGCAGCCTATTTACACTACACACTGCACACCTCAGCTCAACAACAGTGCAAATCTACATTGTATGCTGCAGGAACATCAAAACAGATTGTTAGCTCTTTAGCACATTGCTTGCTGCATATTTTCATTACAAATAGGTAAAGTATATTAATTTAATTTAATTAATTAATTAGCATGAAAAACCCCATTTAAAAAAAAAAACAGTATCGCAAATAAACGACAAAGCCCTTCACCGCGCGCCTCACAAGGAGTGCCAACGGTGCTCATAGGACACAAACTACACCAGGGGAGAGCCTTGCAGTAAGCGCAAAAAGGAGATCAACGCAGAACTTACAATGAGAGCAAAAGTGCCTCTCATAGCAAAAAATACACCAACCGAGAGGCTCGCAATGAGCCCCGAAGGATCTCAAAACACTTACTGTCTGTGGCAAACAGCATTACCTGCCTTACAATTTTATTGCCCCATCATTTTTGACGGGCAAGTCGCTAGTAATTTAATAAAATACATAATCTTGAAAAAGTCATTTTTTTGTTAGTTTGGGCTTACAAAATATGAGCTTCATTCAATTGAGCTTTCGGGAGATCCGGGTTTCGCAAATGTAGCCCGCAAGTTCTTTTGCTATTCAATTAGGGCCTCATTCTATTAGCGGCCGCAGCCGTTGCGGGGCCGCAAGGACCGGCCGCAAGCTATTCTGCTATTCTATTCCCTTACGGCCGGGGACTCCGGCAGGCTTGCGGCCGGTGCCTTGCTATCTCTTGCGGCCGCTCGCGCCAGAGGAAAGCCTTTGATCTAAAACGGCCGCAAGAGTTTTGCAATTCAATTGCTCCGGGAAACCTCTCTGCAAGGCTAAAAGCGAGCCGCTGCTTACTTGCAGGAAAAAGGTCCCGCTAGCACCAATTAAGCACATAAAATAGCTCAAATAAAGCCATCCTGCACTTTGAGAAGACTATAAAGGGATTTTAGGTGTTAGAAAAAATAGCACATAATTATCCTATACTCAAATCCGTAAAATATTTTATTTTTAATATCCGTAAAATATCCATGTAAAAAGTCCAGAGTGCTTGGAGCACCTCAGAAATGCCCACGCCGCAGCCGGAAAATAAACAGTTAATTTGAACTCGGGTTTGGGATGATGTGCATGCTTGAGAGTGGGTTCGTTTTAATCCTCATGTCCCCCAATATGATCCCTAGCATTTACAGAGCTGTACAGTGCAGGCTTGAATTTATTTTTGAGTTTTTATATTTCACAGCTTATGGCCGGTTCCAAGATATGCGGCCGGCCGTAAAAGGAGATCCTTGCGGGGCCGTATAATAGAATCGCGAGTTAACTGAACCCCCGCAAGGAATCGCAGCCTTACGGCCGATTTACGGCCGCTAATAGAATGAGGCCCTTAGTGTCTTTTTGTGTGGTCGGATCAAGTTACGGGCTTTGGCCTCCAATTCACTGCTATGGTTAAAATCGCAAGTTAATGTCCCTCCAAGCCTTTGATCTTTCACAGCTGCAAGAGTTGTGAACTCTAAAATCATAATCGCTATTCAATTGCTCCGAATCCCCCTCGCTAACCACTCCGTCAAGCCCGCAAATGGCAAAGTCGAACTACAAATTACTGGTACCAAGGAGGTCTCACAAAGTGCTTAATGACATGTCCGGAGCACTTTAAAAGCAAAACAAAAATCAATACTGTACTTTTATTAAAAGTTAAAGTGATGTTAGGTCTTAAAATTAATAGCACAAAATTCTCAAGCTCGCAAATTGGCCCAACAAAATACTTGATTTCAAGTTTAATTTCCATGTCATATCGATCCTGGCAATCAGTGTGTAAATGTATAATGAAACTCGCATGTAATAGAACATCATATTTACAGCTTTATCAATATTGCACTATATCTGGAATGTGGGTCCGATCGTAACTCATAATTCAAGCCCATAGGACTTCAATGAAAAATGGAGGTTGGATTTCAAAGTCCTATGGGCTTGAACCACGAGTCACAATCAAACCCACATTCCATTGGCTGTTTCTAACTGGGAGTTATAGCCTTGCGTCATCGATCATGTTCAAGCTCGCAAATGCTAGTTTTCGATAAAATAGCACCATAAGTTGCGGCCGGTGCGAGCCCGCAGGAGGCCTGCAGACTTATGTCCTATACCTCCATAACTTGCGGCTCCGAATTAAATGAGGATCTATGTATTCAGTAATGTTGGGGAAATTATACAAATATCTTTACATTTTATATATATACAATTAGCACTCTTTCCAGTTAGTGTGATATTTGGCTTGGATATAAGCATTAAACCAGTATTTTCCATTGTAAGGCATTAGTTATGAAATTGTTAAGTCTACATGACCCATGACTTAGCAATTTCAGTTACAGACAGTACACAGGTTTTCATACATAATAAATATGTATTTTTGGTCATCCCCAAGGTCTAATAAGCATTATTTACTGCTCAGAATTGTATCATATAAAGTAGTTATATCCACAGATTTTGCCAAAGTATGTGTTATATTCTTATTGGATATCATATATAAATAAAATGTTATTGGCTGCTAGATGAGTTGTACCATGGGTCTTATGTAAAAAAAAGTATAAAAGCTGTGTCTGGATATATTTTTGTCAATTCAGTTCAGTAAGTGAGCCAGTAGAAGCCATTTTTGGGTGTTTTGCTACTAATCCAAATGTTTTTGTCTAATAAACTATAATAATGAGAAATTTACCAGAAGTATGAAGTATATGTGAGTATGGGTATTTTTCTACAATAGTAAAAACACCCCAAAGGGTGCTTCAGCACAAAAACTCAAGATGACAGCTTGAATTGATTGAAAGTTTAAAATGCAAAAAAGAAACCGGTCTTGTCAGCTTGAATTACCACCCACTGTGTGTGGCCCAAACTTATGGAGTATATTTTAATACTGTAAGCTACACATGGTGTGGAGAATGTTACATTTATGTGTGGGGGGTGAAGTAGTATATATTTTTGAAAACAGGCATACTTGTTTGCTGTTATTGTTATTCCATAACAAATGCGAGCAGCACAAACATAGTGGCCAGTTATTTGAACTATAAATGGGTGATATGTGTTCTAGAATTACACTCAAGAACAGACAAATTCTTTCCTTCTGGTATCTTTTATAAAACTAGCACGAAACTAAAGTAAAGAGGGAGATAGCAAGGATAGAATAGAAGGGTTTTGGAACTTTCCTGTTGGCTGGCTGTGCGCAGTGGTGGCCATCGGCCACTAGGTGGCACGGCCGAGGTGTCCGTGAATTTCTTGTGGTCTAGGGTTAGGTGTGTTTTGGTTAGGGGTGTTAGGTTGAGGGGTGTTATGGTTAGGGATGTTAGTATTAGAAATTCACGGCCTCCTCGGCCGTGTCACCTAGTGGTCAATGGCCGCCACACAAATATAGAAATCTCTTCAAAGTAAGTACATTTGAGGAGTAGGGAGAGATGGAATTTTTTTTGTAAAAGAGGTAATTTAAAAGACGCATGGTAGCGAAGTATGACGTATTGCACCAACAATGTCTTGTCTATAAACAGAAGTAAAACACATATTAACTGAATAATACACATATTAATGTTATAATCTAGTTTGTATTATTTCATTTACAACCTAAAATGTTTGCTCTTTTTCTCAGTTTTCAAATTTTTAGTAATATCTGGGCACTGATAGTACTACAAGAAAGCAGTAGGTGGCAGCTGAACACACCATATTCTGAATCCCAGTTTATAAACTGACTAAATATGTTCTGTTTCTTTTACTCATGTTGGAATAAGGAAATATAACCGAAGTCAGTATAATTAGTTTATATCCCAATGTAAGTCATTCTTGCCTAACTGGTTTACCAATTTTTTTTTGCAGAATTATTTCATATGAGTGACACATCCTGCCAGAAACAGATCTGCCAGTGAATGAGTAAATTAGTAAACATTGGAGAAATGCATCATCAATGTGTAGTGCTGCAGCACTGGACATTTCACATGCCATATATAGGACATTATTTTTTTAAACATGATCTTTGGTTCACAAGACGATGGATTAAAGTACAAAGAACTTGACACCACTTAACATTTATCAATTGAAACAAAGTGTTTCAATTGATGTCTGCTATGTCTGGTTAACTTAGTCTGACAGCTCAATACAAACCTTTGGCGTTTGAACTGGGGAACCATGGGTTCACGCCGACTAGGAGACTAGTTAAATCCCCTTGGGAGTGAATTGGGTATTGCGGTTGGCTCCTGGAGGTGGTCACTGTACCTGTCTGAAAGGGCTGCTGTCCCTAATATTGTATTACCCCACCCCCTCCATATATTTTAATATAAAAAAATACATAATAAACACAAAAATAACTCGAATATATTGATAACTTAAGGATCCCCATATTATAGGGGTTAATGTTTGGTATGATGATTGTCCATAAGGATGCTCCCATGGTAATGGGTTTATCTTTGGTGCCATGGGGGTCATTGTTAGAGACCCCATGGGGTTAATGGAACCCCTACACCACAGCACAAGGGGAGGGGGGAAGGAAGCCTGATGGAGCCCTGGGTAATGATGGTGGAATCCCGGGGGAAATCAAAGCTCATAGGGGGTAACGTGTATTGAGAAGGGATCCCAGAGGATATCCAGACTTATAGGGGATACCTGTAGGTGGTAGTAGCTCTTTAGTTGTGTCTGATTTGAGCAATCAAGCTTCAAACCTGACACAACTAAGGTGCTAGCTCCTTCAGAGAGTCAGATTTTTAAACATTTTTGTGCCTTTACAGCGGGATGAAAGTACTGGTAGATTTTTTAGTTTTTAATTATGGACACTTGGAGAGTAGACTTCAGCAAGACATCATGTGATTGCGATTTACAAAATAGTTATTGGGCAGGTACTCAGAGCTTAAGATATTAGGGACATGCCAAGCGATTGGATGACATTTCTCGTTGATTAGACTAAAATGTGTGATGTGATAGCTCAGTAGTGTTTCCTCACTCATTTTTTGTTTCCGAGCAGCATAGAATATAGGCCTTGTTCATTACTGCAATAATCCAGTTTCTTTTCCAGCTAATCGTACCTGTTACTTTCTCAGCAGTGTGTGTTGTTGCAAAACTAACGAGCATTCTATTTCAGTTAATAAATGTCATAGCAGTTGTAGATTCCACATTCACACTTTGCATGTAGAAACTTCCCTTCAGTTTAAAATGTTCTGTCACATCAGGAAATGGAACTGCACAAAAACAATGGTAGATCCTACAGCAGCATCATTGTATTAGAACATAATGTATTAGACTATGTATTATTTTATTTTCAATTAAAAAAACATTTTGCATGTTTTCACATGTAGTTTTTCAAAACAGTTTGTTTTACATACTTGATCACAATGTTTCTTAATATAATTAATGTATATATAATTAATGTATATATAATTAATGTATTCTGCATCACTGTAGACATTCCAAAGATCTAATGTCTAATGAGTTTATTTTTATTCCCTTTGTTTCCAGTACAAACCATGTCATAAAATGTATTCCTCACCTTCTAATAGTCCAACAATTTATATTTACAGCTCGGAGATAACTTAAGGCTCCCATAAATAAAGTATTCTATAAAAATTTCAATTACATTTATTAAAATCAGGGATTGAATCGTCAATTCTGAGTTTTCAGTTTGATATAAAACAGTAGTTTTGGCTTGTGTTGTGGACCTTTCATATCAGGTTCATAAATGTTCATATATGCTAGGGTGAGACAGAAACAATGCGCCCTAAGCTCATAAGTAAATCTAGCCCTTGATTTTGGCTGCTGTTGTCTTTTTCTCTAAATGTTTAGATGTATTCCATTGACTCAAAACCGCAATTTACATCTTACAGCCTCCACTCGTAAACCATGCTTTTTTAAGTAGGATTTCAGGGGGCGTGATCACATGATCTGGCAATATTTAAGTAAGCCTGTAATTTACCTATTAGGCACAGCCAATACTAAATGAGACTGTTGTCATGTCATCAGTAAAACATGGAAGTTAGACGTAACCTGCACATTAATGATGGCCAATGATAGCCAATAATTAATATCTGCTGATCGGGCTCGAGATCAAGTAATCTAGCACTCTTTAAAATGCATTAGAGCCTCTGTTCTAGACCGTGTGGGTTTCATAATATGTATTAACCCCTTGAGTCCTGGGATCGATATTACTCAGAAATAACAGTTAAAATAATATTTTGTCGTTGCATACTTGTGAGTTTGAGACTGTTCTGCAATTAATTATAATGTGTTTCTATGCTTTGCAATGCTTTTAAAGTACAGTATGGTGTTTTTAGCTATAATAAGTGTTTGCAAAAGCCCTTGCGAGTATTAGTACTCGTAATATGTTTGACAGAAACTTGATACTTTTTTCAGTTGTGGGTCCGACTTAATTTGCGAGCTAGAGCTACGGGTCTAATAGAATATCGATTTTGTGTAACCTTAATTATTTAGCGCTCATAAAGTTCGAGCTATGCTAAAACCAATGGTGTTCTAAGTCCGAATTTGCGTCTTTGGCTGGCCCGTAGTGATTGTGGGTAACTTGTAATCCGATTGAGAGTAGCTAAAAGAATATGTGGCAATATTAAGAGTGATTTTAAGTGTGTATAAATTTACGATTTGGGCAAAAGAGTAGGGCCCAATGTTTGGATTGACATGAAGGTTGTGGGATACACTCACTGTGGAGTAGTTCAGGTTTTACAGGGCTAGAAAGGGTGAAATGTTGGGGAACATCTCCATTTCTATAATATTCTATGGGCATGTAAAACAGTTCATATATAGTTGACCTTTTTACAAATAATGCTAAAGTTTTTTGTAGGTGTAACGTTGTCATTAAAAGGTGAGTGATTTTTATGAAAACCATGGGATTTACTGTAGTTGAAATTTTTGTTCATTTCCTTTGCAAGTCAAATTATGTATATATAAGCAGTTTGAAAGAGCAGTAACTGAACTTTTGCATTCCATGCATTTAGCATAATCATTTGCTTTGTTACTTACTGCCAATCTAATTGCATTGAATATTATAATTAAGAGTTTATTGTTTATTTGTATATTATTTGTTTATTGTCACTAATTGTTCTTAACTCAAAAATGTTTCCTTAAAATAACTGTACTGTTACACCTTCAAATTTGTATCTGATGACTACATCTTTAAATTATTTGACATATATAAACAGAGTAACAGCAAAACCATACCATGTTAAACATAATATTTACAATCTACTTCATGGACACCAATGGTTGATAATATGATGGGGCTCTTAACCACCTTATCGGTAATCCCGAGAATGGCAATGGGTTAATTTTCATTACCTAAAGTGTCAGCCCGGGCCACGCTCGGGATCACACGTTTTCCTCCTCCGACGCTGACATCACTGCGATCGTAGTGACGCAGGGGGGCGAAGCAAGGCAGTCTGGCCGCGTCAGCACCCCCGAGTGTACTGCTTTAACAGACCGTCAGGGGGTTAAAGGGAAATACTACCTTAATATAAGCTGCTTTTAAGTGTATTCATATAAATATACATTTATGGGGGTACTTACCCTATAGTCAGTACTCAAAAAGAAAAATAAAGGGTGAACTTAATGAAAAAAATAGTTTCAAATGCAAAAACAAAAACTTCCGTTAGTTTTCATATTACTTTCTGCATATGTGGATTGAGAAACAACAATTAACTGATGAAACTTTCACAGTTCAGCTGGGATTCCATCAACTCCTACAGTCTTGTTGTCAACACAGCATCCTAGGGCTCATCTAACTTCACTCTCCAAGACATCTTGTTCCAACTGATTGGGCAAACTCTCGAGATTATCATTGCTGTTAAGATCCTTCCTGTATAGATCTTCTGTATATTCCTGCCTTCCTTCTTCATCCGATCTGCTTCGGTTTAGTAACCACCACCATGTTTGTCTTTTATCACACTCACTTTGGCATGAAATGTTCCTTTGAGATCCCACATTTTCTTGAAGAGTTTTCTTCACTTTCTAATTTTATTATCTTCTTCTAAATCCTTACATTGCTCATTATAGAATGTCTCCTTGTCTCTTCTTGCTATCCTCTGGAATTTTGCATTCAATTGAACAAATCTTTTCCTACCTCCACTACCTTTCACTTTCCTTGGCTACTTTGAAAGCCTCATCAGGTAGTCAGTTTGCCTTCTTAGTTTTCTTTCTTTTGGAGATATTCTTTGTCGTTTTCTAGGCAATGTCACAAACTTCTGTCCAAAGTACTTCATGCGTTCTATCTACTGTCTTTTATCAAGTCCCTTGAATGTATTTTTTTACCTCCACTGCATATTCACTAGAGATATTTATTTTGTATCTGCTTGTTCTGATGATTTTACTTCTGTTCTTCAATTTAAGTCTGAACTTTGCAATAAGTAGTGCATGATCTGAGCCACAGTCAGGACCATATCTTGTTTATGCTGACTGTATAGAGCTCCTCCATCTTTGGCTAAAAAATATATAGTAAATCTAATTTCCATATTGTCCATCTGGTGATGCCCATGTGTAGAGTAATTTCTCAGGCTGATGGAAGATGGTGTTTACTATGACCAGACACTTATTTTGACATAATTCTACTAATCTTTCACCTGCTTCAATTTGTACTTCAAGGACAAACTTGCCCATTATTCCATGTATCTTTTGGTTCCCTACTTTAGCATTGCAATCTCCTATGATTAGAGTAACATCTTTTCTTGGTGTTATATCTATGACGTGTTGAATATCCTCATAGAATAGGATAACTACAGATTCTTCGGCATCCATGTTTGGAGAGTAGACTTGGGTCACTGTGATGTTAAATTTGAATTGAAGTCAATCTGTCATGTATTGGGTTCTAACCGAGCACTGCTTTTGCAACCTTTTAATTATGAGTGTTACTCCATTTCTGCTGCGACATTCTTGACCACAGTAGAAGATCTGCTAGTTGTCTGATATGAAATATTTAATTCCAGTCCATTTGAGTTCATGCATTCCCAGGATATCAATGTTAAATCTTTCATCTCTTGTTTGACCACATCAAGTTGTCTTGGTTCATAGTTCTAATGTTCCCAGTTCCTATGCTGCATTGTTCTTTGCAGCATTGGGCTTTCCTTTCCCCTCCAGACACATCTGCAGCAGGGAGTCCTGACTTTGGACCAACTGCTTCATTAGCTCTGGTTCTACTCATACACACCCTCTTCCCCAGTAATGTGGTAGGCACCTTCTGACCTGAGGAGGTTTATCTTTCAGGTGCCATATCATTATGTCTCAGGTTGTGCTTATCCATAAGGTTATGTGGGTTGCCAGTTCCTTCTCCAGTGGACTGTAATCTGTCTAACGTGACTGCTATGACCTCCCATCTTGGGTTATATAGCTCACAACTTCACTGAAGTACACAAGCCCCTCCCCCACAACAAGGTAGCGATCCATAAGGAGGACACCCAGTTTAGCCAGTCTAAATGTGGTGTACTTAGATGACTTGAAAAAGGTGAGTTGTTTTCTTAACTGTGTTCGAGGACTACCCCGAAGGGTATATGTTTCTAAACTACCAAAGGCTATCCTCTTTACTCCAGCTAATTTACAGAGAAAACAATGTCTTCAACAGTGAGGCATAAGATCATGTGTCAGCTGAAGAGGCCATGGGACATAGGCTGCTGCTCTGCTGTCAGGGCTGGCATTGCAGGGACTAATAGGAGTCATATGAAGACCTAGTTTACCAGTTTCTCTAAATAAAAGGAGTGATTCTGAACTGTGATGAGTAATACTACCTCATTACTAAAGGAACTTCCCACTATATGCTTTTTAGAATGAGATGGACTACCGTTGAATAACAAAACATACAAACCAGTTTCTAAATGGATGGGGGGGAAAAATTCTGCCCAAACTATCTGCAATTAACAAATGGATCTGGTCTTCTCTCACGACTGGACTGGATGAAACAACATAAAGAACACAAGTGTGCTATTGATCACATAATTTTTCACACAGAGGCATTTACTGTTTGGTATCAGAGAGCTGCAGTCATCTTTCTTTTTTGTGTTTTTGGTTACACAAGAGAAAAGTTCATATTCCTTTAAATAGATTAAACACATATTTACCGTATTTATCGGCGTATAACACGCAACGGCGAATAACACGCACCTCATTTTAAGAAGGAAATTTCAGGAACAAAACCTTAAATTTCAAATAAAGAACTTTGAAGCAAAATAAGGGTAGATCAGAACTTTTTTTTATTAATATTATTAACACTTATAAGGTAAATAACGTAAAATGACAGTAAAAGCAACGGTTTTAACAAAAGTTTACTCAGAAATCGCTGCTCCTCCTCAACCCCCTCCTCAACCACCCTCCTCATCCTCAACCTCCATCCTCATCCTCCCTCCTCAACCCCCTCATCCTCAACCCCCTCCTCAAACCCCCTCCTCAACCCTCCATCCTCATCCTCCTTCCTCAACCCCCCTCCTCGTCCTCAACCCCCCTCCTCATCCTCAACCTCCCTCCTCATCCTCAACCCCCCATCCTCAACCCCCCTCCTCAACCCCCCTCCTCATCCTCAACCCCCCTCCTCATCCTCAACCCCCTCCTCAACCCCCCTCCTCAACCTAAACCCCCCTCCTCAACTCCCCTCCTCAACCTAAACCCCCCTCATCCTCTACCTCCCTCCTCATCCTCAACCCCCTACTCAAACCCCCTCCTCAACCCCCCATCCTCATCCTCCTTCCTCAACCCCCTCCTCAACCTCAACCCCCCTCCTCAACCTCAACCCCCCTCCTCATCCTTAACCTCCCTCCTCAACCCCCCCATCCTCAACCCCCCATCCTCAACCTAAACCCCCTCTTCAACCCCCCCTCCTCAACCCCCCCATCCTCAACCCCCCTCCTCAACCCCCCATCCTGCCGGCACCCGGTATATGCTAATGGCGTGGCGCTCATGTGACGTCATATGAGCGCCGGGTCAAGAAGGAGCGTAGGCCGGAGCAGAAGCAGGTAAGTGAGGGGAAAGGGAGAGGGGGAGGTATTTAGGGGGGTTTAGGTTAAGGAGGGGGGTTTAGGTTGAGGAGGGGGGTTTAGGTTGAAGAGGGGGGGTGAGGATGAGGAGGGGGGAGGGAATATCGGCGTATAACACACACCTATCATTTGCCCCCTATTTTCAGGGAGAAAAAGTGCGTGTTATACGCCGATAAATACAGTATATGTTGATTTTTATTAAACACTAACATATTCCAGGACACACCATTGAGATTATACCAAATTGACATCAATAATATCAAAACTGGATGTTCTTTGATGATTAATACCATTGTGTCCTCCACTTCATTTACATAGTTAAATTGTATGTAAGTGCCCATCCATCCCTATTATAACTACCTGCCCCAAACTACTGTATGCCCCACTTCACTTGCCACATGACAAATCACTTGACTCCCACATATTTTGTCTCAGTCATTTATATACTACACTGTAAGATCACAAACATGTACACTTATGTGTATTCAAGTAATTATGTTCGATCTTTTAAAGCATCTTGGGTAAGTCAGTTGTATAACAGCCCTATTAAATTCCCCCCAATGTGAAAACCTGTAGCCAAAAACAGAGCCTGCTAGACTTGCGGCTATTAAAGTGGCCTTGTACAGCTACCCGCAAATGATCTGCGGGTTACATGCGGGAAAAACCCCTACGGGCTGTCGAAAACGGAACTCCGCAGCCACAAAGCCTTTGATCTGTAAAGCCTGTAAATGTTACTTTGCAAATCGCTATTCAATCCACTGGCGTTCAAACCTGTAACCCGCAAATGGAGCCAAAGGAGATAAAGGGAGATAAAGTCCTATCCGTAGCACTGTAAATGCAAATATCAACACAATACTGTACTTAAAATTAAAAGGAAAGTGATGTTAGGTATTAAAATTAATAGCACAAAATTCTACGACTTGGAATTTAGTATGGCCCTAAGTGTTTATACATGTAAATAAATACCATGCTTAGATGAGGCCAACAATGCAGTTTGGGTTGCAGACATTCAGACTGTGGACAGATGTTGTGCAGTTAAATATTTTAGCATATCACAGAGTTGTAATTTATCCAGTGAGCAATGATGGTGTTAGAGTGCTGATGCCACCCTGAAACATTTCACTTCCATATACTTTTTTGAGTTACATTCTAAATTCTCATCCATTCTTCTGCCCTAGTTTTGCTGCATTCATAATTAACTGTGATATTTATATTAATATGTTTAAATGAGATGAAGACATTTCTCATCACATATGATGTCACACTAGGAAAAGTGGTATGATAATCATGAATAGTTAAATATTAATGTGTGATTTTCCCTGAGTGAAGAGGGAGAGAGAGAAAGGGACAGGGACAGAGATAACAGAGCACAGAGAGAGGGTACAAAGAGAGACAGAGGGCCCAGAGGGTGAGGGTGCACAAAGAAAGACAGCACAGAGAGAGACAACAAAGAGAGATGGTGCACAGAGAGAGGGAGAGGGTGCCCAAAGAAAGACAGCACAGAGAGAGGGCGCACAGAGAGAGGGTGAGGGCGCACAAAGAAAAGCAGCAGAGAGAGAGAGAGAGACAGAACAAATAATTGAACATAACATGATACTGGCAAGTTACTAGTAGATAAATATTAATGTGTTATTTTTCCTGAGCCCTGTACTATGATAGACATTACCTAAACCAGTTCAACTGAAATGTTGCAGAATTTGATCCTTAATCACATTTTAAGTGATCCAGAAATAATCATTCCTGTAAAATGGTCAGGTTTAAACAATGGTATTTGTTAGGGAAAAGTGTGCGATCATTAACACATGGATAAAGCTGTACACAATAAACTTTGAAATAAATGTATATTAAATATATAATTATCCAAATTATTATTTTGCAAAGTATCACTCAAAACACATAGTACATTATTTGCAATCAGTTATGATGTTATGGTAGTAAAAAAACAGGCATCTCAAACCCTTCATTGTATTAAAATAACTGTATTTCCTGGTAGCCTTGCAAGTCCTCTCCATTAGTGTGTTATAGGTGTACTGTATGTAAAACTAGCCTTGATCACCATCACAATATGCGCTAAGAATATTTTTCCACTAAGCACAATGCTAAGCACTTATTGACAATCACAATATGAAAAGGGCAAAGGGCTTATTCCCATAATTACAACTCATTTTATAACAGTATGATAAACTTGGGTTGTGATTAAAATGTTTTGATCTTTGTATTATTGTATTGTATGCCGTATTCGCCAACTGTTCTTAACCTGTATTATATGCTGCATTCAAAAACTATTTCTAACAAGTGGCTCCTATTAAAATAATAATCTGTAGGCAAGTGAAGATTAGCATACAATTATAATCATATTAAGAACATTTTAATCACAAATCACAGCAATTATACAGTTATAGCACATCAATGTACAGTAGTTGCGCCTACACAATAACAATTACTCATTGCTCATGGGCCACTACAATCCCTACAGCAGCCAAGAAAGAAGGTGGGTGGAGAGTTAGTGCAAGCATCCTGACCTCATCGGAATAAAATTATCTCAGTGAATAAATACAATCAATGGTGCCAATATGAAGAGCAGTGATAGGCACTGATCTATAGTAATCCGTCTTGACATTCCTAGTAAATCTACTGCAATATATGATACAGTATATACTAATAATAATATAACTCATCTCTACAACTGGAAAATTAAAAAAATAAATGTAAGGAAGTAATTGGTAAACTGAACTATGTTAAAGGTGTAGGGAAGTTTGCCTGTTTTTAGCTTTTTTTAAAAATCTAACAAGTACTGCTTATTTAAGAAACACATATTACTTTGACTCATTCTATACAGATACAGATTTATTTTATTAAAAATGGTTTCCATATTGCAAAAATGTTATAGCTACCTCTGATTGGATACAATGAACTATACATTTTATGCTAATTTAGCTTGGATTTTCATGGGCGTTCCTTCTCAAAATCAACTGCCAGGAAAGTGACAAACTTTGCAACCTTTAGGGTAAATTTATTAGTGTTTATTTTGGGATATTTTTGATGGAATAAATGTTTCCATACACTACTAATTATCCTTTATTGGATGCATTCATAATGTAATTAAATATTTTAGCACATCACAGAATTGTAATTTACCCAATGAGCAAGGATGGTGCTAGAATACTGATGCCACCCTGAAACATTTCACTTCCATATACTTATATGCGGTACTAGGTACATTTTAAATGCCCATCCCTCCTTCTGTGCTACTATACTATAAAGGCTAATGTTGCTTATTCTCCTCTACCAGATGCATTTGTAATCCATGAGACTTTTATATACATTTAATGTATTCTTTGTACATGTCATCTTCCCCAGGTATGACTGTGCAATTATTTGGGCCCTCTAGAGCAACACACCTATGCCAGCTTTCTCTTAAGCATTGCAGTTTAGCTCCTCTTCTTCCCTTTACATTCCTCTCTCTGATTTTTCATCACCTGTGTTTTTATCATCCTAACTGCTGCATAAATTTCCCTTACTGCCTTAGTTCTACAACCCTTATCTTATCATTTGGATTCCGCTCAGTTCTCCAACTGCAGGGTAGCACTCAAGTGCACTCATTGAAACACCATTCTGAACCTTGAGGTTAAAGGCATATCTAGGTTTCCGGGATTATGAATGCATCTGATAGAAAATAATCAGTAATGCATGCAAATATTTTTTGCATGAAAAAATACCAAAATAAATATTTACAAACTCAACCTGATGTTTGCTAAATCTTTCAGTCTGCAAGCAGCAGCTTTTGTTAGACAACCTTGAAAATCCCTGCTAAGATCAGCATACACTTCATAATTGTGTTGTGGGGTTTGAGGGTAAAAAGAATACCACACCCATCTATTGTTTACATTACATGGTTGTCCATGGGTCTTGCTATTGTAAACATACACAAACACTTATAGTATATTCTTCTAATGTGAGGGGTTAAATCATTTTCCTTTGTACAAATTACATTTCTGAGTCTATTACACAAATAGAATCAAGATTTGGCTAGGCTAAGTAACAAATATTTTCACATGGGTAAGAACTCTTCCTAACAATCCAATAACACAAAGAGAGATTACTTTGGACTATTTTGAGAAGGGATCCTGAAAATGGGAGAGGTGTTATCCTGACATTCTATACATGGTATGCATAAAATGGTTTTAACTATCTAATTTGTAGTAGAGTTAAAAATAGCCCAATATACCACAGTCCTTCTGTTACCCTTTTGGGAGTGGTCACAGAACCCAGACTAATTAGCACCTGCATTCCGGACTGTAGATGTTAATTAATATATTTCAATCTGTGCCCATATTCCCTACAACAGTCTGATTAACTTTATTCAATAATGTAACCATTTAACTCCGTTACAAAACCAATTATTAAAAACACATATACAACAAACCATACTTAGCAATTCTCAACATATATAATCTTGTATCACCCAATCAACAAAACTGTCTTACATCATTATTGATTGAATTGACTGATTTGATCAATTAAATTAAATTTAATCAATTCTGATGTAAGACCAGTAACTAAATAATAGCTTGCCAATACCTAAATACAAAGGTTATTTAGCTTTCCATCTCTCATACAATATTACCAAATTTGATTCATATTGCTTCAATATATATTTCTATATTCTAACTGCCATATAAATTGATATACCATATCTTACTGCTTTCATTGAGTGTGTATATATATATATATATTAATAATGAGTATTGCAATATAAATTGATATCTTTTGTATTGGACAAACGTCTTATTTATAATGACGAGCTTTCGAGAGGCTCAACCTCTCTTTATTAAGTCTCACGCAATACTAACATGAGATTGAACCCTCAGTTTGAATAATAACAGCAGATGCAGATAGAGTTGAGACAGCATCTGGCATAATAAGGTAAATACATATATGGGGAATAAACACAACATAGTAAAGGGAACATATATACACATGTACATCAATATATACATGAAAAAACAGAGCACCATAGTCCACAGTGATATATTTCCTGCTGGACAAACACCTCACTAAGAGTACTAAGTCTGTTATGGTATAAGTGGAAAAAATCACATACAATTCTGATAATGTGTTAGAAAACGCAAGTCCATATTAAGGCCTGTATTTTTAGTGTTGAAGAATGTGATCATCTTTATTTCAAATGCTTTTCTCTCTTGGATGTTTTTACATTTTCCTCTGAGTATTTTGACTTTTAAGTTTTGGATGGAGTGAATATTCTGGCTAAAATGGTGTCCCACTGGGCTACAATAACTGTTTTCATTATGTTTTCTTATTGAATACCTGTGTAAATTCATCCTTAAATGCATTTTTTGGCCGGTTTCAATGTAACAGTCTGTGTCACATAAAGTACATTGTATTATATAAACCACATTGGACGATGTACATAAATACGATCCTTTGATGTTATAGGTGTTGTTGTTATGTGTGGCTGTATCATCATTACAAATGTGTTGGCATAATTTACAGGCACCTTTGTTACAAGATTTAGTTCCATTTTTTGTATTCAGTTGTTCATTGGCCAATTTTCAGCTGACAAGTTTTTGTTTCAGGTTTGGTGGTTGTTAAAATACAAGGATGGGAGATTTTGGGAATATATATTTTCATTCCATATCTACAATTAGTAATGGTTGTAAATCTTTGATTATTTTCCGATTTTTCTCTAAAATTGGATGGTATGTGGTCACTAGAGGTATACGTGAAGTAGTTTCTTTTGTTTTGTACTTTAATAGGTTTTCACAGGGTATTTTGATGGCAGTGGTTATTTTATGGGTAATAATACAGGCTTTGTACCCCTTTTGTTTGAAAGATTCAGACAGTGTTTTTAAATTTTCATCACGGTCTCCAGTGTTTGAGCAAATCCAATGTTATATATATATAATATATAACAAATAGACAGCTGATTATTTATGCATATCATTTCTGTATTGCACTAACCAAATATAGACAGACTGTAAACCAAACTTTATAAGATCATATACACTGTTTATATACGCCTATATTGAATTAACCAAATATAGATTGTATTAAAATAAATTGTTAATCCACATTTGATAAGTTTGTATAAACTGCGTATTGATCTCTGTATTGATCTAAACAAATATAAAGTGAGTTAACCAATCATCCAAAATAGATTGTTATACACGTCATATAGATTGTATATTATGATCTAACTAAATATAAAAGCTTACAAGTGTAAACACCTATTATTGTTTATCTTTGATATTTACTGCTATACCAATAAAAGCTGCACACAGTGTATACTTGTCGATAACTTGAACTTAATTAATCTATACACTGTAATATTTTAAGAAACTATATTAATCTATTCAGTGTAATATTCATGTCATGTCAATTGCATGACAATTCATTTTGGCCAATCAGGAGAAAGCAGAGGTTAGCTGATACATTTGTATCATTCTCTGGGGTTCCTGTGTTGCAAAGTAGCCTGGGATATGTAGTATCTTCTCTCTCTCGCCATGTGCTCTGATTCAGCTTTGAGCTTAGACCCCATCCAACCATGTGATTCCATCCAGCAGCAGTTACTGGTATCTACCGGAAAGGTTAAAGTCTGTACCTGGCTGCCTTTCCTGTGTGTACTTGGCCATCTAAGCTCCCTGTGGGTGTGCAAAGCTGGATTTTACTTTCCTGCCTGTAACTTCGTAAGTACACTGAACCATTTTATATAACACATCTTTTTCTGATAATCACTGCCTGTTTCTTATCAAACATTTGAAACCCAGGAAACTTATATATACCTTTAAACACTTTGTAATGTCCTGGGATGTTAGCTATCTCCTACCGTAGTTACTAAACATGCACAAACCTGTTCAGTTTTAGAATGTATGTACGGTCCTCCTTTTCCATTTCTGTTCTACTTTCTGTTCATCAGTTCTCCAAATACAAGCAGCTTCTGAGTGTGTCAATCCCCCACTTACATTGAGTTGCCATAGCAATGGATGTATAAAATCTGTGTAGTACTTTATGTACCAACAGTAACTCATAGCAGATTTAAACAGAAGTAAATAAAAGCTGTGAAACCAAATATCACTTTATTTTATAAAGTATACATTTTATTTTTTTTATAAAGAAATACATAAGTTCATATGTGCGTTTAACAGAATTGCCAAACAAGTGCTACATCCAGGCTCTGCAGTAAACGTGGGGAAAATGAATCAACACAAATGAGAGTATGTTTGGTGCAATGCCCTATTTGTTTGCTCATGGTTGTATCAAATATAAAAAGCTAGATCAGTTAAGAGTTTTCAGAATTGCTAATTCTATCCATTGGTGGATAAATAGTTTTAATGTTAGGAAATTAATCACATAAATATTTAAAGGGGCACTGTACAATGCAATAAAGTATTTGACTGAGAGCATAATAAAGCAAGGAAAAAAACATAAAGTTTGTTTTTAATATGAAAAAATAAAAATGTTGATGCCTCTACTCCATGATACGTAGGTGGTTGTTGTATGTGTGAGAGGGGCGTTTACATTTCAGTTGACGCATCTTCCTGCTTCAGGGCCAGTAAGGGGAAAGGAGTCTATTGTTACTTTCAGTCATATCCAATTATTTAACAAAGGCTCTCTGATCCCTCTTTTCTCACCCCTCCCTCAAAAAACAAGCAACACCTCATGATCCAGCTCTCAGGAAGTGATGTTCCAGACACAAAATTGATCCCTCTACACATAAACAGAATGTTCAAAACTTTTTTCCCAATAAGTCCACACAGCTGCTAATAATGTATTTTGTTTGGGACATACTTAACAAGCTAATGCCCTTTTTCTTGAACTAGAGTGGTCCTTTAAATGGGCTAAGTTATCACTTTATAAGTGATAAAAAATGGGAAGAGTATGTTCAAGTATATTAAAATGTTATGTTTTATGGAAATTCTTATTTTTGTGCAGGGAGCTGCATTTTTTGTAGTTCTAGTTTATCACTGGTATATAATCCAAAAACATGGCTTCTTCATATATTGCAGACTTATTTCTGATATTGACAAAGAATGGGTAGCCACAATGACAGTGTTATCCGATACATGCAACAGTAAACATAGAGGAGTATTTTCATTGTAAAGAAAAAATAGTTCACAACAGATGGGTAGCATATGTTTGGTAGAACTTAGAGGTCTTGTATAGTCTATAAATAAATTAGTCAGGTCTGGGGCCTGACCAAGGTTGTGATTTCACTAATGACAAATAAGCTACCCACTGTTCTATCCTCCATAGCCATGTAAGAACAGAGTGTATAATTTGGGAAATATCCATGCTACTTGAATATCAAAATGTAAGCTTCCGGCTCAAATAAATATCAGCAAATTGAAGTGAAAATGAATATTTCAATATAACTGCACATACCTATCCCATTATGTGTCACACCCCTGGTGTTGATGTCCATCTAATACAGATTTTAGGTTCTGACATATACAGGAAACATACTACAGCGAAAATGAGACATGTTTCTACATAAGGAATCTGCAAAACATTGAAATGCAATGTGTTCACAGTATCAAGGGGTTAAACCAAAGTCTGATTTGTACAAACCAACAGCAACTGAGTTGTAAATGATAATGCACTAAAAGAAAAGCATAAATGAAACCCATAATTTCCAAACACATTTGATGTTTTCATCCCACACAGATGTATGCTGTTACATGAGCACAGTCACTCCCTCAGCGCTTAATAGTTTGTAATAATGGAGTAGTTCAGTGGAATTAAACTTTAAAGAATTTCACTATTGATTTGAGTGATCTTTTAATTAGTCCTTGTTACTGCAAAATGGGAAAATCTAAGAAAAATAACTATGTTACTTTCATGAATCTTTGATTATTTCCTTAAAATTCTACAGATGTAGACTATATGAGAGCCTTCAAAGGGGCAAGAGAAGGCAGTGAACTGTTGTCTTTGATAGCTTCATACTAACCAAAGAGTGCTTCACTAGCTATGTTCCTCTTATATAGCCATCGAAGACACGAGCAAATCACTGAGCAACCAAATGGATCTAGGGGTGTATATATATATATATATATATATATATATATATATATATATATATATATATATATATATATTATTATTATTCAGTGAAACTCACATTTTTAATGGATTTTCAAAAATTTAAATTAAAAACTTTGTCAAAGAAAATCTTTTTTTTATAATAATATTCTTTTGATTTTTTCTGGGTGGAGGTGGTTATTTAATTGTTCTCCAGCAGAACACTGACATATCTGAAGCCTTTGAATTTAAGTTGAAAAAGTGTTTGTTTACTTATTTCTTTTGTACTTTTACATATGTACAAAAATCAAACATTATATTATAGTTTTAACATCACTCTATGTGAAGACTGATCTGAGAGATGGACAGGGCTTGTGCAAATCATTTTTTTTTTTAAACTTTTTGCAAACTCTTAATGTTCAAACTATTCAGAATTTTTGGTTTGGAGGGAATATTCTGTACTCAAACAGTTTTCGACTCCAGTAGATAAAACTCAATATTTTGGATGATGCATACAGCTTTTTTTACTTCGAGGGACAGGGATAATAGATTTGATGCAAAGTTCAAACAAGGTCTATTAAGTGGTTTAAACATAGAGAAGAAATATCATGAAACCACCTGGTTATAATACAAGGATAAATAACATACATAAATAATTTTCTCCTTTGACTTATCCAGTGTCTACTCAAATACAACACCTATCATAATTTGACACAGATGATACATTTACAATAAAGCATGAAATAAAAATGAAAATAATTCTCAAACATTACCATATATTACCAAAACTTAGTAGTATTAAAGGTAAACAAAAAGATGCCGAACATGGGAATGTAATAGTTTGAGCCACAATGTTATTGATAAACCTCTGTTGAAAGGTCAATACTTTTGAAGGGATATATACGAATGGGTAAAGCTTTGGATATTTCTGGAAAAATCAAATCATAGTTCTTATGCCACATTGGATAACACAGGGACAAATTCAGACATCTCAAACACATTAACCCTTTAGTATATTTGCCCCCTGATTTTATAATCTGATTGTGTGTAGTGCTCATTCAAATATATATATTTTAAGCATTTCATCACGTCCCTTTACTTGCAGTATAATAGTCAATACGATAAACTATATTCAACATACAATTACTCAGATGTAAATGAGCAGATTCTCAAGAGAAGCAAAGAATTCGGTTTCTGCCACAGATAACATTTCCATTTGTTTTCTAAAGCCAACTTTAAATCCAATATAGGTGATATTTTAAAAGGGTACATGGAATGTTGCCTTGCAAAATTATGAGAGAGCGCTATTAGTCTTTCTCTATGAGTCAATAAGACGGCATACAATCGACATGGCTCTATTCCCATTCTTGCAGGCATTTTTTTTACTATAAATGGATGCTCACTTAGGCCCTCATTCAATTGGCCAATTGAATAGTGGTCTAAATAAGCACATAACATATTTTTTTAAAGAAATTTTTAGTTAGTAAACATCTATCCAAAAGCAAGGTTTTCACTAACTAAAAACTTATTTAAAAAAAATATGTTATGTGCTTATTTAGAGCACTATTCAATTGGCCAAATCACAATTAAATAAGGCCCTATAAAAGGTAAAGCATATTATGCAAGCACCTAACTTTCTCTATTCTATGAGTGGTCTAGTCTCCCGGGCATGTAATCATTCTCAGTTGTACTGAATGTAGGAGAGCTCTTTGCTTTGGCAGGGAGACATTGGGGATATTCAATCCGCACTGTCGGGCTTAGTGCAGTGATGGGCAGCGCTTCAACAGGCTCTATTTGCTACAAATTGTTGTTGCAGTCATTTACATGTATTCAGCTCATAATTTAGTGAATCTTCTAGTATGTTGTTGGGATTGTGCCCTAATAAAGTGTATGCCACCTCACTGATATTGCAGCCCTTTTAAATCATTTCTGCAGCACATTGTGAAACAATGAGAGCAGGTTGTGGATAACATTGTGTGTGGAGCACAAATAGGTACTCCATTTGCCTCATTGATAATGTTTTGGTAAAGGATCCATGGGGTGAGAATTCGCTTTCCATTTTTTTTAATGGAAACCAGACATCTGTACTTAATCACATTGCGCAACATATTCCTTGGTTAACACTAATAATTTGAACTGTGAAGCTCCATTTGTTTATGTTGCTTGTCATGTAATAATGGGATATATTCATCAAACCTTTGCTAACGATTATATTACACTGTGTGGTAAATGAAAATAACATCTTAATATAGCCATTTTAGCTAAAAAATACTTTCTTATTGCATCATTTTCACTAACTTCAAAATATCAGTGGGATTATCATCACCAACCTCAAATCATATAGAATTCTGCAAATTAATTAACTGTACAACCTCGCTGTTTTGGGTGCCATTACATATTGTTTGATAGCCACAAAGACTGAGGGAAGTCATAATGTTCAGGTACCACATTTGTAGCCTTATACCCTAATAATCCTACAATAACATATCAGGGTCTACAAATATTCTTATGGGATACTTTTTTTCTTTTAGACATATCTCATCAGTTAATAAAATATAAGTGGTTCTTTGAGACTATATTTTATTAATTCTTCCATAGAAAGCAGTCAGAGAACACTTTGAAGCCCATGCAATGCTTAGCGGATCTTGTCCAAAAGTGGTTTAACTAATATGTATATTTCTACTAATTCATTTTGAAGCAGTACATACACAGCAACCAAAGACAAAATAAATTGACATTATATACACATATTTATTAATTTTAGATTTTAAATTGTAACTAGATTATTTACATAGGCTGAAAAGAAGTGTCTTGATAGCTTGATAAACAAATATGTATTGAGAAAAGCGGTGGGTGTTTTCGATAATAGTCTTTTTCTCCAACATTTCTGTTCCCAATTAACTACCGGAGGGATATACACATAATTTCATCTCTCTCTAATATTAACATATACATGCCCTGGGATACAGAATATAAAATAAAAATGGCTTCCAAAACTGAGATTATTGTAAAATTTCAAATCTTTTCTTCATGAATTCTTGAGATCTAGTCCTTAAAACTGGATAGTCTTAGCAGGCCTGTAAAGTCAAGTTTCCCTTCAAACGGGAGCTATCTTTGGTGATCACAGCTGTACCATCATATGTAATTACAGGAGCATGTTTCAAAGCTGTTGGTTTATATGCAATTATGAAAAAACTCCTCCATGCTTTCATGATAAGGAAAGGAAATTATATATGTATATAGATATACAAAGCTTTAGTTTCTTACCGTGTCTGGTAAAAGATTAATTGAATTTAAAAGCCAAAATTATTATAGAACAGAGAAAGGCATTTAATGATAAGCCAATGTGAATATATATATTCAAACTGATTTATTTTTATTTTTTAAATATAATACAAAAACAAACGAGTGCTGGATACACGCAGCTAGTTCTTATCTGGTTATATACTATCCTACAAAAATATTTATGGTCATTAATTAAGATGCAATCCCTTTAAGAATCGGAAACCTCGCTGTTCTGGGACATTGTAATTCCAATATTCTATCATTCATTAAAATTATGAGTTAAACATTGCAAAAATATTTTGTATGATAAATTAACTTTTTCTAGCATTTTAAAAATACATTAATGCAAGATCGGAATATAACTGTTTTATTTTTTTTTTGTATTCTGTGCTCTTACATGATACAGAGGGAATGGGAGCCCTGGGAATCAGTTTAATCTGTTAGTTTACTATCCTTTGAAGTATAAAACTAGCCAAGCATTCACAGATTAAGAGATTTAGTGGGGTATTAGAAAACAAATCCCCACAGACTGTTACAATTCACCTGTCAGGCTAATGTGGAACAAACACATTGCTTTTATCTACTTCTGTGTTGCTTTATTTGTTTTTGTAGCTTACTAAAAATTATTTTTCATGTAAAAAAAAATTAAAATATGATCTTAGAAAATAAACTACTTTAATTATCAAGCCATATTTGTTTTAAAATTCAGTAATACATTCTGTCAATGGCTGCTTTCAAAATCTTTTCTCTATCCTATTAGAATTTTTAACTTTTACTATTCTTATTTGCACAAGTTTATACAGCTGAATTAAGGTCATATCGGGCTGCTAATGGTCAGGTCTTTACAAACTACAGATCAAGATTCCTCTTCAGGCCTATAAAAGGGCTTTTTAAAATGATTAACCTACTTCTTGTCCTAAATGGTAACCAGACATCTGCTGTGATGTCCAGAATTACAAGTTCCCAGCCCTGTCACATCTCATTCTAACCTACATGATCGCATGGATATATTCCAAATAAAGTCACAGTTACCACAAAAAATGTTCCCAAATATGGTTTGCAACAGAGGTATGCCCCAGGCCAAAATATTTCCAGTTCAGCTCAGGAATATTAAGGAAGTGGCACCGCAGTATTTCCTTTGTCTGTTGAAGAATCTGCAAGTCAGCGAACAATTCAAAGTAAAAGTAAAATTCCCATCAAAACTCTGAAAGAACTAATCAACTGTGTGAACCGATGTGCAAAGAATTTCCAACACTAAGTATTCTGATAAATATTGCTAAGGATAGAAGTGACTTTCATATATTAAATACACAGAACAACCCGCATTCAACCGCTTAGCAACTGAAGATGCATTCATTGAAATGGAAAAGAATGAGTCCAGTCATAAAATGTGTAGGACATTTAGCATATGTTACATTAATGCAAAGACACAGTGGTTGGTCAATTCAAGTGCACACACCACAGTGAGAGCTGGAATCATGTTTGTTTTTTTAAGGAACATACTGTGACTTTGTGTACACCAACAGTAATGATGAGATATGGCTTTCTTGACAAGGACAGATAAATTAAACCTATTATAAATGATATTTATAAAAATACAATAATAAGAGTTAGCTGTATGATGTAACCTGAGATCAGTTTTTGTAGTTTTGACGAGTCCTGTTGGTACTTTCATTGGTTGTAGTCATTTATTTACGGTCTTCCATTTTATTCATCTATAGAAGATAATGTTAAAAATCTTCAGAAAACTGAAGTTGATAAAAGGACCCGTTCAAGAACTAAAGTTCAGTTCAATGTACAGTATATATTTTCCAAAATTTTAGGATTGCTTATTTCCTGTTTAGAATCAATGCACTCGCACAAGGTTTTGAGTTCTCCCTGGTAAAGGCATGATTCAATGATTCAGGAGTCACCATATAAAACTCTTTCCATCTCCTGTGGGGAGGGTTTAGATACCATACTTCTAAATGACACCTTTCTGTAGACATTTTGGTTTTCGGAAACACAACCAGCAAGTCAAAAGGATAAAGACTAATAAAAGAGAGAAGAACACCATGAGCCCAACATAACTACCATGGGACAATGGGGGAGAAGAAGGCAGCTCGGCTGGAATCATGTTGGTCAGATTTAGCATGTAT
Source organism: Discoglossus pictus (assembly GCA_027410445.1). Classification (NCBI taxonomy): domain Eukaryota; kingdom Metazoa; phylum Chordata; class Amphibia; order Anura; family Alytidae; genus Discoglossus; species Discoglossus pictus. The sequence goes on from CM050171.1 coordinate 93,204,886, forward strand.
CCAAGAGTCCATCCAGCATCACTGCCACTGATCTAGAGTAGTAAAATAAAAAAATAAAAAAACAGACCTTAATGCACAAAACTAAATATATATGATATACTGCAACATCTGACTTTTCCATATGTGAAAAGGGCTCCAAATTATATACAAAGAATTATCGCATAATCAACAAATATACATAAGTTTAAAAAATATCAGTCTTACATGGAGAATAATTAGGCAGACAAAATATAAAAAGCTAAGTAATTAATACAAAAAATGGCGCCCCCTCCAGATGCTTAAAACATCTATACTTCGTTGAATATTGCATGTATGAGAGGGATGTTTACATTTCTCTTCGAGTGGGGCTTGCAAATGTTGTTGTGACTAGCTCGCTTCTGAAAATGTGGGGGAAATGGGTAGGTATCAAATACCAAAACCAATAATTTAACAAATTCCCCATAGCTCTGTCTTCTCAATTACTCCTCCCTACTATTCCGCAGATAAGAATTTGCCTTCAGTCTTCATGCTACCAGGAAGTAAGGCATGATGAAAATTTCTATACAAAAATACAGTTTTCAAATATTAAGATTTTCTATAAGATGGTTTTAGGTTCATAAGATGGTTTTTAGGTTGAACAGCTGCTAATTTTGTTAGACGAAAGGGTCATACTGAGTGATACGGAGATTGTAAGGCCGTGAATCACAACAAATATATTTATTTGATTTACATTTGTTTGTCAAATTTACATTAGGTTGTTTGACTTACAGTATTTCACCCCCTCTTATCTTAAACCAATTATAGCAGCAGCTATGGTAATTTGGCTATAATAATACCATATGGATGGTGTCATACATTAAGCACTTTTGATGCTCTTATCACTGAAAATAAATATATTTTCCCAGATGCTACTTTCTTCAACTGTCCTGAACTTTACCTTTTCTTGGTATGATACAAGAATTAAATCATATGAATCCTATCAGATCAATAAGGACTAAAAGATTATTCTGGTATGCAACTTGATAGTCGAGAGATTATGTGAGTTAGAGCCAACTATCACAAAACAATAATGTTGCAATTACCTTTCCTAAAAAGCTGATATCGTTCCAGTTATCTGAGGTAAATCCATATCCAAGTTCAAGAAGAGATAGGATATATATTCCCGAAAAACAATATTCACTTAGGTACTTCTCCTTGGTTTTTGGAGATTCACTCTTGACCTTGGCAGCAAGAAAATAAAGTTTAACATTGTGATAAGAAAATGTATTACCATTCCTTAAGCAGCAAAATTCAGGGTCAAATCTTTTAAACGAAAGTACTACATGCAGAATACATTACACTTGTATTATTACACAGTATAAATCAATGGCAGGCTATGTATGGTCTCAGATGTCATTAAAATTAGCCCTTAAACACCTCCCAGCTTGACCACAGGTGGGTTAATCAAGATGACAAAGAAAATTATTAATTCACCTATGCTTGATCAGGAGTATTAAAATCCTGATGAGACCATGCCTGTTGTAAGTATAAAAAGCTGTATCTGTTTGTATTATTATTTTTTATCTATATTATGACATCATGTAAGTCATCAACCTTCGCACAAAAGAAAAAAACGTGAGAAAAGTAAAAATAACCAGGGAAGTCTCTTACCATTTGATGCCTGCTGGAGAGACGGGGTATCTAGCAAAATACCTATTTTTTCCCCCACATCCAAATAGTTCTAAACCTAGACTTACACAGACCTGTTACATATGAGAAACTACCTATACAGTCCTTACCATAAAGGGGACATTGTCATTTTATAAAGCCACAGTAATACCCGGGACTCAAGAGTCTTTACTAAACTAAATACATATAAGAAGGTGAATGAAGCATCATAATAGACCATAATAGTATCATAGTAGACTAAGAGGAATAGCATAAAAGTTTAGAATGTATTGACAACAGCAGTTGCACCTATGTAATGTGTTGGATAAACCTGAAGGTTTTCAGTGCATGACACATAAAGATAAGAATAAATGTATATATATATATATATATATATATATATATATATATATATATATATATGTGTGTGTGTGTATGCGAGTACATAATTTAAATAATATATATACACTGTATATACAGTTTATATATACAGTATCTCACAAAAGTGAGTGCACCCCTCGCATTTTTGAAAATAATTCATTATATCTTTTCATGTGACAACACTAAAGTAATGACACTCTGCTACAATGTAAAGTAGTAAGTGTACAGCCTGTATAACAGTGTAAATTTGCTGTTCCCTCAAAATAACTCAACACACAGCCATTAATGTCTAAACCGTTGACAACAAAAGTGAGTAAACGCCTAAGTGGAAATATCCAAATTGGGCCCAAAGTGTCAATATTTTGTTTGGCCACCATTATTTTCCAGCACTGCCTTAACCCTCATGGGCATGGAGTTCACCAGAGCTTCACAGGTTGCCACTGGAGTCCTGTTCCACTCCTCCATAATGACATCACTAGACCTAAAACCTATTGAGCATCTGTGGGCCATCCTCAAATGGAAGGTGGGGGAGTGCAAGGTCTCTAACATCCACCAGCTCTGTGATGTCATCATGGAGGGGTGGAAGAGGACTCCAGCGGCAACCTGAGAAGCTCTGGTGAACTCCATGCCCATGAAGGTTAAGGCAGTGCTGGAAAATAATGGTGGCCACACAAAATATGTACACTTTGGGCCCGATTTGGACATTTCCACTTAGGGGTGTACTCACTTTTGTTGCCAACGGTGCAGACATTAATGGCTGTGTGTAAAGATTGTACCCTTTAGATTGTAAGCCCCTTTAGATTGTAAGTAGAGAGTTTTCAATCTTGTAGAGTGCTTTGGGAAAAGCACTTTCTACAAAGATTCTAAGCTCAAAACAGGGGCCTCAACTTTTTGCAGTTTGTTAAAATGTATAATTTTCCTTGTTCATTTTCTCTGTATAGCGCTACGGAATATGTTGGCGCGTTACAAATAAAAGTAATAATAATAATAGTAAAGTCATTTTGAGTGGACAGCAAATTTACACTGTTATACAGGCTGTACACTTACTACTTGCAGAGTGTCATTTCTTCAGTGTTGTCACATGAAAAGATATAATAAAATAGTTACAAAAATGTGAGGAGTGTACTCTTTTTTGTGATATATATATATATATATATATTGACCCTGGGAGTGTCAAAACAATTTTGGGTTCCCTTTTCTTCTTTTTGCATTGTGGCCCTCCATTCCCTAGCTCTGCGACTGGTTTTATGTAATATTTTACAAATTGTTTCTTCCAATAAAGATTACTTAAAAAAATAAACGTTCTCATTCAGTTATGTGGTAAAGTTTAAAGTGTTCTAGTACTCTGGATATACATGTTCTTAAGAACTACAGTAAATACATTATATATTTACTTACCTCATTCCATGGTCTAGAACAGTGTTTTGCCACTGTCTCTTTCACTTTTTCAAGGCTAGGTTTGTCCTTTGTCACTTTTAAATAGTCCATTACAAAAAAGTATGCAGAAAATGCCTATTGAGAGAGAGGAACATTCACATTTACGATTTTAATATGTTAAATTGTTAAATGTAGAAAGTGCTCAGGAGGAGCCTCGCACTAATTCAAAATTTTCGTTAAGTAGTAAATACAAGGTGGTGTAGTGGTATGTTTATCTATATTTAAGAACATAACGGATGTTTTATTTATACATTTACTACAACAAATGAGCTGATTCCATGTTTCCAGAATTTGAGAAAATAAAGAAACCTTTAAAAATGTCATACCTTTCCTAGTAGAGTCAGATCACCACAAGTATTGAGGAACCCAAGGGACAAATTGTTAAGTATTACCATTATGGCCTAGCTGCAGCTATCCAGGCACACCATATTCAGTACAGTAAAATTATTGTATGAGTCATGAATTAAATTCAGGATGTATTGTAACACAGCATACATAATAAAATATAAATTAGATACTGCTCCTTAAAAAGTTTTCCATACTTTTAAGAGAAAGCAATTTAAAATATTTTTTTGAGAAATCATCTTTTGGACAAATAAGAATTCAGGATCCAATATAAGATCTATACATCAATATAGTGATCCATTGAATAACATTGAAAAATAATTCCAAATATCCCCCTCTTTGGGTATTGTAAAGTGAGGATTAAGTTATATAAAAGATAATTTATTGCTTCTTAAGAAAAACCTTTTTTGCCCTTACCTGAAATAATAACAATGTAATTTCCATTTGTTTGAAGTACTGTACAATTACCTTATGAAAATAGGATGTATAAAATGTATAGTTGCATAAAAGGCATACTATTTTCAGGAGCAACTCACAATAACTTAAAAAGACAAATAAATATGTGAAAATAAAGTTGCAATGATGAAAAATATTCAAGCCATCCGGTATAATTGAGGTTTGATATTATTGTTGAATCCAGCTTAGAAGGTTTCAGTAATACACAGGTATAGTGAGACATACAGTATATATATATATATATATATATATATATATATATATATATATATGATGGTAATCTATAAGAGCACATACAGTAATTACCATTTATGTGTGGGTAATGAAAAACCTGACAGAAATAGAAATATGGCACAAGAAGGAAGAAAACCCACTTTGACAAAACCAAGTCATATGGCAAAACGCACGTCAGGAATATCCCTTCTAGTCGTCAACCCAGAGCAAACACGCATACACAATATGTACACTGAGGGCCTCATTCTATTAACGGCTGTAGGAGATGCGGGGCCGCAAGGACCGGCCGCAAGCTATTCGGCTATTCTATTCACTTCCGGCCGGGGATTCCGGCAGGCTTGCGGCCGGCGCCTTGCTATCGCTTGCGGCCGTTCGCACCGGAGGAAAGCCTTTGATCTTAAACGGCTGCAAGAGTTTCGGCCGCAAGAAAGCCCCGGTTGCTATTCAATTGCTCCGGGAAACCTGTCTGCAAGGCTAAAACCGAGCCGCAGCTTACTTGCAGAAAAAAGGTCCCGCAGGCACACAATTAAGAACATTTTAAAGCCATAATAAAGCCATCCTGCACTCTTATGAGACTATAAAGTGATTGTAGGTGTTAGCATTAATAGCACAACATTCCCCTACACTCAAATCCGTAAATATATATTTTTTTTATTTATGTCACATATCCATGGAAAAAGTCCAGAGGGCTTGGAGCACCTCAGACCCGCCCACGCTGCGGCCGGAAAATAAACAGTTAATGTAATCTCGGATTTGGCCTGATGTGCAAGCTTGAGAGGGGGTTGCTATTAATCCTCATGTCCCCCATTATGATCCCTAGCATTTACAGAGCTTTACAGTGCCGTCTTGAATTTATTTTTGCGTTTAAAGATTTCTGAGCTTACGGACGGTTGCAAGATATACGGCCGGCCGTAAGGGGAGATCCTTGCAGGGCCGTATAATTGAATTGCAAGATAACGGAATCCCCGCAAGGAATCGCAGCCTTGCGGCCGTTTTACGGCCGATAATAGAATGAGGCCCTGAGTGAGGCAAACAATATATATATATATAGTGCCATGTTCTTGATTCAATTTCTATTTTGTCTATAGTTTTGGCTAGCATTGTTGCTATGTAAAATTGATAAAATAAAGACATTATTTTATTTATGTTCACATATTATCTGAATATATTGTCAATTAGTGTAAAGCATTTTGAAACTTGAATTTCATATCCTACTCTCTAGATATTGTACTAAAAGCAAAATAGCTTAGTGAATAGGTCGAGGCTTTCCTCACAATGGAAAACAATATTTGCAACACTAATGTTACTCATAGATGTCACAATCAACAATGTTTTATGAACATTACTTTTGTTTTCAGTGTTCATCAAGGGGCATCTTTTCTCTAGATTGACTCAATCTTTTTTAACTATGTAGTTATCACGGCAGTTTTAAGGCCGGTGTGACAAGAGCCAGCGTAAAAAAGCTGGAGTGGGGAATAACTGTGTGTAGTGATTCTTGAACTGAATGGTTTGTCTTTACTTGACTGCAAACAGATCTCTAGCTGTAACCGTGTGAAGACAAGAAGCTAATAGCCATCAGATATATTTGAACACCGAAAAGACAGGATTAAAAATAATAATCATTAAGAATGAGTTTGCTCCCCCACTCTGTTAACTCTTCCCTGCTCGGCTCTTGCAAAGCATTATTCAAAAGAAAAAAGGGGATAGACTCTTCTAAGTCAGTAGATGGATCTGCAGAGTTATATTACAATGTTGATGGTATTATTTATCTGTGATGTATAATAATTGCAAAGCAGGTTTTAACGTGAGGGTCTATTACCATTACTGATGCACATTAGAGTTCTTAACAACAATTTTGACCTTTTTCATCTTGGAAAACATGTGGTCTGGAAACAGCCCTCATGATTTCTATATGTTCGTAAATTTTTCTGTATTCAATTGTAATTAACCATATGGTAACTTTATATTATTTTGACATTGCAAAAAAAAAATTACAGTCAATATGGACTCACCCCAAATTCTCCTTGCAACATAGGTTGGTAAACACCATTGAAAGAGCACTGTGAATATGCGCAATGAGATTTGTTGAAGATCGTCTGGATGTTGTCTTTGCATTGCTGGTAATTTCCAGTACCACGAACCTCAATGTTCATTGGTGCATTGGGTAACCTATATCCATTCAAACAAGGGCTCCTGTAGAGGTCATTTGAGCTCAAATTTCGTTTGTATCCTGAGTTGAAGCAGGGATCCAAAAGAGTGAGATTTTCTGCATTCTAGAATAGACAGCAGCTCATTATTAACATGATAACGCACTTATTTGCAAGTCTTAAAATCTTAAGCATTAATTTAAACTTTACATTGCATTGAAATTGGGGACTTTTTAGTATCCCAGAAACTGAACACATTTTTAAGATGTTGCTATGCATCAGGTTTGACATATTTCTATATAAATATAAAAACTGAATATTGATTTTTTCAGCATAATGTCAACTTTCTAGCAGTAAGCTTGTTAGTTGTATTTTATAAAACATTTAAAAGATATCACGTAATATATGTAGTAAAACATGTTTTCCTTTATTTTCATCTCTCTGTTTTTACCAAAATATGTCCTTTCTTTGAAATGTATTAATAACCTATATAGGCCACAAGTATAAATCAATAAAATAGCAGATCCTACAGAATTTCAAAATGGAGGATTGTAGAGGCATGGTAGTTTAATTGTTGGAGTATAGGGTATGGGGAGAAGAGACCAGGGCACACAGGACCCTGAAACATCACGTGACCTGGCAGGGATGGCAGATAACAACCCACATACAGGGTAGTTCCCAGGAAGGTTGATATGATAAATGAATCCCCTGGAGTGGAATTATGGTAGATAAAGGTAATGGGAGGGGATATGAGGGGGAAGAATATAAAAGGATAAGGGCTGAAGGGGATATTAATGGGGCTGGGATATGGAGAAGGGAGATATGAGAGGGAGAAAGAAAAGTATTTATGGGAGATTGTACAAGGAGTTATAGGGAGAGGATAGGAGGAAATGGGAGGGGAGAGAGAAGGATAAGGGAAGGGTGCGAGGGAAATATAGGCGAGGAGGATAATACATGTCCATAAGCACAACTTTTATTCGGAAAAAGCAGCTGTGCCACAAACTATGTTAGCCATGAAAACTAAAATAACACCATGGAAAGTTTGTCCATCTTAGCTGTCTCTTATGTGATCGTTTGTATGTCAATTCAGATTATACCAGCAATGATATTTTAAATAAATTACTTCCTTTATATTGTCAAACAGCAAACAAAATAGTAATCCAATAATGTAATAAACACTTTAAAACTAAAAAATATATATATATTAAGTATATAAACACCTATATCTAGGGGTGAAAAAAAGTATCTACTATTTAGGAGCCAGGATACAGGTTGTATTTAGGATCCTGGAAGGAAGCTCTTCATAGAAGTACATTATACGCTGGAAATTTTTTAGTTAGGACTATAAAGTTTAGGAGCCTTGGTTTCCATTGTGTGTTATGTAACACTAGTTTATTAAACTTACAGTCAAATAAGCAAATAACCAAAGGAACTGTGTTAGCAACAGCTCATGAACTAAATTCCAAAAATTTAGAGAAATATATCTGCAAAGCTCAAGCAATTTGTTGGAACAATTAAAACACTAAAATACACTAACTATTTGGAGCAAGTGCTATAATATCTCAGCGTGGAATTTAGAATTTGAGATGGGAACAAAACAAACACTTAATTATTGCAATTGTGTATGTGGCAGGAATAGACAGCTAAACAAACTTGAAGAAAATGGTTGTTTCTGCTTCCATTTCAGATTTCAAAATAATCTTGATGAGAAAACAAACAATGCCAATGTTCTGCATTTAAGTCTGTAAATTGTGCAGGAATATAAAAGTGATACTTTAAATAAAACATTGGTTCATCTTTATAAAACGTGTTATTTCACAAAATGCAATTGTGCTTTTAAGATATATAATTTAAAAAAATGTTCTGTCTCTGTAGATTGTATAGCAATAATTAGTTATTTTTTGTTTACTTGCCAGAAGTTGATTCTTATGTTTCAAGTCAACAATGTACTTTTATTTTTATCCAGATTTAATAAGAAATGAGAATGGAGACATGCTTTGCTTTAGTATTTTATAACACTGGTTTTACATAGTTACGTAGTAATTGAGGTTGAAAAAAAGACTTTTAGTCCATCAAGTTCAAACTTTGTAGATCTCCTCTGATCTGCAATATGCAGATTAAATGTTAATTGATCCAGCGGAAGGCAAATAGAAAAAAAAATCCTTCCCGACCCCAGATACTGGCAATCATGTTACTCCCTGGATCAATATTCCCATTCGAAATTAACCAGGATAACCCTGTTTTGCTTTAATAGTTGACATATATTTTAATTTACTACAGGGGTGTATATAACAGGAACAGAAGATTGTGGGATTTATTTCCTGGTTGTCATTGTGACCATTGGGAGCAGAGATGGCTTTCCTTTAATTATATTTCTATATACTTGAGCTTGATTAGTACACTGAGAGAGTTCACCACTTACAGATGCCTTATCTCCTGCTGCCTACAGTGTGATATGATAATTAATGGGTAATTTGTTAAATCTTGCTTAAATTATACCAGTGCAGCTGTCTTTAGCTCTTTATGTTATTCAGTATTGCCTATTCAGAATATAGGCATGGAAATAAGTAAAAACATAAGATTAGGAAACATTGCTTAGTACTAAGACCTCTATACAGGATTAATAAAGTGGTACTTTACTGGATGTTAACCAAGTTATTTACCAACTAAATACATACTGGTAAGTGGTTAGCTAGTTGAAGTCGAAGAGCTTGGTCCTTCCCATAACACAGGAAACTGTGTGTATAAACATTGTAAGATTTGCCGTACAGACGGAAGTGCAATGAATTATTTTGTGATTCAATCTGTTCATCTGATTCAAAGGTGATCTGGGTAGAGGCGCCTCCAAGATCCAGCGCACCAGTTGTTCTAGTGTTTTTTGAGTTTGGCAAAAAGTTTAACCAACCAGAACCCTGTAATGAAAGAGAGAGATAGTTTAGTGTGTTTTCCTGCACAAAGCTTGCTTTAGATATTAATTTGTTAGTACATGTATTAGTTTTTATTGGCAGCAAAAAAGAACATTTTACAAAATATGCATTATGTTTTTTGTTTTTTTTGTTTAAATATTTTAGGTTGTAATATATACATAATTCTTCCAAATTGTTAGTTAACAATGCATTGGTGGTCACATACTCATATAACAGACCCTACAATACAGACATTTCTTCTAAAATATATGGAAACAGAACTTAAAGCTGAAAGTAACCTTAAAATGCTTGGTAGATTAATACAACTTATGCCACTGTTTCTATAAAGTATATGCAACATGCTTTGTAAGGTATAAGATGCTGCTTATGCAGACTTCATGCCACTGCCTTTAGGAGGTATATATATTTTTGGGATTTATATTCTTTGTTTTTGGAAGATGTAGACCACACTACCTTTAGTATGTATATGACACTACCTTCACTGACACTTTTGTTGGAAGGTGTAAACACTGGCTTTGGAAGGAATATGATACTGGCTTTAGATGATATATAGGGCACTGTTTTTGAAAGGCATATGCCAAAACGTTTAGAGCGTATATGATAATACCTCTGGACGGATGTAACACTGCCCTTCAAAGTTATATGACAATGGTTTTCAAAGATATAGGTCACTACATTTGGCATTGTCTTTGAAAATTCTTTTTGAGGCATGGCTGCATATGGAAGGTGTTTTTGTGGTCTGTTTCCCTCGTACCAGTCTTGGCAAAACCAAATACTTTGAAGAAGAAAAAAAATACATTTGATAATGAATCTTCATTTTCTTTAGTTTGATTAAAATTACACCAGTGATCAGAAGCTTTTCAGTAGAGACTTAAATGTAACTATGTTCTATGGAACAGTCACAACTTGATACCATATGTGATCCAATTGCATTGATGAACTTACTTGTATGAAGTTGCCTAGCAAATAGTTAATAGTGATCCAGCCATAGGCTCCTTCTTCTTGCCCTGATATTATTCTGGCACCCTGAAAATCGAAGGGAGAGGCACGCAATGTATTCGCCACAGCTGACAGGACCTCATCAGCCAATCTGGAGTTATATAGCCTACAAAGAATTAAATTGTACTTGATAGTGTGCACACATACTCATTATGTCATGTTATATCAGTTAACCAAAATTACAAATATTCCATTAACAGGGCAAAGGAAAATGTAAGCACTCTAATGCAAAATAGAGTGATGACCCCAGTTGTAGACACTAATAATAGGGGAATCCTAAAACAAGTTAATTCTAATTGTCTACCATAGTACTCACTCTGTGCATCAATAGACTGGATGTGAGTTCATGGGAAGTGACTTCCGATGTTGACACATCTGGTCTGCAGAGGCACTTAGGATTCCCCTCAATGTCAGTAAGGAAAGTCCTCTGTTATTAGAGATGGGTTGGCCGAGTTAGTGCATGCATACCACATGTATTAATGGAGCAGGCCTATCAGTGGCTGAGGAGTAATTACTCTACAATGTGTTGTAATAAGGGGGACTGACAGTCAGAAATTTGAGATTTAATGACTGAGGTAATCTCTTTTTCTTGAGAGACAGTTTCATGAGATACACAATAAATAGTTTTCGTGACAAGTTACACCTTAGATATCATGTTGCTTACTTTGTTAATTTAATGGGAACTGGAATCTGTTCTCTTTAATACTTTGTATCTTCTTGATTATATGCAACTAGTAATTTATTCTCTATTACTATTACACCAAGACTTCTCTATAAGGACGAATACTGTCCAGGAGATTGAATTCTCCTTACTATGACCGTAGTGAGAATATATACAAGTATATTGTGCAGTTGTGAGCAGTAGGAAGTATATGTTTTTGGATTTTAGTTGTTGTTTTTATTCATCACAAAATAAAGTTTATGTTTATGTAGTTTACCCTGCTCTATAGATCATATGCCTATTTTATATATGGAGTTTAAGTGCTAGTTAGGAATCCTCTATTCTTTTTCTGTATTTTTTACTCTTAAAACTGGGTAAGGAAAAATGAAACCATCATATAATTATAAAAAGAACATACACAGTCTGAACAAATGAGCTCTACTGTCAAATCTCTATATTAAATGTTATATTACAACTTGGGTTGTAAAACTCACAATAAAATAAAATAGTATTTACTCCATCTTGCTATAGATTGTGAAATACTGGGAACTGGTCACACATAACCCCAGCAACAATTGTTTTTAATATAAATTTACAAAAATAAACATTATTCAGACTTTTTTACCCCAACTTAATTATTTTAGTATGTCAATGGTGCAGAAACATAAAGTATTCTATTAACTATTCTATGAATAAAATGACCCCTCTGGTATTGTTCAACAAAGTATTTTAGACAGTTACGAAGTGACTATTAGCCCAATTAAATTCCATCAGCGTGTAAAACCGTAGCCTGTAACATAGCCCGTAAGACATGCGGCTATTAAATTGGCCGCGTAAAGCAACCCGCCAACGACTTGCGGGGTAAAGGCCAAAAAAACCAAAGAGATGTCGAAAACTAAACACCGTGGCCGCAAATCCTTTGTTCTTTCAAGCCTGTAACTGTTATGTTCCAAACACGCTATTAAATTGCAACAAATTCCCTGGCGTTCAAGCCCGTAACCCGCAAATGGAGCCAAAAAGCCAACGGATACTAGAGAGGACCTGCTAGGGGGTTAAAGTCCTATCCGTAGCACTGTAAATGCAAATATACACACACTACTGTACTTATAAGTAAAGGGAAAGTGATGCTAGGGATTAAAATGAATAGAACAACATTCTCAAGCTTGCAAATCTGCAATATAAAATACTTTTCGTAATGTTTAATTTCCGTGTTATATCGATCCTGGCAAACAATGTGTTAATACATATAATAGAACTCGCATGGAATATCATATTTACTAATTTATTAATTTTGCATTAATTCTGGAATGCGGGTCCGATCGAAACTCGTATTTGAAACCTGTAAGGCTTTGAAATCTAACCTCCATTTTTCAGTGACGTAATGATGACGATCTCTGTTGCCATTGGCTCCATCTAAACCCGTAACTACGAGGGGAGTGAGAGGAGGGGGGAGAGACACAAAGTAGTGAGAGGAGATGCGAAGAGACACAGGGGAGTGAGAGGAGGGGGGAGACACGGGGGGAGGAAGGGAAGAGACACAGGGGAAGGGGGAGACACAAAAAGGAGTGAGGGGGAGACACAGGGGAGTGAGAGGAGGGGGGAGAGAAAAAGCACATTGGCGCATTGCGCAACGGCCCGTGCAGGTGCATTGCGCGCCGAAGAGAGAAAGGAGGAGGAGAAGAGGAGACACTCAAGAAAGGAGGGGGAAGACACAGAGGAGAGGGGGTTACACACAGAAGAGGGGGGAGACACATGGGAGTGAGAGGAGGGGGGAGAGACACAGGGAAGTGAGAGAAAGGGGGGAGAGACAAAGGGGAGTGAGAGGTGGGGGGAGACACAAAGGTGTGACAGGAGGGGGAGAGACATTGGGAGGGTGAGAGGAGGGGGGTTGAGACACAAAGGAGTGAGGGGGGAGAGACATAGGGAATGGAGAGGAGGGGAAAGAGACACAAGGGAGATGGGAGACACAAAGGGGAGGGGGGGAGATACACAGAGGAGGGGGAAGAGACACAGGCGAGGGGGGAGACACAAAGGGGTGGAAGAGAAGGGGGGAGACACATGGGGGAAGGGGAGACACAAAGGGGTGGTAGAGGAGGGGTGTAGACCCACAGGGGAGGGGGGATGAGACACAGGAGGTGTGGAGAGACACAGGGGAGTGAAAGGGGGGGGGAAGAGACACAGGGGAGTGAGAGGAGGGGGGATGGACACAGGGGAATGAGAGGGGGAGAGACACGGATGGGGGGAGAGACACAGGGGAGTGAGCGGAGGGGGAGTCACAGGGGAGTGAGAGGAGGGGGGAACACAAAGGCGTGAGAGGAGGGGGAAGAGACACAGGGGAGTGAGAGGAGGGGGGAAGAGACACAGGGGAAGGGGGAGACACAGGGGTAGGAGAGGAGGGGGTAGACACATATGGGAGGAAGAGGAGGGGGGAGAGACACAAGGGAATGAGAGGGGGCAGAGACCCGGGGGAATGAGGGGGAGAGACACAGGGGAGTGAGGGAGAGAGACAAAAAGGAGTGAGAGGGGGAGACACAGGAGAGTGAGAGGAGAGAAAAAGGGGAGTGAGAGGAGGGAGAAGAAACACAGCGGAGGAGGGGGAGGGACACAGGGGAGGGAAAGGAGGGGAAGAGACAACGGGGAGGGGGGAGACACACAGGGGAGGGAGAAGAGGGGGGAGAGACACAGGGAGGGAGAGTAGGGAGAAGAGACACAGGGGAGGGAAATGGGGGAACAGACACGAGGGAGGGGGAAAGAGACATGGGGAAAAGAGACACAGGGGGGAAAAAGAGACACAGGTGGAGGGAGAGGGGGGCAAGAGACACGGGGAACAGGGGGCAAAGACACGGGGGGAGAGGGGGTAAAAACACAGGGGGGAGGAGACACAAGGGAGGGAGAGGAGGGGGGAAAGGAGACACAAGGGAGGGAGAGGAGGGGATAAATGAGACACAAGGGAGGAAGTAGACAGAGGGAGAGACTTGCAAGGTCCGAGGCCAGTAAAGTAGAGGGGGAGAGGCTCCCATTATGTGACAAACAGCATTGCCAGGATTCCCATTTTATTGCCTTCTTTTTTGACGGGCAAGTTGCTAGTAATATATATTTTTTAAATCAGAGGACAATGGAAAGTTATAAGTATCTATTTTTGTAATCTATCATGTGTATAGAAGATGACTTTGCTATGGGTGACCAGTTTTCACTATGAAATGGAAATAATCAGTCACCTAAATAAATTATGAAGGTCATTTTTACATTTCATATTATCTTTGTATCATAATAGTCTCATACCTGAGCAACCGCATGCCAGCTGTTGCACCTAAATACACTGGAGTCTCCTTCTGCTGGCTTTGTGGAATCACATCGCCAGCTGTCCTCAAACAAGATCCAAGTGAAAGGCCAGCATTTGCCGGTTCCTGGGAATAACTAGATATACCCGGGCCTTTTGGAGAGAAAAGAAAAGCACAAATATGCAGGCATTAAGACTTATCTTCAGAATTTTGTAAACTTGCTACCCTACTGTAAAATTGCCTTTTTTTTTTCAGTTTTTTTGTATTGATGTTAGTGTCCACTGAAGTGTCCCTTAGTGATCTCTATTCAGGCAGATTAGAGTTCTAGAGCTATAGTTTGCCCATCATTGCATTAAAAGGTTTGGAGAACACGTTATTTCCTACATTTCCTCACGTATATTGTTTGATTACATTTATTTTTATATTAAATTATTACACATAGTCAATGGAATACATTCCTAAGATACACCACGCACTAACACATTTCAACACATTTAAACCTTTTTCTTAAAACATTGGTCAAATAGGCTATTTTTCACTAATTTTGGGGTGCTGAACTCAAATATGGCCTTGCAGGACCTACTGTTGTTATGGGCCTTAATCTATTACTTATATGAATAAGATATGGGTATCTGAAACATTTTAATTATTTTTATTGTTTTCATGAAATTGCATTTATTTAATTTTTTTCCCAAAATCATGTTTACATATTATTTGAAAGTTAACTAGCCTTCTTTATGAATTGTAACCATGAAAAACAGTAAAAAAGCAGTAAATCCTTGTTTACACTTGGAAGCTGTGTATTTTTTCCTTTTATGTGTTGAGGTGTTTTCCCTCAGCAAAAATTAAAAGTAGTCGTCCATCTCAGCTGGATTTCATCTCGGCTGAATCCCATCTGCCTTGGTGTCTCTCCTTCATGGTTTGGATCTCCTTGTGAAATATTTTCCCCTGATCATCACTAACCGCTCCTAGGTTCTTGGGAAAGAATCAAGATGCAAATGCAAAGAGTGGATCTTTAAAGACATCTTGCAGCTAAACTTTTCATAGTTCTTGAGAAAATCTTGAATGGTCTGGCAGTAGTTTTCTTGTTAAAGTTCCCCACAAAAACCTTGATTGCATGTGAATGATTTAAATATAGCATGCTTCTTCTGGTTACATTTTTCTTTAAAGTCAATATCATTCAGTAGCTTCCAAATCTGCAGACCAACAAAGATACCTTCTTTGAGATTAGTGTCACTTAGTTAATTTTTGTACCTTGGCCAGAAGATTCCACTTCAGAACCTTAATGCCCAGCTTATAGTTTTGATAGTCCAAGATCTTGTACATGTTTATTACATTTATTTTGCTGTATCTGTAAATTTTCAGTACTGTGTAGGTTCTGTAACAATTTCAAGTGATGTGTGTGGCTCAATGTCTGTCTCGGATGAAGAAGAATCTATGCATTACCCGTTTTCTGGAGACTTGATATGGGAAGACTGTCTCCAGGAAGAACTGGTCTTATTGTTGAAGGTACAGTTTTTGTACTTGATACTGGGCTTTTTCTCTTTTTCAAAAATGTTTTTTGTTTTAGTCAAACAAAAATAGCAGTCATCTTAGTGACTGTTTGGCTCACTCCAAACCATGGGAAGTGCAAATGGCATGAATTTCTTCTTACCTTCCACCCACTCACTCAGGGTAACATAGCATACAATGCAGCACACGTGAAGAGCCCACTTTTTGTCCTGATCCCCAACGTGAAAGCCAAAATACAAGTAATAGGCCTACTTCACAGTCTTTGTTAAAGAACAACTCTGAGATGTTATAATATATTGTCCACACTCATCTGGTAAATTAATTTACCCGTAATGTTGTCTTTTTTCCATTTTAGCACTGACATTTATCAGCACATGTTTACACAACATTACAAGCAACAAAAGTTAGGTTAGGTGATGTGTTTTGTCCCACTTTCTGTCAGGAAGAAGTAAGCAGTGTTGCCAGCCAGAGCAGTTAAAAGTATTGTAAAAGAAGCTAACAATATATTATTATTAAATAAAAAATGACCTATATAAAACAAATTATGACATGCTGGCTTTTTTTAAAGCCCATATCTGAAATCCGCACCCAAAAACTAATAAAATGCACCTAATATATTTCATGTTATGAAAGCCTTGCAAACCAGTGTGATGGAACTGGAATAAGATTAATTAATGTGTGAGTCTCCCTAAGCCTGAACCTAGTCAGAGGCTTGATAGCATTCCTCTATATACATCATGGGTCTAATGTAAATTCTGTATTCATATTTATTATATGATGTATAGATTTATATTTATTACGTTTTTTTGGTCCTTTCAAGTACGGTAAATATAAAAATTTAAAAAATGGTTTTTAGAAGGAATCCAGTATTAAACTAGATACATTGAACATGCCAAAAAAGGCAATAAGTTGCCCTTCTAGTATAGCTGTAGATTGGGTAAATTCACAAAGCTAAGGAAAGGTTGAATGTGCAATGCTGCTGCTGGGCTGCCATATATGCTTTCACCTTATTGACTAGCTTTACTATATTCAGAAGAGTTCTGCAATGCACTCTCTAGATCTTCTTCCACTTTTCTGTTTGGGCAAGCTATGCAGTTGACATGAACAGCAATTTAGTAATGAGAATGCATGACTTATAATTTTAGTTATTTGCTGTGAGAAAAGCAAAAACAGTTATCAATATGTTTCTCACTGAATTGCATTTATTACACAATTCCGATTTTAATAGAAGCTGGAGATTTAAAATATTCTTTCTACCAGCATCTATTAAAATAGAAGTCATGCAGCTTAGAGCAAACATAGTTACATAGTAATTGATGTTGAAAATAAGACTATTAGTCCATCAAGTTCAACCTTTTTAGATCTCCTCTGATCTTCAATCTGCAGATTAATTGTTAATTGATCCAGAGGAAGGAAAACAAACAAAACACACTGAGACTTAGCCAATTGTCTCAAAAAGGGGAAAAAAAATAAAGTTCCTTCCTGATCCCAGATACTGGAAATCGGATTTCTCCCTGGATCAATACTCCCTCTCTAGTTATCCAGTATAACCCTTAATGCCCCTTTTATTTCAAAATATATCCAACCCCTTTTTAAAGTTATCTATCGAATCCACTGTCACCGCCTCCTATGGTAGAGAATTCTACAGTTTAACCACACTCACTGTGAAGAACCCTTTTCTTTCTTTAAGGTGGAATATTTTTACTTCTAACCTCAAAGGATGCCCTCTTGTCAGTTGAGAACCTTTTAGCAGAAAAATCTCACTTGACAAAGCCTTATTTTGGCCCTGGTTATATTTATATAAGCTAATCATGTCCCCGCCTTTTTTCTAGAGAAAATACGTTTAGTTTGGTTAGTCTTTCTTCATAGCTTAGGCCGCTCCATTCCCCTTATTAGTGTTGTTGCCCTTCTCTGTACTTTTTCCAGCTCTAAAATGTCCTTTTTATAAAGTGGTGCCTAAAATTGTACCCCATATTCCAAATGACGGTGTAGTAGGGATTTATATAGTGGCAGAATTATATTTGCTTTCCTGGCTTCTACACCCTTCTTAATACATGCTAATATTTGACTTGCCTTTGCAGCTGCTGCTTGGCATTGATCACTATTACCTAAGTGGTTGTCCACAAGTTCTCCCAAATCCCTTTCGATATCTGATACCCCTAGATGTGCTCCATTTAGGTTATAAATTGCATTGCTATTTTCCCTTCCCAGATGCATAACTTTACATTTATTAACATTAAATCTCATCTGCCATTTAGTTGCCCATTTCTCTAATTTATGCAAATCCCTTTGGAGGTAGAGGACATCATTTTCTGATTTAATTACCTTGCACAACTCAGTGTCATCAGCAAAAATGGAGACAATACATTCCAGCCCTACTTCTAAGTCATTAATAGATATGTTAAAAAGGAGAGGACCTAATACTGAACCCTGAGGAACCCCGCTTACCACATTAGTCCAATCTGCGTATGTTCCATTTACGACAACCCTTTGCTTCCTGTATTTTAACCAACTCTCAATCCATGAGCAGATATTTACTGCAATTCCTATATCCCTTAGTTTGCACAATAGTCCTCCATGTGGCACTGTATCAAAAGCCTTTGCAAAATCCAAAAAGACTACATCCACTGAGTTGCCTTGATTCAAGTTCCTACTAACCTCCTCAAAGAAACTAATTAGATTTGTTTGACATGACCTATCCCTCATAAATCAATGTTGACTCCTACTTATGATCTTGTTCAGTTAGACATACTCTTGTATATTATCCCTTATTACCCTTCTAAAAGTTTTCCCACTACAGAAATGAGGCTTACAGGTCTATTATTGCCCGTATTTGCTCTTGCTCCCTTCTTAAATATAGGTATCACATCTGCTTTTCTCTAGTCATCTGGTAGCAACCCCTTGTTGAGTGAATCTTGAAAAATCACATATATAGTTGTAAGCATGCGGGTTGTTGCTAACGCGGGGGGCTCGCGTAGCGAAGCGAGGGCCGCAGTTGATGGCCGAAGGCGCTCCTTGCGCTGGTGACAAGCATCCCTACGACCCCCTACGACTTTAGGCCAGCAAATGCTGAGGCTCCCACGTCGGCTGCAATGAGCCGCAGGCGGGACTTACACCGCCAAATTTACGGACTTAGGATCCACAAATACGACCTGCGGGACTTAGAAAAAAAACCATTACGAGCTCACAAAAATACAACCTTTGCTCCCTAACCTTGCGCACATGAAAACATTAAAAACACAATTAAAACACACAGCAAACACATAAAAAGCCTACCCACAGCAAGGGGGGGCACCCAAGACCTCTGGAAGTTACAGCTCAATTTAAGTACAAATTCAAGAGTTTACACACACGAAAATCCCCTAAGCGAGAGAAAAAATGGCTGCGAAAAAAACAAAAAAGAGGCTACAGGACCCTAAATACGCAAAACACCACGAAACACATACAGATTTTCCGAAAAAGCCGTATGAGGTCCAAGATACACTATTAACAAGGACGCTAAATCATCCACAGCCGCGTACCACACACACATTAGCCGCCATTTTACAACACTAACTTACACAATGCGGAAGTACACAGCTACCCTAACGGATTTTCCTCGAGCATGCATACTATTTACACTACACACTGCACACATTGCTGACATCTACACATCAGCTCCACAACAGTGCAAACCGACATTGTATGCTGCAGCAACATCAAAAAAGATTGTCAGCTCTTCAACACAATGCTTCCTGCATATATTACTTCAAAATAGGTAAAGTATATTCATTTATTAATTATTTCATTAGCATGAGGCTCGCAATGAGCGCCGAAGGATCTCGGAACACCTACAAAATGAATGTCTCAATCAAACAGCATTACCTGCCTTATTACCTACATTATTAGCGTAATTTTTTGACGGGCAAGTCGCTAGTTAGATATAATAGTTTGGCTATTAAAGAACCCAGCTCCCTCAGTACCCTTGGATGTATTCCATCGGGACCTGGGGCTTTATTAACATTTATTTTTTCCAACCTCTTTTGGATTTCTTTCTGCGTTAACCAGTTATTTGGTGAAGTAGTGTAGCCCCATTATGTTGCAGTGTCCCAACCACTGGTACCCTCCCTTGTATATACTGAAGAAAAAAACCTATTTAGCTCATCTGGTTTTTCCAGGTCACTAATTATCAGAAGGCTTGTGTCACATTGTAATGTTTCTATAGCGTCCTTAATGGCCTTCTTCCCATAAAAAACATAAAACATTAATAAACATATCTATAACTGTTTTTGCATTTACAGTGATGGACTGTGCTGCATGATCACAATGCACTCACTTGTAGCCATTGCACCACCTGAAATGATTTTGCGCACCTAACCTATCAACACTACACCTTTTAGAAAGACTCTGCAGCTCTTGCTAAGCTTTGTGAATTTGCACCTTGTATCCAATGTGTCGTTTACACCCTAAAATAAAGTATTAACTGTAGAATAGGAAAGATTTGAAATGTACACCTTATGGAAAAGTTATTCTGTGAAGGAGAAATAAAGGAACATATGTTATGTTTCACTGACCTTCAACTTTGCACTCCTTCATCTGTCTTACAATTCCGGTGTCGTTTTCTTTTTCTGCTGGCCATTCATATATATATAGGCTGGTGTGAGAAGACCCTGCATCGAGCACAATGCCATACTGAAAAAACATTCAACAGGTTAGTTACAAATTATGAAGCCTTCTAAATTACTGAAAATACATGTTAGACTGTAAATTGCAATACCTAAGGGAATGCAGAAAATGTTCAGTTTTCTGAGAATACTGTAAACTATGCAACTAAATAAACAATCTTGCAATTTTTTGATAATAACAAAAACAAAACAAATGCAAGAATATTGTATTTTCGTTAAGCTTGTCCATACATCATTCCTGTAGGGTCAGCCTGTTATACCGCATGTGGAACTTAAAGGGATTATGAAATCACCACTTTTACTTCTTAAAATTGCTGCTAAAATATCTTAGGACTGTTTGAAGTCAGTGGTTGCCTACTGCCGCTATACTGCCTTTGCATGCTATGAATACATCATTTGTTGCACTGGCCTGTGGAACTTTACATTAAACTAAGCTGTGCAGGTGAAGGAACGAGTTCTCCAGTATTTAGCTGTTCATCAGATATATTCTGTTCACATTACATACATGTAAAGGAATAGATGTGTGATTAAGCAGCTGATCTGTTATGTAAACCTGGGTTCCAGTCCCACCATTTTTTTAACTGTAAGGGGGTGATTTATGACAAATATTGGTGTAGTAGTGCTACAGTAAAACAGTATTTGCAGTTTATCTTATGACCAAAGTAAAAAAACAAAAAGAAAGAGATTTGGTGGGACTAGAACCCAGGTTTGTATTATCACAAACCAGCCTCTTAACCACTAAGCTAATTCATTACATGTACTAAACGTGGTGAAAAATAATATATCTGCTATATTGGAGAACTCATTCCTTTACCTGTACAGTTGATTCTAATCAGCTCCACTGGCCGGTGCAGCTCATTATGAATTTATATGATATAGAGGCAGTAGGCAACCATTTACTTACTATTATACTTTTTTATTATGCACCAACATATTCCGTAGTGCTTTAAAGGTCACACAGTCATAACTCTTTTTATTTTTTCAGCAGTTTTAAGAAGGAAATCACTCTGATGGTTCCAAGCATATCAGGATCCCTTTAACAAGAGTTCTGTAGGAGAAGGGGGGTTCCAACATTATTTTCATAAATGGCTCTTACATTAGTATCATTCAGCAATACTTGCTGTAACTGGAACCCCTTTTCTTTTTAAATGAAGAGTGGTGGATACGAAACACAGCAAGAAAGGAGAGTCTTTGAGTTTGATTGTTGGGTAGAAAATACAGTTTTCAGAAAAAGTACTAAATGACAGTATCAGTTTCAATGTACAAATTTATGGCATCTTAGACTTTTCCTTTAATGCTTGGTCACAGATTGAAAACAGTATGGTTTTGGATTTAAAATCATTGATTTTTCTTAAGGTCTCAAGTAAAGAAATCTTTACAAGAGAAGCTTTGATAGTAAAAAAAATCTTTTTAGGTATTGGGGAAAAATTAATGATAAATACAAATTGAGCCCTTATCCTAGCCCTATAACACCACTAGAAACCTTAGTTACTCACTATAGAATCCCTGTTTGTAAAGAATGGATGGTAAAACGTTTACTTAGTCTAAAATACCTATGTTGTGAGGGTAAGCGAGTTTCTTTTGAAAAAGCTAAAATGGAAACTGAGTTTTCCAGAACATAGCGGGTTGAGTTATAGACTAATTTCAGTTTTATCGGCTCTATATTTAGGCTTAATTCAGAGAATTTTTTTTAACTCCCATGGAAAAAATTCTGACAGAAAAAGTAAAATCACTTCTTATATCTTAAGTGTTTTACTGTAATTAAGGAGTTAGTTGAAGTTGGCAAAACAAGTGGTATGAAGGAATGGGAGAGGTATATGGGCATTTTGAGAAACGGGATAGGGCTCTAAGAATAACTAACAGGTTCATAAAAAGGGCCTCCTACAGAGAGACCTTCTTCAAAACCATTAATAGATAGTATTTGGTACCAAAAACAATATACCAAATCTCACATGTGACTACTGACAAGAATTGTTGGAGAAACTGTGGCCTCATAGGTACGCAACTACATATGTGGGATTGCCCATGTATAAAACCACTATGGAAGGAATGCTTTGAACAAATCTCATTTATATTGAAATTAAAGATGGAAGTTTCAATTACGAGTGGTATTTTTCATATCTTTCCAGAAAACTTTACCCTTGAGACTCATGCTTTCTTATCGCAGGTCTTTACAGTGATTCAATGGTTAATAGTATCCAAATGGAAACAACTATCCATGCCCCGTTGGGGGGAAGTAATTACTATACTTAATAGAAACCGGGAATCAGAGAGAGATTTTTTTACACAAAGAATGATTAAACATGATATATTCAAATGGAAGATCTGGGATGAACGAAGAATACTACTGAACCTCTGAAGCTCATGACTTAATAAGATTTTAAAATGAAACACTAGACTAGACTAACACCAATCCCCAATATGGAATCACAGGCAAATGTTCTTTGTTGTATTTATGTATGTTAGTATTTGTTTGTTTAGGTTATATTTTGTTTTAATGTTTTTTGCTGATAGTACAATAAGAGACTTTCTAAATGTTTGACAGGTATATCTAAACATATCTGTTGCAAAAGGATGGTTTTAAGAATCTGTCAATAGTAAGAAGTTCTTAAATATTTTTGTATGTGAGAAATAAAAAAAAAATAAAAAAATACATTTCTTTACTTTTAGTATAAATTTTATATGTTATCAAAAATAAAATATACCCATAGATTAAGTAAATATTGCAGGAACTGCAAACAAGATCACTGAAAACTGTAATGTTTATTTCATATGGGAAAAATTGCCATTGGAGATGCTCACCATTGTTTGCAGCTTCTCTATTAGCTAACATTGCAGTGATATGTTTTCTCTTTCACGCAGAAGTGGACAAGTTCAGCAGTTTTCTTTCCCAGTGCAATAACAAAATTCTAACAGAGAATGATTATTGGGTATTATTTCTTTTAAAGATTAGCTAACAATATATTTTTGCTTCAGTGAAAATCCAAAGTGTTCTGGTAGACAGCATTCTGATTTGCTCACAAACCAATGATAAGATATACCAAGCTGTATCACAGTGATCCTTGTTCTCAGTGCTGATATATTCTTCCCATGGAGAAACATAAGGAGGCACATTAGCCATGCCAACAAGGGAGTCAATGCTAATATCAGTCTGCCAACTGGGCAAATTATTCACCTGGCTTGTGAGCACACTGGAGCTTCCCATGAGGGGGAGATGCTGCTCTGTGTACTAAAATGTGTTGGCTTTACTCTTGAAGTATAATGTTAGTTGGTGTCAGTTTCTTTTATCTCAACATTGTATTATACTGTGTGTAATGGTCTGTAATTCTCACTTCAGATATTTCCAAGTGAAATAACTTTAGATCTGTTGCTGTAGCTCTTTTCATAAACAGACATTAAACATAACTAAAAACATAATTACTTAGCGGCCATTACCTTAATTTTCTGTGGGAGAGGTTTATTCTGAACTATTGCTGTTGTGACTAAAGCAATAATCCCCAAGGCAAATAATAATCCTAGGATGAAAAGGGCATTTCTGTGCCATGTCTTCTTCTGTTTTACAACTGTGACCAAAGAGAAAATAATACAAGTGAGAATCTTTTCAAGAGGTTAACAGTCTGAGAAAGTAAACATCAAAAAGCTGTATTTATTTTATTTTATTATTAGGAGGTTAATTACATAAGACACTGAAAAACAACAGAAGATGAATCAGTTAATACGTAGACTCTGATGACTGAATGGATGAACTCTACAACTACTGATTTACTTTATTTTGAACAAAACAATAAAGCTGAATAATTTTACCATAAACACCTTCATTGTTAGATCAGATGAATGCTGACATCCAGACCTGTGTTCACCACACTGGTTCTCCTATCCAAGATCCTCAACTTTTTCATGATTGAAATATCTACTAGTTTCTGAAGTAACCAACAGAAGACCATAACATGAATCTGTTTGCACTGTCATCTCCATTTGGGTAAACTCAATCATCTTTATTTGAGCTTCTATTTGTAGAAAAAGAAACCTAAAGTGATTTAATCCAAACAGTTATGGCGCTCTATAGTTTTCATGATTGTGCTCAGTTACTCTTATTTTGTTATCTCAATAGTATTTAGAGATTTTTTATTTCCAAATATAATCTTAAAAGCATATGAGGTGTTTTGCGAAAAATTCTATGGTTGATTAAGATATTATAACGTAATAAAGTTTTTACTGTGCTATGATATCTCAATGTGATAGACAACTTCACTGATATCAATTCAGTTTAGGAGTTAAAAAAGTGCAAAACACAGTGGGTCTCATTCTATTATCGGCCGTAGGTGATGCAGGGCCGCAAAGACTGGCCGCAAGCTATTCGCCTATTCTATTCCCTTCCGGCCGGGGATTCCGTCAGGCTTGCGGCCGGCGCCTTGCTATCCCTTGCGGCCGCACGCCCTGAAGGAAAGCCTTTGATCTTAAACGGGTTGCAAGAGTTTCAGACGTAAGAAAATCCTGGTTGCTATTCAATTGCTCCGGGAACCCTCTCTGCAAGGCTAAAACCAAGCCGCAGCTTACTTGCAGCAAAAAGGTCCCGCAGGCACACAATTAAGCACATTTTAAATCCATAATAAAGCCATCCTGCACTCTGAGGAGACTATAAAGTGATTGTAGGTGTTAGCATTCATAGCCCAACATTCCCCTATACTCAAATCCGTAAATACATTTTTTTTTAAATTTATGTCACATATCCATGTAAAAAGTCCAGAGGGCTTGGAGCACCTCAGACCCGCCCACGCTGCGGCCGGAAAATAAACAGTTAATGTAATCTCGGATTTGGGCTGATGTGCAAGCTTGAGAGGGGGTTGCTATTAATCCTCATGTCCCCCATTATGATCCCTAGCATTTACAGAGCTTTACAGTGCCGTCTTGAATTTTTTTTTGCATTTAAAGATTTCTGAGCTTACGGCCGGTTGCAAGATATACGGCCGGCCGTAAGGGGATAGCCTTGCAGCGCCGTATAATTGAATTGCAAGGTAACGGGAGCCCCGCAAGGAATCGCAGCTTTGCGGACGATTTACGGCCGATAATAGAATGAGGGCCAGTAAGTTTAACCCATCTGTATTTTATTTTAAGCAGAACTTCTATGATCAATGACTGGGACTTAAAATAAAACACCAAACCACAAGACGTATTGAGTTAAAGCAGTGGCCATTTCAGGGGGTCATAGAAACTTCCCAATAAACAACAGATTAAAATATTAATCCCCTCCCTCTCTTTTCAACTTTTCTATGAATCTCATTGAAAAAATTATAATTATCCACAGGAACAATCTAAAAATATATTGTACTATTTATGTAATATGTATATCTTGAACAGCATTGAAAACAAATAGTAATATTAGACTTTTTACAGCTTTCATCAGATATATTGTGTTTTTAGGCATTCAGTTTATTGCTATTTTAGGAGTGTTTGTTTTATCAGCTCTAAAGTTTCAAGCCAAGTTATCATTATGTACATGAGCATTGCAATTGCGCTTTGGAAGCAGACAAAGAAAACAATAGCTATAATTCACAGTAGCTTTGGTACAAACTCATTTGTGTAAATTAAACACAAATTAAAATATATTTGTTAGTTCTTATCAAAATGTATAGCCTTGGTACTTTGAAGTATATTCTTCTAATATGTTGCTATTAATGTACGGACATAAAACTGCTAATTGGAGAAATACAAAATTATAATTATTTAGTGTTTCCGACAAGCAAACTATCAGCTACAAGTAAACAAAAATAAAATACAATAGCCATTAAAACACATCAGTTTCCTAATACTACCAGCCTTACCTATCAACAGCTTTTGAATGACATGGCAATAATAATGTCTAACCCTGCCTGTGAACCTTGCATGTTTTACAGTCTGTCGATGACACCTTGTTGTGATTTCTTGAGTGACTCTTTTATGAGATTCCCACACATCTTGTATTTTTCATACAACCTTTCCCCTTTGTAAATAAATTATTAGCCTGAGCATCTCTCTAGGATAGTTGAGTAGATGGTAAAAGCTTTTTGTGATATGATGACGTGACTTTATGGGATTATTTTTCATCACGATTCAGCTATCAAAAAGTTTTATGGAATTTTTAAATTCAAAGTCTTGATTCTCAACTACAAATCCATCAACAATGAGACACCAACCTACATCTCTCATTACTACCGTAACCACCTCTTCTCAAAGGTTATGATTTGGGCCTCGCTTAACCAATCATTATCATACGCTAACCCCTCTGCAGAACTTCTCCCATGTTGCCTAAGCATATGGAATACTCTACCTCACTCTTTCAGATATTCAGTCACTCTTCACCACTTACAAAATTCTATGAACATTCATCAATTCAGATAACTTTGCAACCAAAAGTCCTAATTTCCACTAAGCAACTTCTCCGCGGTAAATGCTGCCCTTCCTTGGAACCTGGAGCTCCCATATTGTTATTATATGTTTTTTATAATATCTACAGAATCATGGTTGGCCGCATTTCACTGTCTAGATTTACTAATGTAGGAGTCTAAAACACATAGAGACAAATCGTTCTTGCTACAAATTGTATATGACTGTTCGGTCATCCAAAAATATGGGATGTGGCTTTCCAACAAGAGAGAGAAGCAAGGTGACAACTAATCAATATCAAACCCACTTATCGTTTTTATCCAGTCAAAATACAGCTTTGAGCCTTTTTTCTAAAAACAGAATTCTTGAATAAGTAAAAGGCATAACACTTCTATAAGTTATGTATTTGTGTGTGTACAAAATTTTAAGTCAGTACCGCTTGTTAAAGAGTCTTACAGTGCAAAGAGTAAGTCACTCCATTATGGAAAGACACACCAAATATTAATGGCATTTGTACAATATTCTGTTATACAGACAATAGTGCTTAGTTATAATCACGCACTTCCTTTCTGGGTTTTTCTATACTTTGGTGTGGTTTGTTTTTTCATTTATAAAGGGCTGCAGACCCCTATTCTAGAGTGAATTATGGAGTTCTGCACCTAAAATCTAATATGCAATTTGTGATTTAAAGATTTGCACCATTGATTAAGCCGAATCAATACAAAAAGTAAGTACAATACAAAAAAAGTAAATACACATAAAGATGGTTTAGGTTCAGATGAACTGTTCCCCATTATTTATGTACTATATCATTAGTGTACAAAAACAGACAAGTTTTTGAAGCAGATACCATTATACTTTTGTTAATCCAATTAAGTTTAGTGTTAAACTAACAAAGTTAGTTCATGAATGTACCAAACTAAAATAACATTAAATTCATGTAAAATAAAATAAAAAAAATTATGTAATCTATTATAGACTTAAATCTTCAATTCCCTATAATTTCACTCCATCATTTGTCCTTTATATTTGTATAAGTGTTCATACAGATATGTGTACTATATATACATTTTAAAGTTTAATTATTATCTATTTGTACATATTGCAGTTACAAGAATTGAATAAACTGTTTTTCTCTAATTGAATCCAATAGTTGTAAAAGTCACCACTACAGATAGTGTTTCAGAGGACAAGTATTCAGTTTAGTACCAAATACAAATCATGCTTTGAAGTAAGGAAGTCCATGTTTTCTGATTTAAGGAGAGGAAGCAGTACATTTTTTTCTAGTGGAATTATGTCACAAACGTTTAAAGAAGGAATTCCCTGTGGCAAAGCCTTGTACATATTAACAATCCGTACCATTCACTGCCTCATACAAAGCACATTCTTTCCATCTGGATACATTCCCACTCAGGCAAACACTACAATAAAAGAAAAAGAAGAACCTAAGATAGAATCAGTCTCCACAGCTGAAATCCTTTTTTCTAATCCAGCTCTATTTACATAAAAAGCAAGAGAACAGGGCACTGTCTTTTGGCATTATCCCAGTCATTAAGGGAGGCCGTATTAAAATAGGCACTTTATTTGGCAATAAACTAAGCATGATCTGTTCTTGAGGAAATAACTAAATTGTCCTTAAGCAACTTTCATGAACAGCAATAAAAAACTTTGTCAGGGCATTTAAGGAAAAATTCCCAGAGATCTAAGTTTAAAAATGTATTGTGTAGTTAATTAAGGAAGAACATTTCCATGAACCCTCTAGGGCAGAGTGCTTCCCAAACGCAGATTCCAGTGAACCATTTGATTGAGGGTCTTCCCTGACAATGATAGACTCACATGCCCCGATACATACACCAGAATTAGAATCAAGTTTTTGAATATTAGTAACTCTATTTGGTAACTCAGTAAACAATCAGAGAAGGCTTCCTCACCTCCTTATGGACCCCCAATGGGGGGGGGGGGGAAAGTCTCCATGGGGGTCCATAAGAACCCTTATTGTATACAGTGCTTTGCAATAGTATTCACCCCCTTGGCATTTTTCTTGTTTTGTTGCCTCACAACCTGGAATTAACATGGATTGTTTGAGGATTTGCATCATTTAATTTACGGAGCATGCCCACGACTTTGAAGATGTTTTTGGTTTTTTTTTATTGTGAAACAACAAATAGGACAAAATAACAGAAGAAGTCAATGTGCATAACTATTCACCCCCCCCCCCCCAAATTCAATACTTAGTAGAGCCACCGTTTGCGGCAATCACAGTTCCAAGTTGCTTTGGATAAGTCTCTATGAGCTTGCCACATCTTTCCACTAGGATTTTTGCCCATTCCTCCTTGCAAAACTGCTCCAGCTCCTTCAAGTTGGATGGTTTGTGCTTGTGAACAGCAATCTTTAAGGCTGACCACAAATTGGTGTTATTTGGGTGATGTGATGTGTTAAGTTTGTGCCAAACATAGCATTTTCTTTGATGGCTGAAAAGTAACATATCTCATCAGACCAGAGCACCTTCCATTATACATTTTGGGAGTCTCCCACATGCCTTTTCGTAAACTCAAAACGTGCCATTTTGTTTTTTGCTGAAAGTAAGGGCTTTCTTCTGGCCCACTCTGCCATAAAGCCCATTCCTTCAAGGAAGATTGCCAGCATATTAAGGGCAATTCATGTATCTAAAAGGCAGGAAGAGTTAAAGCCTATCTGGAATCTTCACAATGGTGTTGATTATATATTGTGGTGTAGGGGTCTATAGTGACCCCCATGGTAGTTACAGGGCCCTTGGGGGTTTGTATGGATCCTCATGAGGATAGTGACTATGGGTGTGCACTGTGACTCAAATATTTGTGAGTGGGGGGGAGTTTAGGGGTTATTGGGCCTCCACCCCCCTATGTTTTGGGGTGATGGCCCACAGTTGTTGAGGGATTCTCGTGGGATACTTGGGTTCAAAGGGAATAGGGAGGCATTTTTCATTGTATTTAGTCCCTTCACTACCATTTTTACACCAAGGAAGGGTACTGCTTTAAATGTAGTGAGAGCTTTATTTGTGCAGTAATAACTCTCAGTAAAGGTTTAGCTGATGCTGCGGGAGGTGGAGTTTACACGTAGGGTTTAGGGTCACTGTGAGTGACCACCAGACTTTACCGGAACACGTAGGATTATGGTAGATTTCTTACCACATCCATGTAATCGCACTTTAAAGCAAAACCACACACAGAGTATAACATATGATAGAGCAAACACTCATTAGGTTTACATGTAGTGTTTGATACACGCAGGTTATATGAACTTTTCACTTGCAATATTTCATATGGGAGCCATGTAGTCCAGCCCTATGTTTAATATTTTTTTGTAACACCAGACGTTCCGCACACCACCTGAATGAGATTTACAATCCCACTGGTGGTCCATGGAACATGGTTTATGAACCTCTTCCCTATAGTATAGCATTTTCCTTTTTTTATTCTAGTACTCTATTTAGCTCTTAACATTTGGTTTACAATCTGATTTAGTATTTTTGTATAATTTATGACATATCTGTCTCCTGATGTTTGGTTACTCTGGTTTTCATATACTGTACGCATATCAAGGTTATGAAAACATGTTTCTATTTTTGAGTCACAGATCTCCATGGGTCACAGATCTCCATCAAGTTTTAAAAAAAGGATTTCCACTGGTTGGATTCCATATGATTTGTTTTGACAGCTACATGAAGCTTGAGGTGTCCAATGTGCTTGAAAAAAAAGGTTATCTTGTTTGGTTGTGCTGGAGGAGATTATAGTCTCAGGGCCATGTATTTATGCATAAACATTTTAGGGTTAAAATGGTTTAACAAAGTTTATGCAGTCGGGATAAAGAAATACAATTGCTGTTTTAGTAACATTTTCAGGGAACTATTTACAAGGGTAAACATCCCAAGTCAAGAAATCTGCGAGTAGGCTATAACAGCCAATACAGAGCCTTCTAAGAATACCAAAATGAAAACAGGCACTGAACTTTTATTTGTATTTTTACATTTTGGGACAGGGTGTCCTTGTCAAAACATTTAAATTTTGAGATGTTTGTCCTTTCTCTGATTATCTTGAACTTTAAAATCTGGCTAAAGATTGTAGACATTTATCTACATAATATGTGTCAAGATCCAGATGAAATGCTGTAAATGTAATGTTTGTTCAATTGATTCCCCTTCACTATTTTTTAATCTTTTAAACTGGTGCAGTTTTAACTTTATAGCCCTTTCACCTATTTACATGTGCCTAATTACCTTGGAGATTTGCATCATCAACCAAGAAATGGAGCCACCTATGGGGCTGTCATTCAGAGAAAAACCTGACAGGACTACTGTCACGATCTACTGCTTCTCAGTCGGGCTTGATAAGGCTGTTATTGCCAAACCTACCCAGCAGATCTACCAGATTCTTTTGATCTCTTCACTAAGACAGCTGATGTCTCTTAAATTAGATGTAGTCTTTAAGAATATGAATGCAGGCTCAGCATTATAAGAAATCAGAAACTGTTTTTATTTCTGTGGACAAGGGCTCATCTATAAGGCATCATAACAGCAACTTCAATTATACAGTCATTGCGGTTATCTTCTTACCTCCCTTTTTATATAGGAGCATATCTGTCTTCAATATATGTCTTCTTCCCTTGGCTTAGGAACATATATATATATATATATATATATATATATATATATATATATATATATATACTTTAAGACATTCAACCCAGCATTATCTCAACTGCCCTCAGAGACACCAATACATCTCTCTCTCTGTCAGAAAAAACTCAACTGCCAACTGCTCTCTCCCCTCTCTGACAGTTACCACGACCACACAACATTCTAAACCATTTAACTCCTTACACACTGGACACAATTAATCATATAGTCATCAACATAACATAACATAGCATAACATTTTACATATTAATTAACATGACATAACACATATAGGATAATCAAATTAACACAAAAGCATATTAAACAACTAAACTTTTACTAACCCCAAAGGGGGTTCAGGGGAATCATGACAACTACACACTGCACGCCTTATGAAAACGTGTATATACTCTGCTGGTGTATATTACACTGCATTAATACTTTACAGCTTTTTTTACTATGAAAAAGCTGAATCTTTTGCTGCAGGAAATGCAGTTTATGACCTCTTGCAGCAAGCTTGTTATATAAAGTCCTTTCAGGACCCCAGGGTCTGGGACACAGGGAGGAAGGTCTCTAAGAGGAATAACTGCATTGTATAAAAGATATTCTAGCACAATATTCATGTTTTCACTCAGTTTCCAGTACATAGTTTGATAATGTTTAATTCCATGTTCCTTTACATTTCTAGTTGTATATAAGTTGATGAAAGAAATTGATGAACATTGTTGCACAATGACTGAGATGTTATAGAGCTATTTACGTGCAATTTCAGGTTTTGTCCAGATTATCAATATATGATACAAGTTTCAGAGGTATGATAGATAATTATCTTGTTGAACCAAGTATAAAGTGATTTTACTTAGAGGTACAGAGGAGATTGAGGACATTTAGAGCCATACTGGTGGAAACTCAGAGGCATAGTTGGGTATTCAGG
Source organism: Discoglossus pictus (assembly GCA_027410445.1). Lineage (NCBI taxonomy): Eukaryota > Metazoa > Chordata > Amphibia > Anura > Alytidae > Discoglossus > Discoglossus pictus. Next base: position 93,237,507 of record CM050171.1, read on the forward strand.
TATGGGAGATTCATGCACAAGTGACAAACTGGGAAGCCCACAGTGGTGCATAGAGAATATGAGGATGATTATGTGTATTGGTCTTGGGTAAGTCTTTCTCAGTTTGCTTTTTTAACAATAGGGCTTCACACTGATGTAAAATATGACTTCATATAATGAGGATGTGGGCAACATGTGGCTTCATAATCATCAGCTTGAGACGTATGATCTATATTGACCATGAGAGAGTCAAGGTTTTAATAAACCCAAACTGTAAACACATACTTATCAACAGCAGAAGAATAATTCATGGCTTTAAATGATTTCATTATTCACATTAGACATTGAGTGCCTCCACCCTGAATTTTACTTATAAGCAGCCATCTCAATAACATCATTAAAAAGGGAGTCACCAGACTGACACATGTGACAGTACATTAGCAGAAAAACTTTAAATTTGCAGACTATAACATCATACTAAATAGAGATGGAAGTTTCTATAGATAAGCCCTTTGATTCGCCATGCTTTGCATGTCCTGTAAAAGTAGATTATTGTTGGCTATGATGCTTACTTCCAATCAAAAGCTTCTTTGGAGCATGGAAATAAAGGTTTCAGTGTCAAGTCACTCTAGTTTCATCGTTTCAAAATGGAAAAAAAATGTTTTGTGGTGGTAGCCCCAGTTTGTCCAATATTTGTTATAGTCTAATATATACTGTACTTGACATAAAAATCACATTCCTACAAGATTCCACAAAGCGCGTATTTAGTATGCTTTGAAAAAGTGTTAACACACTGTCAAACAACATGTGAAAATCCTTGAGAGTGATAGATGACTTGATAAACACAATTAACGTGATGGAAAACAACTGGGTTAGCAGGGGCGGTTTTGGGCGAGAGATCAGTATCTTGCCTTTATTGAACTGGCGTGCTTAATAGAGTGTTTTACTTTGTTTAATTAATGGAGAAATATAATTCAACAAAATCAATTGTTTTTACAAGCATAGCTTTGAATGACTTATGGAAATATTGATTATCTATAAATACTGATCTCTGAACTCTCAGAGGAAAAAATAAAATATAAAGCAAGAAAATCAAGCATTTCTATTCTATGCATAAAGGTTCTTGCTCTCTAGCTCCATATTTATAATGTCATCTACACAGAGACTTTTTATTTAATATACTAAATGTCTGGGCTCTTCACCTTGCTAGTCTTATATAGATGTCAGTTCTGATGAACTAGCCTTTGCTGCATAGATATTCCATTAAACTTTAGTCATAAAAATATAATTTAGTCATGAAAAACAATGAAGTCATCCATCCACCCAGGACTCTGCTATTCCTGTATCTTTGATAATGTGAATCATAAAGTCAGCTAGAGATAACTTATTTCAATGAATTCCATTTGTATGAATGACAGTTTCCAATGCTTTCTAAGTGTGTCCTTCACTTATGGTTTAAAAGCCAAAGGCAAAAATTCAACCTCCAACGCTAAATCTGTAAGGTTCAAAAAGCCCAGAGTCTGTATGTCAATTTAATAAAATAGATGTCAATTTCCTGTCTTTATCGGATTAGGTATGAAGTATTCATGACATTTCTAAGTCACTTTCAGATGTATTTGTTATATCAACATTGTCACAAATGTGACAATGTAATTATCACACATAGAGCCCGATTCAATTGAGGTTTTGTGAGTGAGGCCGCAAGTTAATTTGCTACTCAATTGGCGTCTTTTGGGGGCTTCAAACGTATTACAAGTTAAAGCCTTGAAAAAATGGTGATGTTTAAACCCGTAACTTACAGCCTCCCAAAGCCTTTGGTCTTTCACCTTTGCAAGAGTTACGATGGCTAAAATCGCTATTTATAAATCCTACGAGTGCTAGAGAGGACCCGCAAGGAGGTTAAACCCCTATTTGTAGCACTGTAGATGCAAATAACAAAACAATACTGAACTGTAAATAACGGGGAAAGCGATAACAGTCATCCAAATTAATCGCACAGCAGTCTCAAGCCCGCAAGTCAGCGGTATATAAGATTGTTTTTTATGTTTCATTTCAGGGTTAAATCGATCTTGAGTATCAATGCGTTAATACATATCAGGCTACCCATATGGACTAGAACAGTATTGCCATTCATTTTCATGTTTATTTTGTGGTTTTGCGAGTCTGATCAAATATCTGATCCCCGAACCTAATTGATTAACATGTAACCTCCATGTTTTACTGCCGTAATAACTCGTTTTCTATTGGCTGATTCAAAATGGGAGGTTATTGTCTGTGTTCCCGCCCTGAACTGCTACGGACCAGTGCATGGTTTATGGTTTCGGCTTTGGGCCAGTAACTTGCAGGCTTAAACATTTGGAGACGAACTGGAGCCCGCAACACACCCGCAGACATACAGCCTACAACGATCGAGTTGCAGGCTTGCAATTGAATCGGGCCCATAGTCTACAATAGAAGGAAACTGCTACTGGCAAATAATAAGTGAAAATCCAATGTACAATCCAATGTACAATCTGCATTTTTTTCAATGCCATGACGTGTTCAATAACATTGCATGTCAACATAAATACCCATAGAGTTGTACAAATATTTAATTAAAGGTATAAGACGCAAAACCGTAACCATTTGTTGGCTGTCAGCTTTGCGGTCTAGAACGTAATCACTTTCACTTTTAATATTAGTACAGTAGTGTATTTTTCTTTGCCTTACAAGTGCTACATATTGGACTTTACGCCCCTTGCGGGTCCTCTAGAGCACACATTGGGCTTTGGGCTCCATTTGCTTGCGAGTGACTTTGTTGCAATTTAATAGCGGCCTGACAGATCAAAGGATTTACGGGCACGAAGTTCAACGTTGCTCAACACGTAGGCTATTCTCGGCTTTGCTGCGTATTAACCCACTATTCGTCTGCGGCCTGCATTAAGAGCTAATTTAATAGCAAAAAACCCTAAGATCTATTTTGACACATAGTCCGAATTTAATGAGGCTGTTAGAAGTGCACAAATCTAAGTCCGCTTTAAGGGAAATTACAAAAGTTGTTTTCAGTTAAAAAAATATTAGGTAAAACCTGAAACCTAAAACCTTTGTCTGACCTGATCATCGTCGGTGACCCTACATGGTATAACTCACAGCTTCATTGAAGTGCACAAACCACTTCACCACGACAAGGGAGTGATCTAGAAGAGATCCAGAAGGAACCTCTTTACTGGGTAATATATATTCCTGTGCTCTAATTGCAATGCCTGAAATGTACTCAAATGTTATATTAAATGAATATTAAAACGGTTATTATTGGAAAATAATCTCCTTGTTTTGAATCTGGATACAAAAATTAGAACAATACTTATGACAGCGCAATGGGTTATATACGCAATGCTAGGCAAGCACCTGTAAGCAATTTAAAGACTTTTAATTGATGACGTCTTTTTTACCAAAATCCAGTGCCCACGTAAAATAACATTATGACTCAAACTCCGAGATCTAAATACTTGCACACAAATGGAGTGTGCTCATCGCTACATAAAACACAATACCCAATCAGTTCCTTGGAGATGCACTAATTGCTTCTATTCATTGGGGAGTGATTTATATGTAATCAGCCAACATATTTTTATTTTCAGTTTTGTGTGTAATCAGGTTCTTATATATTTTCATGTTCTCCTGACTTCTGGTACTACGTCTTTTGTCGTCACTTGACCGGCAGCTGCCCCTAAAGTCCAATGTGTGTTACTCACAAGGAAGAAGAGTTAACAGCATTCATCTTGGTTGCAGCGTCATGTTGCTTAGCAACCCCTCCGCCTCCCTGTACGGCAGGGTTACCATGGAGCCAAGCTGCATAAAGACACCAGCACTGTGTTAAGGCTCCAGGAGCTTTAGAAAAGTTATGTGGAAGTGAACGTAATCTATTTAAATTGAAATATTAAATCACCTATATGAACCCCCACAAGGAGTATAGCTAATATATAACTTTATAGGCAGTTTAGTGAAACAATGTTTTGTCAGCTCTATCTACCATCAAGAGGCTCTGCAAATACCACTGGGCCTCATCCCATCCAGTCAACAGAATCTCACTCCAACTGCCATTTTGCAACTTCCATTTACCTTGTTTTCCTTTCCTCTAGACCTAGATCCTCACATGCCATTACTCTTCTGTCTCTTACCTCATGTAACATGCCCACCCACCTACCCTGTCCAAAGCCACCCACCCACCAGCCTGTGATTTGTGTTAATTTATATTACACCTCCATTTCTCACACCCCAATCTAATCACCAATTAACTCACTACTCTCTTTTGAATTACTTGCTAAGCCCTTGTTTCTTCATTTTAGTTACTTCTCTTTTCTTTCAATAATCCCTTTAAATTGTATGTTTGCAAGCTTTTCTTATATATATATATATATATATATATATATATATATATATATATATATATATATATATGGTACTTTTTTCAAAACACCATATATTAAACTCAAAAACAGCCCCCTACTTTTTGCCATATGTTCAACATTGTTCATTAATTTTTTTTTCCCTTTTTACTTAACCTCTGTACAGCGCTATGGAATATGTTGGTGCTTTAAAAAATAATAATAATAATAATAAGTTCTTGTAGAACATGAAAATGTTCTCACTTTAACCAGTTATATAAGGCTTGGTATTATACCAGGAGTACATTAAGGTTAAGTTTTGGGTGCCTTGCTTTTCTCTACACTTCCTTCATTGGCAAACTAATACGCTCTCTTGGGATCCAGTATCATCACTATGCTTATTGTATTCATATCTATATATCTCCTTCTTCCCTACTAACTTGTGTCACAACCTGTCTATCCAACAGCTCCGAATAGATGAGTATGGAAAGCACTGAGCTCTTCTTAATCCCACTCTCTCACATCTCCAGTACTTGAAAGCACCCTTACAGTCTACGATTCCTCTATAACACCTATATCCAAAGTCCACTGCCTTGGGATTACTTTTAATTCAACACTCTCATTCACTCCCTACATTACATTGCATTTGAAAGGCATATCCAAAATGCATACTTTTCTCACATAAGAAACAATAAAAATCCTAATTCACTTATTTATCATTTTCTGCATCAACTACTGCAATTCACTCCTAACTGCTCTTCCAGTTACTGAACTATCCATAATCCAATGTGTTTTAAAAGGACTCTCTCACCCCAACAGGAAGTTGATTTAATTTGAAACAGCATCACAAACTGGCTGTGCGTTGTACTAGCAGTTTCCTCTAAAGTAAATAATTTGGACATATTCAGAATTGATTGCGCAGCTCCTGTATGCTAATGTGCGTCTCAGAGTGCTTTACAAGGGTGGTGAAAGGGTATAACTACCAGACAACATTGGAGTTTTCTTTTTTTTGGCCAGCAGACTGTAACTCTAATCAAGATATAAAGGCAACTAATCAATATCCATGCGCCAGTCACTTACAACAAGAACATGGAATTTCCCAGGACTTATTCTTAATATTTAACACAATATAGCCACTTATATATGCTCTTTAGGATTAACCTACAAATCAATTTGGTTTTGGGGTGTAAGAGTCCCCTTAAATATGTCTGATAAGCACGCATACTGTATCGCATCCTTTTTTTCTCACCTGCTGCTCCACTAAACTAATCCTACTCTACAACTGGCATATCGCTATCTCTTGACCACAAAGAACATCACTTCACTATCTATTCCTTTATTCTGATTTAATACAACGTTTTCTATGCAAATGATTGTACAGTTTTTGTATACAACAAAATGTATTGTGCTGCCCTTTTAAGGTCTCTATGGGCAAATATGCAGTCCTTCAAGTAAAATTACTAATTCCTGTACTAAGAAAAATACTGTTATCTTATATGATTGATTGTGGAGGTTAAAGCATTAAACACAATCATTTTGGAAGCTCAATTCTCTGTTTTTATTTATAAAACACTAGCGACTTGCCCTTCAAAAAATGACGGCAATAAAATAGTAAGGCAGGTAATGCTGTTTGCCACACAATGTAAGGCTCATCTCCACCAGTGCAAGGAGCGCCTTTGGCACTCCTTGCCAGCAACTGTAGCCCTCGCTTCGCAAGGGTCCCAATTGCTGCGGGCTCACTGTGCGAGCCCGCAAGCGTTAGCAACAACCCATATTGCTCACAACTATATATGTGATGTTCCTAACAATGAATGTACAAAATCATTAAATTACTGTGTAAAGTATGAATAACTTATTAAAAGTTATGAACTTTGTAAAACACTCCGATGAATGTTCATACAATAACGTTAACTGGGTTTCAGTAATTAATGGGTTAAGATCACCACAAACACAAGTGAATAAACATTCTTATCAACTGGAGAGCTTAGAACCACCCAACCTCTCAAGAAGACCTTGTCTGGCAATATGGTGATGATAAATGAGGCCCTACTCCAGCAAGATGACATTGCAGAATGTTAAAATCATCTGAAAAATGAAGCTTAAGCTAAGTAAATGTGTTTATTATAAATTATTATTTTTTTAGCCCATTTAAATATTCTTTGCTTAACAACAGACCATTCACAACAAACAGACAAAGGGCTTTTTTTTGTATGCACAGATATATATTATATGGACATAATATAAAACTATGTATAAGGTATATTTTTGGCAGATATCGTTTGTCTTATCTATGAGGAGGATATGGGTTTTTACAAACCTACACACAACGTCCTGTACGGGGCTGGACAGGACTATTTACTTGTACTAGTTACTCTGCCTGAATAAAGCAAATATTCTAAGTGATTTCTTGGCCCTGACATTTTCACCACATCTCCATATAACTAACCTCTGGTGTTCAGAAATTGTCTTTGATCATTACTTAATGGTGTAGTGTTCTTGAAAAACACAATATCTGATATACCAAATTCACACCGAAGGTTTCTTTTAGTGGCTTTGCGATAATGGATTTAAATGAGAATTTCACTGACCCAATAACATAAAGATCACTGACCGGAGAGTGATTCTGCATGTATATTTTACTCTGCAGACCTTATGAATATATCTTTCATTAATCCATCATGTTATAATACTGCTCAAAGTATATGTTAATTATTTATTTCTGTATAAAAGTATACATCTCATTCCCATAATCATGCACGATAAGTACTAATAAAGCCATTTGCGCCCACAAGGGTGGCATGGTGGGGCAGATGAACCACGCTGGCTTGGACATTATTATATACTAGTGACTTGCCCTTCAAAAAATTACTGCAATTATGATTGTAAGGCAGGTAATGGTGTTTGGTTGAGACATTCATTTTGTTGGTGTTCCGAGATCCTTCCGAGTTCATTGCGAGCCTCGCGCTGACCGCCTTCAGCGCTCATTGCATGGCTCGCAAGGAGCGCTTTCGTCGCTCCTTGCGAGGCTGTTGGTTGTGTGCTATGAGCAGTGTTGGCGGTTGTTTTTTGCATGCTAATGAAATAATTAATAAATTAAAATACTTTACCTATTTTTAAGAAATATATGCAGGAAGCATTGTGTTGAAAAGCTGACAATCTGTTTTGATGTTGCTGCAGCATACAATGTCGGTTTTCACTGTTGTGGAGCTGATGTGTAAGTGTCAGCAATGTGTGCAGTGTGTAGCGTAAATAGTGTGCGTGCGCAAGGAAAATCCGTTAGGGTAGCTGTGTACTTCCCCATTGTGTAAGTTAGTGTTGTAAAATGGTAGCTAATGTGTATGTGCTACGCGGCTGTGACAGATTTAGCGTCCTTGTTAATAGTGTATCTTGAACCTTGTATGGCTTTTTCAGAAAATCCGTATGTGCTTGGTGGTGTTTTGCGTGCTTAGGGTCCTGTAGCCTCGTTTTCTTTTTTTTCGGCAGCCATTTTTGCTCTTGCTTAGGGGATTTTCGTGTGTCTAAACTCTTGAATTTGGACTTAAATTGAGGAGTAAGTTCAGTTGCAGAGGTCCTCGGTGCCCCCCCTTGGTGTGGCTGCAAAGTCTGTAAATTTTGCTGTCGACGGGGAGCCTTCACCTCAACAAATGCGGCCCTTCGCTTTGCGAGGCTCCACATTTGCGGGCCTAAAGTCCGCAGTTGCTGGCAAGGATCGCCTTTGGCGCTCCTTGCTAGCAACTGAGGCCCTCGCTTTGCGAAGGCTGCAGTGGCTGCGGGCATGCTATGTGAGCCTGCAGCGTTAGCAACAACCCGCTTGGTCACAACTATATATGTGATCACTTTTGCACCTACTTGTAACACAAAGGACTCAGAGGGCATTATCATTTTTAAACAAATTATTTTATGTTTGCTTCTTTGCAGGCAGGAGCAACATCTTTCTCTAACAGAATCTCATACTTGCGGGTGCAGAATAGGTAGGGTTATCATTTCCCAAACTAGTTCTTTCATTCTTATCAATTACAATTATCAAAACCTACTGGGATATATCTATACATTTACCGCTGTCTCTACATCCAGTTTCAAGTCTCTTGCAGACCGCAACCACTTTTTTTTGAGGATCGCCATGTATTTAGATCTATCTTGCTCTCAATCCTCAAGGATGAAAGTCCCTACAACATGATGCTATAACCGCCATTCTGCAGTGTGGGAATGGTGTCCTCAGGGCACAGAGCAGTGTTGTCTTTGTACTACACATAGAGCTATGTGCAAAGTCCAAGAAGTACAGTTTTTATCTCATCAGACCACAAAACATTTGTATTCATGTTTGCTGTATCTCACCTATGCCCTTCGGCAAACTTCAAATGGGATTTGAATTGAATTTTTGTGGTGAGTTTTTTTTCTGCCACTCTTCCATGAAGCCCAGCTTTGAGGAGCATCTGGGTTACCTTAGAGCTATCATTGGTTGCTCCTCAGACTAATGCTCTCTTTACTTGGTTACCAAGTTCTGTTGGACAGCTTTCTCTAAAAGAGTTGCTTTTAATAACAGATTTAACTGGGCTCTGGGTGATGTCTAAAGTGTAGGATATTTTTTTATAACCCAGCATTAACGGACCAATTCCCTAGAAGTTTATTCTGGACTTGTTTTGATAGCTCCCTGATCTTCTTGATGCCATCTGTTTAAATCTGCTCCCAAACAAACTTTGGGGACTTCCAGGAACAGGTGTATTTATTCTGAGATCATGTGAGACTTGTAACTGCACGCAGGTGACTGATTCCATCCTATGAGACTTCTGAAGGCAGCTGGTTGCACCAGAGTGCAACCATATCAAAGTGCTAAAGTGGTCAAGACTTTCACTTCTTAATTTGTAGTTAATTTTGAAAAACATATATATATAGTAAATAAATAGTACATCTGTGTTCACATTTAAATGTATGTCTAAAACAAGTAAAAAAGCTCAGGATTCCGAGAAAAACAGTTATTACATTGCGTTCTAGGAACCTAGCTTCCTTTAAGTTTATGCATGCTGTATTACACAGCTTAATTGCAAAGCCAAGGTTGGATTAAACACAAGCTGAGTATCCTATCCATGTACAGCTGTTTCAAGCTTACAGGCTATCATCAGCATGGAGTGGGATCTCAGCCTGTGTTGTGGACTTTATGAGTAGGGAGTTCACCACAGCAATCATTTATAATATGGTGGGCAAAAGAGCGATAGAAGCCCTCCACCGTAGAGTAGTACAGTAAATAAATAATAGATCTGTGGTCACACTTGAATGTCTAAAACAAGTTAAAAAAACAGTTTCCAGCTCAGAATTCTGAGAAAAAACAGTTATTACACTGCATTCTGGGAAGCTGAGCTGGGACGTGCAAATGTGCCCACAAATGCCTCGCTCTTCAATCCATATCCATTATCAAACATGGCTTCCTTTAAGCTTATGCCCCTTTTGGATCGTTAACTTGTTGTGATGAAGGGGCTTGTGTATTTCAATGAAGCTGTGAGCTATGCCATGTAGGATCATCCAAGATGAGCAGGTCATAGAAGAGGTCAGAGCATTTGTGGTCCATTGGAAGGAACTGGCAACCCACTCCAGTATCTTTGCCAAGAAAACCTTATGGATAAGGACAACCAGACACAAGACGGAGAGTCAAACAAAACTGGACAACTAAACAACAATATATATATATATATATATATATATATATATATATATATATATATATATACACTCAAGAACCTCTAGATTTGTCATTATTATGTTCCTGAGGGACAGACAAACACTAAATCAGATGGATATAGAATCACATTACGATGTAATCATTGACTTAATTTATATTTTGATTACTATGTGGTGGGTGACTTTTCCTGACGAATAGTAGATGTTTGGACAAATATCAGAGCATTTCTTTGCTGTAAATGTGACAAATATTGGATTTGATGAACATAGAAGCTGGCAGATAAAGAGGTTCCACTGAGTATTAAATCCATTAGAGTATATGAGGAAGTAATTTAGGGAAGTACACTTGAATACTAAAAATTAAAAATGACTGGCTACTTGTAAAATATCTGATTTACATAGATAAATAACCAGGTACATACCTTTAAGAGACTTACCATATTGGTATTTCCTCTGGTTTAGTAATACTTTATAAATGCTTTAAGGTTGAGGCTAATCTCCACCTACAACAACAGCTCTTTAAGCCGGATAGTGGCATTCTATGCTGGTGACTGTACAGGCAGGTTGTATGGTGACGTCATGCAGCGTGTCTACATAGAAAACAGTGACTAAAATAGCTCTTGTTATTGGGGGTACAGAAAGCACTCTATTGGGAGCCAAGAAGCTTCCATTTCCATGGAACAGAAGGACTAACTAAGCGTGATTAAACCAGAGAAAACATGAATATGGTTACTGCCATTAAGATATGTATGTACTGTTCTTTCTAAGAATTAACAACGCCAGACATCATATAAGGTGGCGGCGTGCCATTAATTTATCTGTAAAGTAAAACAAGCATAAATAAATCACTTGGCACCTCTACAAGACCGACTGATGGAAGATAATGTTAAATCACTATCAGTAGTATATTCTGTTGTAGATAATAACTTTCTTGAAGTTCCCACAAAAAAGCATACAAATCCCTCAGCATGCAAGAAAATCTTTAAGATTTATCTGCTTTAACAAAATCTAACCCAGTATTTATTTAAATGAATTGTGTCACTGATAGTAACAAAGTGTTAGCCTGAGAAATATCCTGATGTCACCAAAGTTAATAAATTATTTCTAGAGATTATAACACATTTCATAGATTATGATAGACTCACATTTTTAATACACTAAAAACATGGTTGCCAAAATGTTATCAAAAATTAGAGCAACCAATTAAACATGGAGCCAGGGAAGGACATATAGGAATGTTGTATGTCGTATAAAAATGACCCTTAAAGGGCCATTTACCTCACTGTAAGTGCTCCTCATGGGGTTAAAGAGATCAAGATTGTATGTTAAAAAGAATAAAATGATTTACACTAATAACAGATGAAAAAAATCTAAAGTTTAAGGCCTCTATTTACATACAAAGTGTATCCTGCCTACTGCCTGTTGAATGAGTAATAACAGATAACCGAGCAAGTGGGCGCGCAGTGTGGTGATTGTGGATTCCTTGGACTCATAATATGTCAGTACAAAAGAAAAAGAGTAAATAAACAGTGCATTTGTGTACACATTTTAATGCCTAAAAATAAATATGTGTGTGCGTGTGCTTATATATATTTTGCATGTTACGTTCTTTGAACAAAAGTGTTAAGTAACGTTCTTTTTTGCACCAAATAGTATTCTAGATGATGTACTATGATTTTGGGCAAAAAAACTGGATAGATATCCATATAATTTTTACATTGTGCTACTAAACATTTAGCAAGCACAGGCATTAAAACAAAAGCAACATTTGTCAAAAAAGGAATTTGTTCTCAAATTATGTTTTTTTGTTGCTGATGGTAAATTTATGATCAATAAATTATTAATTTTTCCATTCTAATGTTTTAGGAGCACATTTTATTGTTCTAGTGTTTATAAAACCTCAAATGCCTTCTGGCTAATATAGATGAAACCTTCTCTCATCAAAACTTTGCAAACCGGTTTTAAAGTATTTGCAGAGGTTTCTCCTGATATCATCATGATTCATTTTGACTGGAAAAAAAATAACGCAATGAATTCCAGTATATTATTTTACAAACCTCAGGAATGTGCAGGAGGTGTTCTGTTAAATACTAAACCTGTAAATGCACAAAATAATCATGCAGTACATAAACCTCAGCTCTAATTGAAGAGTTTCTTGCTGACAAAGCTGGCAGCATGACACCTACCTCAACCACAAGCTTTTATAGTTTCAAGAAAGATTCTGTGGCAACTGCTGTACAGTCACTGTTTAACTTTTTTGCTATTTACTATCTTTACTGATCAAGCACAATTTCTAAAATAATCATAAGTAAGTTAATATATCTGAGCTGATGCAGCGATGTGAATTTCATTATCTGTGGATATTATAGCAGTTGATTTATTAAAGGTATATAGAAGTTTCATGGATTATGAATGCATCTGATAGAAAAGAAACAATAGTGTATGCAAATATTTTTTTGCATGAAAGAAATCCAAAATTAAACATAAATAAATAACTAAAGTTGGCAATCTGTTTTGTTCAGTTTTCTGGCAGTTGATTTTGAGAAGGAATGTCCCTGAAACTCCAAGCTAATCAGCATAACATTCATAATTTATTATGGCCAATCACATGCATCTACAATATTGTAGCAATGTCTGGGGATATGGTCTCCTCAGCAAAGCATCATGGGATGTGTAGTCTTTTGTTACCACCACATGGTTTTCTAATTTACAAATCTGTTTATATTGATATTCTTGGTAAACGACAATCCAAATTAGCCAATTATTGCTCAGTATATGACATCAAATTAAACAAAATTGATTTTTTTTGCTAGATTATATGTTAGAAATTGCATCATACTACCCTTGCTGAGAAAAGAACACACTTCTTTAAATACAGTTTTTCTTTCTTAACAAATCAACATATTATTTCTTACTGCCTTTGTTTTAATACAATTGTGTCAGGATTATATATTAAGATATGGCATAATTAAGAAAAATATTAATAGTAATGTTCATAAAATCCTATACATTATTACAATCCAGGTAAGTAGTGACATTAGCTACAGGAGTGATACCAAAATATGCTGAAAAGCTATTTAGATTATTTTTTATAGACGTCAGAGTTTGCATCAATACTATTTAATTCTTGTCATTTAAAGTCAATAGAAAGTAGATCGTCTGTGCACCCTCTGGATAAGGCAATGTAAAATATGTGTCGTTTGACAAATGGTTTTTCATGTCTGGAATTTTGAAGCAAAATTCACACCCTTTTGTTGACCCGGAAAAAAAAAAAAACCCTTAGCAAGCTCAGTGACAACAGAGAAACATCTATAATTTTAAAATAAAACAATTCAGGGGGTTTAGGCAAAATCTACTTGTCTACTGACAAACTCTGTGAATCATTGCTGAAAAGAAGCTTACTTATATTATTAGTAAAGAAATGGTCTTATTTCTCATCGAAGGCCATTGCAATCGAAGAAAAAATAAATAAATTGCCCTATATGTCTAGAATACAGAAATAGCAAATATGTATACATGTATATTTTACTGTGGACCCTCTATATCTGGCATGCACTCTCTGTCAGTCATGCATACGCTCTGATCGTGGTGTATTTATGCCACACGCCTCATACCTAGCAAATTTAAAGAGGCTGTAGTTAATCAACTTAGAATGTACCTTCTCTAATTATGGCAAAAGTTTGAACTATATGACATTTATCACACTGGTCCTTTAAAAGGATCATCAACTTCTTAAATGCCATTATGGAGACTACGGCTTGCTGTACAAATAATAGGGGTGTAACATAACAGTTAAAGTAGATCAGCAAATTTTAGAAAACAAATAGATCAAAAGGTGGAATAAACATAACTACGTTGCAAAGACGTTTCTAAACAGATAACTTTTAAAGTGGACTGAAAAATTCAAATGAAATAATTTAATTTGAGTGTAGATCACCTCATGCTTTTATTTGCATATGAGGAAAAAAATTGTGACGCAAACATAAATCCCCTGGCTGAATATCTGTAACCTGTCTGATAGACCAGTGGTTCCCAAACCTCTCCTCAGGGCTCCCCAGATAGGTTGGGATTTCAAGGTACCCGTGTGTGAACAGAGGTGAAGAAATGTGTATTCAACAGGCAAGGGAGCCTCTAATATCCTCAACTGTGTTCACACACCATTACATTAAAATTCCAATCTGTCTGGGGAGCCCAGAGGAGAGGTTTGGGGACCACTGTAATAGACCATTACATACTGTGTGCATGGAAAACCTTCAGATGTTTGTGGTATAGATTTAGATGTGGCAAGAACAAACCAAACTTTTATCCATCACAATACTAAGTAGGAAAGGATGAGCAGCCGTGAGTAGTTACATTTATGTTGTGAACTTTTGCAGATTCATGCTGCTTTATTTAGGCAAAAAACAAAGTCAGAGGCTCTCAATCAGAGAACAAACTAACGTTACTAGGTTAGTTCTATGGACCTGATAACACACTCCTGTAGTATATCATTCTGGTGTCAATCAATAGAGTGCCCCAGCTCCAAAATACAGGGAATTTCTTCCCTGAACAGACATACGTTTCAGCCTTTATTGGGCTTCATCAGTGGGGTACAGCTGATAACTCTCTAAGGCACAGTGAGCAAGAAGTCAACGCCTGCTCTCAAGAGTGGGTTATAATGCCCACGGATCTAACCTATTAAGGTTAGTTAGTTTTCTGATTGAGCACCTCTCCTTTGTTTGTTTGTTTTTTGTCTACTTTATTTAAACGTTCTCCTTTTATTGCCAAATACTCCATACTATTTTGTTACTGGGTAAATCATTATCCATTCAATATTTTTATAATAAAAAAGCATACGGTGGCCATAACATAAAGGGTAACAAATCATAAACCTCCTAAAACACATATACCTACCCCTCATATACACAATTAGTCTTAATCATATGATCCAGGGCAAGATGTATTAAGGTGTAGAGATGTTACGGTTAGTGCTACTGTTCATAGACACGTCTTGCTCTTAGAAGGAAATTAATTCAGTGAACTTCATTTTCACTTTCAGAACAAAATGCACTCAGTCTGATAGTTAATATAAGTTAGAAAATAAATAAAGGGTACACCGGCTATAATTTGAGATAATTATTCAGTATGTCATATACCTAAATCAGCATTTTAAAAGAATGATTCATAAAAGTAACCAACACACTATTATATCTATTCTAATAGTGGTGTTATCTGAGATATGTTGCCTGCCTTTTGTCAGTCTATTTATTCTCTAATTTCCTGACACCAGTGGTTGAAGCAGCTGTTCTATTTATTGGGTCTGTTTAAATGAAAAGTGCTGCTTGCTGAGTAACCAAGCTGCTTGGGGAGTGTTGTCCTCTGCTCTGTCTGCATGTTTAGTAAAAAGCTTTTCAAGAGGCCTCTAATTACCTGCCTATTAGATGGGAAGAGGTGACAATAGCACATAGCTGGATGCCATTGCTCTCTTGTCTACTGATCAGAATATCAATGGGGTTTAGTTCAGGCAGGTTTGAAACTGATCTTCTCAATTTGCTTATTCATGAAATGTACTTTGAAGACTGCTTATGCAATGAAGCCATTATTTTAGTTTGCTCATAAAAGAGAAGATGCTTTATATCTTTGTACCATCATCTCTACTGATTTGACTCTAATTAAATAAACAAACCTTTTGTCATTAAATACAATTTTGCTGAAATAGTTTTTGCCACAGTTACTTTTTCCTGTACAAATCTAATCTAGATAAAACACTTTTTCTTAGCTGTGTAATTAGGTTTAATGCTGCTTATTAAGATTTGTTTGCCCCCCCCCCCCCCCCACACACGCACACAAATACACCTCATGATTATTCCTCCTTTCTACTTGCCATACACATATACGTATATATAAATATAAGTCTTTAGTTGTTTATGTAAATATCCAAGACATCAGAAGGGACCTTGTATAGTTAAAGCCAGAAACGTTGATGCATATATACACACTTCTTTGGCAATACAGTGAAAACTTGAGGCAGTCCATGGCCCCTTGAAAATAAATTGCTCTATGTCTGGGCTTAAATGTAAAGACGTAAATGTCAGATTATGAGCTAATGTTTATTATTAGTACAAGAGGATTTTGATGTAATATTTTAATTATATTGTTACCACATGATTTGTTAAGCCTTGTATTAAATATTGTCATATTAAAGAGGATCCACTACATAACACAAAAGATAGAATTTAAAAATTAAATCAATGAGTGCGCCATCATTTCTATCAGCAAACTCTCTCACCATCCAACATCAGCAGTTTTTATCAACTCCATGAGCTCTTTCTCCATACCCCAGTAGTAGTCTCTATCAACTTCATTAGCTGTCTCTATCAATGTCACCCCAACAGCAATTTCTCCACCAGCCCCATCAACAGTCTCTCTCATCATCTTCTCTCAGCCATTGCTA
Source organism: Discoglossus pictus (assembly GCA_027410445.1). Lineage (NCBI taxonomy): Eukaryota > Metazoa > Chordata > Amphibia > Anura > Alytidae > Discoglossus > Discoglossus pictus. The sequence goes on from CM050171.1 coordinate 93,253,959, forward strand.
GCATGGTACCTCTCACCATCCTACTTCATCAGACTCCCTCAGTATCGCCAATCAGCAGTCTCTTATTATCCCCCGTCCTTCCTTAACAGTATTTCCCTCTTACCTTTCCCAGAAGGGACCATTGAGTACTCCCTGTCCAAGCTCTTCATTCCACCCTCCATTTTTCAGCACTCTGATCTCAACTTCTGTGGTGTTGAAGCTACTCTACATTGCCCCTCCAGGTAGGCGGCAGGTAACACTCACCTTTTTTCTTCAACAACTTTTTTCAGAAAACTTGACTGACAAATTCATTAGATGAGAAACCAAAACTAAGAACTCCTTCCCTATGGACCAATTATCAAGGTCTGTCCCATTGGAAGTTTAAGAGTTTTCTATCTTGCAAGGTGTTTTGTGAAAAAAAAGGACTATGTGCATTCGATTTCAAGCTCAAAGACAGGGCCCTCCATTATTTTGTGAAGGGTAATATTGTAGTTTGCTTTGTACTTATCCCCTATATAAGGCTATGGATTATCTTGGTGCATTATAAATACATGATAATAATATTTCAGTGTTTGAGAAGACTCATTTAAGAGGAAAAACAAAAAGACTTATTTTTAAAATGTGAGTATTAATTTCAAAACATATATTGGGTGGTTGCCATATTACGGCAATCACGCAATAGTGACCATATATAATGGGACATATAAATGTCCATATGGTAATCTGGCAAAAATTAAGCAAAACATTCACTTTTGAGAGAGTACTGCTCTTTGAATTTGTGGTCTCCATTGGGAAATTTGTGTCATGAGGCATTCATTTATCTAAAGAAAAATATATTTATTTAAATGTCAACATCAGCTACTAGTAAGTAAAAACTCAAATCAGTGGGTTTTTTTTTATAAAAAAAACATTTTTAATTACATTCCTCCAGAAATAGAGATGATAAAGTTAACAAGCCATTCAACAGCCATGTAAAATCATTATTGTGCAATGGTTTATGCTAGTTTAATTTAAACACTATAACAAATGAATGCACTGGAAAAGTGATGAGCAACATTTATACATAGCTGTATTAAATGCACTCATAACACTTTAGTGGTCTTATAAATGGCTTGGTAAAGAATAGTAAGGTAGGGCTTGATAAGAAAAAAAACATAATTACTATTATACAGTTATCCCCTCGCTGTTCTCTCCACCCGCTAAATCATGCTTTGGGGTGGAGTGCAGCCACCCAGGGAGCCTAACAGGCATACCACATCTGCTGTATGATAGTGGTTGATAATTAGAACATGTATACATTGCTAGCACCTCACTTTTACAAATTTTCTCCCAGGCATCTCCAAAGCACCCCTAAAACAGCTTTCAGGGGGTGGAAAGAACTGGAGATTATTCATTCTGGGTAAAATTAAAAAATGTGATTTATTGTTTAAATACACAGTAAAAGTTAAATATGTTTTTTTATTTTTTATTAAGCCTATTTTAATAAGAGTGTTATTAAAGTGGTCCTTTAAGTCTCTACATGCCCTTTCTCTTCTGTACTTCAAGGCTCACTAAACTCCTTCTATGTCCTGCAAGTTTCAGCACACCAAATCGTACAAATCCTTCAATTTCCCAATATCATGCAATCAATCTCACTTCTGATCTTGTGTTTACTCCTGCCCACTTACCTGGGATAAACAATCACTTCACAACAGATAAACATCCCACGCCTCACTGGAAACCCGTCATTGCTCTCAGTCTCTCTGTGATAGATTATACATTACAGTTGTCAAATGTAATCTCTAGATACCACTCTAGCTCTGTATATACTCTTTGAAGACTAAAACTTGAAAATTGGCAAAATATTTTAAAAAGTAAAAATACATAATTCTACCTTCAACTTAATCAATGCTGGATGTGATTACATTCTTTTTAAAAACCTTTACATTTTCTCGCACAAAGGAGCTACATGAATCTAAATAAATAAACTGCCAGCTAAAGTTTCAGATCAATTGCTCCCAAACTTTCACTGCTATCTCCTAACTTTTAAGTATATATATATATATATATATATATATATATATATATATATATATACATATATATATATATATATCAATATATATATATATATATATATATATGTTCCCTGGTGGTCCAGTGGTTAGGATTCAATGAGGCCTGGGTTTGATTCCAGTCAGGGAACTAAGAGGTCACACCATCCTGAAGCCATTCAGGGTTGGGCCTGGTTAGTACTTGGAAGGGAGACCACCTATGAATACCAAGAGTTGTATGCTGTGGCCCACTGGAGAAGGAACTGACAACCAAGTGATTCAGCATGACTATGGGCATAAAGATGTGCCTAGTGTGTTACGGTCCATGAGGTCATGGAGAGTCGGACACAACTGAACAATGCAAAAAAATAAATATATATAAATATATATTTATAATCTCTTCCCTGGCTCCTAAAGAAAGGTTGGTTGGCGCCTTATTGACCTGACTGGCTCCATATTTTCAGATAAATCTGCCAGCCAGTGGTCCAAGGTGATCAGTCGTGCCTATGTCATTCTCCATATAAAGATTTATCTAAGGTTGAATTTTGAATTTAAAATCCTTTAGCACTTTTAACAAATGAGGTCTCAATGAGAAATATGAGTGAGTGCTTTATATATTATGTCTCACCACGCACAATTACATAAAATGCTCCTAATCTGCAGAATGCTTTGCCTACTATAGCACAAAATTAATTACCAGCTCTAATTTGATGTGTTCATCCTTGAACTGCAGCTATTAACTTCCCAACCCTGTCTGTGCTTAAACTACTCAAAACATGAGATCAATTTTAATAATTTACTCATAGGATACGATTAAAGTGCAGCAGATCAAACTGTGTCTGTCTAGTTCATTTTCAAAGGTTTTCAGTATTGCCTGGAGATGGTTCTAAAAATGGGCTGGTTTGTATCAACTTTCCCACAATAACATCTGATAGGATATGTGTATAAGTTATGCATTGCTATGTTTATACATTGGTAAAGGTATGTAAGTGAGCTGGGTTATTAATGCATCTGATAGAGGAGAATTTATAGTGTCTGAAAAAAAATTATTGCATAAAAAATTTCCAAAGTCAATAGTTAAATCGTTAGCCTGAAGTTTGCAGAATGTTTTGCTTTTGCAGAGTTTTCTCTCAATGTTGACACCCCCTGAAATTCCCAGGGAAAATTAGCATAACTTATACAATGTTTCTTTTTGGCCTGTGGATTGTGCAGGCATGCTGAGTTACCACCTGTAGTCTGCACTACTGTGGGAAGTCACATGATCTCAGACACTTTCCTTTAGCCAATCAGCATGCGCATGTGCTGCATATTGGATATCTCATTAAAACTGAGATATACATTATGCAAATCGCAGTTGCTGGGGGTGTCTACATCACCACCCAGCACAATTTTTAATATATTTCATGCAAACGTTTTTGCTAGGTAGGTTATGATGCATTCTACAGGATGCATTCATAACTCACCTCACTTACATATACCTTTAAGTCCTAAATTGTCAGCAAAGAAGAGGCAAATAAAAAACATATTCAAGAATAAAGAAGGATAGGGAGGGCCTAACACTTTAAACCTATCCCAGCAATTTTGTACCTGTTGTTCCGACTCTCTGTTACCTTATGGACCATAAGGCATCAGGCACATCTTTTATGTCTATGGTCGTGCTGGTCTACTTGGTTTTCATGGCAGAAATACTGGAGTGGGTTGCCAGTTCCTACCATTAGCAATAGTTATATACAGATTATTGATAAATGTACCTGCTGTTATAATGTCCTCTAATCATATCAATGCAAAGCCAGATGAAAATGTCTTGTGCCACATATAGTATCACCCTGTTTAAATGTTCTGGATTCCAAAGTCAGTCCCCATGAACAATGGAAGGTAGCCAGCTGGACTCCAGATCAAAAGCGATGAAAGCCACTGGTTTAAATCCATATACAAAGCAATAGGTTTTAAACATATTTATAAAAGTAATAATAATACATATTTTTGCATGAAAAAATAGTTACTATAATATCTATTTGTGGAACAGGCACTCCATTGTTCACCCTAACCAATCAGAGCTTGTACAGAGCCAACCGAGCCCCCGCTGGGGAAAATTTAAGGCACATGAAGGAGGGAACGGCAGAGGCGGAGATGGAATAGATAAGGTAATTGTAGTAAAGAGCATGAGCTTGAAGGAGCTGAGAAGGACAGTATCTGATAAATGTGCCTGGCATGCTGCGATCCATAAGGTCATGGAGAGTTGGACACGACTAAAATGACATGTCTCGCATAGACAGGGTAGTTGTTTCCTAGAAAAGCTTACATGCAATTGTGGCAAATGTGACTACAATAATGCAATAATACAATAATGCAATTATGACACTATGAAGAAAACATAAGGAAAAAGCAGGAAAACAGCAGTTGAATCAACAGATTTTCAGGCTTTACTGTGGATAGAGAAAATGACAAAAGTAGCTGTACTTGGTTTGTTTGAAGAGATGTGCGTTCCCACAGTGTTTACCTTCTTCTTCCCACAGTGGAAACTTAAACACCTCTCTCTTTCCAGAAATTTTTAGCCTCTGAGTTATTATAAGGAAGTATTCAGAGGAAATCAAACCACTCCTAGATTTCCTGTGAGAATATATGCAGTTTAGAATTATTATTAATTTGTATATAGTTTAATAATAGCACAACTGTTATCTGTTTTCCAGACAGGTGATATGAGGACATAGATGAAAAAAATAAAACTGATACAAATGTGAATTTAGATCTGTAATCTGGTTCAGTAAATTACTTTCCCTTGTGCATATATTGCTGTAGAAAACTGTTTCTTGTTCTACTCCATCTGTATTTTTAATGTGAGACATGTATTTATTTATCTGTTTACTAGAAGGTATGATCATGTGGCTGAAGCTCAAATATTTTGGCCATATCATGAGACGGCAGGATTCCCTAGAAAAGACTGTGATGCTGGGAAAGATTGAAGGCACGAGAAAAAGGGGACGACAGAGGGGGAGATGGATAGATGAGGTCACTGAAACAATGAACATGAACTTGATGGGCAGAGGGGCAGTGATTGAGAGATGTATCTAGCATGCTGTGGTCCATAGAGTCACAGAGAGTGGGACGCAACTGAACGACTAAACTGCATCAATTTATCTATACTGAGCCATATTGGGCTCTAGAGCAGAGATGGGCAAGTTCGGTCCTGGAGGGCCACACACAGGCCAGGATTTGAGGGTATCCCTGTTGCATACAGGCAAGACTATCACTTCTTCAGTCATAGTGATTGACTCACTTGTGGACAGAAAGGAAATCCTCAAATCCTGGCCTATGTGTGGCCCTCCAGAACCAAACTTGCACACCCCTGTTCTATAGTCATATGTTGCAGGCGGCCCCAGTTTGAATCTGTCATAATGATTTTGTTATTTATTTATTTTTTTACAAAAAAGTGCACAGATTGAGTGCTGTGTTTTGTTGCATAATTAATAAATGTGTTTGTCACTGTCCACTAACAAGCACTAATTAATATGTATGATTGTATCTCAGTCAATGAACATTAATATAGCAGCATGAGTTGTGCAAACACAGACATGTTTTTATCAAATGTGAAGGACCATACATTTAAGCATCTTTTTTTTAAAAGGACAATTAAAAACATTGTTTTCTTTGCTGCATCTGAATGATCTACTGTTAATGTGTCAAAGTGTGTTTTCTTTTCTCAAACAATATCCAAGAGCAAAATAAAGTGATCCAATGGTATAATTGCCCTGGGAATAGTCCCTGACTGCAATAAGCGTGATATAGCTGTATGCCAAAAGGCTTTCTTGCCTGTCAGTGAGAACTAAATACTACTTACTGCATACAAAAGCTAGTAACATGTAATGTTTAAAATATGATGTTTTATATACAGTGGACCCTTGGTACTCGTCGTTAATTTATTCCAGAAGGCACATCGTGTGGCAAAAATGAAGAATACCAAACCCCCATAAGGAGTAATGTTAATTGTTTTTTAGAAAGCACAATGAGTACCAAGGAAGCATTGCGTGTCAAATAATTTTTTGCTCATCTAGACTCATCAAATACCAAAATCAACGAGTTTTGAGGTAGTCGAGTACTGAGGGTCCACTGTAGATAAGAAAATTACCCTATAATCTTCTTCATGTAAAGCCACCCCTTAGTGTGGAAATTAATAGTAGAAAATTCGATGTTACAGTGGTATCAGATTTGTTTTAACTGATTGTACTATTACATTTTTTGTACATACAATCCTTGTGGATAAAGACTCTCAAATATAACATGTAATAAACAAATATGTCCTCTGGCAAAATAGAATAATTCATAATTGCTTTATTATTTGCAATCTCAAAAGAATATGTAATAGTAGCATCACTTTAAGCATCATATGGTGCTACACGTAGCAGTACTACTAATAAAAGAAACAGAATGAGATCAGGATTAGGGTCAAATATTTGACGCACTCCAATGAGTTAAGAATATTTATGTGTCAATTAGGATTTATCTTCCTACATGTTTTGTGAGTCATCATACTAATGTATGCAATATATAAAAATGTGTTAAATTGCATTGTCTGCCAACATCCCTAATTTATATTAAGTTTTGGTACCTTCTCAACCAAACCTCTTCTGCTTTTTATATATGCACTTTTGCTTTTTATATATGCACTTTTGTTCTTATACAATTAATAAGAAATTCACCTTCAACATGTTTTGAATTTCCAGCAACATTCATATGGACACTATAATAATGCTTTGATAAAGTACTGTATGCTCTAATCTAAAGTAAGATCATTATCTTTGCAATATAAATTGTCAAGAATGCAATATTCTTAGTGAAAACTTTCTTGTAAAATTACAAATACTGTTTGTCATGGCCAGGGCCTGACTGGACTGTTTTCACTATGGCCAAGAAGATACTCTGTTTGATTGTTATAGTTATGTAATTTTGTATTACTTTTGGTTAAAATGACATATACATTGTATGTATTGTGATTATGTTACAGTATTGTTATCTGGTGATAACTCACCCAGCCCCACCTAAATAAACAAACACAGGGGGTCTTGAGCAGATAAAAAGACTGAGGCCCTCATTCAATTGCAATTTGGCCAATTGAATAGGGTTCTAAATAAGAACATAGCATATTTATTTTAAAGAAGTTTTTAGTTAGTGAAAACCTTGCTTTTGGATAGATGTTTACTAACTAAAAACTTCTTTAAAAAATATATGTTATGTGCTTATTTAGAGCCCTATTCAATTGGCCAAATTGCAATTGAATGAGGGTCTGAGTATTTATAGCAAATAGTGATAGGTAATACAATCACCAGGATACACTCATCAAATGTGCAGGGTTTCCTAGTAAGCAGAGGCAGCCTATTATGTTAATTGGTCCCTCTTCTATGTACCTAAGGATGGTGCTTACTGTGATTGGCCAGCCTGTGTGACAATTAATAAAGGTATGTCAGTCGTGTCTGGACTTACACAAAACAAGGTTTAAGTGTCAGTCTGTTAATTAATCCTAATTCTAAGGGGTTATATGGTGTTCCTGATATCCTGGTTAGATGAAGCAAACTGGTGTTTGGTCCATCTTCTGCCATCAACCCTCTAGGTAGATATAAATGACTATACAATATAGAAGGGAGGGACATAGGGCATAGGAGAGCAAAATAACAAACTAGTGTAGTATGAAATCACTATTATTTGCTCAAGAAATAATATACTTACAAAACAGTGGTATGAGCAACACAACATAACAGCCCCCCCCCCCCCTACATGTTTCATCCAGACAAGACTACTTTAGGGACACTTTAGATAAAGCAAAAATATCTATTACCCACTCCCCAATTAAAAACATCAATCAAAACTCCTTATTTTATTAAGTTAAAATCTTTTAATTTTACATAGAATTAATAACAATAATAGTAAAAATAAAATGATATAACTTAACCTGGCTTATAATGTGTTTTGAATGGAGAGGTAGAAAGACACTTATTGTAATCCAATCTCAGCTATATCATTTTATTATTATGGTTATTATTACTATGTCCACTTGGAAGGTTTTAATTGAATTCAATAATGAGTTCTTATTTATGATTTTAATTGACTAATGAAGCATGTGATTTTTTTAAAAAGTGAGAATAAATCATAAACCATTTTGTTTTATGTAAAGTATCCCTGAAGCCTGTCTGGGCAAGATGCATACGAGCCTGCTATGATGTTTTGCTGATACCACTGTTGTGTAAATATATTTTTTCATAAGGGTATAATAAATACCATACCATACTACACTAGTTGGTCCTTTTACTCTCACCCCCCCCCCCCCCGCCCCTTCAATAAAATACAAATCTAAATACACTTTATTCTATAATCCTTTAATTTGTCTATCTAAACTAATTTCCTTATCTAAAATCTACCACTCCCTTTATATGCATTTTACTTGGCTCTTGGAATTTCAACCACTTTAAACCGGAGCCTAATTTCAAAACCTAATTGTACATACCATCACAAAAATCTACAAAACCTAGAAGCCAACTGAATGATGTAAGAACCGGAAAACACACATGTAGGAAATAAGACATTTTCAATAGGAATTATAACTAGACTAGCGAATTGCCCGTCAAAAAATGACGGCAATGGAATTGTAAGGTAGCTAATGTTGTTTTGTGTGTACTACTGAAATATATAATACAATTAATAAATGAATATACTTTACCTATTTTGAAGCATTGTTGAAGAGCTGCAATCTGTTTTGATGTTGCTGCAGCATTAGTGGTGTGGAGCTGCTGTGTAAGCGTGGTGAATTTGTGCAGTGTAATAGTGTGCGTGCGCGAGACGAAACCGTTAGCGTAGTTGTGTAGTTCCGCATTGTTGTAAAATGGCGGCTAATGTGTGGTATGCGTCTGTAGTGGAATATCCGTAGTTGTTTTGTGGTGTTTTGCGTGTTTCTTGTGGTGTTTTGCATGTTTAGAGTGCTGTAGCCTCGTTTTCGTTTTGTTCGGTGGCCATTTTTTCTCTCGCTTAGCAAATTTTTTAGTGTCTAAACTCTTTTATTATGAGTTAAATGAAGGTGTAACTTCATTTTTTGAGGTCCTGGATGCTCCCTCTTGCTGTAGGTAAGCTTTTTATGTATGTGTTGTGTGTATTTATTGTGTTTTTCATTTTTTCATGTCCGCGGGTTGCGGGCGATTTTTGCGAGTCCGTAATGTGTGTTAACGTGTCTCGTATGTTGTTTGCGTTGCGACGTAAAGTTTGCGAGGGTTGCAGTTGCTTCGCGAGGGCCGCAGTTGATACACACACATTATATATACACACACAATATACACACACATTATATATACACAAACAATACATACACACAATATACAATATATATAGAGCTGGAAAGCCAAGAGATTATTGGATATTTATTTTTGTAAATAAAAACCGCATGTAAGAAAATACCAATGTAATGTATCAGATTATGGCCCCAGTGATGGCTGGAGATGTGACATCTCAGGGCCCAGCCTGGCACGCCTCACCTGCTCCTGCAGTGCGAGGCCTTTTCCCCTGTGAGGTCCCCACAAACCAGGCCAGGACTCTCTTCTATCTCACAACCCTCCCACAGCTCCACTCACCGCTTCACCACCCCAGTTTTAATCTTGATGTGCCTGACGCGTGGGTCTGCCATGGTCCTGGAGCTCCACAATAGAGCGACGTCAGTGGCGGGAACAGATGCGCACTGACACAGACGCACAGGGGCTGCAGGCAAGGGCATTGCGAGGGCTGCGGGCAAGGGCAGCAGGCAAGGGCATAGCGAGGGCTGCAGGAAAGTCCCAGCAACTGAGGCCCTTGCCCGCAGCCCTCAAGCGTGAGCAACAGGCCGTACGCTGCGGGCAAGGGCCGCGGGCTCGCTACGCGAGCCCGCAAGCGTGAGCAACGGCCCATACGCTCACAATTATATATGTGATCATTGTTCCAAGCTTGGCTATGTAGAACTCTAGGGTTCCATTTTGTATAACAATGTGTTCTAAAAGCCAATTTACCCCAAAAGCTTGCACTCTTCTGTAAGTATGGTTAATTATATTGAACAGAGTAGCAGCGCTCTAATCCAGTTCTATGTTTCTTTTATGTAACCGAGGTTACCCCAGCATTTTAAGTATACAGACTCTTGGGAATATGGTGTGCTGATCATTCCATTGGGAATAACACTTATTACAAGACAGATTGGTATTTTTCTTGGAACAAGCTGGTACCCTCGTGAGATCTTGATGATCTACAGGGAGGAGAGTGAACTTCACTTTGACAATCTCATATATAAAAGGAGAACTATAGTGAAGTCAAGCTTGGAGCTGTTGTTGCTACCAGACAGTGTAAATTAAGCTATCCAAGGGTAAAACAATAAATAAATATATTACTTGTACTATAGATTTCCTATATATAGTATATGGACTATAAGATTCTTCACTACATTATTGATATGGTTAAAAGGTCACTTAATTCAGCACAATTTGAACCACATCAGTGCAAAGTTCTTCTAAAAGCATGTTGAAATAAATTTTGAATGTTTGAAATACCTGCATTTTCACTGAGAAATCAAATAAATTAAAATCTGTGTTTAATTGTGTAACAGACTGCCCACATGCTGTGATAGTACTGCAGCTAATAAGGATGCAGGGGTGTCCCCCCATGCAAGACAATTGTAAGACTGCGTTTATTTCCAGATTGAAGGGAACAGACCTTGCAATAGTTTCCTTTTAGAAAATGCAGGTTTCTGCTCTCTTGCATCTCTGGAATTTGAGCAATGCAGGACAGCTCAGAGAGCAGCTCTTCAGGACCAAAAGAAAATAATGAACCCATAACAAATCTATATGTTAAGGCATGGAATGCTGCACTCACCTAAACAGGAATGCTATGGGTAAACTGGTCAGTGCAGTGTAATCTGAGTCCAGGGAAAATCTGCTATTAGTCACTACTCTTTCACACCAAATGGCCCTTTAATGTTTACTTTCATGTTAACACTATGAGTAACCAATGTCTAATCAACAAGGAATAACACAGCTCTATACAGGAAGTTTGTTTTTATTTTTCAAAGTAATTAACATTTAGAAAACTCTACTATATTTTTACTTGACTTCCTCTAATAAACAATCCTTGTAACTTTAATGCCACACCTTCAACTTACAGCTGATCTAAAAGAAGACATTAATTGTTATGTTTACCCACATAATTCTATGGTTACAGTCGGGCAAATCACTGTCATAACTGTAATACTGTAGGAGAATATCTGACAGGTATGAAGCAATGTTCTTATACACATGTGCCATCATGCAGTAGAAGGTGGAATATAGGTCACAGTTGGGAGTGCTCAGTTAAACTCTTGGGTAATATTAAAATGAATACAATGTGGTAATAAAATTATTTGTACAATCTCTCATTTAAACTGTTTATAAACGAACCAATGATTTAAAGGGCATTTAAATCTCATATAATCATTTCTTGACAGACATGTTATATTTCATTCTCCACTGATGGATTAATGTTCTTCATAGATATGTATTAACTCTACGTACATTGGCAAACATCCTGTGGTGCTGTCATACATAACTGTCTCAGCATCTATTGTGCTGCAATTATATTACAAACTGAGATTAACTTTATTATTATTCAAATAAGCGGGTTGGATAAATCTTGAAATCCTGATAGCCACGGCTACTACAGTTTGAATTTTGGTCCCTAATTTTTTTTTCTAAAATCACACAATCCACTCATTGGCACCAGGGCCCACAACAGGATAGGGGCCCTCAGACCTATCCCGTTTTAAATTCGCCACCACTGACAGCTGCAGTGTCGGCAAGTGGCCACGGATATTTTGTAGCGCTGCTGAAATTTCACACACCTTGTAACCTTAGAAGGTTACCCTAACTAACCCTCACCCTAACTGTCATCGTAACCCTAAAAGTTTACCTAACCTTAACTCTATGCTATCAGCAAATTGTTGGCAAATTTCAAAAGGGAAAGGACAGGGCCCTCTGTTATTGGTAGTAAATGAGGAATATTAATTTATTACATGAGGATGGCAGATAATTATATTATAGGAAATTGATCTGATCAACATAGGGGGTGATCTGATTATCTACATATATTTTTGGCTTTTTTATTGACCCAATGGAGTGGATAGAGAAGTGGCGATGGGGGCCCTATATTATTTTGCACCTGGGCCCTCCATTCACTAGCTCTGCCACTAAATCCACGCACTGATTCCTACCTAAAACAGAGTTTGGCTTGCACCTCACTAGTTTGAATGACTAATAAGTATGATATAATTATGTTAAAGGACCGTTGTAGTTGTATATACTTAAAATATACTATTTCAAAATGGCACATGAGATAATGTAGCAGAGCTTAACAGAAAAAGTCCAGTAAAATATTACTTTTGGCTCATAACTATTTGCATACATCAAAATACATGTGCCCCTTCTGCATGGCTACCTTGTCATGGTAAAGGGGTTGTGTTCTTCAGTGTGTTCTTCAAAGTGAGCTATATCTTGTAGGGACAACCAAGATGGGTAGGTCAGAGCAGAGAGGTCAGACAAATCACGATCCACTGGAGAATGAACTTGCAACCATTTCCAGTATCTCATGCTGCAGACAATAGGGTCACAGAGAGTTGGACACAACTGAATGACTAATCAACAACAAAATACATGTAACCATTCAATGGGTCACAAAGATAGGAAAAAGTTAGATTGTTGTTTTAAAATGTCTATAGTGGACATGGGTTGACTTTTGACCTGGTCTGCCTATAAATAAAGGACAGTGGAGGTCAATTGACCCTATTCTATTAATGAACCTGATAGTGAAATGTCTCATATTTTGCTACAAGCGTGGTATTGCTGCATACTTTTATATTATGCTCAGAGCTCAGATTAATATTTCCTGCCATTCTCCTCTTATATACATACTGAGGGTTATTCATCAGGAGCATTGCCAAGATTAGAAGAATGTCATGTTCTCCATAAAGCCTTGCAAAACCTCATGAATTCCAATAAGTCTTCAAAAACCAAATGCGTTTGATCAATTTTAACACACAAAAAAATGAATCCAATCACTGTTGATCTCTTATGACGGATATATAGGCTTGGATTTAAAATATTGCAACCATTTGGAACTTTCTATTCAGATAAAATGTAACAGTATTTTTCATTAATAATTTATCTTTTTTATAAAAAAATGGAATCTCCCTTAAACATCTGGATTTCTTATTTGAATTTATTACACCAGAGGGTTCATCGAGCAAAAATGTCACAAAAAAATGTTTTGTCAGTACGGCTACAAGTCAAAAATATTTCATCAGGGAAAAAAGATTGGTTATTAGTACTGAAAGCCATATGTTGCAGTTCACACATATTTATGACATTTCCGGTGGTTTGTTATGTGTGTCTAGACAACAAAACTTAAACAAATTAAATTAAGACCCGTATAGGATAAAACTAAATTTTGAAGGGTCGGCCTAACATGTTAAATGTAATTGTCTTTATTTTGATGCTGAGAGATTGTATATGAGGAAGCAGGGTATGGGCATACTAAACATATTCAATATTTCTGTATTATACTCCTTACATTGAGGCATCCAGTAACAGCAGATGCCAATACAGAAAGGATGCCCAGCTTTGAGGTATCTCCATATAAAGATCACCATTGGAAATCAAACAGACTATTGCCACCACTTCACCATCATATAACAAGAAACCTGGATTTTATACATAGTTACTGAGTTATTACATATTTTTCATTTGAATACATGATTATTTATTTTCAATATAACAACACTCTATTATATAATCCTTTTTATTTGTAAAAGTACATGGCTATGACCTTGAATTGTGACCCCACAAGTTTATGCAGCCATCCCATGGAGAAAAATGGGAATTATCCAGCAAGTTTCTGTTCAATGTGAATATTTGTCTCTACCAAAATTGGAGATCCTTTTATGAGTGGGGATAATTGTTTGATCCCCAAGTTATTTTGACTTCAAAAGACTATGAGCCTCTTTCAATTGGCAAAAATGCATTTATTTGAACCCGTAATGTAGCCCATGAATATAACTGATATTTAATTGGCTACATTTAGCTACTAGCATTCCAGTTGCAAGTTACAAACTCAAAAGCAATATGGTTGTCAAAAACGTAACTCTGTCCTATCTCATACATTGATTTTTCAAGCCTGTGCTAAAGGTGCAAAATCGATATTCAAGTACAAAAATTCAACACACATGCAATTGCCTTCAAAACCGTAAATGGCAAACATATCAAAAAAAATCTACAAGTACTAGATAGGACCTTCAAGTGGGTTAAACTCCTGTTTGTATAACTGCAGCAGCAAATAAGCACACAATAATGAACATCAAAATTCGGGGAAAGCATGGAAAGACATTAGAATTAATTGCACGTCTGTCTCAAGCTCGCAAATCTGCAATAAAGAATAATTATTTGTAACTTTTATTTCTGTGTTATATGGATCCTGGGAATCGAGGGGCTGATACATATCATGGAACCCACATGGACTAGAACAGTTGATTTAATTATTCTTATTGATTTCTACATCACAAATGGTTCTTCTAAACACTAATTAATTGTTATGATGACGGTCTCATTTACTATTGGCTGTGTCTAAGAAGTATTGAGAGTGTTTAAGAAGTAAATTACAGGCTTGCTTAAATATTGTCAGATCTTATGATCATGCCCCCTGAAATCCTACTTAAGAGTGCATGGTTTGCCTGTGGAGGTTATGAGAGGACAGTTGTGAGTTAAAGACAATTGAATACATCTAAATGTTTAGAAAAATTTGAACCGCAGCAAAAATGATGGGTTACAGGTAATTACGGGCTTGCAATTGAGGCTCTATATATGAGGCTCTATATATGCTGTTTGGAAGAACTCCACATGAAAATGTGCAAAATATTTCTAAAAAGTAAAAACAAAATAAGTAAAAACATCCATTAACTACTATATGTAATTATTCTGTAATGAAAGCCCACATTTTCTTCAACTGCTACTCAAAATAGGAAGCAACCTTGAAAGTACAGAAAGATTTCAGCTGCTTCAACGGAAACATGGTAATTCAACTCAATAGTATTAATAGCAATCTAATCACTCTAGAGGGTTCCTCTTTGTTGAGAAAGCAACTCAGTCAAGCAGCTTACCCAAGGTAATGACGCCCCATGGTAAACAATAATTGCATATAATCATTAATAAATTAATCATTTATATTTTTACTTTCTAAAAAGATTTTGACCATTATCAAATTTAGTTATTCAAAATAGCTTAATTGGTCCTTAAGTCCGATAGTTTTGAGATATTAGTCTACGGGGTATATTTGTCAAAGTGACGATGAGTGGGGTTAAAACATGGAATTAAATATCACCACTTCCAATATTTTCTATAGGCATTATTGATCAAGAACTGTCCATGTTTATCCCCGTTTAATAAATATGTCTATAGAAAACATAAAAAATTGCGCTTTTTTATGTTTAGACTCAAGCTTTTTCCACTTAATACTGCTTATCACCTCTCATCTTTTATAACTGGATCTCTAAGTCTTATATTAATTAACTGCATCTCAACATCGCATTTAAAAATGTAATTAGATAATCTAAACATTTTAACCAATATCTTACTTGATTGGTTGACATTTCTTTCACTTCTGAACAACACGATGCTGTCAGAAGGTTAATAAATACGTGATACTTTCCTATCAGTCACTGGCTGCCATGGTATTGCAGGTGCAGAACTTCTCATGGTTACTTAGCTCCAGGTTACTACAGTTATAGGGCCTTTATCAGATGTGCAAACACCTGTTTTCTGGTTATGTTATCAATTAACAGCTGACACGAACAGTACATTACATTCACATATTGAAATTATCCTAGCAAAGCCATTTAAACAACTATTTTAGCCAGCAATAACATTTGGCATAATGTGATAATCCAGTAATCACATATTATAATTGTCTAACTGCGATTCGTCGTCACGCTTCAGACGAATCGCAGTTAGACAATTACAAACTGCTGCGCATTGCGCAGAGCGCGGCGCGAGCCGCGCATGCGCAGAGCGCGGAGCAAGCCGCGCTTGCGAGCAGTGCGGCCCGGTGGGGAAGAGGCATAGAGGGAGAGTAAACTGCTGCGCATTGCGCAGAGCGCCGCGCGAGCCGCATTACACAGAGTGCGCCCCGAGCCGCGCTTGCGCAGAGCGCAGCGCGAGCCGCGCTTGCGCGCAGCGCGGCCCACTGGGGAAGAGGTGGGGTAGAGGCACAGAGGGAGAGTGGGGAAGAGGGGGGGGAGAGGGAGAGTGGGGAAGAGGGGGGGGAGAGGCACGGCACAGAGGGAGAGTGGGGAAGAGGCACAGAGGGAGAGTGGGGAAGAGACACAGAGGGAGGGGGGAGAGACACAGAGGGATAGGTGGGAAAGAGACACAGGGGAGGTAGAGGAGGGGGAAAAGACACACGGGAGGGAGAACAGGGGGAAGATACACATGGGAGGGAAATGGGGGGGGGGGAGAGGGGAACAGACACAGGGGGAAGGGGGAAAGAGACACAGGCCAGGGGGGAACAGGCACAGAGGGGGGAAGAGGCACAGAGGGAGAGGGGGGAAGAGACACAGGGGGAAGAGATACAGCGGGTGAGGGAGGAAGAGACACAGAGGGAAGGGGGGGAAGAGGTACAGAGAGAGGGGGAAAGAGGCACAGGGGGGGGAACAGAGGAAGGGGTGAAGAGACACAGTGGCGAGACACACAGAGAGAGGCGGGGGAAGAGGCACAGAGGGAGAGGGTGGAAGACACAGAGTGGGGAGAGACACAGAGGGTTAGGGGGAAGAGACAGGGAGGAAGAGGCACAGAAAGAGGAGGGGGAAGAGACACAGGGGAGTGAGAGGAGGGGGAAGAGACACAGGGGAGAGAGTGCAGGGGGGAAGATACACAAGGGAGGGAAATGGAGACACGAGGAAGGCCGTAACAGACACAGGGGGAGGGGGAAAGAGACACAGGCCAGGGGGGAACAGACACAGGGGAGGGTTGGGGGAGACACAGGGGGGGGGAAGAGATGCATGGGAGGGAGAAGGGGGAAAGAGACACAGGGGAGGGGTTTAGAGACACGGGAGGGAGAGGGAGGGGGGAAATAAGACACGAGGGAGGACCACAGGGGGGCAGGAGATGCAAAGGAGGTAGACGAGGTGGAAGGAGACACAAGGGAGGGAGAGGAGGGGGGAAATAAGACACGAGGGAGGAAGTAGACAGAGGGAGAGACTCGCAATGAGCTCCAAAGGGGCTCATTGCAAGGCCTGGCGCTCATCACAAGGCCAGTAAAGTAGAGGCTTACATTGTGTGGCAAACAGCATTGCCAGGCTTCAGTTTTTATTGCCGTCATTTTTGACGGGCAAGTCGCTAGTATTAGTATATTATTATAAAGCATTTTACCTACTAATTTCATATGGCCGAGACACAGAGACAAGGAGAAAGAATGACATGTATACAAGATAATAACTATTCAAGGTACAGATCACCCGACGTATAGACGACCCTTACTTAAGAATGGGCACCCAAGGCTTTTTTGCATGTTTTTATGGTGTTTGAATTAAAAGAAAGAGAGCAATAGTTTGTGTAACTTATTATTACAGTACAAGGGTATTTTTATTATCATTACAGTATTGCACTCGATTATTATTACCACATATGAGCCATTATAGTATTGGTATTATTATTATTATTAATATTATTATTACTAGCCACTTGCCTGTCAAAAATGACAGCAATAAAAAGTGAAGCCTGGCAATACTGTTTGCCACACAATGGGAGACTCTTCCCCTCTACTTTACTGGCCTCGCAATGAGTGCCTTTGGCGCTCATCACGGGCCTTGCAATGAGCACCTTTGGAGCTCATTGCGAGACTCTCCCCCTGTCTACTTTCTCCCTTGTGTCTCCTTTCCCCCTACTCTCCCTCCGTTGTTTCTCCTCCCCCCCCTGTGTTTTTACCCACCTCTCCCTCCCATGTCTATAACCACCTCCCCTGTGTCTCTTTCCCTCATGTGTCTCTTTCCCCCCTCTCCCTCCCCTGTGTCTGTTCCTGCTCCCCTGTGTCTCTGTTCCCCCTGTCCCCCTTTGTCTGGTCCTCCTTCCCTCGTGACTCTTCCCCCCATTTCCCTCTCCTGTGTATCTTCCACCTTTTCTCACCCTCCTGTGTCTCTCTCCCCTCTTCTCCCTCCCCTGTGTCTCTTTCCTCCCTCCTCTCCCTCCACTGTGTCTCTTTCCCTCCTGTGTCTCTTTCCCCCTCTCCCTCCCACGTGTTTCTTTCTCCCTCCCATGTGTCTCTTTCCCCCTCCCCTGTGTCTCTTTCCCCCCTCTCCCTCCCCTGTGTCTGTTACCCGTTACCCTGTGCCTCTTTCCCCCCTGTCCCCCTGTGTATGTTCCCCCCTCCCTTGTGACTCTTCCCCCTATTTCCCTCTCTTGTGTATCTTTCCCCCCTGTGTCTCTTCCCCCTCCTCTCACTGACTTCTGTGTCTCTTCCCCCTTTTCTCACTCTCCTTTGTCTCCCCCCCCCTCTGCCTCCCCTGTGTCTCTTCCCCACCTCTCCCTCTTGTGTCTCTTTCCACTTGCCCTGTGTCCCTTTCCCCATGTCACTTCTCCCCTCTCCCCCTGTGTCTCTTTCCCCCCTGTGCACAGCCCCTGATAGATATAGGTAGGAGGAGATATGCAGCTCTACTTGAGGAGAAAACAAACCGTTTCAAAGCTAAGAAAAGTCTTTAAACTGCATACTGTTTTTAATAGCCTATAGCCAGCAAACAAACATATGAGCTTTACTTGTAATGCACTATAGTGGTCTTTTAAAGTGCCACTGTAAAATGTATTGTTGTGCATTGAAAGAACATGTCTTAAACATTGTAAAAGCTTTTTGCATGCAAAATATATTAATTTAAGAATAATACTAAGGCACAGAAATAAAGAAAATACTACAAAATATAACGTGGTCGACATTTTCTTTCCATTTAATATTGCCACATATAAAAAAAATAGTTATATGAAAACCTGTTTTCTGGTGATGTGTATCACATTGCAAATAAAGATAAATATTTTTTATGTCAATTATGGAGTGTGTATCAGAGAGAAGACAATAATTCTAGACTTATTGGATCCGGCCATGACAGAATACATTACACTGCCTGATTTATATATGGCGGTTTTGGTTTGTGTATATAAGAAAAGTCAAACATTAGTAAGACATATTGTCATTTAATCGCACTCCACTTGGAGCTGTGTCAGCAAGTCCACAAACTTTTCTTTAATTTAGTACTTCCACACATCTCTCCTCCTTATATGCTCCCCATTGTCACAAAAGGAGCTGAATGGATTATCCCTGGTGTAGGTTGTAATAATACACCATGCAGACTTTCCGTATAGCTGTCTATTATCAACCTCAGTTGAATACTGTGACATCATCTTTTAATTATCTATCCATCTGTCAGAATAACCCCCCCCCCCAACCGGGGGGCAGGGGTTTCTCTATACAATATTCCTTTGTGACGTCATCATATACCAATTCTACACTGACTAAGTCCAACTTTACCTACAGAGATATTTTTGCTTATTTATTTGGTTTGCAAAGTATACCATATACCAGTGGCGGCCATCTCAGTACTGGAGAGCCCCATACTGGCCAGAATTTGAGGATATCCCTGCTGCCTACAGGTAAGTGAATCACTTCTTCAGTCATCCTAATTGACTCACCTGTGCACAGAAAGTATATCCTCAAATATAGGCTCTCCAGGACTGGATTTGTCCACCCCTGCCATATACCTACAGAGTTTTAATACATTTAGGTCTCTATTCAATTGAGCAGTTGTAAGCAACTAATTTGTTATTCAATTAGCATCTTTTAGCAACCCGCAAACGATCTACGGGTTACAGGCTGAAAATCACTGCAGTTGTCAAAACCGTAACTTACACCCTATCAAAGCCTTTGATCTTTCGAACCTGCAAAAGTTACAGTCGCTAAAATCGCTATTCAATTGCTACAATTCCTCAAGCCCGCAAATGTTTTCACATCCGTAAATGGCAAATGTGGAAAAAAATCCTACTGGTACCAGATAGGACTCGAAAGGGGGTTTAACAACAGTTCGTAGGAATATAAAAGCAAAAAAATCAATACTACCCTTTAAAAGACGGGGAAAGCGATGAAAGACATTAGAATTAATTGCAATCGCAAATCTGCAATCAAAAAGTAATTGTTTTGTATGTTACATTTTGGTGCCTCATGAATCGCGGAAATCAAGGAGTTAATACATATCAGGCTACCCACATGGACTGAAACAGTATCGCCATTCATTTTTATTATTTTGGACATTACCGAATTGTGAGTGTGATCGAATATGGGACCATGTTTTACTGACGTAATGATGACGGTCTCATTTACTATTGGCTGTTTCTAAATCAGTAGTTACGGCCTTGCTTAAGTTATCGTGATCATGCTCTGAAATGCTACTTATGATTGCATGGTTTACGATTTCAGCCAGTAACTTGCGGGCTTGTTCAATTGAATCCCTCTGTAATTGTAGCAAATCTCCAGCCTGCCGACATACGACCTGTATAACGTAATCTGCGGGCTTGCAATTGAATGGGCCCAAGAGTCTGGATGACCCTTATGTTGTCTTAAAGGACCACTGACTGTATTGACCTAACAACATAAACTAGATGTTTTAAGTAGGCATAGGCCAATAATAAAATGTATATTCAATGATTGGAAAAAAAGCAATACTCAACATTAAACTTACTTTTAGAGATCAGATCTGTCTGGCTGCTGCAAGTCCCAGACCATATAAGGCCAGTGGGGGAGGCAGATTTGTCTTGCAGACAGTGCTGATTTTTTAGGCTCTTGGTTATACAAATACAATTACTGTATCTCTATTGGCTTGATTCTTACTATGTAAACTGGTCTCCCTTGGGGATAAGCTATGAGGGGCAGTTTATGAATGACTTTGTGTCCTCTTATCTAATTAGATTGGTGTTAAAGCTCTTTAGACCAGTTTCCAGCCAACTCATACCTTCCCCTTGATGACCTAATCAGGGTGTAAACACATAGCTTAATTGAAGGCTGATACAATAATTTTGAAAGTCAATTTAATATGGAATATTGCATTTATAAATCATGTAATAGGAATGTTATTAATAAAAACAACTAGCTCCTCTCTTTAAGGTATTACAGGATTTAAATTGAACTCCTGACATTTACTCAAGCCTGGCCTCATTATCCCTTTCTGTATGAAGGCTGGTGACTCCACCATTTATTAAGACATGCAGCTTAGGTATCCACTGTTAAAATATTATAAATTATATATTTCCTAAACCATCATTCTTGTTTCCACCATAAAAGGACATTTCTCACATAATCATAGGTAAGAACATTTCATCATACCAGACAATATCTTCTTCCCAGCAGCTATTAACGTGATACTTACCAGACTCAACCAGCTGAATTAAAAAATATGTCACACAGATAAAAACTTTGCACAATTTACAGTATAAACTTAATCTCAGGACAACATCTAGTTTTAAATATTGCACAATACTGACCATTTCCAGTCACTACAGGCTACGGGCCCCATTCAATTACAAGTCCGTAAATGTTTGTAACCCAAGATTTTAGCTGCGGGTTACATTTTTTCTAAACATTTGAATGCATTCAATTGTGTCTAACTCGCAACTGCCCTCTCAAAGCCTCCACGCGGAAACCACGCCCTTGTAAGTAGGATTTCAGGGGGCGTGATCATATGATCTGACAATATTAAAGCAAGCCCGTAATTTACGTCTTGGAAACAGCCAATAGTAAATGAGACCGTCATCATGATGTCAGTAAACAATGGAGGTTAGCTTTAACTTACTGTCGTAGGCTAAGCATTAAAACATGCAAATAAGTAATGTTTCGCTGATCAGGCTGCACTCAAGCAATCTTGAACCACATTAAATTTATGTACAACGCTACGGAATATGTCGGAGCGTTATAAATAAACTATAATAATAATAATTATCTGTTTAAGTCAATGTGGCTTCCATGATATTCCCGGATCAATATAACACGGAAATAAAAGTTAAAAATAATTATATTTTTATTGCAGATTTGCAAGCTTGAGACTGTTGTGCAATTATTTATAATGCCATTCCATGCTTTCCCAGTATTTTAAAGTACAGTAGAGTGTGTTTAATAGCTGATGCAGTCAAAACTAGTGTTTAACCCCCTTGCGAGTCCTATCTAGTAATATTTTTTGATACATTTTCGAGTTGTGGGTCGGATTTCATTTGCAAGCTACTTTAACTTTTGTAATTGAATATCGATTTTCCGTCTTAGACGAGCTTGGTCTTCATGAGTTAAGTATGGATTGTAAATGCTCGTATTTCTTTAAAGGTGTAATGGAATATATTCCTTAAAAATAACCATAATAATTAATTTTGTATGGATTCAGAATATAATGCACAAGCTAAGCTTTAGACCAGCAGCCACTTGAAACCTGCCTTGTCATTTCAAGATTTGTGTTGAAATATGTGACATATATTATTATATTTTAGGTGCTTCAATGGACAAAAGTGGTTTGTTGCAGGATAAACTGCAGAGAAAAAGTTACATCCAGGAAACATTCTTGCTATATCTAAATATATGAGACAGAAGTTTTTCATTAGCACTACACAATATCTACTTTTTCTCCATATTTTAGATATTTTGGATAAAGACTTAAATGTATGTATTTAAATGATAGTGTTCTGTGTTTGTATTTGTGTATGCTTTATAATTTGCTTTCCTTTTATAATTTATGTTTATTGAACCCAACTCACTTTACTGTACCATTGTAAATAGTGCTACTGAAAATGGTGCTTTATAAATAAAATGTAGTAATAATAACATTTGCTGAATATAACGGTTACAGACACAGTTAACAGTATAGTGGAACCTCTATATTCACCAGACCCTATATTCGTCAACTCCAATATTAGTTACATTGTTTAGGCAAAAAAATGTTTTTATATTCATCCAAAAATCCGATATGAGTCACAAAAATTAAAAACAAGTTCTTTGCTAAGTTGAGTGCTATTCTATCGTTAGGAAAGAAAAAAAAGACATTGATCACCATCATTGGTGTTACCTGATGTTTTAATGGAAGATGCCTCCCCGTCTAAACAATAATTCCTTTGCTTCTCTTCAGCTTCTTCCATCATTGCTACTCAGAAACTGTAAAGTTCTGGTTGAATTTTTATTTATTTATGTATCAGATTCGAGGTTGGGGATGGATTATTCCAATTTTAGTTAATGCCTCTAGAAAAAAAAGTCTTTATATTCATCCAATTCAGTATCCGTCCATCCCTCAGGAACCGATTAATGACGAATATAGAAGTCCCACTGTGTATCATTATTACATCACTCTATTAGAGATCCTGTAGAAAGGGAATCAAACCAATGCACCAAGCAACCGGTGTTATGATAATGTCAAATCTCTCTGATATACTCTGGTCTGCTCACAATGACAACCAAAGGAGAACAATCCAACCAAACCGCATTGGTTTTCTGGTCCAAACATAAACTCATAGCTGCTGGATTCAACATATGCATTGGAAAATGTTAATAAAATGGCAGATCAAGGCTGCTCTCCAAATAATTAAATACGTGAAGACTGAAAAAAGCTGACTAGGTGAACAGGCAACGTCTATGTTTATATTTAAAGTAGATCTTTTTTCTACAATGTTCACTCTTGTCTAGGATTTACAGCATATTTTTACACTGATGTAACACTTTCTGCGTCTGCACAGCATTATACACATTCATTGCTGCTGTGGGATTTAAGACAACATTTCATCAAAGCCAACCGTGACAGCTCAGTAAAAAAAAGTCCATAAAGATAGACTGAAAGGAAATCAGCATGAAAGGATGTGTAAAGGGTGGTTATCATAGTCATCTCAGAGTGTTAGAGCCTTGTGGGCAATAGATGTAAAGGTCAAGTCTAGACACTGTTTAAAAGGGACGTTTCCTCACAAGTTGTTCTTATATGAAATAGTTCACTTACAGAATTTCAAATATGTGTGAATGTTATAGCACTTGCCATTTATTATATGTATGTTAGATGATGTGTACTGAATATTAATGTAACTGTCCCAGCTTAGAACCCATATGCAGTTTAATGGGCCCCTGGACTTTTGACCCAATCAGCTCACAGAGCTCATGGTCAGTGACACAATTAAAAATGTAAAATGCACGAAGAGGGTAACTGGAAAACCTATCAAGTTTCTAAAAAATTTTAAGGCTGAAAAGGGCCCCCTCTGCTTATACTCGAGTCACTCTCCCGTGTCTCTCTAACCTCCCTGTGTCTCTCTAACCCCCCTGTGTCTCTCTAACCTCCCCCGTGTCTCTCTAACCCCCCGTGTCTCTCTAACCCCCGTGTCTCTTTCCCTCCCCCCTCCTCATCCTCAACCCCCCCTCCTCATTCTAAACCCCCCTCCTCACTTTACACCTCTAAATACCTCCCCCTCTCCCTTTCCCCTCACTTACCTCCCTCTGCAGCTGCTCCTCCGCTCCTCCACGATCCTTCCTGAGCCAGGACCCGGCATATGCTAATGACGTGACGTCACATGCGCGCCACGTCATGGCCGGGTCAAGACACAGGAAGGAGCATGGAGGAGGGGAGGAGCAGCTGCAGATGGAGGTAAGTGAGGGCAAAGGGAAAGGTGGAGGTATTTAGAGCGGTAAAGTGAGGAGGGGGGTTTGGATGAGGAGGGGTAAAGTGAGGAGGGGTTTTTAGGATGAGGATGAGGATGGGGGGGTTAGGATGAGGATGGGGTTGAGGATGGGGGTTGAAGATGAGGAGGGGGGTTGAGGTTGAGGAGGGGGTCGAGGATGAGGAGGGGGTTGTGGAGGAAGGTTGAGAATGAGGAGGGAGGATGAGGAAGGGGGTTTGAGGAGGGTGATAAGGGAGGGGGGAAGAGACACATGGAAGAGAGAGGGGGAAAGAGACACAGGGGAGGAAGAGGGGAGAAGAGACACAGGGGAGAGAGAGGGGGGGCACAAGAAAATGGTACACAAGAGGGGGACACAGAGGGCACAAGAGGGACACAGGGGGCAGCACATTTCCCTCCTGTTTCCTGACTGGCAGCAGTAGCGGACACTAGGTGGAGCAGCTGAGATTTTAGTCAGTTTCCTAGGGTTAGGGTTAGATTTAGGGTTTTGGTTTAGGGTTTAGAGTTAGGGTAGTGGCAGATGATAAGCTTTACACTAACAAGAAATAGACTAAAATCTTGGCAGCGCCACCTAGTTGCAGATGGGCGCTATGCTGGTTGTTAGAAGACAGGAAAGATCCTTTTATTATTATCCTTTGTTTATAAAACATATACTTTCTTCAGAGCTATAAAAGTGATTCAGTATTGTAATTGCATCGACAAGTAATAATTGTGCATATTTGTAAAGAATATATCACACAATACAAAGTATTTATCTGTCGTACATATGAAATTCAACCATATGCCAATTCATGACCATATAGTGGCTGCTAGTAGAAGAAGAAAGTACCTTCACAGTATAAGCAATTATGGACTCTGTGCTAAGCTATCAAGGTGAAATATTGTTATAAAAAGAGAGAAATGTGGAAGCGGCAGACACGGCAAAAGAGGAAATAGACTGGTGAATAAAAGGTAGCCACTGTAAGGGAGAAGTGAATAAAGGCGGTCTAACGATGAGATCCTGAGAACGTCTTTAGGTTGGATTTGCGTGTAACTTGGATTCATGAACAATAATAATAATAATAAAAATACTATAATGGCTCATATGTGGTAATAATAACACAGTGTAATACTAGAGTTATAATAATCCCCCTGTAGTATAGTAATAGGTTACAGAAACTATTGCACTCTTTATTTTAATTCAAACAAGGAGAACCCCCCCTTCCCACAAACACACACACACAAACTCATACATTAAAGCCTTTTGAGCCCGTTCTTAAGTACAGAATGTCTGTTAGTTGGGTCGTCTGTAACCCAGGGTCCTCCTGTACTAGAAGTGGAAGATGCGCTGGAGGGAGAAGAAATGGGAGAGTCTAGCAGTAGAGGGGTGAGGGTCATTTACAGCTGGAGGCCAAGCAGATAAAGTGAGGACATACAGATAACACCCAACGTCTTCATATCTCAGTAAAGTCAGTGAGAGACTTTCATGCTTATTGGCGTCTGTGTGTTTGTCAGATAAAGTGTGTGTTGAAAACAGTTGACAGACTAGATGGCCTTTTGGATAGTATCTGATGTGAAATCAATGTTTCTATGTAAATATGTATTTTAGTGAGTATGTACCCCCTTTCTGAAGCTACTCATCAACAAATTCTAGTAGGCGTACAAACATACATTGTATTGCCCACACAGCATATCAATACCATGTTTTATATATATATATATATATATATATATATATATATATATATATATATATATATATATTCTGAGCACACAAATGTACACAAATGTACTATTGATTTATTCATATGTACTATTTATTTCCTGTACTACTGTACGGTGGAGGGCTTCTACCGCTCTTTTGCAACTATTGTTGTGGTAAACTACCTCCCCACATAATCTACTACACAAGCTAAGATCTGGCTCACACGGACGAGTGGCAGTAACCTTGAAACAGTGCTGTCTGTGGGCAGATTTCCTGGCTTGTGCACAATCCATCCTGGGCTTTTGCTTAAAGCTGTGCAAATCAGCAGGCATATGCTTAAAAGGAGCTATGTGAACAATTAATCAGCATATTGTAGATCAGAGGAGATCTAAAAAGGTTGAACTTGATGGACTAAAAGTCTTTTTTCAACTTCAATTACTATGTAACTATGTTTGAAATGGTATTTGGATTAAAGAGTGAATCCTTTGTGGGCACATTTGCATGTTCCTGCCCAGGTTATAAAATTGTAGTAAAATAACTGTGTTTCTCATAATTCTGAGCAGGAAACATGTTTTTTTAACCGGTTTTAGAACGTTCAAATCTGAACACATATAATATATTTATTTACTATAAATATTTATATATGTATATGTATATTATGTAACAACAATCAGCGTTGTGCTATAATAATAATCATTTTATTTCAAAAATCATTATCAGCCGATGTATAAGAAGCTGGAAAATGTGGTCATGTTAATAACTGAACTGAGGCATGATATCTTATTTGCAGGTGCAAGAGAGTGAATGCAAGTGTCATGCAACTGACTGTTTGCACATCATATGACACCTGCCTTTTAGTCATTCAATTCCCTCACCGCCGCAGGGAGTATAATCTTTCTATTCCCCAACCATTAAAATCAACAGCATGACTTGAAAACACATTACAATGGCACGGTGCAAGCAAACCATTCATTTGTATCTGAAATATTTTCTTAGACTCAAAAGATATTTTTGTGAAACTGACAGACAACTTCCTTCCCCATTTCTCTGCCACTGTCAGCAAACCCTTTAAAAAAATAAAAAAAACAGACAATGCAAGGATAACGAGTAGGTACTTCCCTATATAATGTATTTTATATATTAACCCTTTGACAAGACATGACAGTGAAAGAGTTAAGACATACTTTTTTTCATATAAAATGCCTGGACTACAGCAAGTCTTGGATGTGTATTTTGATTTAAATTACCAGGCTTGTCATAAAGAAATACCAACATAAGGATGTCTTTCCAAGTTTAGTTATAAACTACACTGGGAATTTGCACACCTACATTTAAATTTAGCAATTCTAGCGTGACCAACGCAGAGTAATACAACCACCGAGTTATTAGCAGGTCCTGCTGTTCAAAAATTAGAAGTTTGATTTTTAATATAAGCCCTATAGGAATGCTCTCAGCAAGAAACTACCAGCTCTGTCTCACAAGGTCATGCTGTTCTCCAAAAAAGATAAATATTATTTCTAGCAACACCCCAGGAATGAGAGTCAAGTCCTCCTCCTCATCGACTCATGCTAGTAATTCGGATGAGCTGCGGGGTAGCACAATGCTTGCCTCACAAAATAGCACTAGTTTGGGAATATCTTACCTCTGCCATAAAAACACATGCTGATATTAAACAGAGCTATTACCAGACACATACTTTTGTGACCACTAGTATAAGACCTTTACTATTTATGGCAAATTCATTTTAAGTGATAGCAGCTTATCTAAGTCATTAGGCATGTCTTAAATAAGATTTAGTTTGTCGACAAGAGTTTGAAAAGAAAATAGTCACAGCAGTAAATTAAATTGCAGGTGTTCAGATACTTATTGGTGGAAGTGATCTTAGGAATATAGATCAGTAACAGCTATGGAAAGGTAATATATATATATATATATATATATATATTATATATATATATATATATATATATATGTGTGTTATTTTATATTTATAATATGCCAACATATATCGCAGCACCATACATAGGACGAACACAAGGTAAAAACAATGGGCCATATTGAATTCCAAGCCCGCAACTCGATCGCCGACATCTGCGGATGTGTTGCGGGCTCCAGTTGGTCTCCGATTGCGATGCTATTCAATTGCTCAAGCCCGCAAGTTAAGGGCCCCAAGCCAAAACAGTAAACCATGCACTAGTTCGGAGCAGTTCAGGGAGGGAACCTGATCAATGCAGCAAGCCCGTAACCGCCCATTACAACTCAGACAATTGAAAATGAGACTGTCATTATTACGGCAGTAAAACATGGAGGTTACGTGTCAATCAATTAGGTTCAGGGGTCCAATATGTGATCAGAATCGCAGACCCGCAAAATAAAGAATTATGAAAATAAATGCCAATACTAGTCCATATGGGTGGCCTGATATGTATTAACTCATTGATAACCAAGATTGATTTAACCCCAAAATGACACATAAAAATTAATTTTATTTCCTGCCAGTTTGTGGGCTTGAGACTGTTGTGCAATTAATTCTAATGTTGTATTTACAGTGTAGTAGTGACATTATATTTGCATTTACAGTGCTACGAATGGGTGTTTAACCCCCTTGCGGGTCCTCTCTAGCACTCATGGGATTTTCTCCTTCATTTGCCGTTTACGGGTGTGAAAACATTTGCGGACTTGGAAAAATTGAGCAATTGAATAGCAATTGGCGATTTTAGCCTTGCGAAAGTGACAGATCAAAGACTTGTGAAGGCTGTAAGTTACGAGTTTAGCCATCAACATTTTTTCAAGCCCTTAAGTCGGCAGCCGATCCAAGCCCGCAAAAAGACGCAAATTGAATAGCAAAATAGCTTGAGACCTCACTTACGGGCTACCAGATCTCAATTGAATGTATATTAATAATAATAACTTACATTTCTAGAACATTTCTTTCATTTCTAGTACTATCATACCAGAATACCACGTAGATAGATAAAAAGATAAAAGAAGAATCTGTTATCACTTTACAATGTAAATACATCTATCATTGATTTGAATGGAGATACTGTATTTTGAAGGTAATCAATGACTGGATTTGATTGGATTTGTATTTCAATTTCTTGGTACTTATGAATCACCAAACTGCGTACATAACATTCTACAGTTACAGTCTTTAAGATCTTATTGTACTACATTGCCCAATTAAATTATACATCATAAATAAATTACTAATTATTAAACATGATGATACATTGCACTATAATAATCATTCAATTACATATTGCATAATTGATTAAATATAACAAACCAGTATTAGGGTGTATTCTCTATTAAATAGTATATTTATATGACAAGAATTTTATGAGCGTTCATAAAACATATTTATATGTAAAGACACAGAATGTACCAAAACATAATGCAGAAATACTGAACAAAATATAACTGAACTAAAAGTCTATCCAGGGAGCAGGATTCTGAATAAAGTAATAAGTGATAAAGCTCACAGGTACCTGCAAGTATTGTGACTTACCAAAGCACACTGTCATACACTGAAGGGAATATAACTCAGCACAAAGTAATATAATCCTGAATTAATTATAATATAACAACATAATAAAAGCTCACAGGCAGTATTGTGACTGACTTAACAAAACACACCATTACTGGTAAACACTAAAATAAGTCAGCAAAAAGTAATGGTATTCTGAATGAACTATAATGTAGCTATAATGTGACAACATACTGAAAACTCAAGTTACTGTAGTACTGAATCTTATACTATAAAACAATATGAAACTCAGCAGAAAGTCTGGAAACTGAATGCTGGAGGAGACATTAGTCTGAGATATCTACATATGTATTTATATTATACAGAAAGTTGCAGTGAATGTCCAGGGCAGGTATAACATGGGCAAGTGCCAGGACCAATATACAATGGGTTAGTGCCAGTCTTGATATACCATGGGCTAGTGCCAGGGCTGGTATAAATAATATGGGCTAGTGGCAGAGCAGGTAAACATGGGCTAGTGCCAGGGATAGTATACATGGGCTAGTACCAGGACAGGTATACAATGGGCTAGTGCCAGTGCAGGTATACATGGGCTAGTGCCAGGGATAGTATACATGGGCTAGTGCCAGGGCTGGTATAACATGGGCTAGTGCCAGGACAGTTATACCATGGGCTAGTGCCAGGACAGGTATACAATGGGCTAGTGCCAGGGCAGGTATACATGGGCTAGTGCCAGGGCAGGTATACATGGGCTAGTGCCAGGGATAGTATACATGGGCTAGTGCCAGGGCTGGTATAACATGGGCTAGTGCCAGGACAGTTATGCCATAGGCTAGTGCCAGGACAGGTATACAATGGGCTAGTGCCAGGGCACGTATACATGGGCTAGTGCCATGGATGGTATACATGGGCTAGTGCCAGGGCTGGTATACATGGGCTAGTACCAGGACAGACATATAATGGGCTAGTGCCAGGGTAGGCATACAATGGTCTAGTGCCAGGGCTCTCTCTTACCCTTTGGTTCTTCCATCAGTTCTGCTCCTGCTGCTTGCTGTGCCTCTGCCTGCTGCGGTCTCACTGACAGATGCACATGGGACTTGCCTATTTAACGGTCCATGCATGTGGGTGGACTTAATTTTTTTCAGTGTTTGACACAGGAGCTCCTGGTGTCATGAGGTCACTCTCTCTCCTTGCTGATGCAGGATGCAGACTCAGGGCCTGGTGATGAGGGAGCTCCCCAGTAGGATGGCTCTTCTCTCTCTCTCTGCTCTATGGCTGGTGCTGGACACAGCCCATGTCTTCAGCTTCCCTGCACAGACAGGCAGTGGAGCAGCACACCCGACACAGGAATAACAACCCTGGGCAGCACACACAGCCGCTCATTATTCATCCTTTCAAGCAGCTCGACACTGGAAAGAATGCATGTGAGAAAGGAAGAAAAAATGCTGCTCTTAAAGGAGCCACTGTCATGTGTACAGAGGCATCAGATCACATCACCTTACATTGTGGTGCTGCCTGCTGCCTGGCTGACTGCAGATCTGCCAAAGCAACGGCTAGATGGGATACCAAAAGCACACACTGCTGGGACCACAAGCACACACTACTGGGACCACAGGCACACACTGCTGGGACCACCCTGCTGATATCACAAGCGCACACTGCTGGGACCGCAAGCACACACTACTGGGACCACAAGCACACACTGCTGGGACCACAAGCACACACTGCTGGGACCACAGGCACACACTACTGGGACCACCCTGCTGATACCACAAGCACACACTGCTGGGAGGACTAGCACACGCTGCTGGGACCACCCTGCTGATACCACAAGCACACACGTCTGGCACCACACCTCTGATACCACAAGCACACACTGCTGGGACCGCAAGCACACACTACGGGGACCACAAGCACACACTGCTGAGACCACACTGCTGATACCACTAGCACACACTTCTGGGACCACAAGCACAACCTACTGGGACCACCCTGCTGATGCCACAAGCACACACTGCTGGACTACCCTGCTGATACCACAAGCACACATAGCTGGGACCACAAGCACACACTGTTGGGACCACCCTGCTGATACCACAAGCACACACTGCTGGGACCACAAGCACACACTACTGGGACCACAAGCACACACTGCTGGAATCACCCTGCTGATACCACAAGCACACACTGCTGGGACCACACTGCTAATACCACAAGCACACACTGCTGGCACCTCAAGCACACACTGCTGGGACTACACTGCTTATACCAAAAGCACACACTGCTGGTACCACATTGCTGATACCACAAGCACACACTGCTGGCACCACAAGCAGACACCGCTAGGAGCACACTGCTGATACCACAAGCACACACTGCTGGCACCACACTGCTGATTCCACAAGCACACACTGCTGGCACCACAATGATCATACCACAAGCACACACTGCTGGGACCACACTGCTGATAATACAAGCACACACTGCTGGCACCACTAGCACACACTACTGGGACCAAAAGCACATACTGCTGGGACCACAAGCACACACTACTGGGACCACAAGAACACACTGCTGGGACCACACTGCTGATACCACTAGCACACACTTCTGGGACGACTAGCACACACTGCTGAGACCACCCTGCTGATACCACAAGCACACACTGCTGGGATCACAAACACACATGGCTAGCACCACACCTCTGATATCCCAAGCACACACTGCTGGGACCACAAGCACCCACTACTGGGACCACCCTGCTGATGCCACAAGCACACACTGCTGGGACCACAAGCACACACAGCTGGACTACCCTGCTGATACCACAAGCACACATTGCTGGGACCACAAGCACACACTACTAGGACCACCCTGCTGATGCCACAAGCACACACTGCTGGGACCACAAGCACACACTGGTGGACTACCCTGCTGATACCAAAAGCACACATTGCTTGGACCACAAGCACACACTGCTGGGACCACCCTGCTGATACCACAAGCACACACTGCTGGGACCACAAGCACACACTACTGGGACCACAAGCACACACTGCTGGGACCACCCTGCTGATACGACAAGCACACACTACTGGGACCACAAGCACTCACTACTGGGACCACAAGCACACACTGCTGGGACCACCCTGTTAATACCACAAGCACACACTGCTGGCACCACCCTGCTGATACCACAAGCACACACTGCTGGGATCACAAGCACACACGGCTGGCACCACACTGCTAATACCACAAACACACACTGCTGGCACCACAAACACATACTGCTGGCACCACCCTGCTGATAACACAAGCACACACTGCTGCCACCACAAGCACACACCGCTAGGAGCACACTGCTGATACCACAAGCACACACTGCTGGCACCACACTGCTGATTCCACAAGCACACACTGCTGGCACCACAATGCTCATACCACAAGCACACACTGCTGGCACTACAAGCACACACTGCTGGGACCACACTGCTGATACCACAAGCACACACTGCTGGCACCACACTGCTGATACCACAAGCACACACTGCTGGCACCACTAGCACACATTGTTGTGACCACACTGCTGATACCACAAGCACACACTGCTAATACCACTAGCACACACTGCTCATACCACTAGTACACACTGTTGGCACCACACTGCTGATACCACAAGCACACACTGCTGGCACCACACTGCTGATACCACAAGCACACACTGCTGGGACCACACCTGCACACTGCTGGGACCACACTGCTGATGCAACAAGCACACACTGCTGGCACCACAAGCACACACTGCTGGCACCACAAACACATACTGCTGGGACCACAAACACATACTCCTGGCACCACCCTGCTGATAACACAAGCACACACTGCTGGCACCACACTGCTGATTCCACAAGCACACACTGCTGGCACCACAATGCTCATACCACAAGCACACACTGCTGGCACTACAAGCACACACTGCTGGGACCACACTGCTGATACCAAAAGCACACACTGCTGGCACCACACTGCTGATACCACAAGCACACACTGCTGGCACCACTAGCACACACTGTTGTGACACACTGCTGATACCACAAGCACACACTGCTGATACCACAAGCACACACTGCTGGCACCACTAGCACACACTGTTGTGACACACTGCTGATACCACAAGCACACACTGCTGATACCACTAGCACACACTGCTCATACCACTAGTACACACTGTTGGCACCACACTGCTGATACCGCAAGCACACACTGCTGGCACCACAAGCACACACTGCTGGGACCACACTGCTGATACCACAAGCACACACTGCTGGGACCACACGTGCACACTGCTGGGACCACACTGCTGATGCAACAAGCACACACTGCTGGCACCGCAAGCACACACTGCTGGCACCACAAACACATACTGCTGGGACCACAAACACATACTCCTGGCACCACCCTGCTCATAACACAAGCACACACTGCTGGCACCACACTGCTGATTCCACAAGCACACACTGCTGGCACCACAATGCTCATACCACAAGCACACACTGCTGGCACTACAAGCACACACTTCTGGGACCACACTGCTGATACCACAAGCACACACTGCTGGCACCACACTGCTGATACCACAAGCACACACTGCTGGCACCACTAGCACACACTGTTGTGACACACTGCTGATACCACAAGCACACACTACTGATACCACAAGCACACACTGCTGGCACCACTAGCACACACTGTTGTGACACACTGCTGATACCACAAGCACACACTGCTGATACCACTAGCACACACTGCTCATACCACTAGTACACACTGTTGGCACCACACTGCTGATACCGCAAGCACACACTGCTGGCACCACAAGCACACACTGCTGGGACCACACTGCTGATACCACAAGCACACACTGCTGGGACCACACGTGCACACTGCTGGGACCACACTGCTGATGCAACAAGCACACACTGCTGGCACCACAAGCACACACTGCTGGCACCACAAACCCATACTACTGGGACCACCCTGCTGATACCACAAGCACACACTACTTGGACCACAATCACACACTGCTGGGACCACAAGCACACACTACTGGGACCACAAGCACACACTGCTGGAATCACCCTGCTGATACCACAAGTACACACTACTGGGACCACAAGCACACACGGCTGGCACCACACTGCTGATACCACAAGCACACACTGCTGGGACTACACTACTGATACCAAAAGCACACACTGCTGGTACCACACTGCTGATACCACAAGCACACACTGCTGGAACCACAAGCACACACCGCTAGGAGCACAATGCTGATACCACAAGCACACACTGCTTGCACCACACTGCTGATCCCACAAGCACACACTGCTGGCACCACAATGCTCATACCACAAGCACACACTGCTGGCACTACAAGCACACACTGCTGGGATGCTAATACCACAAGCACACACTGCTGGGACCACACGTGCACACTGCTGGGACCACACTGCTGATGCAAAAAGCACACACTGCTGGGACTACAAGCACACACTGCTTTTATCACCAGCACACACTGCTGGGACCACACTGCTGGCACCACACTGTTGGCACCACAAGCACACACTGCTGATACAACAAGCACACACTGCTCGGACCACACTGCTGATACCACAAACACACACTGCTGGCACCACAAGCACACACTGCTGGGACCACACGGCTGGCACCACAATGCTGATTCTACAAGCACACACTGCTGGCACCACAATGCTCATACCACAAGCACACACTGCTGGCACTACAAGCACACACTGCTGGGAGCACACTGCTGATACCACAAGCACACACTGCTGGCACTACAAGCACACACTGCTGGGAGCACACTGCTGATACCACAAGCACACACTGCTGGCACCACACTGCTGATTCCACAAGCACACACTGCTGGCACCACAATGCTCATACCACAAGCACACACTGCTGGCACTACAAGCACACACTGCTGGGACCACACTGCTGATACCACAAGCACACACTGCTGGCACCACACTGCTGATACCACAAGCACACACTGCTGGCACCACTAGCACACACTGTTGTGACCACACTGCTGATACCACAAGCACACACTGCTAATACCACTAGCACACACTGCTCATACCACTAGTACACACTGTTGGCACCACACTGCTGATACCACAAGCACACACTGCTGGCACCACACTGCTGATACCACAAGCACACACTGCTGGGACCACACCTGCACACTGCTGGGACCACACTGCTGATGCAACAAGCACACACTGCTGGCACCACAAGCACACACTGCTGGCACCACAAACACATACTGCTGGGACCACAAACACATACTCCTGGCACCACCCTGCTGATAACACAAGCACACACTGCTGGCACCACACTGCTGATTCCACAAGCACACACTGCTGGCACCACAATGCTCATACCACAAGCACACACTGCTGGCACTACAAGCACACACTGCTGGGACCACACTGCTGATACCAAAAGCACACACTGCTGGCACCACACTGCTGATACCACAAGCACACACTGCTGGCACCACTAGCACACACTGTTGTGACACACTGCTGATACCACAAGCACACACTACTGATACCACAAGCACACACTGCTGGCACCACTAGCACACACTGTTGTGACACACTGCTGATACCACAAGCACACACTGCTGATACCACTAGCACACACTGTTGTGACACACTGCTGATACCACTAGCACACACTACTGATACCACAAGCACACACTGCTGGCACCACTAGCACACACTGTTGTGACACACTGCTGATACCACAAGCACACACTGCTGATACCACTAGCACACACTGCTCATACCACTAGTACACACTATTGGCACCACACTGCTGATACCACAAGCACACACTGCTGGCACCACAAGCACACACTGCTGGGACCACACTGCTGATACCACAAGCACACACTGCTGGGACCACACGTGCACACTGCTGGGACCACACTGCTGATTCAACAAGCACACACTGCTGGCACCACAAGCACACACTGCTGGCACCACAAACCCATACTGCTGGGACCACCCTGCTGATACCACAAGCACACACTACTTGGACCACAATCACACACTGCTGGGACCACAAGCACACACTACTGGGACCACAAGCACACACTGCTGGAATCACCCTGCTGATACCACAAGTACACACTACTGGGACCACAAGCACACACGGCTGGCACCACACTGCTGATACCACAAGCACACACTGCTGGGACTACACTACTGATACCAAAAGCACACACTGCTGGTACCACACTGCTGATACCACAAGCACACACTGCTGGAACCACAAGCACACACCGCTAGGAGCACAATGCTGATACCACAAGCACACACTGCTTGCACCACACTGCTGATCCCACAAGCACACACTGCTGGCACCACAATGCTCATACCACAAGCACACACTGCTGGCACCACTAGCACACACTGTTGTGACACACTGCTGATACCACAAGCACACACAACTGATACCACAAGCACACACTGCTGGCACCACTAGCACACACTGTTGTGACACACTGCTGATACCACAAGCACACACTGCTGATACCACTAGCACACACTGTTGTGACACACTGCTGATACCACAAGCACACACTACTGATACCACAAGCACACACTGCTGGCACCACTAGCACACACTGTTGTGACACACTGCTGATACCACAAGCACACACTGCTGATACCACTAGCACACACTGCTCATACCACTAGTACACACTGTTGGCACCACACTGCTGATACCGCAAGCACACACTGCTGGCACCACAAGCACACACTGCTGGGACCACACTGCTGATACCACAAGCACACACTGCTGGGACCACACGTGCACACTGCTGGGACCACACTGCTGATGCAACAAGCACACACTGCTGGCACCACAAGCACACACTGCTGGCACCACAAACACACACTGCTGGGACCACCCTGCTGATACCACAAGCACACACTACTTGGACCACAATCACACACTGCTGGGACCACAAGCACACACTACTGGGACCACAAGCACACACTGCTGGAATCACCCTGCTGATACCACAAGTACACACTACTGGGACCACAAGCACACACGGCTGGCACCACACTGCTGATACCACAAGCACACACTGCTGGGACTACACTGCTGATACCACAAGCACACACTGCTGGTACCACACTGCTGATACCACAAGCACACACTGCTGGAACCAAAAGCACACAACGCTAGGAGCACAATGCTGATACCACAAGCACACACTGCTTGCACCACACTGCTGATACCACAAGCACACACTGCTGGCACCACAATGCTCATACCACAAGCACACACTGCTGGCACTACAAGCACACACTGCTGGGATGCTAATACCACAAGCACACACTGCTGGGACCACACGTGCACACTGCTGGGACCACACTGCTGATGCAAAAAGCACACACTGCTGGGACTACAAGCACACACTGCTTTTATCACCAGCACACACTGCTGGGACCACACTGCTGGCACCACACTGTTGGCACCACAAGCACACACTGCTGATACAACAAGCACACACTGCTCGGACCACACTGCTGATACCACAAACACACACTGCTGGCACCACAAGCACACACTGCTGGGACCACACGGCTGGCACCACAATGCTGATTCTACAAGCACACACTGCTGGCACCACAATGCTCATACCACAAGCACACACTGCTGGCACTACAAGCACACACTTCTGGGAGCACACTGCTGATACCACAAGCACACACTGCTGGCACCACACTGCTGATACCACAAGCACACACTGCTGGCACCACAATGCTCATACCACAAGCACACACTGCTGGCACTACAAGCACACACTGCTGGGAGCACACTGCTGATACCACAAGCACACACTGCTGGCACCACACTGCTGATTCCACAAGCACACACTGCTGGCACCACAATGCTCATACCACAAGCACACACTGCTGGCACTACAAGCACACACTGCTGGGACCACACTGCTGATACCACAAGCACACACTGCTGGCACCACACTGATGATACCACAAGCACACACTGCTGGCACCACTAGCACACACTGTTGTGACACACTGCTGATACCACAAGCACACACTGCTGATACCACTAGCACACACTGCTCATACCACTAGTACACACTGTTGGCACCACACTGCTGATACCGCAAGCACACACTACTGGGACCACACTGCTGATACCACAAGCACACACTGCTGGGACCACACCTGCACACTGCTGGGACCACACTGCTGATGCAACAAGCACACACTGCTGGCACCACAAACACATACTGCTGGGACCACCCTGCTGATACCACAAGCACACACTACAGGGACCCCAGTAACACACTGCTGGGACCACAAGCACACACTACTGGGACCACAAGCACACACTGATGGGATCACCCTGCTGATACCACAATCACACACTACTGGGACCACAAGCACACACGGCTGGCACCACACTGCTGATACCACAAGCACACCCTGGTGGGACTACACTGCTGGTACCACAAGCACACACTGCTGGGACTACACTACTGATACCAAAAGCACACACTGCTGGTACCACACTGCTGATACCACAAGCACACACTGCTGGAACCACAAGCACACACCGCTAGGAGCACAATGCTGATACCACAAGCACACACTGCTTGCACCACACTGCTGATACCACAAGCACACACTGCTGGCACCACAATGCTCATACCACAAGCACACACTGCTGGCACTACAAGCACACACTGCTGGGATTACACTGCTAATACCACAAGCACACACTGCTGGGACCACACGTGCACACTGCTGGGACCACACTGCTGATGCAAAAAGCACACACTGCTTTTATCACCAGCACACACTGCTGGGACCACACTGCTGGCACCACACTGTTGGCACCACAAGCACACACTGCTGATACAACAAGCACACACTGCTCGGACCACACTGCTGATACCACAAACACACACTGCTGGCACCACAAGCACACACTGCTGGGACCACACGGCTGGCACCACAATGCTGATTCTAAAAGCACACACTGCTGGCACCACAATGCTCATACCACAAGCACACACTGCTGGCACTACAAGCACACACTGCTGGGAGCACACTGCTGATACCACAAGCACACACTGCTGGCACCACACTGCTGATACCACAAGCACACACTGCTGGCACCACAATGCTCATACCACAAGCACACACTGCTGGCACTACAAGCACACACTGCTGGGACCACACTGCTGATACCACAAGCACACACTGCTGGCACCACACTGCTGATACCACAAGCACACACTGCTGGCACCACTAGCACACACTGTTGTGACACACTGCTGATACCACAAGCACACACTGCTGATACCACTAGCACACACTGCTCATACCACTAGTACACACTGTTGGCACCACACTGCTGATACCGCAAGCACACACTACTGGGACCACACTGCTGATACCACAAGCACACACTGCTGGGACCACACCTGCACACTGCTGGGACCACACTGCTGATGCAACAAGCACACACTGCTGGCACCACAAACACATACTGCTGGGACCACCCTGCTGATACCACAAGCACACACTACTGGGACCCCAGTAACACACTGCTGGGACCACAAGCACACACTACTGGGACCACAAGCACACACTGATGGGATCACCCTGCTGATACCACAATCACACACTACTGGGACCACAAGCACACATGGCTGGCACCACACTGCTGATACCACAAGCACACACTGGTGGGACTACACTGCTGGTACCACAAGCACACACTGCTGGGACTACACTGCTGATACCAAAAGCACACACTGCTGGTACCACACTGCTGATACCACAAGCACACACTGCTGGAACCAAAAGCACACAACGCTAGGAGCACAATGCTGATACCACAAGCACACTGCTTGCACCACACTGCTGATCTGTCAAGCACACACTGCTGGCACCACAATGCTCATACCACAAGCACACACTGCTGGCACTACAAGCACACACTGCTGGGACCACACTGCTGATACCACAAGCACACACTGCTGTGACCACACGTGCACACTGCTGGGACCACACTGCTGATGCAACAAGCACACACTGCTGGGACCACAAGCACACACTGCTTTTATTACCAGCACACACTGCTGGGACCACAATGCTGGCACCACAAGCACACACTGCTCGGACCACACTGCTGATACCACAAACACACACTGCTGGCACCACAAGCACACACTGCTCATACCACAAGCACACACTGCTGGGACTACACTGCTGATACCACAAGCACACACTGCTGGGACCACACTGCTGATACCACAAGCACACACTGCTGGCACCACACTGCTGATACCACAAGCACACACTACTTCCACCACACTGCTGGCACCACAAGCATACACTGCTGGCACCACACTGCTCAAACCACAAGCACACACTGCTGGCGCCAAACTGCTGGCACCACAAGCACATACTGCTGATACCACAAGCACACACTGCTGGGACCACACTGCTGATACCACAAGCACACACTGCTGGCACCACACTGCTGGGACCACACTGCTGATACCACAAGTACACACTGCTGTCACCACCCTGACGATACCACTAGCACACACTGCTGATACTACAAGCACACACTGCTGGCACCACTAGCACACACTGTTTGGACCACACTGCTGATACCACAAGCACACACTGCTGATAGCACAAGCACACACTGCTGGTACCACACTGCTGATACCACAAGCACACACTGCTGGGACCACACTGCTGATACCACAAGCACACATTACTTCCACCACACTGCTGGCACCACAAGCATACACTGCTGGCACCACACTGCTCAAACCACAAGCACACACTGCTGGCGCCAAACTGCTGGCACCACAAGCACATACTGCTGATACCACAAGCACACACTGCTGGGACCACACTGCTGATACCACAAGCACACACTGCTGGGACCACACTGCTGATACCACAAGTACACACTGCTGTCACCACCCTGACGATACCACTAGCACACACTGCTGATACTACAAGCACACACTGCTGGCACCACTAGCACACACTGTTTGGACCACACTGCTGATACCACAAGCACACACTGCTGATAGCACAAGCACACACTGCTGGTACCACACTGCTGATACCACAAGCACACACTGCTGGGACCACACTGCTGATACCACAAGCACACATTACTTCCACCACACTGCTGGCACCACAAGCATACACTGCTGGCCCCACACTGCTCAAACCACAAGCACACACTGCTGGCGCCAAACTGCTGGCACCACAAGCACATACTGCTGATACCACAAGCACACACTGCTGGGACCACACTGCTGATACCACAAGCACACACTGCTGGGACCACACTGCTGATACCACAAGTACACACTGCTGTCACCACCCTGACGATACCACTAGCACACACTGCTGATACTACAAGCACACACTGCTGGCACCACTAGCACACACTGTTTGGACCACACTGCTGATACCACAAGCACACACTGCTGATAGCACAAGCACACACTGCTGGTACCACACTGCTGATACCACAAGCACACACTGCTGGGACCACACTGCTGATACCACAAGCACACATTACTTCCACCACACTGCTGGCACCACAAGCATACACTGCTGGCCCCACACTGCTCAAACCACAAGCACACACTGCTGGCGCCAAACTGCCGGCACCACAAGCACATACTGCTGATACCACAAGCACACACTGCTGGGACCACACTGCTGATACCACAAGCACACACTGCTGGGACCACACTGCTGATACCACAAGTACACACTGCTGTCACCACCCTGACGATACCACTAGCACACACTGCTGATATTACAAGCACACACTGCTGGCACCACTAGCACACACTGTTTGGACCACACTGCTGATACCACAAGCACACACTGCTGATAGCACAAGCACACACTGCTGGCACCACACTGCTGATACCACAAGCACACACTTCTGGCACCACAAGCACACACTGCTGGGACTACACTGCTGATACCAAAAGCACACACTGCTAGTACC
Source organism: Discoglossus pictus (assembly GCA_027410445.1). Classification (NCBI taxonomy): domain Eukaryota; kingdom Metazoa; phylum Chordata; class Amphibia; order Anura; family Alytidae; genus Discoglossus; species Discoglossus pictus. The sequence continues at coordinate 93,297,024 of CM050171.1, forward strand.
ACACTGCTGATACCACAAGCACACACTGCTGGCACCACAAGCACACACCGCTAGGAGCACACTGCTGATACCACAAGCACACACTGCTGGTACCACAATGCTCATACCACAAGCACACACTGCTGGCACTACAAGCACACACTGCTGGGACCACACTGCTGATACCACAAGCACACACTGCTAGCACCACACTGCTCATACCACAAGCACCCACTGCTGGCACCACTAGCACACACTGTTGTGACACACTGCTGATACCACAAGCACAAACTGCTGATACCACTAGCACACACTGCTCATACCACTAGTACACTCTGTTGGCACCACACTGCTGATACCGCAAGCACACACTACTGGGACCACACTGCTGATACCACAAGCACACACTGCTGGCACCACACTGCTGATACCACAAGCACACACTGCTGGCACCACTAGCACACACTGTTGTGACACACTGCTGATACCACAAGCACACACTACTGATACCACAAGCACACACTGCTGGCACCACTAGCACACACTGTTGTGACACACTGCTGATACCACAAGCACACACTGCTGATACCACTAGCACACACTGCTCATACCACTAGTACACACTGTTGGCACCACACTGCTGATACCGCAAGCACACACTGCTGGCACCACAAGCACACACTGCTGGGACCACACTGCTGATACCACAAGCACACACTGCTGGGACCACACGTGCACACTGCTGGGACCACACTGCTGATGCAACAAGCACACACTGCTGGCACCACAAGCACACACTGCTGGCACCACAAACCCATACTACTGGGACCACCCTGCTGATACCACAAGCACACACTACTTGGACCACAATCACACACTGCTGGGACCACAAGCACACACTACTGGGACCACAAGCACACACTGCTGGAATCACCCTGCTGATACCACAAGTACACACTACTGGGACCACAAGCACACACGGCTGGCACCACACTGCTGATACCACAAGCACACACTGCTGGCACAACACTACTGATACCAAAAGCACACACTGCTGGTACCACACTGCTGATACCACAAGCACACACTGCTGGAACCACAAGCACACACCGCTAGGAGCACAATGCTGATACCACAAGCACACACTGCTTGCACCACACTGCTGATCCCACAAGCACACACTGCTGGCACCACAATGCTCATACCACAAGCACACACTGCTGGCACTACAAGCACACACTGCTGGGATGCTAATACCACAAGCACACACTGCTGGGACCACACGTGCACACTGCTGGGACCACACTGCTGATGCAAAAAGCACACACTGCTGGGACTACAAGCACACACTGCTTTTATCACCAGCACACACTGCTGGGACCACACTGCTGGCACCACACTGTTGGCACCACAAGCACACACTGCTGATACAACAAGCACACACTGCTCGGACCACACTGCTGATACCACAAACACACACTGCTGGCACCACAAGCACACACTGCTGGGACCACACGGCTGGCACCACAATGCTGATTCTACAAGCACACACTGCTGGCACCACAATGCTCATACCACAAGCACACACTGCTGGCACTACAAGCACACACTGCTGGGACCACACTGCTGATACCAAAAGCACACACTGCTGGCACCACACTGCTGATACCACAAGCACACACTGCTGGCACCACTAGCACACACTGTTGTGACACACTGCTGATACCACAAGCACACACTACTGATACCACAAGCACACACTGCTGGCACCACTAGCACACACTGTTGTGACACACTGCTGATACCACAAGCACACACTGCTGATACCACTAGCACACACTGTTGTGACACACTGCTGATACCACAAGCACACACTACTGATACCACAAGCACACACTGCTGGCACCACTAGCACACACTGTTGTGACACACTGCTGATACCACAAGCACACACTGCTGATACCACTAGCACACACTGCTCATACCACTAGTACACACTATTGGCACCACACTGCTGATACCGCAAGCACACACTGCTGGCACCACAAGCACACACTGCTGGGACCACACTGCTGATACCACAAGCACACACTGCTGGGACCACACGTGCACACTGCTGGGACCACACTGCTGATGCAACAAGCACACACTGCTGGCACCACAAGCACACACTGCTGGCACCACAAGCACACACTGCTGGGACCACCCTGCTGATACCACAAGCACACACTACTTGGACCACAATCACACACTGCTGGGACCACAAGCACACACTACTGGGACCACAAGCACACACTGCTGGAATCACCCTGCTGATACCACAAGTACACACTACTGGGACCACAAGCACACACGGCTGGCACCACACTGCTGATACCACAAGCACACACTGCTGGGACTACACTACTGATACCAAAAGCACACACTGCTGGTACCACACTGCTGATACCACAAGCACACACTGCTGGAACCACAAGCACACACCGCTAGGAGCACAATGCTGATACCACAAGCACACACTGCTTGCACCACACTGCTGATCCCACAAGCACACACTGCTGGCACCACAATGCTCATACCACAAGCACACACTGCTGGCACCACTAGCACACACTGTTGTGACACACTGCTGATACCACAAGCACACACTACTGATACCACAAGCACACACTGCTGGCACCACTAGCACACACTGTTGTGACACACTGCTGATACCACAAGCACACACTGCTGATACCACTAGCACACACTGTTGTGACACACTGCTGATACCACAAGCACACACTACTGATACCACAAGCACACACTGCTGGCACCACAAGCACACACTGCTGGGACCACACGGCTGGCACCACAATGCTGATTCTACAAGCACACACTGCTGGCACCACAATGCTCATACCACAAGCACACACTGCTGGCACTACAAGCACACACTGCTGGGACCACACTGCTGATACCAAAAGCACACACTGCTGGCACCACACTGCTGATACCACAAGCACACACTGCTGGCACCACTAGCACACACTGTTGTGACACACTGCTGATACCACAAGCACACACTGCTGATACCACAAGCACACACTGCTGGCACCACTAGCACACACTGTTGTGACACACTGCTGATACCACAAGCACACACTGCTGATACCACTAGCACACACTGTTGTGACACACTGCTGATACCACAAGCACACACTACTGATACCACAAGCACACACTGCTGGCACCACTAGCACACACTGTTGTGACACACTGCTGATACCACAAGCACACACTGCTGATACCACTAGCACACACTGCTCATACCACTAGTACACACTATTGGCACCACACTGCTGATACCGCAAGCACACACTGCTGGCACCACAAGCACACACTGCTGGGACCACACTGCTGATACCACAAGCACACACTGCTGGGACCACACGTGCACACTGCTGGGACCACACTGCTGATGCAACAAGCACACACTGCTGGCACCACAAGCACACACTGCTGGCACCACAAACCCATACTGCTGGGACCACCCTGCTGATACCACAAGCACACACTACTTGGACCACAATCACACACTGCTGGGACCACAAGCACACACTACTGGGACCACAAGCACACACTGCTGGAATCACCCTGCTGATACCACAAGTACACACTACTGGGACCACAAGCACACACGGCTGGCACCACACTGCTGATACCACAAGCACACACTGCTGGGACTACACTACTGATACCAAAAGCACACACTGCTGGTACCACACTGCTGATACCACAAGCACACACTGCTGGAACCACAAGCACACACCGCTAGGAGCACAATGCTGATACCACAAGCACACACTGCTTGCACCACACTGCTGATCCCACAAGCACACACTGCTGGCACCACAATGCTCATACCACAAGCACACACTGCTGGCACCACTAGCACACACTGTTGTGACACACTGCTGATACCACAAGCACACACTACTGATACCACAAGCACACACTGCTGGCACCACTAGCACACACTGTTGTGACACACTGCTGATACCACAAGCACACACTGCTGATACCACTAGCACACACTGTTGTGACACACTGCTGATACCACAAGCACACACTACTGATACCACAAGCACACACTGCTGGCACCACTAGCACACACTGTTGTGACACACTGCTGATACCACAAGCACACACTGCTGATACCACTAGCACACACTGCTCATACCACTAGTACACACTGTTGGCACCACACTGCTGATACCGCAAGCACACACTGCTGGCACCACAAGCACACACTGCTGGGACCACACTGCTGATACCACAAGCACGCACTGCTGGGACCACACGTGCACACTGCTGGGACCACACTGCTGATGCAACAAGCACACACTGCTGGCACCACAAGCACACACTGCTGGCACCACAAACACATACTGCTGGGACCACCCTGCTGATACCACAAGCACACACTACTTGGACCACAATCACACACTGCTGGGACCACAAGCACACACTACTGGGACCACAAGCACACACTGCTGGAATCACCCTGCTGATACCACAAGTACACACTACTGGGACCACAAGCACACACGGCTGGCACCACACTGCTGATACCACAAGCACACACTGCTGGGACTACACTACTGATACCAAAAGCACACACTGCTGGTACCACACTGCTGATACCACAAGCACACACTGCTGGAACCACAAGCACACACCGCTAGGAGCACAATGCTGATACCACAAGCACACACTGCTGGCACCACACTGCTGATCCCACAAGCACACACTGCTGGCACCACAATGCTCATACCACAAGCACACACTGCTGGCACTACAAGCACACACTGCTGGGATGCTAATACCACAAGCACACACTGCTGGGACCACACGTGCACACTGCTGGGACCACACTGCTGATGCAAAAAGCACACACTGCTGGGACTACAAGCACACACTGCTTTTATCACCAGCACACACTGCTGGGACCACACTGCTGGCACCACACTGTTGGCACCACAAGCACACACTGCTGATACAACAAGCACACACTGCTCGGACCACACTGCTGATACCACAAACACACACTGCTGGCACCACAAGCACACACTGCTGGGACCACACGGCTGGCACCACAATGCTGATTCTACAAGCACACACTGCTGGCACCACAATGCTCATACCACAAGCACACACTGCTGGCACTACAAGCACACACTTCTGGGAGCACACTGCTGATACCACAAGCACACACTGCTGGCACCACACTGCTGATTCCACAAGCACACACTGCTGGCACCACAATGCTCATACCACAAGCACACACTGCTGGCACTACAAGCACACACTGCTGGGAGCACACTGCTGATACCACAAGCACACACTGCTGGCACCACACTGCTGATTCCACAAGCACACACTGCTGGCACCACAATGCTCATACCACAAGCACACACTGCTGGCACTACAAGCACACACTGCTGGGACCACACTGCTGATACCACAAGCACACACTGCTGGCACCACACTGATGATACCACAAGCACACACTGCTGGCACCACTAGCACACACTGTTGTGACACACTGCTGATACCACAAGCACACACTGCTGATACCACTAGCACACACTGCTCATACCACTAGTACACACTGTTGGCACCACACTGCTGATACCGCAAGCACACACTACTGGGACCCCACTGCTGATACCACAAGCACACACTGCTGGGACCACACCTGCACACTGCTGGGACCACACTGCTGATGCAACAAGCACACACTGCTGGCACCACAAACACATACTGCTGGGACCACCCTGCTGATACCACAAGCACACACTACAGGGACCCCAGTAACACACTGCTGGGACCACAAGCACACACTACTGGGACCACAAGCACACACTGATGGGATCACCCTGCTGATACCACAATCACACACTACTGGGACCACAAGCACACACGGCTGGCACCACACTGCTGATACCACAAGCACACCCTGGTGGGACTACACTGCTGGTACCACAAGCACACACTGCTGGGACTACACTACTGATACCAAAAGCACACACTGCTGGTACCACACTGCTGATACCACAAGCACACACTGCTGGAACCACAAGCACACACCGCTAGGAGCACAATGCTGATACCACAAGCACACACTGCTTGCACCACACTGCTGATCCCACAAGCACACACTGCTGGCACCACAATGCTCATACCACAAGCACACACTGCTGGCACTACAAGCACACACTGCTGGGATTACACTGCTAATACCACAAGCACACACTGCTGGGACCACACGTGCACACTGCTGGGACCACACTGCTGATGCAAAAAGCACACACTGCTGGGACTACAAGCACACACTGCTTTTATCACCAGCACACACTGCTGGGACCACACTGCTGGCACCACACTGTTGGCACCACAAGCACACACTGCTGATACAACAAGCACACACTGCTCGGACCACACTGCTGATACCACAAACACACACTGCTGGCACCACAAGCACACACTGCTGGGACCACACGGCTGGCACCACAATGCTGATTCTAAAAGCACACACTGCTGGCACCACAATGCTCATACCACAAGCACACACTGCTGGCACTACAAGCACACACTGCTGGGAGCACACTGCTGATACCACAAGCACACACTGCTGGCACCACACTGCTGATTCCACAAGCACACACTGCTGGCACCACAATGCTCATACCACAAGCACACACTGCTGGCACTACAAGCACACACTGCTGGGACCACACTGCTGATACCACAAGCACACACTGCTGGCACCACACTGATGATACCACAAGCACACACTGCTGGCACCACTAGCACACACTGTTGTGACACACTGCTGATACCACAAGCACACACTGCTGATACCACTAGCACACACTGCTCATACCACTAGTACACACTGTTGGCACCACACTGCTGATGCCGCAAGCACACACTGCTGGGACCACACTGCTGATACCACAAGCACACACTGCTGGGACCACACCTGCACACTGCTGGGACCACACTGCTGATGCAACAAGCACACACTGCTGGCACCACAAACACATACTGCTGGGACCACCCTGCTGATACCACAAGCACACACTACTGGGACCCCAGTAACACACTGCTGGGACCACAAGCACACACTACTGGGACCACAAGCACACACTGATGGGATCACCCTGCTGATACCACAATCACACACTACTGGGACCACAAGCACACATGGCTGGCACCACACTGCTGATACCACAAGCACACACTGGTGGGACAACACTGCTGGTACCACAAGCACACACTGCTGGGACTACACTGCTGATACCAAAAGCACACACTGCTGGTACCACACTGCTGATACCACAAGCACACACTGCTGGAACCAAAAGCACACAACGCTAGGAGCACAATGCTGATACCACAAGCACACTGCTTGCACCACACTGCTGATCTGTCAAGCACACACTGCTGGCACCACAATGCTCATACCACAAGCACACACTGCTGGCACTACAAGCACACACTGCTGGGACCACACTGCTGATACCACAAGCACACACTGCTGTGACCACACGTGCACACTGCTGGGACCACACTGCTGATGCAACAAGCACACACTGCTGGGACCACAAGCACACACTGCTTTTATTACCAGCACACACTGCTGGGACCACAATGCTGGCACCACAAGCACACACTGCTCGGACCACACTGCTGATACCACAAACACACACTGCTGGCACCACAAGCACACACTGCTGGGACCACACGGCTGGCACCACAATGCTGATTCTACAAGCACACACTGCTGGCACCACAATGCTCATACCACAAGCACACACTGCTGGCACTACAAGCACACACTTCTGGGAGCACACTGCTGATACCACAAGCACACACTGCTGGCACCACACTGCTGATTCCACAAGCACACACTGCTGGCACCACAATGCTCATACCACAAGCACACACTGCTGGCACTACAAGCACACACTGCTGGGAGCACACTGCTGATACCACAAGCACACACTGCTGGCACCACACTGCTGATTCCACAAGCACACACTGCTGGCACCACAATGCTCATACCACAAGCACACACTGCTGGCACTACAAGCACACACTGCTGGGACCACACTGCTGATACCACAAGCACACACTGCTGGCACCACACTGATGATACCACAAGCACACACTGCTGGCACCACTAGCACACACTGTTGTGACACACTGCTGATACCACAAGCACACACTGCTGATACCACTAGCACACACTGCTCATACCACTAGTACACACTGTTGGCACCACACTGCTGATACCGCAAGCACACACTACTGGGACCACACTGCTGATACCACAAGCACACACTGCTGGGACCACACCTGCACACTGCTGGGACCACACTGCTGATGCAACAAGCACACACTGCTGGCACCACAAACACATACTGCTGGGACCACCCTGCTGATACCACAAGCACACACTACAGGGACCCCAGTAACACACTGCTGGGACCACAAGCACACACTACTGGGACCACAAGCACACACTGATGGGATCACCCTGCTGATACCACAATCACACACTACTGGGACCACAAGCACACACGGCTGGCACCACACTGCTGATACCACAAGCACACCCTGGTGGGACTACACTGCTGGTACCACAAGCACACACTGCTGGGACTACACTACTGATACCAAAAGCACACACTGCTGGTACCACACTGCTGATACCACAAGCACACACTGCTGGAACCACAAGCACACACCGCTAGGAGCACAATGCTGATACCACAAGCACACACTGCTTGCACCACACTGCTGATACCACAAGCACACACTGCTGGCACCACAATGCTCATACCACAAGCACACACTGCTGGCACTACAAGCACACACTGCTGGGATTACACTGCTAATACCACAAGCACACACTGCTGGGACCACACGTGCACACTGCTGGGACCACACTGCTGATGCAAAAAGCACACACTGCTGGGACTACAAGCACACACTGCTTTTATCACCAGCACACACTGCTGGGACCACACTGCTGGCACCACACTGTTGGCACCACAAGCACACACTGCTGATACAACAAGCACACACTGCTCGGACCACACTGCTGATACCACAAACACACACTGCTGGCACCACAAGCACACACTGCTGGGACCACACAGCTGGCACCACAATGCTGATTCTAAAAGCACACACTGCTGGCACCACAATGCTCATACCACAAGCACACACTGCTGGCACTACAAGCACACACTGCTGGGAGCACACTGCTGATACCACAAGCACACACTGCTGGCACCACACTGCTGATTCCACAAGCACACACTGCTGGCACCACAATGCTCATACCACAAGCACACACTGCTGGCACTACAAGCACACACTGCTGGGACCACACTGCTGATACCACAAGCACACACTGCTGGCACCACACTGATGATACCACAAGCACACACTGCTGGCACCACTAGCACACACTGTTGTGACACACTGCTGATACCACAAGCACACACTGCTGATACCACTAGCACACACTGCTCATACCACTAGTACACACTGTTGGCACCACACTGCTGATACCGCAAGCACACACTACTGGGACCACACTGCTGATACCACAAGCACACACTGCTGGGACCACACCTGCACACTGCTGGGACCACACTGCTGATGCAACAAGCACACACTGCTGGCACCACAAACACATACTGCTGGGACCACCCTGCTGATACCACAAGCACACACTACTGGGACCCCAGTAACACACTGCTGGGACCACAAGCACACACTACTGGGACCACAAGCACACACTGATGGGATCACCCTGCTGATACCACAATCACACACTACTGGGACCACAAGCACACATGGCTGGCACCACACTGCTGATACCACAAGCACACACTGGTGGGACTACACTGCTGGTACCACAAGCACACACTGCTGGGACTACACTGCTGATACCAAAAGCACACACTGCTGGTACCACACTGCTGATACCACAAGCACACACTGCTGGAACCAAAAGCACACAACGCTAGGAGCACAATGCTGATACCACAAGCACACTGCTTGCACCACACTGCTGATCTGTCAAGCACACACTGCTGGCACCACAATGCTCATACCACAAGCACACACTGCTGGCACTACAAGCACACACTGCTGGGACCACACTGCTGATACCACAAGCACACACTGCTGTGACCACACGTGCACACTGCTGGGACCACACTGCTGATGCAACAAGCACACACTGCTGGGACCACAAGCACACACTGCTTTTATTACCAGCACACACTGCTGGGACCACAATGCTGGAACCACAAGCACACACTGCTCGGACCACACTGCTGATACCACAAACACACACTGCTGGCACCACAAGCACACACTGCTCATACCACAAGCACACACTGCTGGGACTACACTGCTGATACCACAAGCACACACTGCTGGGACCACACTGCTGATACCACAAGCACACACTGCTGGCACCACACTGCTGATACCACAAGCACACACTACTTCCACCACACTGCTGGCACCACAAGCATACACTGCTGGCACCACACTGCTCAAACCACAAGCACACACTGCTGGCGCCAAACTGCTGGCACCACAAGCACATACTGCTGATACCACAAGCACACACTGCTGGGACCACACTGCTGATACCACAAGCACACACTGCTGGCACCACACTGCTGGGACCACACTGCTGATACCACAAGTACACACTGCTGTCACCACCCTGACGATACCACTAGCACACACTGCTGATACTACAAGCACACACTGCTGGCACCACTAGCACACACTGTTTGGACCACACTGCTGATACCACAAGCACACACTGCTGATAGCACAAGCACACACTGCTGGTACCACACTGCTGATACCACAAGCACACACTGCTGGGACCACACTGCTGATACCACAAGCACACATTACTTCCACCACACTGCTGGCACCACAAGCATACACTGCTGGCACCACACTGCTCAAACCACAAGCACACACTGCTGGCGCCAAACTGCTGGCACCACAAGCACATACTGCTGATACCACAAGCACACACTGCTGGGACCACACTGCTGATACCACAAGCACACACTGCTGGGACCACACTGCTGATACCACAAGTACACACTGCTGTCACCACCCTGACGATACCACTAGCACACACTGCTGATACTACAAGCACACACTGCTGGCACCACTAGCACACACTGTTTGGACCACACTGCTGATACCACAAGCACACACTGCTGATAGCACAAGCACACACTGCTGGGACCACACTGCTGATACCAAAAGCACACACTGCTGGGACCACACTGCTGATACCACAAGCACACATTACTTCCACCACACTGCTGGCACCACAAGCATACACTGCTGGCCCCACACTGCTCAAACCACAAGCACACACTGCTGGCGCCAAACTGCTGGCACCACAAGCACATACTGCTGATACCACAAGCACACACTGCTGGGACCACACTGCTGATACCACAAGCACACACTGCTGGGACCACACTGCTGATACCACAAGTACACACTGCTGTCACCACCCTGACGATACCACTAGCACACACTGCTGATACTACAAGCACACACTGCTGGCACCACTAGCACACACTGTTTGGACCACACTGCTGATACCACAAGCACACACTGCTGATAGCACAAGCACACACTGCTGGTACCACACTGCTGATACCACAAGCACACACTGCTGGGACCACACTGCTGATACCACAAGCACACATTACTTCCACCACACTGCTGGCACCACAAGCATACACTGCTGGCCCCACACTGCTCAAACCACAAGCACACACTGCTGGCGCCAAACTGCTGGCACCACAAGCACATACTGCTGATACCACAAGCACACACTGCTGGGACCACACTGCTGATACCACAAGCACACACTGCTGGGACCACACTGCTGATACCACAAGTACACACTGCTGTCACCACCCTGACGATACCACTAGCACACACTGCTGGCACCACTAGCACACACTGTTTGGACCACACTGCTGATACCACAAGCACACACTGCTGATAGCACAAGCACACACTGCTGGCACCACACTGCTGATACCACAAGCACACACTTCTGGCACCACAAGCACACACTGCTGGGACTACACTGCTGATACCAAAAGCACACACTGCTAGTACCACACTGCTGATACCACAAGCACACACTGCTGGCACCACAAGCACACACCGCTAGGAGCACACTGCTGATACCACAAGCACACACTGCTGGTACCACAATGCTCATACCACAAGCACACACTGCTGGCACTACAAGCACACACTGCTGGGACCACACTGCTGATACCACAAGCACACACTGCTAGCACCACACTGCTCATACCACAAGCACCCACTGCTGGCACCACTAGCACACACTGTTGTGACACACTGCTGATACCACAAGCACAAACTGCTGATACCACTAGCACACACTGCTCATACCACTAGTACACTCTGTTGGCACCACACTGCTGATACCGCAAGCACACACTACTGGGACCACACTGCTGATACCACAAGCACACACTGCTGGGACCACACTGCTGATGCAACAGGCACACACTGCTGGCACCACAAACACACACCGCTAGGAGCACACTGCTGATACCACAAGCACACACTGCTGGTACCACAATGCTCATACCACAAGCACACACTGCTGGGACCACACTGCTGATACCACAAGCACACACTGCTGGCACCACACTGATGATACCACAAGCACACACTGCTGGCACCACTAGCACACAATGTTGTGACACACTGCTGATACCACAAGCACACACTGCTCATACCACTAGTACACACTGTTGGCACCACACTGCTGATACCGCAAGCACACACTACTGGGACCACACTGCTGATACCACAAGCACACACTGCTGGGACCACACCTGCACACTGCTGGGACCACACTGCTGATGCAACAAGCACACTCTGCTGGCACCACAAACACATACTGCTGGGACCACCCTGCTGATACCACAAGCACACACTACTGGGACCCCAGTAACACACTGCTGGGACAACAAGCACACACTGATGGGATCACCCTGCTGATACCACAATCACACACTACTGGGACCACAAGCACACACGGCTGGCACCACACTGCTGATGCCACAAGCACACACTGGTGGGACTACACTGCTGGTACCACAAGCACACACTGCTGGGACTACACTGCTGATACCAAAAGCACACACTGCTGTTACCACACTGCTGATACCACAAGCACACACTGCTGGAACCAAAAGCACACAACGCTAGGAGCACAATGCTGATACCACAAGCACACTGCTTGCACCACACTGCTGATCTGTCAAGCACACACTGCTGGCACCACAATGCTCATACCACAAGCACACACTGCTGGCACTACAAGCACACACTGCTGGGACCACACTGCTGATACCACAAGCACACACTGCTGTGACCACACGTGCACACTGCTGGGACCACACTGCTGATGCAACAAGCACACACTGCTGGGACCACAAGCACACACTGCTTTTATCACCAGCACACACTGCTGGGACCACAATGCTGGCACCACAAGCACACACTGCTCGGACCACACTGCTGATACCACAAACACACACTGCTGGCACCACAAGCACACACTGCTCATACCACAAGCACACACTGCTGGGACCACACTGCTGATACCACAAGCACACACTGCTGGGACCACACTGCTGATACCACAAGCACACACTGCTGGCACCACACTGCTGATACCACAAGCACACACTGCTGGGACCACACTGCTGATACCACAAGCACACACTACTTCCACCACACTGCTGGCACCACAAGCATACACTGCTGGCACCACACTGCTCAAACCACAAGCACACACTGCTGGCGCCAAACTGCTGGCACCACAAGCACATACTGCTGATACCACAAGCACACACTGCTGGGACCACACTGCTGATACCACAAGCACACACTGCTGGGACCACACTGCTGATACCACAAGTACACACTGCTGTCACCACCCTGACGATACCACTAGCACACACTGATGATACTACAAGCACACACTGCTGGCACCACTAGCACACACTGTTTGGACCACACTGCTGATACCACAAGCACACACTGCTGATAGCACAAGCACACACTGCTGGCACCACACTGCTGATACCACAAGCACACACTTCTGGCACCACAAGCACACACTGCTGTGACTACACTGCTGATACCAAAAGCACACACTGCTAGTACCACACTGCTGATACCACAAGCACACACTGCTGGCACCACAAGCACACACTGCTGGGACTACACTGCTGATACCAAAAGCACACACTGCTAGTACCTCACTGCTGATACCACAAGCACACACTGCTGGCACCACAAGCACACACCCCTAGGAGCACACTGCTGATACCACAAGCACACACTGCTGGCACCACACTGCTGATTCCACAAGCACACACTGCTGGCACCACAATGCTCATACCACAAGCACACACTGCTGGCACTACAAGCACACACTGCTGGGACCACACTGATGATACCACAAGCACACACTGCTGGCACCACACTGATGATACCACAAGCACACACTGCTGGCACCACTAGCACACACTGTTGTGACACACTGCTAATACCACAAGCACACACTGCTCATACCACTAGTACACACTGTTGGCACCACACTGCTGATACCGCAAGCACACACTACTGGGACCACCCTGCTGATACCACAAGCACACACTACTGGGACCACAAGCACACACGGCTGGCACCACACTGCTGATACCACAAGCACACACTGGTGGGACTACACTGCTGGTACCACAAGCACACACTGCTGGGACTACACTGCTGATACCCAAAGCACACACTGCTGGTACCACACTGCTGATACCACAAGCACACACTGCTGGAACCACAAGCACACAACGCTAGGAGCACAATGCTGATACCACAAGCACACTGCTTGCACCACACTGCTGATCTGTCAAGCACACACTGCTGGCACCACAATGCTCATGCCACAAGCACACACTGCTGGCACTACAAGCACACACTGCTGGGACCACACTGCTGATACCACAAGCACACACTGCTGCAACCACACGTGCACACTGCTGGGACCACACTGCTGATGCAACAAGCACACACTGCTGGGACCACAAGCACACACTGCTTTTATCACCAGCACACACTGCTGGGACCACAATGATGGCACCACACTGTTGGCACCACAAGCACAAACTGCTCGGACCACACTGCTGATACCACAAACACACACTGCTGGCACCACAAGCACACACTGCTCATACCACAAGCACACACTGCTGGGACTACACTGCTGGTGCCACAAGCACACACTGCTGATACCACAAGCACATACTGCTGGTATCACAAGCACACACTGCTGGGACCACACTGCTGATACCACAAGCACACACTGCTGGCACCACACTGCTGATACCACAAGCACACACTGCTGGGACCACACTGCTGATACCACAAGCACACACTACTTCCACCACACTGCTGGCACCACAAGCATACACTGCTGGCACCACACTGCTCAAACCACAAGCACACACTGCTGGCGCCAAACTGCTGGCACCACAAGCACATACTGCAGATACCACAAGCACACACTGCTGGGACCACACTGCTGATACCACAAGCACACACTGCTGGCACCACACTGCTGGGACCACACTGCTGATACCACAAGTACACACTGCTGTCACCACCCTGACGATACCACTAGCACACACTGCTGATACTACAAGCACACACTGCTGGCACCACTAGCACACACTGTTTGGACCACACTGCTGATACCACAAGCACACACTGCTGATAGCACAAGCACACACTGCTGGCACCACACTGCTGATACCACAAGCACACACTTCTGGCACCACAAGCACACACTGCTGTGACTACACTGCTGATACCAAAAGCACACACTGCTAGTACCACACTGCTGATACCACAAGCACACACTGCTGGCACCACAAGCACACACCGCTAGGAGCACACTGCTGATACCACAAGCACACACTGCTGGCACCACACTGCTGATTCCACAAGCACACACTGCTGGCACCACAATGCTCATACCACAAGCACACACTGCTGGCACTACAAGCACACACTATTGGGACCACACTGCTGATACCACAAGCACACACTGCTGGCACCACACTGCTCATACCACAAGCACCCACTGCTGGCACCACTAGCACACACTGTTGTGACACACTGCTGATATCACAAGCACACACTGCTGATACCACTAGCACACACTGCTCATACCACTAGTTTACACTGTTGGCACCACACTGCTGATACCGCAAGCACACACTGCTGGCACCACAAGCACACACTGCTGGGTCCACACTGCTGATACCACAAGCACACACTGCTGGGACCACACGTGCACACTGCTGGGACCACACTGCTGATGCAACAAGCACACACTGCTGGCACCACAAGCACACACTGCTGGCACCTCAAACACATACTGCTGGGACCACCCTGCTGATACCACAAGCACAGAATACTGGGACCACAAGCACACACTGCTGGGATCACCCTGCTGATACCACAAGCACACACTACTGGGACCACAAGCACACACGGCTGGCACCACACTGCTGATACCACAAGCACACACTAGTGGGACTACACTGCTGATACCAAAAGCACACACTGCTGGTACCACACTGCTGATACCACAAGCACACACTGCTGGCACCACAAGCACACACTGCTGGGACTACACTGCTGATACCAAAAGCACACACTGCTGGTACCACACTGCTGATACCACAAGCACACACTGCTGGAACCACAAGCACACACCGCTAGGTGCACAATGCTGATACCACAAGCACACACTGCTTGCACCACACTGCTGATCTCACAAGCACACACTGCTGGCACCACAATGCTCATACCACAAGCACACACTGCTGGCACTACAAGCACACACTGCTGGGACAACACTGCTGATACCACAAGCACACACTGCTGGGACCACACTGCTGAAGCAACAAGCACACACTGCTTTTCTCACCAGCACACACTGCTGGGACCACACTGCTGGCACCACACTGTTGGCACCACAAGCACACACTGCTTGGACCACACTGCTGATACCACAAACACACACTGCTGGCACCACAAGCACACACTGCTCATACCACAAGCACACACTGCTGGGACCACACTGCTGGCACCACACTGCTCAAACCACAAGCACACACTGCTGATATCACAAGCACACACTGCTGGGGCCACACTGCTGATACCACAGGCACACACTGCTGGGACCACACTGCTGATACCACAAGCACACACTACTTCCACCACACTGCTGGCACCACAAGCATACACTGCTGGTATCACAAGCACACACTGCTGGGACCACACTGCTGGCACCACACTGCTCAAACCACAAGCACACACTGCTGGCGCCAAACTGCTGGCACCACAAGCACATACTGCTGATACCACAAGCACACACTGCTGATACCACACTGCTGATACCACAAGCACACACTGCTGGCACCACACGCACACACTGCTGGGACCACACTGCTGATACCACAAGTACACACTGCTGTCACCACCCTGACGATACCACTAGCACACACTGCTGATACTACAAGCACACACTTCTGGCACCACTAGCACACACTGTTTGGACCACACTGCTGATACCACAAGCACACACTGCTGATACCACAAGCACACACTGCTGGCACCACACTGCTGATACCACAAGCACACACTTCTGGCACCACAAGCACACACTGCTGGGACTACACTGCTGATACCAAAAGCACACACTGCTGGTACCACACTGCTGATACCACAAGCACACCCTTCTGGCACCACAAGCACACACCGCTAGAAGCACACTGCTGATACCACAAGCACACACTACTGGCACCACACTGCTGATTCCACAAGCACACACTGCTGGCACCACAATGCTCATACCACAAGCACACACTGCTGGCACTACAATAACCCACTGCTGGGACCACACTGCTGATACCACAAGCACACACTACTTGGACCACACGTTCACACTGCTGGGACCACACTGCTGATGCAACAAGCACACACTGCTTTTATCACCAGCACACACTGCTGGGACCACACTGCTGGCACCACAAGCACACACTGCTGATACAACAAGCACACACTGCTGGCACCACACTGCTGCCACCACTAGCACACACTGTTGTGACACACTGCTGATACCACAAGCACATACTGCTGATACCACAAGCACACACTGCTGGCACCACACGCGCACACTGCTGGGACCACACTGCTGATACCACAAGTACACACTGCTGGCACCACTAGCACACACTGCTGGCACCACAAACACATACTGCTGGGACCACCCTGCTGATACCACAAGCACACACTACTGGGACCAAAATCACACACTGCTGGGACCACAAGCACACACTACTGGGACCACAAGCACACACTGCTGGGATCACTCTGCTGATACCACAAGCACACACTACTGGGACCAGAAGCACCCACGGCTGTCACCACACTGCTGATACCACAAGCACACACTGCTGATACCACTAGCACACACTGCTCATACCACTAGTACACACTTTTGGCACCACACTGCTGATACCGCAGGCACACACTGCTGGCACCAGAAGCACACAGAGCTGGGACCACACTGCTGATACCACAAGCACACACTGCTGGGACCACACGTGCACACTGCTGGGACCACACTGCTGATGCAACAAGCACACACTGCTGGCACCACAAGCACACACTGCTGGCATCACAAACACATACTGCTGGGACCACCCTGGTGATACCACAAGCACACACTACTGGGACCACAATCACACACTGCTGGGACCACAAGCACACACTACTGGGACCACAAGCACACACTGCTGGGATCACCCTGCTGATACCACAAGCACACACTACTGGGACCACAAGCACACATGGCTGGCACCACACTGCTGATACCACAAGCACACACTGGTGGGACTACACTGCTGATACCACAAGCACACACTGCTGGTACCACACTGCTGATACCACAAGCACACACTGCTGATACCACAAGCACATTCTGTTGGTATCACAAGCACACACTGCTGGGACCACACTGCTGACATCACAAGCACACACTGCTGGCACTACACTGCTGATACCACAAGCACACACTACTGGGACCACAAGCACACACGGCTGGCACCACACTGCTGATACCACAAGCACACACTGGTGGGACTACACTGCTGATACCACAAGCACACACTGCTGGTACCACACTGCTGATACCACAAGCACACACTGCTGTCACCACAAGCACACACTGCTGGGACTACACTGCTGATACCAAAAGCACACACTGCTGGTACCACACTGCTGATACCACAAGCACACACTGCTGGAACCACAAGCACACACCGCTAGGAGCACAATGCTGATACCACAAGCACACACTGCTTGCACCACACTGCTGATCCCACAAGCACACACTGCTGGCACCACAATGCTCATACCACAAGCACACACTGCTGGCACTACAAGCACACACTGCTGGGACAACACTGCTGATACCACAAGCACACACTGCTGGGACCACACTGCTGATGCAACAAGCACACACTGCTTTTATCACCAGCACACACTGCTGGGACCACACTGCTGGCACCACACTGTTGGCACCACAAGCACACACTGCTGATACAACAAGCACACACTGCTTGGACCACACTGCTGATACCACAAACACACACTGCTGGCACCACAAGCACACACTGCTCATACCACAAGCACACACTGCTGGGACCACACTGCGGGCACCACACTGCTCAAACCACAAGCACACACTGCTGGTATCACAAGCACACACTGCTGGGGCCACACTGCTGATACCACAGGCACACACTGCTGGGACCACACTGCTGATACCACAAGCACACACTACTTCCACCACAAGCATACACTGCTGGGACCACACTGCTGGCACCACACTGCTCAAACCACAAGCACACACTGCTGGCGCCAAACTGCTGGCACCACAAGCACATACTGCTGATACCACAAGCACACACTGCTGGGACCACACTGCTGATACCACAAGCACACACTGCTGGCACCACACGCACACACTGCTGGGACCACACTGCTGATACCACAAGTACACACTGCTGTCACCACCCTGACGATACCACTAGCACACACTGCTGATACTACAAGCACACACTTCTGGCACCACTAGCACACACTGTTTGGACCACACTGCTGATACCACAAGCACACACTGCTGATACCACAAGCACACACTGCTGGCACCACACTGCTGATACCACAAGCACACACTTCTGGCACCACAAGCACACACTGCTGGGACTACACTGCTGATACAACAAGCACACACTGCTTGGACCACACTGCTGATACCACAAACACACACTGCTGGCACCACAAGCACACACTGCTCATACCACAAGCACACACTGCTGGGACCACACTGCTGGCACCACACTGCTCAAACCACAAGCACACACTGCTGGTATCACAAGCACACACTGCTGGGGCCACACTGCTGATACCACAGGCACACACTGCTGGGACCACACTGCTGATACCACAAGCACACACTACTTCCACCACACTGATGGCACCACAAGCATACACTGCTGGTATCACAAGCACACACTGCTGGGACCACACTGCTGGCACCACACTGCTCAAACCACAAGCACACACTGCTGGCGCCAAACTGCTGGCACCACAAGCACATACTGCTGATACCACAAGCACACACTGCTGGGACCACACTGCTGATACCACAAGCACACACTGCTGGCACCACACGCACACACTGCTGGGACCACACTGCTGATACCACAAGTACACACTGCTGTCACCACCCTGACGATACCACTAGCACACACTGCTGATACTACAAGCACACACTTCTGGCACCACTAGCACACACTGTTTGGACCACACTGCTGATACCACAAGCACACACTGCTGATACCACAAGCACACACTGCTGGCACCACACTGCTGATACCACAAGCACACACTTCTGGCACCACAAGCACACACTGCTGGGACTACACTGCTGATACCAAAAGCACACACTGCTGGTACCACACTGCTGATACCACAAGCACACCCTTCTGGCACCACAAGCACACACCGCTAGAAGCACACTGCTGATACCACAAGCACACACTACTGGCACCACACTGCTGATTCCACAAGCACACACTGCTGGCACCACAATGCTCATACCACAAGCACACACTGCTGGCACTACAATAACCCACTGCTGGGACCACACTGCTGATACAACAAGCACACACTGCTTGGACCACACGTTCACACTGCTGGGACCACACTGCTGATGCAACAAGCACACACTGCTGGGACCACAAGCACACACTGCTTTTATCACCAGCACACACTGCTGGGACCACACTGCTGGCACCACAAGCACACACTGCTGATACAACAAGCACACACTGCTGGGACCACACTGCTGATACCACAAGCACATACTGCTGATACCACAAGCACACACTGCTGGGATCACACTGCTGATACCACAAGCACACACTGCTGGCACCACACGCGCACACTGCTGGGACCACACTGCTGATACCACAAGTACACACTGCTGGCACCACTAGCACACACTGCTGGCACCACAAACACATACTGCTGGGACCACCCTGCTGATACCACAAGCACACACTACTGGGACCAAAATCACACACTGCTGGGACCACAAGCACACACTACTGAGGCCACAAGCACACACTGCTGGGATCACTCTGCTGATACCACAAGCACACACTACTGGGACCAGAAGCACCCACGGCTGGCACCACACTGTTGATACCACAAGCACACACTGCTGATACCACTAGCACACACTGCTCATACCACTAGTACACACTTTTGGCACCACACTGCTGATACCGCAAGCACACACTGCTGGCACCAGAAGCACACAGTGCTGGGACCACACTGCTGATAACACAAGCACACACTGCTGGGACCACACGTGCACACTGCTGGGACCACACTGCTGATGCAACAAGCACAGACTGCTGGCACCACAAGCACACACTGCTGGCATCACAAACACATACTGCTGGGACCACCCTGCTGATACCACAAGCACACACTACTGGGACCACAATCACACACTGCTGGGACCACAAGCACACACTACTGGGACCACAAGCACACACTGCTGGGATCACCCTGCTGATACCACAAGCACACACTGGTGGGACTACACTGCTGATACCACAAGCACACACTGCTGGTACCACACTGCTGATACCACAAGCACACACTGCTGATACCACAAGCACATTCTGTTGGTATCACAAGCACACACTGCTGGGACCTCACTGCTGACATCACAAGCACACACTGCTGGCACCACACTGCTGATACCACAAGCACACACTACTGGGACCACAAGCACACACGGCTGGCACCACACTGCTGGGACCACAAGCACACACTGGTGGGACTACACTGCTGATCCCACAAGCACACACTGCTGGTACCACACTGCTGATACCACAAGCACACACTGCTGTCACCACAAGCACACACTGCTGGGACTACACTGCTGATACCAAAAGCACACACTGCTGGTACCACACTGCTGATACCACAAGCACACACTGCTGGAACCACAAGCACACACCGCTAGGAGCACAATGCTGATACCACAAGCACACACTGCTTGCACCACACTGCTGATCCCACAAGCACACACTGCTGGCACCACAATGCTCATACCACAAGCACACACTGCTGGCACTACAAGCACACACTGCTGGGACCACACTGCTGATACCACAAGCACACACTGCTGGGACCACACGTGCACACTGCTGGGACCACACTGCTGATGCAACAAGCAAACACTGCTTTTATCACCAGCACACACTGCTGGGACCACACTGCTGGCACCACAAGCACACACTGATCTGACCACACTGCTGATACCACAAACACACACTGCTGGCACCACAAGCACACACTGCTCATACCACAAGCACACACTGCTGGGACCACACTGCTGGCACCACAAGCACACACTGCTGATACCACAAGCACATTCTGTTGGTATCACAAGCACACACTGCTGGGACCACACTGCTGACATCACAAGCACACACTGCTGGCACCACACTGCTGATACCACAAGCACACACTGCTGGGACCACACTGCTGATACCACAAGCACACACTACTTCCACCACACTGCTGGCACCACAAGCATACACTGCTCATACCGCAAGCACACACTGCTGGGACCACACTGCTGGCACCACAAGCACACACTGCTGATACCACAAGCACATTCTGTTGGTATCACAAGCACACACTGCTGGGACCACACTGCTGATATCACAAGCACACACTGCTGGCACCACACTGCTGATACCACAAGCACACACTGCTGGCACCACACTGCTGGCACCACAAGCACACACTGCTGATACCACAAGCACATTCTGTTGGTATCACAAGCACACACTGCTGGGACCACACTGCTGATATCACAAGCACACACTGCTGGCACCACACTGCTGATACCACAAGCACACACTACTTCCACCACACTGCTGGCACCACAAGCATACACTGCTGCTATCACAAGCACACACTGCTGGGACCACACTGCTGGCACCACTAGCACACACTGTTGTGACACACTGCTGATACCACAAGCACACACTGCTGATACCACTAGCACACACTGCTTGCACCACACTGCTGATCCCACAAGCACACACTGCTGGCACCACAATGCTCATACCACAAGCACACACTGCTTGGACCACACTGCTGATACCACAAGCACAGACTGCTGGGACCACACGTTCACACTGCTGGGACCACACGTTCACACTGCTGGGACCACACTGCTGATGCAACAAGCACACACTGCTGGGACCACAACTACACACTGCTTTTATCACCAGCACACACTGCTGGGACCACACTGCTGGCACCACAAGCACACACTGCTGTTACAACAAGCACACACTGCTCGGACCACACTGCTGATACCACAAACACACACTGCTGGCACAACAAGCACACACTGCTCATACCACAAGCACACACTGCTGGGACCACACTGCTGGCACCACAAGCACACACTGCTGATACCACAAGCACATACTGCTGGTATCACAAGCACACACTGCTGGGACCATACTGCTGATAACACAAGCACACACTACTGGGACCACACTGCTGATACCACAAGCACACACTGCTGGCACCACACTGCTGATACCACAAGCACACACTGCTGGGACCACACTGCTGATACCACAAGCACACACTACTTCCACCACACTGCTGGCACCACAAGCATACACTGCTGGTATCACAAGCACACACTGCTGGGACCACACTGCTCAAACCACAAGCACACACTGCTGGCGCCAAACTGCAGACACCACAAGCACATACTGCTGATACCACAAGCACACACTGCTGGGATCACACTGCTGATACCACAAGCACACACTGCTGGCACCACACGCGCACACTGCTGGGACCACACTTCTGATACCACAAGTACACACTTCTGGCACCACTAGCACACACTGCTGGCACCACAAACACATACTGCTGGGACCACCCTGCTGATACCACAAGCACACACTACTGGGACCAAAATCACACACTGCTGGGACCACAAGCACACACTACTGGGACCACAAGCACACACTGCTGGGATCACCCTGCTGATACCACAAGCACACACTACTGGGACCACAAGCACACACGGCTGGCACCACACTGCTGATACCACAAGCACACACTGCTGATACCACTAGCACACACTGCTCATACCACTAGTACACACTTTTGGCACCACACTGCTGATACCGCAAGCACACACTGCTGGCACCACAAGCACACACTGCTGGGACCACACTGCTGATACCACAAGCACGCACTGCTGGGACCACACGTGCACACTGCTGGGACCACACTGCTGATGCAACAAGCACACACTGCTGGCACCACAAGCACACACTGCTGGCATCACAAACACATACTGCTGGGACCACCCTGCTGATACCACAAGCACACACCACTGGGACCACAATCACACACTGCTGGGACCACAAGCAGACACTACTGGGACCACAAGCACACACTGCTGGGATCACCCTGCTGATACCACAAGCACACACTACTGGGACCACAAGCACACACGGCTGGCACCACACTGCTGATACCACAAGCACACACTGGTGGGACTACACTGCTGATACCACAAGCACACACTGCTGGTACCACACTGCTGATACCACAAGCACACACAGCTGTCACCACAAGCACACACTGCTGGGACTACACTGCTGATACCAAAAGCACACACTGCTGGTACCACACTGCTGATACCACAAGCACACACTGCTGGAACCACAAGCAGACACCGCTAGGAGCACAATGCTGATACCACAAGCACACACTGCTTGCACCACACTGCTGATCCCACAAGCACACACTGCTGGCACCACAATGCTCATACCACAAGCACACACTGCTGGCACTACAAGCACACACTGCTGGGACCACACTGCTGATACCACAAGCACACACTGCTGGGACCACACGTGCACACTGCTGGGACCACACTGCTGATGCAACAAGCACACACTGCTGGGACCACAAGCACACACTGCTTTTATCCCCAGCACACATTGCTGAGACCACACTGCTGGCACCACAAGCACACACTGCTGATACAACAAGTACACACTGCTCTGACCACACTGCTGATACCACAAACACACACTGCTGGCACCACAAGCACACACTGCTCATACCACAAGCACACACTGCTAGGACCACTCTGCTGGCACCACAAGCACACACTGCTGATACCACAAGCACATTCTGTTAGTATCACAAGCACACACTGCTGGGACCACACTGCTGATATCACAAGCACACACTGCTGGCACCACACTGCTGATACCACAAGCACACACTGCTGGGACCACACTGCTGATACCACAAGCACACACTACTTCCACCACACTGCTGGCACCACAAGCATACACTGCTCATACCACAAGCACACACTGCTGGGACCACACTGCTGGCACCACAAGCACACACTGCTGATACCACAAGCACATTCTGTTAGGACCACACTGCTGATATCACAAGCACACACTGCTGGCACCACACTGCTGATACCACAAGCACACACTGCTGGGACCACACTGCTGATACCACAAGCACACACTACTTCCACCACACTGCTGGCACCACAAGCATACACTGCTGGTATCACAAGCACACACTGCTGGGACCACACTGCTCAAACCACAAGCACACACTGCTGGCGCCAAACTGCAGACATCACAAGCACACACTGCTGGTATCACACTGCTGATACCACAAGCACACACTGCTGGCACCACACGCGCACACTGCTGGGACCACACTGCTGATACCACAAGTACACACTGCTGGCACCACTAGCACACACTGCTGGCACCACAAACACATACTGCTGGGACCACCCTGCTGATACCACAAGCACACACTACTGGGACCAAAATCACACACTGCTGGGACCACAAGCACACACTACTGGGACCACAAGCACACACTGCTGGGATCACCCTGCTGATACCACAAGCACACACTACTGGGACCACAAGCACACACGGCTGGCACCACACTGCTGATACCACAAGCACACACTGCTGATACCACTAGCACACACTGCTCATACCACTAGTACACACTTTTGGCACCACACTGCTGATACCGCAAGCACACACTGCTGGCACCACAAGCACACACTGCTGGGACCACAAGCACACACTGCTGGGACCACACGTGCACACTGCTGGGACCACACTGCTGATGCAACAAGCACACACTGCTGGCACCACAAGCACACACTGCTGGCATCACAAACACATACTGCTGGGACCACCCTGCTGATACCACAAGCACACACTACTGGGACCACAATGACACACTGCTGGGACCACAAGCAGACACTACTGGGACCACAAGCACACACTGCTGGGATCACCCTGCTGATACCACAAGCACACACTACTGGGACCACAAGCACACACGGCTGGCACCACACTGCTGACACCACAAGCACACACTGGTGGGACTACACTGCTGATACCACAAGCACACACTGCTGGTACCACACTGCTGATACCACAAGCACACACTGCTGTCACCACAAGCACACACTGCTGGGACTACACTGCTGATACCAAAAGCACACACTGCTGGTACCACACTGCTGATACCACAAGCACACACTGCTGGAACCACAAGCACACACCGCTAGGAGCACAATGCTGATACCACAAGCACACACTGCTTGCACCACACTGCTGATCCCACAAGCACACACTGCTGGCACCACAATGCTCATACCACAAGCACACACTGCTGGCACTACAAGCACACACTGCTGGGACCACACTGCTGATACCACAAGCACACACTGCTGGGACCACACGTGCACACTGCTGGGACCACACTGCTGATGCAACAAGCACACACTGCTGGGACCACAAGCACAAACTGCTTTTATCCCCAGCACACACTGCTGGGACCACACTGCTGGCACCACAAGCACACACTGCTGATACAACAAGCACACACTGCTCTGACCACACTGCTGATACCACAAACACACACTGCTGGCACCACAAGCACACACTGCTCATACCACAAGCACACACTGCTGGGACCACTCTGCTGGCACCACAAGCACACACTGCTGATACCACAAGCACATTCTGTTGGTATCACAAGCACACACTGCTGGGACCACACTGCTGATACCACAAGCACACACTGCTTGCACCACACTGCTGATACCACAAGCACACACTGCTGGGACCACACTGCTGATACCACAAGCACACACTACTTCCACCACACTGCTGGCACCACAAGCATACACTGCTCATACCACAAGCACACACTGCTGGGACCACACTGCTGGCACCACAAGCACACACTGCTGATACCACAAGCACATTCTGTTAGGACCACACTGCTGATATCACAAGCTCACATTGCTGGCACCACACTGCTAATACCACAAGCACACACTGCTGGGACCCCACTGCTGGCACCACAAGCACAAACTGCTGATACCACAAGCACATTCTGTTGGTATCACAAGCACACACTGCTGTTACCACACTGCTGATATCACAAGCACACACTGCTGGCACCACACTGCTGATACCACAAGCACACACTACTTCCACCACACTGCTGGCACCACAAGCATACACTGCTGGTATCACTAGTACACACTGCTGGGACCACACTGCTGGCACCAACCTGCTCAAACCACAAGCACACACTGCTGGCGCCAAACTGCTGGCACCACAAGCACATACTGCTGATACCACAAGCACACACTGCTGGGATCACACTGCTGATACCACAAGCACACACTGCTGGCACCACACGCGCACACTGCTGGGACCACACTGCTGATACCACAAGTACTCACTGCTGGCACCACTAGCACACACTGCTGGCACCACAAACACATACTGCTGGGACCACCCTGCTGATACCACAAGCACACACTACTGAGACCAAAATCACACACTGCTGGGACCACAAGCACACACTACTGGGACCACAAGCACACACTGCTGGGATCACCCTGCTGATACCACAAGCACACACTACTGGCACCACAAGCACACACTGCTGGCACCACACTGCTGATACCACAAGCACACACTGGTGGGACTAGACTGCTGATACCAAAAGCACACACTGCTAGTACCACACTGCTGATACCACAAGCACACACTGCTGGCACCACAAGCACACACTGCTGGGACTACACTGCTGATACCAAAAGCACACACTGCTGGTACCACACTGCTGATACCACAAGCACACACTGCTGGAACCACAAGCACACACCGCTAGGAGCACAATGCTGATACCACAAGCACACACTGCTTGCACCACACTGCTGATCCCACAAGCACACACTGCTGGCACCACAATGCTCATACCACAAGCACACACTGCTGGCACTACAAGCACACACTGCTGGGACCACACTGCTGATACCACAAGCACACACTGCTGGGACCACACGTGCACACTGCTGGGACCATACTGCTGATGCAACAAGCACACACTGCTGGGACACAAGCACACACTGCTTTTATCACCAGCACACACTGCTGGGACCACACTGCTGGCACCACACTGTTGGCACCACAAGCACACACTGCTGATACAACAAGCACACACTGCTCGGGCCACACTGCTGATACCACAAACACACACTGCTGGCACCACAAGCACACACTGCTCATACCACAAGCACACACTGCTGGGACCACACTGCTGGCACCACAAGCACACACTGCTGATACCACAAGCACATACTGCTGGTATCACAAGCACACACTGCTGGGACCACACTGCTGATACCACAAGCACACACTGCTGGGACCACACTGCTGATACCACAAGCACACACTGCTGGCACCACCCTGACGATACCACTAGCACACACTGCTGATACTACAAGCACACACTGCTGGCAAAACTAGCACACACTGTTTGGACCACACTGCTGATACCACAAGCACACACTGCTGATACCACAAGCACACACTACTGGGACCACAATCACACACTGCTGGGACCACAAGCACACACTACTGGGACCACAAGCACACACTGCTGGGATCATCCTGCTGATACCGCAAGCACACACTACTGGGACCAGAAGCACCCACGGCTGGCACCACACTGCTGATACCACAAGCACACACTGCTGATACCACTAGCACACACTGCTCATACCACTAGTACACACTGTTGGCACCACACTGCTGATACTGCAAGCACACACTGCTGGCACCACAAGCACACACTGCTGGGACCACACTGCTGATACCACAAGCACACACTGCTGGGACCACACGTGCACACTGCTGGGACCACACTGCTGATGCAACAAGCACACACTGCTGGCACCACAAGCACACACTGCTGGCATCACAAACACATACTGCTGGGACCACCCTGCTGATACCACAAGCACACACTACTGGGACCAAAATCACACACTGCTGGGACCACAAGCACACACTACTGGGACCACAAGCACACACTGCTGGGATCACCCTGCTGATACCACAAGCACACACTACTGGGACCACAAGCACACACGGCTGGCACTACACTGCTGATACCACAAGCACACACTGGTGGGACTACACTGCTGATCCCACAAGCACACACTGCTGGCACCACAATGCTCATACCACAAGCACACACTGCTGGCACTACAAGCACACACTGCTGGGACCACACTGCTGATACCACAAGCACACACTGCTGGGACCACACGTGCACACTGCTGGGACCACACTGCTGATTCAACAAGCACACACTGCTGGGACCACAAGCACACACTGCTTTTATCACCAGCACACACTGCTGGGACCACACTGCTGGCACCACACTGTTGGCACCACAAGCACACACTGCTGATACAACAAGCACACACTGCTCGGACCACACTGCTGATACCACAAACACACACTGCTGGCACCACAAGCACACACTGCTCATACTACAAGCACACACTGCTGGGACCACACTGCTGACACCACAAGCACACACTGCTGATACCACAAGCACATACTGCTGGTATCACAAGCACACACTGCTGGGACCACACTGCTGATACCACAAGCACACACTGCTGGGACCACACTGCTGATAACACAAGCACACACTGCTGGCACCACACTGCTGATACCACAAGCACACACTGCTGGGACCACACTGCTGATACCACAAGCACACACTACTTCCACCACACTGCTGGCACCACAAGCACACACTGGTGGGACTACACTGCTGATCCCACAAGCACACACTGCTGGCACCACAATGCTCATACCACAAGCACACACTGCTGGCACTACAAGCACACACTGCTGGGACCACACTGCTGATACCACAAGCACACACTGCTGGGACCACACGTGCACACTGCTGGGACCACACTGCTGATGCAACAAGCACACACTGCTGGGACCACAAGCACACACTGCTTTTATCACCAGCACACACTGCTGGGACCACACTGCTGGCACCACACTGTTGGCACCACAAGCACACACTGCTGATACAACAAGCACACACTGCTGATACCACAAACACACACTGCTGGCACCACAAGCACACACTGCTCATACTACAAGCACACACTGCTGGGACCACACTGCTGGCACCACAAGCACACACTGCTGATACCACAAGCACATACTGCTGGTATCACAAGCACACACTGCTGGGACCACACTGCTGATACCACAAGCACACACTGCTGGGACCACACTGCTGATACCACAAGCACACACTGCTGGCACCACACTGCTGATACCACAAGCACACACTGCTGGGACCACACTGCTGATACCACAAGCACACACTACTTCCACCACACTGCTGGCACCACAAGCATACACTGCTGGGACCACACTGCTGGCACCACACTGCTCAAACCACAAGCACACACTGCTGGCGCCAAACTGCTGGCACCACAAGCACATACTGCTGATACCACAAGCACACACTGCTGGGATCACACTGCTGATACCACAAGCACACACTGCTGGCACCACATGCGCACACTGCTGGGACCACACTGCAGATACCACAAGTACACACTGCTGTCACCACCCTGAGGATACCACTAGCACACACTGCTGATACTACAAGCACACACTGCTGGCACCACTAGCACACACTGTTTGGACCACACTGCTGATACCACAAGCACACACTGCTGATACCACAAGCACACACTGCTGGCACCACACTGCTGATACCACAAGCCCACACTGCTGGCACCACACTGCTGATACCACTAGCACACACTGTTGGCATCACACTGCTGATACCACAAGCACACACTGCTGGCACCACACTGCTGGCACCACACTGCTGATACCACAAACACACTGCTTGCAGAACACTGCTGATACTACAAGCACACACTTCTGGCACACATAGCTTGCACCACACTGCTGATACCACAAGCACTCACTGCTGGCACCACAAGCACACACTGCTGGGACTACACTGATGATACCAAAAGCACACACTGCTGATACCACAAGGACACACTGCTGGCAGCACACGGCTGAAACCACAAGCACACACTGCTGGCATCACAAGCACACACTGCTGGTACCACAAACACACACTGCTGGTACTACAAGTACACACTGCTAGTACCACAAGCACACACTGCTAGTACCACAAGCACACACTGCTGGTATCACAAGCACACACTGCTGGTACCACAAGCACACACTGCTGACCACACATCATACACTGGTGGCACCACAAGCACATACTGCTAGTA
Organism: Discoglossus pictus; assembly: GCA_027410445.1. NCBI lineage: Eukaryota > Metazoa > Chordata > Amphibia > Anura > Alytidae > Discoglossus > Discoglossus pictus. Next base: position 93,329,611 of record CM050171.1, read on the forward strand.
CCACAAGCACACACTGCTAGCCATACAGCACACACTGCTGGCATGACAAGCACACACTGCTAGTACCACAAGCACACACTGCTGATACCACAAGCACGCGCTGCTGGTTACACAGCACACACTGCTGGGACCACAAACACACACTGCTGGGACCACAAGCACACACTCCTGGTTACACAGCACACACTGCTGATACCACAAACACACACAGCACAGCTCTCACTCACCCTCAATAAGCAATATCAATATCTTTGGGCGTTGTGTATTGCTTTACATTGTAACCTACAATACAGGCTCTTGTTATTAACTCTTGTTAACATGTAATTTGCCGTAATTGTACAGCCTCTCAAAATATGATGTGTAGCGGAACCCATCACTGTTTTAAACTGTTTTATGATTATTATGGTTAAAATATGATCCTACTATATATATGTTGGTTGAACCATGTATATAATTGGCTGAATCAGACCAGGGGTTCAAAAGTTAGTAAAAGTATGTTTTTACACATAACACACAGACATTGCACATATCCCCCATACAATACACATATAGGACAATAGGTGAGTCACACCTCCCTGGCAACTTGGATACAATCAGACATTAATTAGATCACTCTTCTTTGTTCTTATCAGAGAATGAAAACACTTTGGAAAATGCAAGGATCCTTTACAACTTTCTTATCTCTTGAATCTCTGTAACAGGATTATCTATTAGCCTAGGTCTGCAAAAGTCTGGATAATATTCTGAGCCAATATATTCTGTAGAACATCAACCAACATATATATAGTAGGATCATATTTTAACCATAATAATCATAAAACAGTTTAAAACAGTGATGGGTTCCGCTACATGATGTATTTTATTAAACAAATGTTAGTAATAAGAGACACATTGTTTTTTTCAATATGGTTACAACATTTTACATTATCATTATAATTATTATCACTCTTTAGTTATAAAGTGACAACATTTTCTGAAGCATTACTTACAAAGTAGAATGAAGTATATTAGGGGCAAATGGCAAATTACAAGTATGCTGTTGCTTTGTCTTTTAGTTGTGTCCCACTCTCCTGGAGGCTATGTACCACAGCACACCAGTCACATCTTTCAGCCACTGCCCCTCTAAGCATCATCAAGTTTATGTTCATTGCTTCAAGTACCTCATATATCCTCTCCTCCTCTGCCTCCCCCTTCTTTGTGTGCTTTTGATCTTTCCCAGCATCAGAGTCTTCTCCAGGGAATTCTGTCTTCTTATGATATGGCCAAAATATTTGAGCTTTATTATACCTATACTTGTAATAAATTACAAATTTAGGTATAATAAAATACAAATAGGTTAGTAGACAGCTTGGTACAACAGAAATGAGGTATCTCGCCCGAAGAGCTTACAATCTACAAGATGATGATCATCTATAGCAGAGATTTCCAAACTGGTCCACAGATGACTAATCATGCCTGTGCTTCATTCATGTAGTCTAGCATACATCTGGGATTACAATACAAAATATGATGAAACAAAATTGAGAAAATGCATAAAAAATAGTACAGAAGTGAAAAGATATGTGAATTGTAAATGCAAATACTATATTCCAATAGTTGTCAAGGAGCAAATCCACAGAGCACCTCATTAGTAATCAAGTAGTCTACCAAGAACCTGGCAAACCTTTAAGTTGTCAATCTAAAATAAAAGTTTGGGAACCACCACCTTATATTATTTTCAGGTAATTGCAAAACAAGATTATTTTGTTGCATTTATATTATTTCTTATTTGTGTGTGTAAAAAATATATACAGTTCTAAAACATTTTACTGACACCTCTAGGATGGTTAACAAACTAAACCACTGCCATTACAAAAGACAGACTGGTAGAGGGCTCCCAAGACTCAATTTCAAAATGGATGTCTTCAGTGGTTTCCCAGTTCAATAGAAGCAGAGTTCATCAGCACAAGATATTTAGGGATACAACTCATTGACAAAAATCTGTTTTTTAAGAGTTTAATTCTTTTAAAGGGACTTCATTAATCCCAAAACAGGTTGGACATTAAAACTGGCTGTTATCAAGTGATAATGTGCCTGATTGGTATACGAGAATGCCCTAACAGAGAGCCACATTAGATTCCAAGGCTGTATGTGCAACGTGAGACCTGCAACAGCTGCGGGTTTGAAATTTGGCCAAGTTACACAGGTATTAAATTAGAACATGCTGCAAGTTACGGGCTTAAGACGCATACACGTAAACCATTTGTTGAAGGTTGGAAGTGCGGCAGTGAACATAATCAATTAGTCAAACCTGTAGTTACGGGTTTTGATGGAGCCAATGGCAACAGAGATCATCAGAATTACGTCACTGAAAAATTGAGGTGGTATTTGAAAGTCTTACGGGTTCAATTACGAGTTACGATCGGACCCACATTCCAGATATAATGCAATATTGATAAAGCCGTAAATATGATATTCTATTACATGCGAGTTCCATTATATGTATTCACATTGATTGCTGGGATCGATATAACACAGAAATTACACATGAAATAAACTATTTTATATTGCCGATTTGCGAGCTTGAGAATGTTGTGCTATTAATTCTAAGACCTAACATCACTTTCCCTGTTGATAAAAGTACAGTAGTGTGTGTGTATATGTTATTATTATTATCATTTATTTGTAACGCGCCAACATATTCCGCAGCGCTATACATAAATTAAGTTACAGGCAATGACAAGTTAAAGATTCATACATTGCAAAGAGTGGATGGCCCTGTCTTTGAGCTTGGAATCCAGTGTCCATAGCGCTTTCCCTAAAGCACTGCGCAGGATTGAAACTCGCAGACTTACAATCTAAAGGTTAAAGTTTGTATGTGGTACAGTAGGGAGAGAGTAGTGCTGAGCATGTTAGGGAGGAAGGTTATAGGCTTCTTTAAAGAGGTGCGTTTTTATTGATGTTTTGAAGGATTTAAGGCAGGAGGATAGTCTGGTGAAGCGAGGTAGGGAGTTCCAGAGAATAGGGGCAGCGCGAGAAAAGTCCTGGAGGCGGGAGTGGGAGGAGGTGACAAGAGTGGTAGAAAGAAGAAGGTCGTTAGCAGAACGAAGAGGGCGTGTGGGGGAGTATTTGGAGATGAGAGCAGAGATGTATGGGGGTGTGCTGTTGTTGAGGGCTTTATAAGTTAGGGTCAAGATTTTAAACTTTATTCTGCAGGCTAAGGGAAACCAGTGAAGTGATTGACAAAGAGGAGCTGCTGACACTGAACGATGTGTACTGAAGATGAGTCTGGCGGTGGCATTTATTATGGATTGAAGTGGGGAGAGGCGAGTGATGGGCAGGCCAACAAGGAGCGAGTTGCAATAGTCAAGACGAGAAATGATGAGAGAGTGTATTAGAATCTTAGTAGTGTCTTGTGTAAGGTAATGGCGTATTTTGGATATGTTTTTTAGATGGAAAAGACAGGATTTGGTTAGAGACTGTATGTGTGGGATGAAAGAGAGGGCAGGGTCCAGTAGAACCCCGAGACAACGGGCTTGGGAGGTGGGAGTGATGATGGCGTTGTTGACAGAGAGAGAGATGTGAGGAATTGAAGCTGTAGTAGAGGGTGGGAAGATTAAGAGTTCAGTCTTAGACATGTTGAGTTTCAGATGGTGGGCGGACATCCAAGAGGATATACTAGAGAGGCAGTCAGAGACATGTGCTAGAAGAGAGGGGGATAGATCTGGTGCTGAGAGATAGATTTGGGTGTCATCTGCATAGAGATGGTACTGGAACCCAAAAGAGTTTATTAGGGTGCCGAGTGAGGATGTGTAGATGGAGAAGAGGAGGGGGCCTAGGACTGATCCTTGGGGTGCTCCAATAGACAGGGGGTGAGGAGAAGAAGATGTGCCGGAGAAGGAGACGCTTAATGATCGTTCTTGGAGGTATGATGAGAACCACAAGATAGCAGTGTCTCGAATGCCGAGGGAGGAGAGAATGTGGAGTAGAATTGAATGGTCAACTGTGTCAAAGGCGGCAGAGAGATCCAGGAGAAGCAAAATAGAAAAGTGGCTTTTAGACTTGGCAGTGAGCAGGTCATTGGTGACTTTTATGAGGGCTGTCTCAGTCGAGTGTTGGGGCCGAAAGCCGGATTGGAAAGTGTCCAGAAGAGAGTTAGAGGAGATGAAACTGGTAAGGCGGTTATAGATGAGCCGCTCCAGCAGTTTGGAAGCCAGGGGAAGTAGAGAGATAGGGCGATAGTTGGATGCAACGTCAGAATCGGATGAGGGTTTCTTGAGAGTGGGTGTAATTATGGCATGTTTTAGAGATGATGGAAATGTGCCAGTGTTAAGGGAAAGGTTGAAGATATGTGTGAGAGCTGGGATTAGTGTAGTAGAGAGGGGAGGGATGAGCTGAGATGGAATAGGATCTGAAGGACAGGTGGTGAGGTGAGAGGATGATATTAGGATGGAGACTTCATCTTCTGTTGCAGGGGTAAAGAAGTCCAGAGTGGCTGTGGGAATGGAGGGGGGGGGGGTAGATTGGGTGTTGTTGGTTAATCGAGTTAGTTGAGAGAGTGAAGTGTGTGAGCCACGGTGAGAGGAGAGTTCATTGTGGATAGATTGAGTTTTATGAGTAAAATGGTTGGCAAAGTCTTCAGCCGTGAGACAGGAAGGGATGGGGGGAGGTGGTGGGCGGAGGAGAGTATTGAAAGTGACAAAAAGACGTTTTATATGTCTATTTAAAGTGCTACGGATTGGACTTTACCCCCCTTGCAGGTCCTCTCTGGCACTCGTTGGCTTCTTTGCTCCATTTGCAGGTTGCGGTCTTGAACGCCAGTGAATTTGTTGCAATTGAATAGCATGATTGGAAACATAACAGTTACGGGCTTGACAGATCAAAGGATTTGCGAGCACCCAAGTCAAATTCTCACGTCTTGTAGGAATTACTTGCCTCTACCCCTAAAGTTGTCGGCGGGTTGCTTTCCAAGGCCAATTTAATAGCCGTAAGTCTTGCGGGCTACGTTACGGGCTACGGTTTTACACGTTAGGGGAATTTAATGTGGCTCAGATTTTCTCTAAATTGTTATTATTCTCATGGTTTATATAGATTATGGTTATGTCTAGTCCTTTATTCTCAGATTGCTATAAGAAAAGCTATGCATGCTTGGCGTAATTAGTAATTATCACACCCATAACATTATAGGCTTGATGGTTGGATTAGAAAAGCTGACTGATATGTAAACATTACAAAATTCCATGTAAATTTACTGTAAGGAAATTGCATTTTAATAATTTACAAGTGTTATTGCCTCTCATTTTAAATTATACCATATTCAGAAGTTCCAATGTGTGCCTTAGGTAAGATCTTTATTTTTGTATGCTTATTCCTGAAGGCTACCGTGTTTGTGTCTTCCACACGTCTCACTGACCTAGCGACTGAGTGGGCTTGTTCTGCAAATTTTTATTATATACAGTTGTGCTCAAAAGTTTACATACCCTGGCAGAAATTGTGAAATTTTGGCATTTATTATGAAAATAAAACTCATCATGCAAAAATGATCTTTTATTGAAGGATAGTGATCATATGAAGCATTTATTACCACATTGTTGTTTGGCTCCTTTTAAGTCATAATGATAATAGAAATCACCAAAAAGGCCCTGATCAAAACTTTACATACCCTTGAATGTTTGTGCTTGTTACAGACACACGAGGTGACACACATAAGTTAAAATTGCAATTAAAGGTTAATTTTCCACACCTGTGGCTTTTTAAATTGCAATTAGTGTCTGTGTATAAATAGTCAATGAGTTCGTTAGCTCTCACGTGGATGCACTGAGCAGGCTAGATACATAGCCATAGGGAGCAGAAAAGAACTGTCAAAAGAACTGCGTAACAAGGTAATGGAACTTCATAAAGATGGAAAAGGATATAAAAAGATATCCAAAGCCTTGAAGACTTATTAAGTAGTGGAAAATTCCAGGATCTATTGATGCCAAGCCAAGGTCAGGTAGACCAAGAAAGATTTCAGCCACGACTGCCAGAAGAATTGTTCGGAATACAAAGAAAAACCCACAGGTAATCTCAGGAGAAATACAGGCTGCTCTGGAAAAAGACGGTGTGGCACAAAACGATGATATTTGAACAAAAATTAGCCAGAAAGAAGCCTTTACTGCATCAATGCCACAAAAAAAGCCTGGTTACAATATGCCCGATAACACCTTGACACGCTTCACAGCTTGTGGCCGCAATTTAGAGTGACAACAACAAGGGGTCAACAAGGCGTATAGGGAAAAGAATATCATCCCCAGTAGAGGCAGCTTGCAATCATGTTAGCAAACCTTGTTTGCCATCCTCTTTAACTGCCCCCTTCTGCCTTGTTATGGCAGCTTCCATGCACTAGCAGAGCCTGCTAAAACAAATATTTTCTGTAAAAATACTTTTATGGCCATGACTTACACAACAGCTAATGTTGTTAGTTGGTTGCATGCTTCATAAACCTGTGAAGCTTTTGCTAATCTACAGTGGTCTGTAGTGTCCTGTGCAAGGAGTCCATGTTGCCCAACACAGATTCATTATGAAAGGGTGACGTGTCAGCTTGGGTACATTACCAATCTCAATGCACGCATGTAATCTAACCGAATATCAGTGTCACTAGTACATACTCAGGTTAGTTACTCATGCCTGGAACAAATCACAAGTCTTTAGGGCGCTCTTTTTTGAGCCCCATACACCAGTAACCGTATTACCAACTTGATGTTAGCCCTGGTTTGGAAAGCAGCTCACACAAGACACTAACTGCCCCAGCTAAAAAAATGTATGTAACACTTAATAAAGTAAAAGGTTTATGTATTTACTTTTTGCTTTCTACATTTTTTTCTCCATGATCAAATATAGTTCTTCAAATAAGCATACTGTAAATATGATGCTATAATGTCTATTTAAAGCTTTTTACGTGTTCAGTGAATGTACATATTTCTTGGCCCTATTATACCTCATCTATCATCACATTCTATGTTACTAATACTAAAATGAGCCAGTACGAGAATGCTGGCATAAAACCAGGCTTCCCTCCATCAGACTGTATTGTCAGTTCTACCGACTGCGTCACTCCCTGACACTTCATTCATTTTTCACAGACACTCAAGATGCAAAGCCGGTGATGATATTCCAGAGCCAGCGATAACTCCATTAAAGGAGTTTTGATTCCCTCAGTTCTGGCGGAAAATAGAGGCAATGAGCCAACAAAGAAATCCATCTGTGTGATTGCAATATCGTCACTGGGTCCCCTCCTTTTGTGCAGGATGTGGGAGGAGAAGACGGGGCTCCCGGTGTTAATCTGTTCTCTCACGTGGGTGTCTGCATGGAGGATACAACCAGAAGGCAAGAAAACTGGCTGGCAATGTGTCAGCCTCTCAAAACATGAATTTTAAGTACAGCTGAAGAATCATATTTACTTATAGTGTGAAATGATGATAAAGCTTGAATTGTAGTGTCTTGTTTGAAGCAGCACTGAATATATATTGTTCAACTTAACTTGATAAATTAAAATGTGTTATAATATAGTTTTAACTGATTAATAAAATGTGGGGAGCCTCTCCTGCACTTATTGTTTTAGGTTTTATTTTCTATGTGCTGAACCAACAAGTGCTAAGGATATTCTTCAAACTGCATTTGTGACAGAACAGGTTCAACTGGACCAGAACTGAAAGCTCTAATGTGAGACCCTGTGACTTGTTGCCCAGTTCCGTCTACATTAAACTAGATCTGCCAGCAGTCACTCAGGATTCAGCCTATAAAGAAAGTGATAACACTTGGAATATAACCCTTAGTGATTAAGGAGTACGAAATGTCTCCAGTCCGACTATTTATTTATTGAATGACACATGCATTTTCTCTATAGTGGTGTACAATGAAACATCCCCATACCCCCAGATAAAATAACCCAATCAGGAGCTAACAGGTAGCTCCTTTTGACAGTATCTGATGAAGCATACTGTAACCGCTTGGAAGACCCCTGCTGGGTTGGTGCTTCCGAATCTATCTACATGGACATGTAGGCACTTCTTTCCCCCAGATCCACAGATCATACAGGAAACAATTGCATCTCATAATATTATCCACTATATAATATAATACAATACATAATATACTTTATTTCACATTCTTTCAATTAACTGCATATAACTGGGGGAGGGGGGGGGCTCACATTTGTCACTATATCATTAACTTTTTGTATAAACATCTCAATGTCCCATTTACTAAACAATTTGGACTACAGTGCTTTCACTGCTCATTTAAGATGGCTGCAGTTATAGACTTGAAGGTGGGTTATTGATTTCCTACCCAGATCTCATTTGGAAATTATATCAATATAATTAGTGTATATAAATGCTTGATTGCTCTCATAGTGCTTTCTATGTATGGCAGATATCCAAAGGGTCAACAAAGTTAGGGGCTGTGGTGTCACAAAATCCAGAGCCAGTAGTAAAGTGTTCTACTCTTTCGTCTCCCTTTCAAACTTTTTTCATTTCCCTCTCTCCTCCCCTACTTTTTGTACCTTCTTTCTTATACGTCTCATCCTTTTTCCCCTCTTTGTTCCCTTTTTCCAACTCACATACCTCTTTCCCATTCCTCAGGAATCTGAAAGTTTTTCCTGGGACAGCAGATTAGTTACTTTCAGCTAAAAGATCTTAATTCCTAATGGTAAATAAATACTTTGTAAATTCTTGATATAAATTGAACCATTATATACACTCCACCATCATATATAGTTATGTTTGAGCCAAATGTCCAAGACAAGACTGATCTATGTTTATGCCCTTTGAGATATGCACCCTGGCACCTCTTTTAGCTACTATTGCCTATGGAGGAGCTAGCGAATGGTGGGCCCCAGTGCAAACAAATGTAGCTCACCACTTTGCAATTTCTCTATACAAGATTGGTCCCTGTATGTTTCAATTAAATGCCAGAAATGTATGAAGTGTTAAGATCCCTCCTCTATATAAAATAAACATCTGCTTATCACTTTTAATAAATTATTAATTGTAGAGGATTGTAGAGGACCCCTACTCTCTCGTGGCCCCGGTGCTTTCCACGTGCTGCACCAGCAGTAGCTCCACCACTACCTCTACTTTTCCATGTTCTTCCCCTTTGTGTTCAACAATGTGCCTCTTTCGCCTACTCTCCTATTTCTCTTTACTCATCATCCCAGAGCATTACTCAATACCAATCTAGCTGACCCTGCAGTAGATAGGAAGCTATGTCTAGTCGTCCCCCCCCCCCCTCACTTGTCGTGCTGTGTCTCCATTTATGTGCATCCAGTTATGTGGGATATCAGTACTCAGAGGTAATTGGCTTCTTCCTAGTACTTGCTACAATAGTTGGTTTCATAACAAAAATGTTTTAATAGAAAATATATTTATCTACATGTCATGTTTAGCAGAATATTTTTTGTATTAATCATGAGGAAGTAATATCTGCTTAAGAAATTTGTTGTGGTAAGGAATGAAGAACTGATTGTGAAAACCTTTGGTGAACGAATGAGTCGAACACACAAGTGTTGCATAGACTTTTGTATCTGAAGAGGTATGTTATTCAGATGTTGAGTCAATTAATTTTGACACATAACGTTAAACAATCTTCATTTTGAAATGGTACAAATGGGAGTATATTACAGTACTATATTACAGTACTATGGGTAAAGGAGCTAGAATATATAGCACAAATTGTATCCCACATAATGTAAAAAAAGCAGTCAAATATATACTCTACAAAAATGACGGGAATAAAATTGTAAGGCTGGCAATGCTATTTGCCACACCATTGTTTGCCGTTGGTTTTATTTTCAAAGTCCCGCCTGCCTGGCATTGTTCGTGTAAGTGTCTTTGCCGTTGTGTATTTTCTAAGTCCCGCCTGCCTGGCGTTGTTCGTTTAAGTGTTACAGTCTTTGTATTCTCTAAGTTCTGTGTGCCTGGCCTTGCTGAGCCACGTTTTCATCCTGTTTCAGAAATTTTTTCAGCTGCCATTTATTTATCTGCTTCGGCGATTTTTGATTGTTAAAAAAGCCAAAATATGCCTCAAATTAACTTGCAACCTCACTCACTCACTCAACCTGGCTCTCCCCTTGTGCGGTGTGTGCTTTTGTAAGTTATTGATCCGGAAACTACGCCGATTAAAATGTATGAGCATGACACATAGATACTCTAATCATATGGGGTATGAATTGTGAAATATGGTGATATTCTATATTCATACCATAGACTGAGCTACAAAATCCTCATAAATCAGAATATACTGGTACTCCTGTTGATACAGGATATACTGATAATCATAGGATAGTGCAGCAATGTGTAAAAAATTTGAGTATCTATATATATATATATATATATAAACTGATATACATAAAAATGAAATCTGATACCTTGGAAAATACTTAAATAGACTGGAAGTAAAGACAATCATAAAACAAAGGCTCTACAAGTCCACTATAGTATGGAGTATTGCAAAAGGACAATGGCACTATTGGATATGAGCTAAACAACACACATATAGCAATATACTTGCTGTTCAGTAGTTAAAGCTCTCCAATATAGTTCTCCAAAGACTCTCTATTATCAATGGGTCAGCAAAGATGTTAAATATATATAAATAAATAAATGAAGTCATAGTTGAGCCAATATAGTTGTGCAAAAGGAAAAAATACACTCTAAAGAGTGTTTGTACTTAGCTTCCAGTGTTTCCAGGTTCAGAAGGTTGCAAAAAATGATGCCAACGGGCCGTTTCGTCCCTCCACAGGGACTTTTTCAAAGGCTTTTTTAAGTATTTTCCAAGGTATCAGATTTCATTTTTATGTATATCAGTTTTTATATATATATAGATACTCACATTTTTTACACATTGCTGCACTATCCTATGATTATCAGTATATCCTGTATCAACAGGAGTACCAGTATATTCTGATTTATGAGGATTTTGTAGCTCAGTCTATGGTATGAATATAGAATATCACCATATTTCACAATTCGTACCCCATATGATTAGAGTATCTATGTGTCATGCTCATACATTTTAATCGGCGTAGTTTCCGGATCAATAGTATCCAATAAAGTTTTTTTCTTTTTTAAATAATCTTTTTTGATACATTAAGGGGTGTAAAGCACCCAGGATACTACCAATATAGATCATTATTTTTCTAGATTATACTTTTGTAAGTTAATTTGAGGCATATTTGTGTGTTTTTGCAGGCTTTTCCAGGTCGGTGGTTCCGCTGTTAAAGTTTTGCAAGCCCCGCAGTCTATCTGCGTGCTTTGGGTCCTAAGCCATACGGACCGTAATTTTGCGTCCCTCACAAAGTCCAGGGGCCTCGCGATGAGGCCTCATTGCAGCAAAGCCCTGCATGTCTCGGGATGAGAGCCAGCTAAGTCCCACGTGTCCACCCCTGCAATGAGTGCCCTCTCCACATGCCTCAACTGCTTGCCTCTCTTCACGACACTCGCAGTGCAATGAGCACCTTCGGCAAGGACAACAACTTGCAGTACGACAACTATATAGGTGATAGTTAAAATTGTGAAAAGTTCCTGAGAATATTTAATTAAAAACATAATCACACATACATTCAGATAATTCAGTGCCCCATGAGATGAATAAGAATTTACCATAAACTCTAGTGAGTTGCAGCATTTGAAGTCAGACAAGACAAATTATTGTATTAAAGCACTACAATAGTTGAAGAAAAACGGAACATTTGTCATGTATGTAACAAACTAACAACATTAGCAAATGTGCAAGTGATGAACATAAAACCATTTTAAGAACAAAATCATAAAGGTTTTTATTCTTTACTTTATTCATCAGAAGAGAAGACAAGAAACAAGTATATAATCATAGCAGAACAACTGCATATGCAAATTCTATTGAATATAAAGTGAAAGACAATGATAAGATGCAAGATATTTGTGAATTCAGATGATGATAGTCCCGTCAATGGGTGTGGCCTTATGGCCAGATCAGTGAATTATAGCTAGATATCAGGTCACAGAAGGGTGACTTTACTCTCATGCTACCTGTACATCTATGGCCAAGTGGGGTATAGTGAACATGGTCCTAGGGCATAAACTTCGGACTAAGGTTGCCAGAGTTTGTGGAAACATGTCTCTGTGTTTTGTAGGGTGGCTATTTGTTTTTCCATAATGTGTGAGTTCAAGATCCTATCTTGGACTTGGGCAGTGGATGAAATGTGGGATTTACAGTGTTGTTAAGACTGCACAGTGTTTGGGAATGCCATAAAGTAGCAGCAAAGACACTATTGTCATGGGAGTAAAAGGATAGTAGTTATAAGGAAAGGTAAAAAGGAAAGTAGTTATTTTTGTATGGGCAAGAGAACCTCATCTCAATATTTTGCAATTCTTGGGCATATCTAGAGAATATGGAACAGAATGCAGATGTGGACGCATTGGCCTCTCTTAAATGTACCAAATTGTAGTTACTGTAGCCCGTAATGTAGCCCGCAAAAGGTACTGCTATTAAAATTGGCCTCTTTTAGCTACCAGCATCAATCTGCGGATTACAGACTGAAAATCCCTTCGGTTGTCAAAATCGTAACTCCGACCCGGCTAAGCCTTTGATCTGTCAAACCTGCAATCGGTAAAGTCGAAAATCACTATTAAATTGCTACAATTCCTTAAGTCCGCAATTGTTTTCACACTGGTAAATGGCAAAGGGTTTAAACACCTGTTAGGTAAAACTATAAAAGCAAATACAAAAATCAATACTGCACTCTAAAAGACGGGGAAAGCGATGGAAGACATTAGAATTAATAGCACAACAGTCTCAAGCTCACAAATCTGCAATACATTTTTTTTTTTATGTGTAATTTCCGTGTTATATCGATCCCAGCAATCAATGGCTTTACATATCATTGAACTTGCATGGACTAGAATAGTAGATTTATAGAATTTTTTTATATTGCAACATTTCTGGATTGCGAAACTGATTGCAAATCAGACTTCTAAACAATAACTGATTGTGGTTTAACCTCCATGTTTTACTGATGTCATGATGACTGTCTCATTTACTATTGGCTGTTTCTAACTCGGTAGTTACAGGCTTGCATAATTGATCATGCCCTGACACGCTACTAATGGTGCATGGTTTATGGTTTTTGCTTTCAGCCATGTAGTTGCGGGCTTGTTCAGTTTAATCGCTCTGTAACTGTATGAAGGTAACTGAAGGCTTCAAATTTAATAGAAGATGAGGATACAGTGGGCAAGAGGCATCATCTGGACATCAGTTTATAGCCTGTTTTTTGATGACTGAGTTGATGGAGGAGGTAGCCAGGGTATTCCTAACTTCCTGAGATTCAGATATGCTAATAGTTTTACCTATGATTGCAATTACAGTTAGTGCATATACTGGTTTACCCATGAGAGATTCAGGGATTAAAAATTCACTTCTGCACATAACCTAAAATCAGAGGAAATTATTGATTTTGGAATATTGGTAGAAGCCTATGGAGAAGTAGAAAAAACATAACATTATTTCAAGAACATGATATTTTTGGCATATGTTCCTTTCTCAATGGTAAGTTATTGCTGTCAAAGACATCCCCCAGGTTACTGATTCCCTGTACTCTCCATCATGCTGGGAAGTAGAGAATATGCATGAGTCTGGGCTTTGTAAGTCAAGGAGTCGAGAAGAGTTTTTATTAATTTGAGATGTTTTGTTGCAGTGCGACCAGAATTGGAATGTGATATTCAAGACTGGCCAGATATCGGAATATTTTGTTTTTACAAGTTGTTGGATTCAAGAGTAATGTAGGAAGAGAATGAGGGCAAATCCATTGTCCAAAATCAGGATTCTTGAATACGCTTTGTGAAGTTTCCATTTTTTCTTGCTTCATAATCTTGTGATAGCAGTAGTGGGGGGGGGGGGGGGTTGGAACCACCGATGAAGGGATAAGTAGAGGGAGATGTATTTATTTTTATATAATAACTAATTGTTTTTATTTATTTATTTATGCCTAACTATGTACAGTGGCCTTTTGACATTTACTAGCATCTTGTGTGATATAATTCTAGGGATGCTTTAAAAAAAGGCATAATAATGGAATTAAAAAAATAAATAAGAACAACATGTTGCGCACAACCATATAACGACTCTCCCAAATCTTCCTTCCTGTAATGTGACACTAAGATATAATTAATTATAATTACTAATTCACAGGGAGGATGTAGCTATTATAAAATCATCGTGGCACATACAAAAGACAGTCATGATAAATTCTTGTTGTCCATTGTAAAATTATTTATTGATATAAAATATATAGAATAACCTCCTTCCTCTAATTAATCTTCTTTTTATATGTGTTTAGAATGAGCTTTTACGAGGAATTTAAAGTTTTCTCTTTATTATATTAAGCTTAAAAATCCAGATATTAATTAATGTGACCTGATGGTGTCAGAGAAGAGTATAATCATAGATTAATAGGTTATAATTACAGGATCTATCATTTGTACAATGTAACATGTCTGTAAATGCTATAATAACTTTTACCTGTTTGATTCCTTTCTTCAAATAAGTAGTTTTTATGCAATATGAAAGCTAACTTAAAGTTTTATTTTATTACATTTGTTTTGTATTTTTTATACTAACAAATCATAAATGCAAACAAATAATAATAAATAAACAGGAAAGAAAACAGTATAAAATAGTTAAATGTTGCTTTGCATTATGTGACATATTTGTATCCTGATCTCTAATATAGTCTATTATTATTTTTTTATATAACTTTTTTTACATATATTAAAGTTTTGTCAGATTAATTTTGAATGGTTCTTATCGCTTTGTATTCAACCTTAAATTCAATGACATTTGCTAATTTCACTAATGATTTAGGGCCTCATTCTTTTAACGGCCGCAGGAGATGCGGGGCCGCAAGGACCGGCCGCAAGCTATTCGGCTATTCTATTCCCCTCCGGCCGGGGATTCCGGCAGGCTTGCGGCCGGCGCCTTGCTATCCCTTGCGGCCGCTCGCGCCGGAGGAAAGCCTTTGATCTAAAACGGCCGCAAGAGTTTCGGCCGCATGAAAAGCCCGGTTGCTATTCTATTACCCTGGGAACCCTCTCTGCAAGGCTAAAATCGAGCCGCAGCTTACTTGCAGGAAAAAGGTCCCGCTAGCACCAATTAAGCCCATTATAAAGCCAAAATAAAGCCATCCTGCACTCTGAGGAGACTATAAAGTGATTGTAGGTGTTAGCAAAAATAGCACAACATTCCCCTATACTCAAATCCGTAAATAAATTTATTTTTTATATATGTCAAATATCCATGTAAAAAGTCCAGAGTGCTTGGAGCACCTCAGACACGCCCACGCTGCGGCCGGAAAATAAGCAGTTAATGTAAACTTGGGTTTGGGCAGATGTGCAAGCTTGAGAGGGGGTTACTATTAATCCTCATGTCCCCCAATATGATCCCTAGCATTTACAGAGCTTTACAGAGCTGTCTTGAATTTATTTTTGACTTTAAAGATTTCTGAGCTTACGGCCGGTTGCAAGATATACGGCCGGCCGTAAGAGGAGATGCTTGCGGGGCCGTTTAATAGAATTGCGAGGTAACGGAACCCCCGCAAGGAATCGCAGCCTTGCGGCCCTTTTACGGCCGATAATAGAATGAGGCCCTTAGTATTTTAATATATCAGGAGTTTAATTAAGGAACCTATATATTATTATGTAGCAAACTAGTATTTGATTTAGCCTTAAATTAAGTTACCGTAGTTGTAGAATCATGAATATCATTAAATGTTAGCTGTTTGTCAGGTATTATACATCTTTCAGTGTAACAAGTTTATTAACAGTTAAACTTATTATAACAAAAATGTTATTAACTTATAAAGTCACGCCCCTATTATTTTTTCGGTTTCTTTTGCTCAATTTGTTCCTCATTCAATTGCAGGCCGTAACTTGATCGCAAATCGCTGATTTCCTGCGACTGAGCTACGTCCTCACGTTGTCCTGCGTTTACTTAGCTATTCAATTGGCTGGGCCCGCATGTTAGTCCCCCTTCCCGATAAGCGCAAACCATGCTATCGGCAGTAAGCATTCGCAGGCTTGAATGTGATCGTGGCCGCAAGGCCGTAATTCGGGTTTCAAGCCTGCAAACTCGGAGCACTGTGAATGCAAATATAAATTCAATTCAGCACTGTAAAGCACTGTAAATGATGGTGAACAAAATGGGTGACATTAGGATTAAAAGCACAAGATTCTCAAGCTTGCATATCACCAAAATACAATACTTTATTTCATGTTTAATTTCCGTCCAAAGCCCGCAACTCATTATTCAAGCTTGTAGGACTTCAATCAAATATGGAGGTTGGATTCCAAAGTCCTATGGGTTTGGAGGTTATGACTATCATTACTGATTCCAATTCTGTAATGCACCTATAGGTTTTAAGAGGATTTAAGGAGCTTCTGTGATAGTTTTCTAGCTTATTGCCCAGAGACACATTCATCGCTTTCCCATTAACTCACCATTGCTCTTTACCAATCAATACTAAATATTAATTGTTTTGCTGTAGGTGTTTTATACAGTTTTAGTAAAGTCAAAAATAACATAAAATCTAACCACATAAAGCCTGATCACCATAGAGTTTTTATCACTGTGCTACTACTGGCTAAAAGGTTAGTATAGGGTTAAAAAAAACTTGAATGTTTATTGGTTAGTACGGAGTGCCTATATGAGCAACTCTGGGGGTGTGGAAACCATTTTTTTAAATAAAATAAATATGTATGTGTATAGAATGAGGTAGTGTAATGTATATTTCTTATATAAGCAGTATTTGTTAGGTCAGAAAAAGTTAAAAACCAACGAATTTCCCTATACATTTAAATGTACACCTAATGGCCTAAATTCTGAATGGGATGATTCACAACTCTTTATAGATTTTTGTAAGAGAGTTCATCATATAATATGGGATGCTCCTGCTAGTGAGTACATGTATGGTTGTTTACTCTTCTATCAATGGTGGCTAATATGCAATTTTGTTTTAATCTGCTTTAATCCTAATATGTTAGGATATTTAAGTGGGAGACTCTAAACATGTCGCCAGTCATATGAGTATTCAGTGAACGTGGTGTGACACATTTAAGACAGTGGTTTTGTTGAATCATACCCTATTATACTGTCACTATATGATGGATGGAATAAATAAACATTTACAGCTTCGATTTGGATGTCTTTTGTAGTGAACAGAAGTTCCTGTGTCGTTTTGCAGCATTGACTAACCGCTCATATGTTTCTCTATGAATAATTTATTATAGTTATTATTCCTCTTTATATAAAAAGCACCAACACACAACCAAACTTTGATATAGCTAAGTATGAGCCTCACTTAAAAAGGAATAAAGTCCAATATGATATTTTAAACAAACTGTACTAATTAAAATAAATAAACCTGTACAAACAGGATTGGATAAAATATTTTTTAACAATTCAGTTTGAGTAAAATTGCAGTTAGCTTGTGTTACCTTTGAAAATCAGCATTTTGAGCAATAACAAAATAGTTAGCTGAATACCAATGAGTTTAAAAGGATATGTAAGTTTCCAGAGTTTCAAATTTTTCCTAATAAACAGCTACTGATTAGTAGAAAAATATGTATTTTATAAAACAGTTGAATGTACTTACATCTTTATATGCTAGATACTGAAATATGGATGTGAACATCCCTAAGGGAACAGTATGTGGCCTCTAAAGAAAATGATGGTTGGTGGGATCACAGCTGAAATTGGCCAGAGACAGACAGAGAGAAAAAAAAAATAGAGCAACTGCCAGATTATGATACAAATGTTTCAGTCTGATTGGCCAAAACAATTTTTCAAATTGTATACCAATTTAGCCTGGGTTTGGAGGGTGTTAACCATAAGTTTCATCTAACAGAAATCAAAAGATATTTTTGCTATCTACAAGGTAAGTGTTTAAATGCATATTTTGTTATTTTTTCATGCAAAAAAGGTTTTTATACACTACAAATTCTCCTCTATCAGTTGCACTCATAATCCATCTCACTTACATATCCCTTTAACATAAACAAAACGTATTTGATTACTTTGAATTCATATTGATCTGGCTATATTAATCAATACCAAAAGACTATGGCCCTCATTCAATTGCGATTTGGCCAATTGAATAGTGGTCTAAATAAGCACATAACATATTATTTGAAATAAGTTTTTAGTTAGTAAAGATCTATCCAAAAGCAAGGTTTTCTCTAACGAAAAACTTCTTTAAAAAAAATATGCTCTGTGCTTATTTAGAGCCCTATTCAATTGGCCAAATCGAAACTGAATGAGGGCCTATGTATCAGCAAAGAGAGATAGTGGCTGTAGCTGGTCTCTAAAGACAGTAAACTGCCAAATTCCAGAAACTCTATATAAACAGTGACATAATCATATCATCCCAACACTCATGATTCCCACAAGGATCAAACAATGCTGTCCGTGCGTGGGTTAGCTAACTCATGCATATCCAAACTATGAATAGCTTAAAGCTGTGTTATAAAGTGAGCACAAGTTGTAAAGGTAACCATGTAAAAATGTTTCAGGATCAAAGAGCAAAATACTATTACTGTACAAGCCCATTTGTTGTTGCCAACCAGACCTCCCAGAGTGCAATTAAAAAAAATCTGGAGATTCCGAACTAATAGCAGGTTCATAACCTGTCTTAGATATGATATTCGGCACGTAAGTTTATAATTTGCTGCAATAATCATATCACTCTCTTATGTATTTTATATCCTATTGTCCTGTTATAGTACTCTATACTTAATTTATGAGACTTATATAATTCTCTGTTGTCTTTTATTTGTCTTTTAAATTAATTTGTCTTATTATATCTGTAAAATAACAGAATCTCAAATAAGTTCAGGTTCATATGAGAAGATATTTTTCAACAATAACCGGCTAGGTGATGCCTCTTTAAATTACCACAATAGGGCCATATATTTATTTATTTAATAACCAATTAATAATCAATATTAAAAAATAGTGTAGCTTTTAGTGTAGCTTTTTTTTAAAATATTCTAAACTTAGTGCTTGAATGGAAATGGAAGGTTCCTTATTTTAAAATTAAAATAGTCTATTAAGTATTTAATATATAAACATAATTTTATTAACAAGTGCTTAAAAGCTCTGTTTTTTCACTTCATCCATCCAAATAGTCCCTACAAAAGTCTGCCCCTGTAACTCATGCACACAGTGTTTCTGTTACCCTATATGAGCAAGCCAATCATAGATGGTCTCTCAGCAAAATTTCAACAACATGCTGATGAGAGACATTATGTGATTAGTTGGTATATCAGTACTACATAGACACTGTGTGCATGAGCTACAGGAGGGCATTCCTTTCTTGAGACTGTTTGGAAGATTAAAGTGAGAAAAACAGAGCTTTTTAATACTGGTTAATAAAATGATGTGCAAATAAATACTTTATATAAATAATTTAATATTAAAAACAGAGATCCTTCCATATCCCTTTAAGACAGACATGCTTCTCTCCACCCCTTATAAAGGGTCCTTGAAGTTAGAGACAATCTGCCATGGGGGTTGCCCTGACAGGAGTCTAGCTTTTTTATCTGTTTCACTATAGATAAAAACATCAGATCAGACCTCTGGACAGATGAAGTGGCCACAACAGGAAATCGGTTTCTTCTAGTCCCTGAACACCAAAATTCAAATGTAAATTTTAAAAACTAGACTGAATGTATTATCTTTTAATTAATTACTAAATATACAAATGCCATTCGATTGTATGACCACTACATTTACTTTTTTACAGTGCTTCAGAACTTTTATGTTTTTTTCTAGCTGTGGAACAGTTTCAGAAATATCATTCACTGTATATATAACTGGACACAAACCTTTCCTTTATTCCTAGACCCTATAATATACATCCATGGGTATCGCAAGTATTCCAATGAAGCCATAAAAACTGACACATTGCCAGTATGGACATGGGAAACAATACTCTATCACTTATTTCAGACATATAGGTAATTAATTATAAAACCAGTTCATCCAAAATCTGAAAAGAAAACTTTTCAGTCAAGAACAGTAAATATGAATCTTTATAGAACTATCAAGCACAGCTACCCCCATATAAAGACAATGATGTCAATAAAAAACTGAAGAAAAGTAGGGGTTACGTTTATCCAATGGATTAATAATGAGTTTAAAAATTTTATATTACATTTTGTAATGTTAAAGAGAGAGTATATAAGTATTCTGTTTGAAACATAGGATCCATTAAAAATGGGTTGCCACATACATTTTTTCTTACTTGTATTCTAGTATACATTATACATGATTGTTAAAGACAGAGAGGCAACATTATAGATGTTGTCTATTCCAATCTCTGCTTATCATTTCAGGTTTTCTGGATGTCAGTCACCTGCAAGTGTGTCATTAATATATATTTTGTGTAGGTTATAATATCTCAAAGATAGCAAGCAAAAGCAATTTAGGACAATGAAATACTATTTTTCAGCCATCCAGATAGTTTCTCAAAATATCAACACCTGCGTCCTTGATGATATCACTTTGTATACAAAAAAAGCATTTTGCAATTCTGCAGTCTATTGTCAGAATATTACTACTTCTTATATATTTGTGTGATGAGATCATTGAAGCAAAAAACATGAGCTTGAGAGAGCATAGAGGGACAGTGGCTGACAGATGTTCCTGATGTGCTGCATTCCATACGGTCATAGAGAGTCGGACACAACTGAATTATTGAGCAACTACAACAACATATCCTTGTGTGTGCTTTTAATATATTTTAATATAATTTTTCAAGTGATTAACAATTTCAGTATTTATTCGTATTCTTTTGTGTGTAACTTAAGTGATAACGTTTGTAAGACATAGAGTGAATACATGTAATTTCTATCTTTCTCGAACCATGTGTTAAAAATACCCAAATGTATGTACTGTAGATATTCACATTTTCAAATACATAGGGTGACTCCAACCAACCCATAAGCATTTTGGTAGTTGGGCAGAGGTTGGCAAGTTTTGCGCATAAAGTTTTGCTATTCTTTTACAACTTGCATACCAAATGATGCTTTAATAAAAAAAAAAGCACAAATAAATGATCCCTAATTGAAAAGTAATTGCAAAACTACTTTTAAGAAAACAAGTATTCATACACCTATTTCATGGTATATAACAAAATAAAGAGAAATTATATAGACTTCTGCAATGTTGATTGGCAGAAAAAAAGTGGAATAATTATCAGTTTTTCATGTATTTTTTTATATCTATTCATTCATATTTGACAATTCTAGGGCATATTTCAAATAATCTAATAATGCTGCAAGGCCTTCAGATTCATTTTCATCTTGTCTACCGCCACCGTTCATGTGGAAACAAACTCCTAACAGTCTATGATTTCGGGATCTTTTGATAATTTTATGATGCATTGGCCTAGGGTACTGTAGCTATCTATCTAATAATAACCGGTTAGTCAATTAACAATGTCATATAAAAATAATCAGGAGAAGATGATGTTATTGAAATATTATCTGAGATATTATGTATGTGATGAGTCACATTTATAACTCATTTTTCATCCTCATTCTTACTTATGTAAGGATTTATACCTGATAAAGCCCTGAGCAAATTAAAGTGATTGGTGGACAGAAATCCCAAATCCCTAGAAAGGATTTGGGTTTCACATATAAGTTAATTAATACTGAGACAATATTTATTGACCCTGTTTGTGATGTTTCCTTGACAATCCTGTTGACTAGTTGAGCCCTATGGCTTATTTGTGCTCTCAATGTTTTGTGCTGAATTTAAAAAATAAATAAATGTTCATATAGGTGTCAAAGTACTTTCTTCCTGTAAACTCTGCAAAAAAGAGAGAAATATAGGTGGAAATTAAATGTTTTTTTATGACTGAAAGGTTACTGAGAAATAAACACCCTTGCTTTCCCTACTTATAATGGACTGTGGGCCATTGCTGTTCCTCCTGCAATGAACACATCTTGGTGTGGCTTTCCTTGGTCATCATCAGTACTACAAAGGAAAATAGGGATGCAATTGTGGAATCTGAAGGAACTTAATGTTGGTCATTCAGGTGACCTCCAACACTCCAGCCCATGACATAGATAACATGGAACTGCAACATCAACTATAACATTACCTTTTTTTTCTGACCAGGACATATATGATGGGGTTTATCTATCATGTCTAGCTCAAAAAGTGGCTAACCATGGATGTTAGGGGGGATTCATGGGCTGTTTTGACAACCTTCTTTTTGATTATGTTCCAAGAGATAGGAATTATTACTTTCAATAGTCTTTTATTAGAAGGCATACCATAATACAACATTGTGAACAATTGAGTTTTGTCAGTTGTATTACATTAACTTTCTCAATAAAACATTTTCCAATTATTAACTGACTGGACCTTCTTATTTTACATTTTGGATTATTAATATATTTACAACATAATTAGAAATTCAATTTAAATAAAACAAATGTGCAGAGGAAAAAACAGAAGGAAAAGAAAGAAGAAAGAAGAACCAACTAGTTAGATAAACAATATTACAGCTAACCTGGAGTAGAAGGCAGAGTAAAGTTAAAGTGACCATCGCTAAGCAAAAGCAAGATATACCTCAATAAGCATTACACAAGTTTCTTAAGATTATAATTACCTCCATTTCAGAGCTTGATTTTCAAGTCTCCTCCGCCTATGGCTCCTCCCCAGTATCAGTATAACAAAATTTTGGCGCCATATTAAAGGGATGCTAAATTGCGACTCTAACCAGGGTTGCCAGATCTTCTGGAATTGGGGGGATCTATATAGGATGGGGTGGGTTAATCTCTCATTAATTAATAAATAGTTAATCTTTCTAATTATCTCCTGGAAATGTAAAGCCGGTGTCCTCCATCTCCTGGCTATGTGTATTTTGGTAGCCAGAGCCAGTAGTTGGAATAATTTATTTTGGTGCTGAGATATATTTCTAGTATGAATCCCCAGCAGGCAAGACTCTATAGCGATTGGAGTCACCTTTTTGAAGAGTGTGGTGGCAAGTCGGGCTAGTTGTCTCCAGTTATTCTAAACCAATGGGCAAGACAACCAGATATGGATGTGGTCTCCTATTTGTTGGCATCCCCTGAAACATTTATTGCTCTCTTGCAAATACATTTTCTGTAATTTATCGGTCATGCAGTAGGCTCTCTGTAGGACCTTGATAGATGTCTATAAAGGAGCCGAATTAAGTGAGCCTCTGGATAGGTTCGAGCAGGATTCTGGTGATGAATTGATCTAAAAAAATAAGTTAATATCTTTGGCAAATAATTATGTGCTACTAGGGTTAGACAATAAAAATTAATTTATTTTCCAAGTGTAGGGGGTAACGAGTTTAGCCCAAAACCAGTTCCATAAGCACCAGGGCGTGATCCGACCAGGGACAGGGGACAATCTAAAATTTCTGGATGGAGACGTAGAGGGATGAGCTACCTAAGAGAGCTTCAATCCTAGAGTATGTTGTATGGGTTGGAGAGTTAGATAGGAATTATTAGAAGGAATAGTATTTCATTTGATAATTAATGTACACAACTTTACAGTTTTACACTTGTTTTGCTTTTTAAAAAAAGGTGCTGCTGATCAAGCTAATGAAGTATTTTTCTGCTAGTTCTGGCATTGTTTGAATAGACGTTTATTGTCCTCTGCAGCTCCCTTGTGGAGGACGATGTTCTTCACATTTACTCCTGCCGCTAGTGGAGCAGGACAAGAGACCTCTGGACATTCTTATGCACTATAGCTGAAACTGCTGGTGCATAGTGGAATCAAAGCTTCATGCACATTGATGCCAAACAGAACAAATAAATCCTGAAAGGCACAGAAACTTTCCTGTTGATCTCAATGTAGGGGAGTGAGATCTTCAAAAGCTCATCACATTTTCCCCTGTGATCACCATAAAAATAGTTAAAAATAATTAACTGACCTCTACTAGACTACCAGAGAAATAGTGGAGGGGAGTTGGTACATGTGATTTAACTATGTGTATTACTGGACAAAAGCTATCACTTTGATTCTAAGAAAGAATGGTTTTACAGCACACAAAAAAATGAATGAGATCCAAAGAGCTTTGCTCAGTCATTTAACAAAATATACAATTTCTTGAAACCATACACATTACTAAAAACCTCATACAGACCATAATACTAAAAAAATATATCTGATCTAAAAGTTTGCCATATATGGTTTCCTTTTGCATAGGTTATTTAACCACAGACATGCATTACGTACAATATGTTAACATATCTCACAGTATTGTATATTGGTAAAAATTACTAAGTTATCTTGGTTGGGAAATTCAATGACCTTTTTGATTCCTTTGTTCTAGCTTCTTTTGTATTTTTTGCATTAATAAGTAGATGTTTATGAATGTGAAAAGCTGTATGTTATAAGAAAAGCTGAGTTTGTGTTATTATGAATACAAAGTTTTCACGAAGTCAGAATCAAGTCTCCACATTTTTCTCATCGTTTATTTAAAAGAGCAGGTTTTAAACATTAGCAAAGTTTCTTTCTGCATAAAAACATATTAAGACAAAGTTATTTAAACTACCTTGAAAATAACAAGAAATACAGTACATCTCTGTGTGCAGAGTATACCTGTCAATAGAAATCAATGACTACATGTATCCTAACAATAATGCACTTTTTCAGCCTCTCATTAATAAACTGGCTAGTTCCCTTCTTCACTTAAATATGCAGTAATCACTTCAATTTAAAAAAAACACCTATTTCTTAGCCCATCTTTCCTTTAAAATCATTGTCTTATAGCTCTACTTCCTCTCACCTCAAGCTTCTTGAACAACTGCACTCTTTGTAATCTGGTTTCTGTGATCAATTCTCTACTAATACAACACTCACACCAATGTTTTCAATCCAGCTACCTCTGACACTTGGGTTAGCACAAGGCTCAGTATTCGGTATCTTGCCTTTTCTATTTCCCCCCACCTTATAAACATGTTTAGTGTTCAGTATCACATGTATGATGATGATACCCATATGATCACCTTCTCTACTAGCCACCAACTGTCTTCTAGAAATCTCTTCCTAAATACCTTCATGCTACTTAAAGTTCAACATCTTAATAGTTGAACTCCTTTTGTTATCTCCCCAATCCCAAACATCAATTTGCTGCTATCAGACTCACTACATTTGGGTAATACTTAACTCTGCACTTTCCTTTAAACCTCATATTCAGCCATTGGTTAAATTCTCACTTAAAGAGTATCTCCAGAGTTTGACACTTGTTCACACAAGACACTATAACATTTAAATACACTCACTCATCTTGTCCCAGCTTGATTACTGTAACTCAGTTTTCACTGGACTACCCAACAGTGCCTTCCAACTTCAAACCATCATGAAAGCATCCCCAAGACTTACCTATCAGTACTTACTGCTCCTCTTTTACTGCACTTCTCTATCGGTACCTTCATTGATTCGCCAAGCTCTTCTGGTTAAAATTTGAAATCTTGATGTCAACGCACAAATTAATCTATACCTCTGCGCCCACTATATCTCTGTTCTCATCTCCAAGCATACCCCATTGTTTTCCTCCAAACCAGCTAATTTCCCTTCTCTAATTACCTCCACCTACCTACAGGACTTCTGTTGTGCCTATCCTTTGGTACTGTACATAAATGACCTGCGATTGAATGGGTAGGTTATCTGCCATATATGTGATCCTAGTGATGTTCTCTGGGTGGTTACCTTTTGCAGGAGCCTTCACACAGCTTCTGACAGATGTTTTAAATCAGCTACTTCTCTGATTGTGGTAGAGATTGTGTAGGGGAAAAAAACCTTTGCTCAGTTATTATTTGTTAGAAAGTGGTTGCAGGTTTTTGGTTGATTGGATAGAGATAGGAGGTATGTTGCATGTGGAAGAAATGTTTTTTCAAGGCCTTATATTTTGAATTGTGACATTCCAACCCTAATAAACAGGGTTATAAGGAGACTTATGGTAGCTTATCCAATCATTTAATACACAGTTGAACTTTGTCGGTCATTTGGAGTACAATTTCCAACCAAACCTGTGCACCAATCTGGAAATCCTATGAAAATATATTTTAAAGTGATACAGACAGTGTTTTAAAACAATTATATCCAAACTTGAAAAAATGTCCCATAGTAAGCTTAAAGGCTTTCTGGAAAATAGAAAATGACTGCAGATGGGCTATATAAATGTCTGCTTTGGCTATTGAGGATGTAAACATCAAATACTATTTCTCATGAATCTTCCTAGTTTTGGCAATAAACTAGGCCTATCTGTGACATCTATGTAATGCTACATGCAGGACTAGATATATTTCTTATAGCATGCAGTGCACAAATGCTGTAAACTCATGCATGCCCAAACTGATAATAACAAAAACATTTCAACATATGTTTCTGCTATATTACTATATCTCTTACATTGTCTTCTCATTTTCAGAACTTGCCTTCTCAGCTTTTTTTGTGTATCATATGCCTACCATTTATTTTGCTTTTCTCTTCTATTTTTCCTTGTGTGCCATCTTTCGCCTGATGCCATCTCTATAACTGCCATCTCTGTCATTCTCCCATTGCTTCTAGTTCTAAATATAATATTGTAATATATATATATATATATATATATATATATATATATACATACATATATATATATATATATATATATATATATATATATATATATATATATAAATTACTGTGAATCAAAACAAAGTAACAAACAGAAGAGATGGCAGTGTTTTCTAATTTGTGTTCCACAAGGAAATTTCCCCCAAATTATTCTGTAAGGAAGGCCCTACAAAGTAGTAACTTGAAATTTGAGTCATGGGGAGGCATTTTGTGTAGAATGAAGCTGGGGAGCTAGAGACATGGAGCCACATTCATTTAGAGCCTTGCAACTCGATCCCAGACTGCCGAATGACTGCAGGTTTGTTGCGGGCTCCTGTTGGTCTCCAATTGTGATGCTATTCAATTGCGCAAGGCCACAAGTTATGGGCCCCAAGCCACTACCGTAAGCCTTGGAGCAGTTCAGGTCGGGAACATGATTATTATTATCTTTTATTTGTATTGCGCCAACATATTCCGTAGCGCTGTACAGGGGATAAGAACAAGGGAAATACACGTTTAACAAAATTAAAAAAGTTGAAGAGCCCTGTTTTGAGCTTAGAATCTTAGCAGAAAGTGCTTTATCGCAAAGCACCCTACAAGACTAGAAACTCGCTACTTACAATCTAAAGGGAATTAAAGGGCAGAGAACTGGGGAAGAGTAACAAATAAGGAATAGCAAGGGAAAGGAAGTAAGTGAAAGATAGAAAGAGTTTTATTTTAGAGGGAGAGGGGATGGATCTGAGGTGACAGAGTAGTATGTTGGCTGACCCCTAGTGTTGAGATGATATATCTGCAAGTAGGAAGTCAGGTGTTTTCTATGGCTCTATAAATTTAATCTGAGTTGGGGTGGGTGGGTGAGGGGAAGGGAGGGAGGGCAGTTCTGAGTGTGTCACAGATGAAGTAGGCCTTAAAACCAGAGTAAATTTGCACTGAAAGAAAGAGAGAGAGAGAATGGATTGGGGTCAGACAATTCAGCAAGCCCGTAACCGCCCATTTCGAAATAGCCATAAGAAAATTAGACTGTCATTATTACGGCAGTAAAACATGGAGGTTACAGTACATGTCAATCAATTAGGTTCGGGGTCCAATATGCAATCAGACTTGCAAAACCCCAAAATAACTAATTATGAAAATGAATGCCAATACTGTTCTAGTCCATATGGGTGATTTAACCCCAAAATTAATCATGGGTTTTGTTGTCTTCTAGAAAAGGGGTTCCTTGTCCTTGTGAACATACTTAATTCAATCTCAGAACCACTTTGTACTCCAAAAGTATTTAAGTTGGGAAATGGTGGGGTAGTAAATTTTATACATACAAAGCGAGTAGGTACAACCTTTTTTGGGGGTAAGTCTGGCTCAGTACAAAACAAAGGAGGGGGAAAGCATACACTTAGGCTCACTCGTATATTTTAGGAGTTATTAACTGCTCTTGAAAATAAACAATTATAATTATCAAGTCCTGTATATTTTGTAAAATAATGGTTTTGGTTCTTTAGGAGGTTAATTAATAATATTCCTTATGTAGTGTGAACTATAACATCACCTAACATAATTATGAAACTATTTATCATTAGCGCTTTGTTGCGGAAATGCCATTTTAAGCAGTTAAAGTAGCATTCATCTCCATTATGACTATCAATAAAACTGCTGTATACAGAACACTTTTTTAATCCATACTGCATCATTGTGAGATTTGGATTAAACAAATAAATAAGAAAAATGAAAGGGAGATCATTAAACTCTTAGATACCCTGTGAGATGCTGTGCAAAATGATGGAAAACCCTAACACTATCTTACATAAGACACAACTAAAATCCTAATACATTCTCTCATAATAGCTCACCTCGACTACTGCAAATCTCTCCTTGTTGGCCTCCCCATCACCCATCTGTATCCACCCCAATCCATATTGAATGCATCTTCTAGACTCAATTACCCCACTCAGCGCTCAGTGTCTGCAGCACCTCTCTGTCAATCCCTCCACTGGCTTCCCATAGCCTCCAGAATAACATTTAAAATTTTGACCCTAACATACAAAGCCCTCAACAACCATGCACCCCCTTCAATCTCTGCTTTCATCTCAAAATAATCCCCCACCCAACCTCTTTGCTCTGTTAATGACCTTCTTCTCTCCTCCTCTCTTATCACCTTCTCTCACACCCGCCTTCAGGACTTTTCTAGTGCTGCCCCTATTGTATGGAACTCCTTGCCTTGCTCCAATAGACTATCCTCCTTCTTCAAAACCTCACTATATACGCATCTGTTCAAATAAAGATAATACTAACCCAACAACGGATTGTCAGTGTCTTGACAGGGAACGAACGCAGACAGTAACCTGGAATGCCTAGTGCGCTTAACCAATTGGTTTCTTCCCTGGCGAGAGATCTTCACTCAAAATATGAAACTGCTGACCTGTTGTTCTTTATGGACTTTAGCGTTATCTTTTAGTTATTCTCTCAAGTTTAAGGTGAAATCATTTACGTCATAAGAAATTCTAACCAGAATTCAAAGTTTACATTATCATTATAAAATATGTATTAAAAACATACCTTTTAAAGGGATTTTTGATTAAAAAATGGATATGAAAATATTTAATGTTGATTTATTGGAGGCAGACATTTGTATTTTTCCTGGGAGGGACCTCGGATGCAGGTAAACTCTCTATCCAGCTATAGTGATAAAGCTCAGCTTAAGATAGGGTGACCTTTCCAGGAGACAATATAAAAATAAAATAAAGCAATTTGCTCTCACAGCAAAGAATAATTTCAACAGTTGACATATTAAATTATGTATTTAGTTTTTTACTTTCTAAAACCTATTGCTATTATATGACTAGCACTTTAAAAAAAGTGTACTGTAGATATGGGACTTAATTGGTTTTTGACTCTTGAGTATGGGTTAAAGTTAGCAGCTGCCGCGCTCAGTTTTCTTTTGAAGTATTTTGCCTTTGGTCTTGCAATATATAACTTTCCTTGTCTTCTGACCAATAAAAAAAGACAAATAGGAAATACTCCAAGTCACATCAAATTGAGACCCTTAAAATAATTATTTTAATTAGAGAAAAATAAACATTTTTGACACATAATTTTAATATTATTAACATTTTAAATAGTTTTTGCATGTGATAATTACATTCCTCATGTTTTACTTGGCTTTTGATCTCTTACTTATTTATAACATAATGATGACACAGTGCTCTTACCATTGCCTCACTCCCTTAGGAGGTTATTAAAACAATATGCTGTTTTGAAAAACAAAGTTTTAAGATGTTGGGAATGAGCAAGGAAAACCAGAAAATTATTATACAAACTAAATGAAAAACCATCAAAAACTACTTTATATCTACATATATATATATATATATATATATATATATATATATATATATATATATATGGTATATATATATATATATATATATATATATATATATATGTGTGTGTGTACAAACAGATATGTATACACATATATATATATACATATATGTGTTTAGATGAACATACAACAAGAACAAAGAGTCGATGGAAGAGAGAGTTACAAAAGTGGTTAACAGAGAAACTGGGGTAGCAGAAAAGCCCAATGAATACAGGAATGGTTTGGGGAATACAGTAGCGGAAGGGATTTAAATATATGCGTGGAAGAAACAAGGGGTGGATGAGAAGTGGGATACAGGAATAGAAGAGACAAGGGCACAGGAGGAAAATATATGGAGAATGCAGGAGTGGAAGAGATAATTGGTGCAGGAATTTAAGTGATGGTGGATACGGGCATGGAAGAGTTGGGAGTACAGGATTGGAAGACACAAGGGATATAGGAGTGGAAAGATGTGGAATACATAAATGGATTAGAAGTGAGATACATGAATGGAAGAGATGGGGATACAAGAGCAATAGAGTATGGGAAGGAACAGAATAGAAAGAAGAGTGTGCATTAAGTGAAGAAAAAATAAGACATAAAGCCTACAATACATCCACACTGCAACTCCTCGTGACTACACATTGCTAGTATAAGGATCTGGAAGGAAGAAGGTAGAATCATTGAAGGAAGTATGATGCTAGAGAGGAAGACACAGGATAAATATATCATGTAGTGCCTATATCTAAGTTCAGAGATACAGGTGCTAAATTATATGTATGTATATACTGTAATTAGTATATAAACATACATACATGATTTTGATTAGCTAATTACTGTTAAAGAAACTTTAATATCCCAAATTATAAATAATACTTTTAAAAGAGCATACTTTAGAAGAATTCTTCTGCGCTCCAAAAATGATATGCTCATGTGTAGAGGATGCTTTTTTAAGCTGATTTAGTTTGACATAGATATTGGAGCAAAACATATTTCAAACAATTAGTTAACAATTTAACTGCAAAATGAAGGCTGCCAGTAACACAGAATGGTCTGCTTTTTATGAATAGGAACATCAATATCAGCACGCCAATATGTTAAAAACTCTTCGGGAAATAGTGCAAATATTATACAAAATAAGGCAATAAATGATGCAACTGTTCACCAAATGTTTTAAAAATAGAAGAAAAGAATTACAGGAATTTTTTTACTTATATTTTGGTTTTTAAATTATTAAAAAGTATTTATATTTTTTAATTCATTTGAATCTTTTTATCTTATGATAATGTTATATAAAGTGACAATGACCATCAATCAAAACTGCCGATTCCATCATTTTCAGCTGTTATCTGATTATAGCAGAGAAGAGAACAAGAGCATGAATCTCAGAGTACACTCAGTATATCAGAAAGACCTATCACAGACTTTGGAAAGGCCGAAAAAATGTTAATGGAAAAGTCATATAATTTATACAACTAAAGGAAATTATTTCTAATTGCAAAAATGAGGATGAATGCTTGAATGTAACACTAGAAATATATTAAGGTATTTATAAAAATGTCACTGTTGCAAACAAATACATGAAGAGGTTAAAAGCTTGTTGTGGCTTGGTAGTTAAGAAACTACACATTCCTGTCAACTTGCTGTTGTGTGTGACTAAGGAATGTTAGATGTGCCAGCAAGAACTTGGTACTGAGATTACCAGACTCTTCTTGTACGATTTATGGTTATCTGACAGAATAGGAAGAGTAATACTGCATCCACAGCCTGAAACAAAGCCTGGATCTTTTGTCATTAATTATAGGAACCAACAAAGGATATACTCCATCTGCAGAATCACACCCCCTGTCTGGTATCAAAACTGAAGTGTTGGATTTTCTGTGTTATTTCCATTTTGTTTTAGGAAACATATATTACATTTGTAAGCTCATTTGCAAGTCTAGAAGGCGGGACATGCAAATGAGAGGACAACGTATCTTACTCTCAATCCAAAAATAACCATTGTTATACATTGCTCCCTTAAAGCAAATGCTTTCTGTATTAAACAACTTTTAAGCAAAGCATAGGGTTGGATTTTGCACAAATCAAGAATCCACTCATGAACAGTACTGTTTCAAGCTTTATGACTCTCATCAGTATGAGGTTGATTCTGATTTGTGCAGTAAATTTTGTGGGACTGTGTTTTCCACAAAAATAATTTAGTATATGGTGAGCTCAAGAGTAAGAGAAGCTCTCCACTGCACTGAAGGACCCCCAGGGCGGAACCAGTGAGCTGGTATCCGCAGTGGGGGTCCCTTGACTTGGTGGAACCAAGTGCCGGCGGAGGAGGCAGGGGCGGTCCTCGCGCAAGAAGTTGCGGTTGCTCCACCCCCTGAGGCCAGCGCAGGCGCCATCTTGCCTCAGGCAGGCAGGCAGGCAGGGAAGCAGGCAGCATTGTGGAGCAGTAGCTGGAGTTAACAGAGAGTGGTGGTCTTGGGTGCATCCTATATAAATGCACTATTGTGTAGAGTAGTCTGTATTAGGCAGTGTGTGTTCTTTCTCTATTCGTTCTCTTGTCTCTTGGCTGTCTATCTGTTGCAGGTTAGGGGGGTACTTATATTGTTTTGCTTCTCTTTCACTTATTTCTGTGCTACAAGTAGTAGCCATATCTAATTAGCCTTTCTTTGCTGTAGCTGTGCTTGCAAATTAGGTGCCATACCCCAGGTGTTGGCTTTTCTGTGTTGGCCTCAGGTGTCAGGTGTGTGTTTGTTGTGTGTATTGTTTTCATTTATCATTCCTCATTGTCCTCTCTTGTGTCATGTCTGTGGGTATGGATGTGGGGGAGTTAGTGGGATTAGAGCGCATCTTGGCAGAGGTGCGTTCAAGAGCTATCAGCCATGGAGTGAGATGGCTGGAAGACCGTCTGGGCTGTGGACAGGCTGCTGCAGCACCTGCGGCTGATTCTATCACAGGAGATGAACCCTCTTTATCCGTGGGGGAGCAGTCGGTGGTGGCTGTTTCCCCCAAGGGCATTGGGAGCTGCATTCCTCCCCACAGGATCACGCAGGGGCTTTCTAGGCCTCAGAACCAGCCGAGAGAGGAGGTAAGGAGAACCAGCTGCAGCCATGCTGCAGGCAGTGGCTCTAGGCCAACCAGCAACCCTCAGAACAAATCTCCACGGCGGGGGTTCTTTATCCATGCGGCCACCGCAGAGGGAATCTAGGGTTCAGAGGAACCAGAGGGGTAACATTAAAAGGAGTGCCACCAGGGCTCCAACACCTCAACCTGGAGTTGTGCTAGTGGGAAGCGGGAGTGGGGATAACGTGCCAACCTTGATTTCGCAGGGCTTGCCGCCATTCCAAGAAGGAGAAACAAGGTGGAGAAAGAGATGGTTGCGGAGAGAGATGAAACAAGGCGATCCCCACGTCCCGTGAAAACAAGAAAGTCAACAGCAAGGTACAGCCCTCTTTCTTTCTCTTCGCTCAGAGTTGAGAAGAAGCAGGCCGCTCACCCACCCATGCAGTAAACATTGACGATTGGTTACCCAGCCGGGAGGGGGGGGGGCGCAGCCGTAGATGACCTAATTAGTAACACCAGAGGACCAACAGGGGCTACAAAAGAGGACTGTAGAGCTGTTCGGAAGGTTAGAGCCGACAGTCGTTTGACTGGGCTGTCCTTACCGTATTCTAACTAAGAGTCATCACTGGACGGGAGTGGACTGACGATGGGTATGGCAGGCAAGGACAGCCCTCACATGGTTCTTTTTGCCTTGACAGATCATCTAGGGGCAGATCTTGCTCCCCCAGCCGCAGGTCTTATCGCCGCGTCAGGGCGGACTCCAGTTCGGAGAGGGAATCAATAGCAAAAAGTGCGAAGTTCAAGCGACCGAGATCCCGAGGCAGGAACAGTCCAGCCAATCAGTGGCCACGTCAGGAGCCTGCCAGGGATGATACAGGTGAGACACTCACTTTGGGCTACACTGGTAGTGGCAGGGACGTACAGATGCAGGGTTAAAGGGATTCTTGAGGTCATATGATGTTAACATGAACAATGAAGATTTAGGAGAATAGGTGTCAGGTTTGGCAAGACAGGCCTGGGGAGGACAAGGTACCATAGCACAGGAGAAGAGTTGTGCCTCCCGGGCGGCGAGTGGATCTGGGTTAGTCTTACCTCCTTCCCCGGCAGTCCCGGTAACAGCGCCTGGCGCAGTCAAGATATCTGACAGCTCATTCAGGTTGACGGTGTTATGCAGCTTGGATAGCTTAGGTGCTCATCTGCCACTAAAAGTAAAAGAGCGGATTTGGAAGAGGGAATTTATCGAAATATTTTCATTGCTACCCACATCAAAATTCGTGGATACTCAGGACAGAGGGCCGGTGTCGGGCGAGTCAGAGCGGAAGGGCTTCAGGAAGATTCCTAAGACGTTTGAGAACTGGCTGCAGGCATTTTCCATCCTGGCGTGCGTCATCGGCGAGAGGTTTCCAGAGCAGTGTTTAGCGCTTTTCATTTACCTCGACGAGATACGGGGAGCGCACAGCATCTATGGCGGTATGGCATGGTGGAGGTATGACGAGAGTTTTCGTCAGTGTATGGCCACTAGACCGGGGATGTTGTGGAGTGACAAGGTCGTCGCACACTGGCTGAATGAAATGACCCCTATGTATGCGGTGGGGTCCTTTCGAGGTGGTGCGGGCAGGCCCAGACATCCCGCCACGCCGGGTGGAACAATCAAGCGGGCATGCTACTCCTTCAATGAGGGAGTTTGCAAGTAGGCGCCTAACTGTCGATATAGGCACGTTTGCTCAGGCTGTGGAGGTGAGCACTCAGTGCTTAGATATGGAAAAACTAGAGAAACCGGCAGACAGGGTGAGCCCTCTGGAAAAGGGAACGACGCAGGTATCACTGGACGCAATACTGCCATGGCTAAGACACTACGGTAAGGTCCCTGGAAAGGGGCAAGCAGCAAGGCTGCTGATCGACGGTTTTCGTGAGGGTTTTATAATTCTGTCTAAGGTGGATCAATGTTTTACCGTGCAGCCCACAAACCTAAAATCAGTGGCCGAGTTTCCAGGTGTAGCAGAAGAAAAAATTAGAAAAGAAGTCAAGTTGGGACGGATGGCAGGCCCGTTTGTGGAACCCCCTATACCTTGTTTACGGATATCCCCTTTGGGTGTGGTGCCAAAGAAAGAACTTGGAAAGTTTAGACTGATACGTCACTTGTCATACCCGAATGGTCAATCAGTCAACGATGGCATCGACAAGAATCTGTCGTCAGTTTCACACGCGTCGTTTGACTCGGCCACAGAGAGAGTTCAAAGGGCTGGCGTGGGGGCTCTGTTGGCGAAGGTGGACATAGAGTTGGCGTTTCGTTTGCTCCCAGTTCACCCGTCAAGTCACTGGCTGTTAGGCTGTCGTTTAGGGAGCAGCCACTTCGTGGACCTATGCCTTCCCATGGGATGTTCGTGCGCTTACTTTGAGTCTTTCAGCAGTTTCCTGCAGTGGGTATCGGTCCAGGAGTCAGGATATGATAGCATAGTAATTATTTGGATGACTTCCTGTTCGTGGGACCAGGGGGACAAGAAGTGTGTGCGCATTTGCTGGCCATGTTCTCCAGAGTGGCGCATTCCTTTGGGGCTCCGTTGGCAGACCAGAAGACTGAGGGTCCAACCACCTGCCTTAGCTTCTTGTGCATCATGATAAATTCCCTGACGATGGAGTGCAGTTTGCCATTGGAAAAAGTCAACAATTTAAGAAGCGAGTTGGCGGCGCTTGCAGGTGCGAGGAGGGTGTCCCTTCGGCGGCTCCAGTCCATTCTTGGGAAGCTCGCGTTCGCATGTAGAATCATTCCCATGGGAAGGATCTTCTGTCGTCGGATCACGTTAGCTACGGTTGGTATCAAGCAAACACAGAACTTTGCAAGGGTAACTGCATCTATAAGAGAGGACGCAGCGGTTTGGGTGGCGTTCTTGAAATCCTTCAATGGTAGGGCATTGATTCACACACGTAGGCAGTCTAACATTGAGCTTGCTTTGTTTACTGATGCATCGGGGGCTCATGGATTCGGTGCATATTTCCATGACAAATGGTGTGCAGCAGCATGGCCCGAAAAATGGATTGGCGCTATTTCCTATTGTGGTCTCAGTATGTATGTGGGGAGAAGACCTTAAGGATAGGCACGTCATCTTTTTCTCGGACAACATGGTAGTGGTCCACGCGGTAAACAACATCATGTCATTATTAATACCGGTCATCAGGTTGCTTCGACACTAAGTTCTTACTTGCTTATGTTTGAACATATGTTTTAGAGCTAGGCATGTTCCGGGCATAGATAACAGTATAGCTGATGCACAGTCTCGTTTTCAGTGGGGGCGCTTCAGACAGCTGGCACCCCAAGCAGCAGCGAAGGGGGAGCAGTTCCCGCTCACACTATGGGAGCTCGGAGCAGAGAGGTAGTGTAGCTGATCAGGAATTCATTGGCACCATCAACATGGTCGGCATACAGGAAAGTGTGGTTTACGTGGGCCGACTTGGTGGTGGCTGCAGGCGGTGAGGAGTCTGATGATCAGAGGTTAAGCATACTGCTGTGGTTCATACTGCAATGTAGGGATGCCGGTATGTCGGCGGCATCAGTGTCCAGTCAAGTAACTGCGTTAGCTTTTATGTTCAAGTTATCTGGGCAGAAGGACTTGACTAAGGAGTTTCTGGTAAGGAGGGTCCTGAAAGGACTGGCTAAGGGTCAGCCGGGTAAGGACAAGCAACGCCCTGTCACATTTTTGCTGTTGTTGCATATCTCTGTGGCACTGGAGGAAGTACAATCCTATTGAAAGATTACCACAGTAAATTGCCACTTCCTGATAAATCTAAATAAATGAGGTAGCTCTAGAATGCTAACCTGCCCCTCAGTCTACATGCAAATGGGAAGTTCAAGATGGGCTCTCAGCAATGGTCATGCAGCCCTTGGAAAATAACATGTTTAAGAACTGCCTCTCTAAGATACCAAGAGAAGTTGTATACAGATGTTCTCTTCTATTGTTACAGAATGGAAATAATTACTGCTCAGTTTCTTCGTTTGTTTTTAATGCAGCACCAGGAGCTATAGGATTCATTATTTCCAATATGTAGCATTATGTTGTCATAGGCAAAAGGGTCACAGTGTTAAGACCCCTAAGGGCAATCACAGCACTACTGGACATGTGAGAAGATGCAGCTGCACGCAGGGCTTAATTTATGTGTTCGGAAAAATTTAAATAAGGGATTCAGTGTAACTGGACAAAACAATATCAAATTGAAATGACACATTAGATTGTCAGGAATAATATGTTTGCTGGAATATTGCATGAAAAATATATCAGAAATAATATGATCACATATAAAAACTAGACACATGATGAAAAGAAAAGGGTAACAGTTTCATATTTTTTAAATAATTGATGAAGCTCTTAAAAAGGAAATAGTATAATGTTGGGAACAAAATATGATTGTACCAATAGTGTGCTAACTGTTACTCTAGTGATTACTATAAAGTAATTGCATTGAAATAGTAATTAATAATTCCATTATAAATTAAATTATATTAGGAACAAGATCCGGTGTGTGGACAATGTATGTGTGACGTATGTGCCAAGGAATAAAGTATTGAGATATAGATAGATAAAAAAATAGGTAGATAGATAGATAAATAATCAGAGTATTGCAATATACAATTATATATTTTTAATTGGACAAACATTTTAGTTAGAGGGACAAGCATTCAAGAGATATATTAGAATGAGTGCAGTACAATTGATTTGTTAGACCTACAGCTGCTGGAGCAACATGTTGGTAGGTAAGCAGAAATGCACATGTGCTTATTCACCCAGGGGGCAGCTAAGGGGTTTCTGTTTGGGGGCACCAGATATGTAAATTCACACTATTCTGTACCATTATCTTCCCTTACACTCAGTTACTCAGTTATATATGGGAATTGGCCTTCTAACTATCACTTAAAATAACCATCACAAACGTAACTATTGCCACTTATACAACATAAATTCTAATACTGAATCATTTGTCCTTTATTTATGCTGTACATACTTTTAAGTATGTTTTTGAGACTAATAACCATCAATATAGAGAGACACGTATAATATAAGTATATATGTATATTATATCAGACTCCTTTTGACAGTTAGGTCACACTTATAGCAAGGAAATACCTACTACATAGAGTTGACTTTGGCTGAGGGTCAAACCGAAATTTGAAACTTTGTTGTGGAACCCAGTGACCCAGTGAAAAGGACAACTGGCTTAGAGGACTGTCACTTGGGTTGCATGCGGTGTGTGTTTTAGATAACCAGCTTGCATTATCATTCTGAGAAGAGGTCACAGGTCAGATATTCAAGTGGTTTAGCAGTAAGCCCTGAAGCCATGGGACTTTCTAAAATTCATTAAGCAGCCTGTGTTGACCTTCATTTACATGCCGAGACAGGTCTTCTGGGGTGTTTATTAGATTGTACTGGACATTGTATACACACAAACACACACATTTATACAGAATAAATATTTAGGGATCTATCCTGTTATATGTACGCACGCATTTGTGGAAGCGAGCTTGCATCCTGCTTCCCAATCTAGATGTCCAAAGTAGTACATCTTAACCCACTAACTCTCTAACCCTAACCCTCTAAACCTCCCTTCCTAACCCAAAAGCTAAGCCCCTAACCCTCTTACCCTAACCCTAACCCCCTAAACCTCACTTCCTAAACCTAACCGTAAGCTCCTAACCCTCTTACCCTAACCCCCTAAATCTCACTTCCTAACCCTAAGCCCCTAACCCACTTACCCTAACCCCCTAAACCTCACTTCCTAACCCTAAGCCCCTAACCACTTACTGAGCGTAACCCTAACCCCTAACCCTCTAACCCCAAAAACCCTAACCACTTACCGGTTATAGAGACACAGCTACATGGGGACGTCAGCGGTGCACTTCCCAGCGAGTCTTCCACAAATGTGTGCGTACATATAACAGGATAGGTCCATATTTATAACCACCATATACATATATTTATGCATTACATTTTCATGAAAAATTTGCCATTGCAATCCAGTTTTCATAACCTTTAAGTTGCAAAATTAGATCAGTAAAAACTCAGTTTACTGTGACTATAAAAGTTTATTGGGGTAACTCTTACACTAAAATTAACATTTTTTTTTCCCATGATCAGTAGACTAGAGCTCGGATGCATCTACAAGGACATGTACTTCACATTCTTCCTCAGTTTGGAAAAGATCTAAAGATTATTTTAAAGAATTTTCTATTTAACTCATGTTAGCTTTTAAAGTGGTAACTATTAAAGGAATCATCTTTATACCACTTTTGTTATATTTTTATTGCAAATATACTTTTACTCTTATTTTAACTTTTTGAATCACAATAAATTGAACATTTATTTGTAATGATATTTACTAGTTAAAAGTTATTAAATACAGCAATAACATTTACCTTTTTAAGATTAGTGTTTTTAGGTAAAAAAAAAACAATGTTTGATCCAACAATTGAAATTAAAATTATTTGGGAGGATGTGCTATGTCATGTGCTGGTAAAAACATTACGTGACTTTTTCTGTTTTTACATTCCAAAGGATTGTAATAAAATTCAAGAACAGCCAAGCCACATTTTCACCAATCACCAATAGGAAGTCTTTATATTAGCTGCACACATGGTAGTAAAATATATTAATTTGTTTATATTATTAAATTAGTATATTTTATAGACTTGTGAATTATAGCACACACTTACACTGCTGAAACATATATATGCAGTTGTGCTCAAACGTTTGCATACCCTGGCAGAAATTGTGACATTTTGGCATTTATTTTGAAAATATGATTGATCATGCAAAAAATGTCTTTTATTAAAGGATAGTGATCATATGAAGCCATTTATTATCACATAGTTGTTTGGCTCCTTTTTAAATCATAATGATAACAGAAATCACCCAAATGGCTCTGATGAAAAGTTTGCATACACTTAGTTCCTAATACTGTGTATTGCCCCCTTTAGCATCAATGACCGTGTGAAGTCTTTTGTAATAGTTGTCTATAATGCCCTTGCAGGTGGTATAGCTGGTATAGCTGCCCATTCGTCTTGGAAAAAGGTTTTTTAACTTGCTTTAGAAATTCAATTGTGAACACAGATGTACTGTTTATTTACTATATATATATATGTGGTGAACTACCTACTCATAATTTCCACAACACAGGCTGAGATCCCGCTCCATGCTGATGATAGCCAATAAGCTTGAAACAGCTGTACATGGACAGGATACTCAGCTTGTGTTTATTCCAACCTTGGCTTTGCATTAAAGCTGTGTAATACAGCATGCATAAGCTTAAAGGAAGCCATGTTTGATAATGGCTACGGAATGAAGAGCGAGGCATTTGTGGCCATATTTGTGTGTCCCAGCTCAACTTCCCAGAATGCAGTGTAATAACTGTTTTTCTCGGAACTCTGAGCTGGAAGCAGGTTTTTAACTTGCTTTAGACATTCAGATGTGAACACAGATGTACTTTTTATTTACTATATATATATATATATATATATATATATATATATATATATATATATATATATATGGGTAGACAGAAACAGGAGCCAGAAAGGCTGTTTCTAGGAGCCTGGAAGGAAACCTTTCGTAGAGATTCACTACACTGAAATATATTTAATTAGAAATATACATTTTAGAAGCCCTGATTGCCAGAAAATGTTCACCCCTATATATACTCTATATTGTAAATTTTAGTGAAGTACGTGCTTATATATATTTATAAGGGGAGAATACAAAATATATATCATAAAAAGCACACACACATTGTACAGATAATGTATTTAAAAAAAGGTACAGCACTGCCCAGCACGATTGTGGATTTTAAAAACACAATACAGGGCAGTCTTGCAAAGATGATATTACATACATTGTCTACATGCTGATGTCTATATATATATATATATATATATATATATATATATATATATATATATACACACATTTAAGTACAGGATAAGTAGATATAAAGACTATTCAGCAGGTTGGAGCTACCTGTACCCTTCACTTCTTGCTTCCTACTGAGCGCAAAAAGGCTCCCCTTGATCACATGCCTGCCGTGCTGCATAAGTCCCTCACCAGCCCAGGAGCAGCTGATTTTTTTATGTAAGCTACCTTATCTGGCCTTTTTAACCCCTAAACAAAAACACTACTGATATTTTAATTACTGTTGTCTGTGGCTGCTCCAGGTTTCTGCTCTGTCTCAGTCTCTTACCCACCGTCAAGCTTGTGTCTGAAAAAAGTCCTTAAGGATCCCTGTTCTTTTCTGTCATGTAGGAGGTCAGAGCAAAGAGGGAGATTACAATTATGCTACTGTCTTACTTTAATGAACATTTTAAACATTATAGAGAATAAATATCTATATGTATAGTTACACAGTATATTAATAACTGTTTTAATAATAATCTGAAAGTCTTGAACAGTAGGTATAGTTGTCAGGCTGCGGAATAGATGGATTTCCAGAAGGCTGATCAAGCACTAGCATACTCAATTTTTCTGCTGTTTCCCAAGCTACATAAAAGCTGATCATTTGTTTCAGTTTTTAACATGCTGCGGGTATACAGTAATCCCACATTCTTTAACATAATTGTCTCTCTCACTTTCCCTAGATGACCTGCTGGAAATGAGAGTGTGGATTTAACTTCGGCAAGTTGGCATATTTGAAAGTACAAAGTATTTCCTGGAAACAGAAGTGACCATGAAGATATAGGAATATTTAACACCTTTAAAACCCAACTGCTGTAACCTCATTGCATAACCCATTGTGTTTAATAAAAATATCTGCACCATAAATTGTTTCCGATAACATGATGGTTCCTTTAAGACAATATTGGAAAGATCTGCAGATATATTGCTCTATGTTTTAATAAAAATGTTTTTCATTATTGGATGTGTTCACCCGCTTCAAATTTATCAGAAAAGTGCTATTCATGCACAAAAAAAAAAAGTTATGTGTACCTTGGGCGATTAAATGACTCTTCATGTTCCCAGAAAACTTAATGACTAAAAAGGAGACAGATGTGTGACTCATGTTCCCTGATACTAGAGGCATTCATGAGCACAATGGTATCATCGGTGGGAAAATAGCAAAATCAAAGAGTATTTGTACAATGAACAATGCAGAAAAATAAAAAGCAGTGGAATAGTAATATTTTCATGTTTAAACCTACATCATCTTAGCTATATACATATGCAGATGTGCAGTTTTTTTTTTGTTCATAAAAGTACAAAATATTAAGTACAAGGGTCTCTAAAAGGAATAAATAGAAATTGGTTTAAATGATATAAGGCAGACAAAAGCTCACATAAGGACAGCCTTCTAGTCAGATCCTTTCAGACCAATAGACTACTTATAGGGGTGGAGTGCAGCAGATATGCTTTTTTTGCTTTTGTTTTCAAATGTTGATAGCATATACAAATTAAATTAAATTATAACAGTACAAGAGTGTTCATTTAAGGGCCAATGTCTTAGATAGATAAATTTGGCAATATTTTACCCAGTCAAATATATCGCATATATAGTTGTGAGCATGCGAGCCAGCCAGAGCCGTTGC
The DNA here is from genome assembly GCA_027410445.1 of Discoglossus pictus. Classification (NCBI taxonomy): domain Eukaryota; kingdom Metazoa; phylum Chordata; class Amphibia; order Anura; family Alytidae; genus Discoglossus; species Discoglossus pictus. Next base: position 93,372,216 of record CM050171.1, read on the forward strand.
TCACGCTTGCGGGCTCGCGTAGCGAGGGCCGCGGGAGATGCCAGCAACTGAGGCTCTCGCTTCCGCAAATGCGGGTCCTCGCAAAGCGAGGGGCCGCGTTTGCGGTGGTGGAGCATCCAGGCGCTCATTGCTGGCGAGCCGTTAAACCCACCTCGGAACCAACCTTAACGTACCAAACACCCACACGCACTAAGAATCCGACTATAACGGCCGACCCGCGCGCAACTAAAAACAGTGAAAACACACCAAATACTCACACAAACTAAATAAAAAGCTTACCCATAGCAGGGGGGGCACCCAGGACCTCTGAAAGTGAGGTTACACCTCCATTTAGGTCCAAATTCCCGAGTTCAGACACACAAAAATCCCCTAAGCGAGAGAAAAAATGGCCGCTGAAAAAAATGAAAACGAGGCTCAAAGACCCAGGACCGCCCAGCCACCTACAACTTACCCAAGAAGGGATCCGAGGTAAGCTCGGAAACCCGCATTAACCGTAGGGGATCCGAGATAAGCTCGGAGCCCTGCATTAAACCCACATTAACCATCACAGTGGGGGTCCCGATTGCACGCGATTGGGGACCCCCGCTGCAATCAAAATTAAAAATTCCTGCGTTACAGGTCCTTAAAGGACCGTAAAGGTCCTTAAAGGACCCGTTGTAAAAGAAAAAAATATATACAATGTCACCCTGTCAATCATGGGGGTCAATACAGACTCCCATAAAACCCTCATTAACCCTGTCACTCATGGGGGTCAATATAGATCCCCATAAGCCCTTCATTAACCCTGTCACTCATGGGGGTCAATACAGACCTCCATAAACCCATCATTAACCCTGTCACTCATGGGGTCAATAGAGACCCCCATAAGCCCTTCATTAAGCCTTTCACTCATGGGGGTCAATACAGACACCCATAAGCCCTTCATTAACCCTGTCACTCATGGGGGTCAATACAGACCCCCATGAGCCTCTATTTAAACCCATCAGTCTCATAAGGGTATATTAACACCATTATGGGCCTGTTACAACACTACATTAACCACATAAGTGCACTGATGGTCCTCAAGGACCATCATGACACTAAGTATAAACACTATACTGCACTATACCACCCCCAATAAAACATTAAAGATCAACTAAACACCCTCTACACTAACCTATTAACATCTACACTACCTACCCCCTATTAACCCCCACCACTCTAATTACAGAAAATAAAAAAGCCTAAAGTCACACAAAAAAATCTACATTACATGACATAAAAAACCTAACTCACAAAAAAAAACTACATTAAACAAAATAAAAAAACCTAAGTCACAAAAAATAAAAAAAGGAACATTACAGAAAAAAAAAAAAACATTACAAACCCCCCCCCCCACTACAGAAAAAATACACACCTGAAAAGGAAATACATATAATACAAATACATACAATACAAATACATACAATTACAATACAATACACCCCTATCTAATATACATCACACAATCTATCTAAATAAATAGCATAATCTAATATACATGCTATCTATATAATAATAAATCCCCAATCTATCTAAATAAATACCATATTCTAATATACATCCTATCTATATAATAATACATCCCCAATCTATCTAAATAAATAGCATAATCTAATATACATGCTATCTATATAATAATACATCCCCAATCTATCTAAATAAATACCACAATCTATCTACAATACATCCTATGCTATCTATATAAAACGCATACCCCTAGATAACATACAATAAATGCTATCTATATATTAACTAATCTAAGTCTAAGCTAAAATAAAATAATTAAGACCACTTACCTTTGCAGATGTCCATTGGGATCAGCCACCTACGGAAAAAAAAAAAAAATTAGTGCAACACGTTTACAGTTCTAAAATAAACATTCTATACATTTTAAATATTCTACTCACCTTTCCGGCATGTCCCGTCCTTATTCTTTTAATCCTTCTCCGGCGCGGCACCTGTTAAAAAAACACAACATTAATACACATACATCAAAATAAAATAAACATAATCTACATTCTACTTACCTCCCCGCGATGTCTCCGGCCTCCTCGGGATCATCTTCTGCCATGCCCTGTAAAAAAAAAAAAATATATATACTTACATCCGCACTCCCGGACATCCCCAACGCTAATAAGGCTCCAGGAGACTTTTCTGGAAGAAAATAAGCAATGGCGCCTTCTGATTGGTTGAAAACGCTGTCTATCAAATTCACCCAATCAGGAGGCGCCAATGTGTGAACCAATTACAAACAGATACACCTTAAAATCCCACTCTGATTGGATAATGCACCTGCCAATCTTTATTTAAACCAATCACAAGGCGCAGATGCCTTCAGCCAATCACAATGGAATACACCCCCACAGGGTGATTGGTTGGAGCCGCTGCGCATTCTGATTGGTTGCACTGACAATAGCCAATCACAATGGAATACACTCTCACGTACTGATTGGTGAAGGATTTGCGCATTGTCATTGGCTACTTTTAATATCAATCAATATTACAGCCAATGGGAAGGCGCAGATGTCTTCACCAATCAGTACGTGGGGGTATATTCCATTGTGATTGGCTGATGGCAATAAAGCTTTAGGATGGGTTCAAATAAAGATTGACAGGTGTGTTATCCAATCACCGTTGTATTTTGGGTTGTATACTTTTTTCATTTGTTCACAAATTGGGTCTTCTCATTTGCTGAATTTGATAGACAGCCTTTTCAGCCAATCAGAAGCCGCCATTGCCAATTTTATTCTGGAACACTCCATAGGAAGGTCATTAGTGTCGGAGACATCCACCAGGGTGGATGTGTTTCGCTTTTTTTTTTTTTTCTTCATGCGCGGATGCTTTCGGAGAAGACGAGGAGGCCGGAGACATCGCGGAAAGGTAAGTATAATGTAGATTGTGTTTATTTAACTTTGGTTTATGTTTACTAATGTAATGTTTTTTTTTCCAGGAGTAGCGCCGGACAAGACGCAAAGATGGACGACGGAACATGGAGGACGTGACATGCTGGGACGTGACATGCTGGAAAGGTGAGTATAATATTTAGAATATTTAAAATGTTTAGAATGTTTAGTTATTTCATGTAAACGTGTTGTATTATTTTTTTTAATCTTTTTTACCGTAGGTTGCTGATCTGAAGAAACATCTCAAAGGTAAGTGGTCTTAATTATTTTATTGTAGCTTACAATTAGGGTAGCTATATATAGATAGCATGTATTGTATATTAGATAGATAGGGGGATGTATTATTAGATAGTATTGTATATTAGATAGTGGGATGTATATTACATTATATAGTGGATATGTATATTAGATAGTGGCATGTATATTAGATAGTGGCATGTATATTAGATAGGGGTGTATTGTATTTAATTGAATTGTATTGTATTTTATTTAATTGTGTTGCATTGTATTTTATTTAAATGTTAGTCCAAAAAATGTAAATGCTAAAAGCTACATTGATTTTTTTTATTCAAATATAGATTTTATTGCTAATTATTTACTAAATAAATATAGTAACTCTATTTAAGACCTGTTCAGGTACCCCTTTAAAAAAAAAAGGCAAAAAAAGTTCCATGTCAAACTCGCTGAAATAAATAAATTGGCCGGCGCGGAGGCAGCCTAGGCACGCCGGGTCTGACGCAGCGCTGCTTGACCCGGCGGAGCCTGGGCGCTCCGGATTGGCTGGTAGGAGGAGGAGGGAATTAAGCCCGTTTCGCGGGCTTCCTCCTCACTCCGCGCCGGCCATTGATCTGATCTGAGGTCTGCACGCTGCGCTCTCTGCAAATTAGGTATTTAAAGGAAAATAAGGGGGCCTCAGTATATAAGTGGCCCCTGATCCCTCTCCTACCTACCCTCCCCCCTTTAAAGTTGCCCTGGGCATTCTTAGTAGCCCCCCCTCTCTCCCTCCCCAAGTCACTTGGCCAGTTAATAGGGCCCCAGGCACTTAACATTGGCTTTCATTCCCCACAGTAGCATTCCCTGTACTATAGGTCCCAGGGGAGTGTGTCACATTTGGCTTAAGTGGGTGGCAGTTTATTATACACCCTGGGGAGTTAGAGGCCTTACTGACCATGGTCAGAACTAGGGCATTGAGTCATGGGGTTAGGTGGGTCCAGGACAGAATGGACTCAGGCCCTCTAGGGAGGGAGGCTGATGCCACTGAAGCACAGGCCCGGCCTGCAGTGACCGGTAGCCTTGGCCAGGTGGAAAGGTCTCATAGCCTAGATAGCCTGGCGGAGCAGCGTGCGACCTCTGAGCGGAGCAATAGGGCTAGTAGCAGCGGGGAGGGCACGGATATGGTTCTGGAGAGTCAAGAGCTTATCCCCCCCACTGCAGAGAGCGTGGTGCCAGCGGGAAGTGCGGGCGAGGGCCTAGACATCCGGCCACCACCCAGTGTCTTGTCCCATGGCCCACAGCAGAACCAAGGTTCAGGCGACACCCCTAATCAGCCTCGAGGCTCAAAGGGGAACAGCAAAAATACAAGGAGCTCTAAAAAAGCTCCTACAGGTTCTCACCGGCTGGCCCCTGCGGACCCTACGGCCGCACCCACTGCCAGCGCTGCAGGTGTTTCGCAGGGACGACGCAACGCCAAAGAAGAGGCCGAGAAGAAAAGAGAAATGACGAGAGGAAGAAGGGATCAGGTGAAGGAGGAGATGGCTGCAGACGACAGCTTGGTGGTCATCGACGAAGTTCCGCTAGCGGCCAAGGTGGCACGGCAGTCGCACCCCACCAGGGTCCAGAAGTCAACGAGCAGGTACAGTCCCTTGATTTTCACCTCAACACCATCCAGGAGACGGAAATCCCCTGACAGGAGAGCTAGGCCACAGCGCAACTCACCCATCCCTGACATCATTACGGATACAGGGACGCCCATAGTGACTCAGGGGCAGGACCGGGGTAGGGATAGCATTGATTGCCATAGGCCACCGAGCCGGAGGGAATCCTTACGCCCTAGCGTAGCCGCCGAGTCTGAGTACTCCTTTGGGGGGGAGTGGACTGCGCGTTTCATAACGAGGGATAGACACAGGAGAGCTAGTGATTGTTCTTCATGCTTCCCCAGAGCCAGAGAGAGATCCAGGTCTCGGAGCAGATGGTCTTGTGGCTGCAGCTGTCCTTGCACAAGAGGGGTTGAAAGGAGCCCACAGCGGTCGAGATGTGCAGGGACGCCCGCTCGTCCAGACCGGCAGGTCGCACCCAGGATGGCAGCCGCACCAGGGCAAGGAGAAGCAGGTGAGAAGCTGACAAATTTCAGGGAGCCGGGGGTGGCAGTACATGGAGCCTCTCCAAGGGAATCTCAACTCTTGTCGTCCCTGAAAGGCCTTATAGAAACCGAAAGTTGGAAGTTGGGGCATGGGTGGGGGGCTTGGCTGGGAAGGCGTGGGCGGAGCCAACCCTTCCCGTTAGGTCACCCCGAACGGAGCTTACCAACCCCACTACAAACACGACGATCGTGACGCCGCACACCGGAGGAGCAGAACAGGACAGGGTCAAAGAAAAGGTGCCGGATGCGGCTGCAAGGCCGTCCATCGTTTGCGCCCAGGACAATCTGGGGGCGCATTTAGCCTTGGATGTCAAAGAAAAAATCTGGCGGCGGGAGTACATAGAGATATTTTCCCTGTTGCCAATGTCTCGGACAAACGAGAATCCAGAGAGGTTTCACAGGGAAGGAGATGACCGGAGGCACACTTTCAGGCGCGTGCCAAGAACGTTTGACAACTGGTTACAGGCATTTGCCATCATGGCCTGCGTCATGGGAGAAAGACACCGGAACAATGCTCCGGGCTGTTCGTGTATATGGAGGAAATCAGGAAAGCATATCGGACGTATGGTGGAATGGCGTGGTGGCGATATGACGAGGAATTCCGGCAATACATGTCCTCCCGTCCGGAGATGGCATGGAGCGACAAGGCGGTGGCCTATTGGCTGAACATAATGACACCAATGCGGGCAGTGCTGCCCTTTCGCGGGAACCCAGGCGGGGCTAGAGGCCCTGCCGCTACGAGCACAGCTGGTCGAGGCGTCTGTCACTCATTCAACGAAGGCAACTGCAAGTGGGCACCAAACTGCCGGTTCAAGCACGTCTGTGCGAATTGTGGAGGGGACCACGCGGCCTCAAGATGCACCAAACAAAAGGATGGATACAGGGCTGGAGAGCCCGCTCAAAAAGGGGCGGACCCCCATACAGCTGGGCGCAATGCTGCCGTGGCTAGAACGCTACAGTAGGTTGGCAACAAAAGCCGGGGCGGCCGCCCTACTACGGGAGGGTTTCCAGGAAGGGTTCAAGATTCCATGCTCACTCGTCCCGCTCGAGTCACGTCTAAGAAATCTGAAATCGGTAAAGGAGTTTCTTGGGGTAGCGGCGGAAAAAATCTGGACCGAGGTAGAACTGGGTAGGATGGCGGGGCCCTTTCCCTTCATCCTCTTCCAGGGTCTGGGGATTTCCCCTCTGGGCGTAGTGCCGAAGAAGGAAGCAGGAAAATTCTGCCTCATCCAGCATCTATTCTATCCTCCAGGTGGGTCCGTCAACGACGGGATTGACAAGCAGTACTCGTCAGTGTCGTATGCCCCTTTCAACAGGGCCACGGACCTGGTTAGGCGGGCAGGTGTCGGGGCTAAGATGGCGAAGGTGGATATCGAATCTGAGTTTCGTTTGCTCCCGGTGCATCCTCAGAGTCATCGGTTCCTTGGGTGATTCGTGGACGGAAAGTACTTTGTGGATCTGTGTCTCCCCATGGGATGCTCTATTTCTTGTTCTTACTTCGAAGCCTTCAGTACGTTCCTGCAATGGGTAGCACAAACCGAGTCGGGCTGCCAGGGGATTACCCATTACCTCGATGATTTCCTTTTCGTTGGACCGCCGGGCTTAGACACATGCGACTTCATACTGCGGACCTTCGCAAGGATTTGTCAAGATTTCGGGGTTCCACTGGCAGAAAAGAAGACAGAAGGACCGACCACGGATCTGACTTTCCTGGGGATTCGGATCAATTCGGACAAGATATTCCATCTTGTCCGAATAGATCCGAATCCCCAGCTTGCCGTTGGAGAAGGATATCTCAGCTGCATCATTTTATAAAGGTGTCCGGGGCCATGAGGGAAGATGCACGAGTGTGGACGGCGTTTCTACAGAACTTCAATGGGAGCACCCTGATCCAGCCGAGCAGGGTGACGAATGGGCAGCTAGACCTCTATGCGGGTTCAAGTATGGTCGGAATGGGAGCCTATTTTAGAGGCGCATGGTGCGCAGCATCATGGCCCGAATCATGGGTCAAAATTGCCTGCGGGCGAATATCTGGGTGAGGGCGGAGTGTATTCCTGGCCTTAACGTAGGGTTGGTTGATGCCCTTTCTCGGTTACCGGGAACCCGGTTTCGCACACTGGCACCGGCGGCGAAGGACAAAGGAGAGGACAAACCTTCAGAACTCTGGGAGCTTGGAGTGGTACGGTAGCTGGTTACATCAGGCAGTCGGTAGCGCCAAAGACGTGGGTGGCCTACAGGAAGGTGTGGAACATGTTGAGCGACATGGTTGAGGAGGCCGGTGGCGAGGGTTCAGAAGAAAAAGCCATAGGAATTCTGCTGTGGTTTTTACTTCGGAGCGCAGAGAGAGGTGCTTCCAGGGCAACGGTGGCTCGGCAGTTGACGGCCCTAGCATTTATGTTCAGGTTGGCAGGACGGAAGGACCTAACGAAGGAGTTTGTGGTTTGCCGGGTGGTAAAAGTCATGTTCAAAGGGAAGCACCGGACGGATAGGAGGCGCCCGATCACTTTCTCCCTGTTACTACGCCTGGGGGAGGCATCCGGTGTGCTATGCAGGCACTCCTTCGAATCCCTGCTTTTCCGTACGGCCTTTTCCTTAGCGTTCTTTGGTGCTTTCAGAATCGGGGAACTGGTCTTGGAAAACAGGCACGGTTCGGGGGGGCTGCTGGCGGAGGACATCTGTCTGGAGGGTGACAGATTGTTGGTATGGCTAAGGAGCTCAAAAACGGATCAGGCCGGAAAAGGAAGGGAAGTGGTCATATACAAAACTGGAACGGAGTGTTGCCCCCAGGCAAGTGTGAGGTTGTACTTGGAAAAAAGGCCAACGGGGCCAGGCACACTGCTATTGCATGCCAATGGCCAGGCCTTGTCATGATTTCAATTCGAAAGGAAGCTGAAGAAGTCCTTACTGCAGTTAGGCTTGGACCCGGCGGACTTTGGCACACATTCGTTTCGGATCGGTGCCGCTACGGAGGCGGCAAGGCTAGGTCTTCCCGAGAGTATGGTTAAAAGGATTGGGAGATGGGAGTATCATCGTTTTAGGTCATACATACGGCCAGAAAGGGTTGTCTAATTGGAATTTGTTTTATGTGTTGCAGAAACAGCTGTGGATCGTCGGCCATTCCTACATGTATTGGGCTCACCGGTTAGTCGCAGTCACTGGTGACAAGGTCCAACTGGGCTTTCTGGAGACGAGCATGCAAGTAAGATGGTTCGGGTTTCGCGGCTTGAGATGGACACAGGTGAATAGCCTGTTGGAGAGCAACGCTCAGCATCACGGTAGCCCACACATTTTAATTATACATGCCGGGGGCAACGATTTGGGGGTAATGCCTATGAGAAAAATGCTGAAAGAGATGAAGAGGGATGTGAAGTGTTGGCTAGAACGGTTCCCAGGCTTGTTCATAGTGTGGTACGAAATTATCAAAAGGAGATCTTGGCGGAATGCAAGGGATCCGGTTTCGGTGGATAGAGCAAGGCAAAAGATAAACAAGCAGATAGCCAGTTTTGTAAGGAGTTTGGGTTTTATTACCATTAGACACCAAGAATTCGAAGGCGTAGGCGTCGATGACTTCTTTCGCCCAGATAAGGTCCATTTAACGGAGACAGGATTAGAGCTATTTATCCTGGGGCTTAAGGATGGGGCTAGCCGGGCCTTGGCTTTATTAAGAGAGCAAGAGGGGGGATCACAGCCTCAGGAGGTATCCATCGCCTGCTCTGTGGCGGGAGGTGAGGCACCCGGCCCACGGGCTTAAGTGGGCGTTGCCCTGCCTCATGGGCGTGCTTAGGAAAGCACTGGGAGGCTCTGGGCGAGGGCCCAGGGCCAGAGGTTACTGACCGGGCCGGGCTCCTCCTCCGGGATGTTATTTGAGCTGTGATTTAATAATGTTAATTATGTTAATTGGTTATTGGTTTATGGTTGCTTTAATAAAGCTGTGGCCCGTAACTTTCCCAAGATATACTGTTTCAGTGTGTTTATTTATTCTAAAGCCCATTGGATCTTGCCAGGGTCATGTATTTTAATATCTAAAAACTGAAAACACCCCATAAAAGACAATGGTGATGTGGCACTGATGTATATTCAATCGCATCAGTTTGCTTTTCTATTTTTGTAAATTAACTTTCACATCGTGACACATTTTTACATGTTTTTAAGATATAAGACCACAAGAATGTTGTGAATAAATGTTTCCTTGTAGAGGTGATCTCAGTACAAAGAGCATTTTCAGAGAATCCTTTTGGAAAGTTTATTTTTGGAGAGTTTACAATGGAAAATTGAAGAGCTGGATAATAAACAGTTGAACGTCAAGTCAACACACTTCTACAGTGTTCAGGAATGAAGAGCTTGTATTGTGAAGTCTGACTACATGACCAACAAATTATAATGTACACAGACTCGCGCTTCTATACATAGAGATCTTAAAATTACAGATTCCAGCTTGTTAAAACTCAAAGTGACACAGAAAAGGTCTCAATTATCGCAGAAATGAAACGTACACAAAGAAATAAACTGAATTGGTTGTAATTCAAACTAGGTGGAAGTTTTAAACATTACAAAAGTTGTCTTTTTAAATGAAAAATTTGAAAGCTAAACCTGAACTACATGCAAACTAACAAGAAACCCAGAGAGCTTAATTTAGGCTGTAGATCTCACTGGATGACAAAGGACAAGAGCAATTAAATGCTGCAGGGGTGTAGGAACTGGGGGGGGGGGGGACAACTAACCCCAGATGAAATGAATAGGGGACACAAAAAATAGCAAAATCATGCATTACCAGATTTGGCATGTCTTTCTAATGAAAGCTTTGACTATATATATATATATATACATAATAAGTTGGCATATAGACACATAAATGAGGTTGAATTATCCCCCCAGATATTTTTGGGCTCCTACGCCCATGAAAAGATGAATACATTTTTGTGTTTTGAGATATTAATTTGTAAAAACAAACAGACACATTGCACTGCAACACATTATACCTTCTTTCTGATGCAACAGACATCTTTCCATGTGCCTTTAAGATTAATACAGAAATCACAGTTACTTAATGTATAAATTAACTGAAAGATCTACACTGAGCTTTTGGTTTTATCAACAGCAATTATTTAAGATTGACCTGCCAAATTGTTATAATTATGTATAGGCACAGACTTAACAATTAAACATCTCTGTGGCTATTACAATTTCTTAACTGAGCATGCTCATTTGGATTACCCTCACTGCTAATTAATAATGATATATAGTGGATCTTTCTGTTAAATTATAAAGAAAATATCTCTAACTTCAATATCAACATAAAAACATTTCCACTAAGCATTATTAATTAAAACCAACTGCAAGTTTTTTTATTTATGTATAAATTGGACTATTTCTCTGTCACTGAACCTCTCTGATGATAAGAACATGACTCAATTAAGGCAAGAAGGCTTGGAGGACAGAAGACAAGTACAATCACTTTGGCATCACTAGCTATTTATTCTCTTCCTTTTTCTCCGGAATCTAGTCATCAATTACTTCTGTTTTACATAGGATGCAGGATCTTTCTTTGACCATTTAAGACAAAAAAAGAACCACTGAAAAGTAGAAAGGAAGTTAGAATTATTTTGTAACAAAGTGATTTCTTGCCCATTACATAGTTCAAGACTGCAGGCCTTGTAATACAGCTTAATATTTATCTGTTTTTTCATGTTTATTTCCTGTCCTATCAATTAAAAATAGTGTGTTGATAATCAAATCACAATTTAGCTAATTTGATCCTAACAGCACTGGAATACGTCCCCATAATAAAGCTTAGAGAGGGTGATAAGCGTTGCCAGAATGTGAGCTAGTGCTATAGATCAGTAGAGGACATTTCTTTAAAGCTGGTGGATGCCAGGCAGGATGTGTACCCACAGGACACAGGTAGAGATTATAGACCAGACTTGGAGATCGGGTTCCAGGTCCAGTGCACTGTATTGCTGAGGTATGTTCTGAGATCAGGGATAGGCAGCAGGTAAGAGTCAAGCTCACAAGCAAGGAGTTGAGGCAAATGGCAAACCAGAGTAACGAGGAGATAAGAAGAAAGTCTGGGCAGGTGACCTCAAAGGGGTAGTTGGGGTCACAAGTAATTGTTGGCTCAAGATAACTCACCCATGGCACATAAGTCCTTGCTCGGGCAGACTGACACCCATAATAATTGCTCAATTCCCTCACAATTGCCCTGTGATGACACAACCTGCATCTGCAAATGGATTGACAGCGAGGAGGAACAGGAGTGACTTAACTCACAAGAAGAGTATGGCACTCAGGGATGACACAAGTAGGCACAAAACATACTGCTTCTCAATGAAACCAAAATCATTTTCCATGGCATATTTTCTTTAAATCACTATTACAGATAAGGAAATACTTCACATTTGTGAAGTATATAACACACTAGCAACATTAGCAGCTATGAAAGCTATGAGAATAAATGCATTTTTAGAGATAACTTACATTGTTGCATATAATGATTTTGTATAGAAAATGTTACTTTTCTGGTTTCTTCATTGACTACTTGGAACTTGAGAGGCTGTTTTTATTTCTTGAGCAATTGATGCAGGGGTTGTGGAGAAGGGAGAGGGAAAGGAGATTTTTTTTTTTTATCATTGGAGCTTTCATACCTAACCTCATCCATCAGTCATGCATGGAAGCAGGGAGTTTTAAGGTAACCTGCAAATCTCTCTCCTCACACATGCAAGCTTCTCCAAAGCATAATGAATACCTGCAGGGATCAGCAGATGTATCAGTTAGTTATAGTGAATAAAAAAGTTGTTTATATGGATGTTTAGTACTGAAGCTTTTGCACTGCCTGAAAACAACAGTGGTCCTTTAAGGAAGCCTGTGTCTGTCATTACATAATTTATGTATACTGTATGTTTCATTCTGAGGGAATAACAATCCTTTCTATTGGGATTATTACTGCTGAACCTGCATTGGACTTTGCTACAATCCGTAACATTGGCTGGATGGCTCTACTGGTCCCTTTGATGTTCTGGGCACTTTGGTGAATGTAAGCTGGGTTGGTTCTGTTTCTGCTATCAGGAACCAGATGGTCCTACTGGGTAGGTTTGAACTAGGTTCTTATCAAGCTCACAGGAGTAAAAGGTCATCACAAACACTTCACCCCAAGACCTTTTCCCATAGCTCCTCCCCCTCAAGACCACTTTCTATAGCTGCTACCCCTTTCTTATCTCCTAATGCACATACCCAACTTGCTGAACTGCTTCACACTGCCACCTCTTGGAGTTTCAGTAGAAATGCTCTTTTTTATTCAGACAATTCCTGGCCAGGGGTGTGTGAGGCCAAGAAGCCTCAGGGAAAGGGGCAGATCTACCGGAAGGGGCAGATCTATAAACTGCAGCATCATTCACCCCCTCAAACCCCCAGGGCCCCTTGTCACACTATTCACCTCCCTCAAGCTCCCTGCACTTCATTCACCACCCTCCTCTTACTTGTGCACCGCAGTCCCTGTCCAGTATCCCATTGCTCAGAGGTTGGGTATCCTTACCCTGCCGGAGCTTCATACTGCAGGGGAAGAGAGTACCTAATGCCATCACGTAACCCTGCAGTATGAAGCTCCGGCAGGGGAAGGATAGCCAACCTCTGAGCAATGGGATCTAGGAAAGGGACTACAAGGCACAAGTTTGATAGGGGGGGGGGGGGCGTGAATGTTGAGACAAGGGGACCATGGGGGTTTTGAGGGGTTGAATTATGCTTCTGAGGGCCCCTGGGGGGTTTGGGAGGGGAATGTTTAATCTGAGGGAGTTGGGGGGGGGGGTGAATGGTGCTGCTGAAGGGAGCCTGTGGGTGTTGGGGGGTGAATATGGCTGCTGAGGGGCTTGGGGGGGGTGAATGGTGCAACAAGCGGGGAGGGGGGTGAATGATGCTCCTGAGGGGCCCTGGGGTGTTTGGTAGGGAATATTGCTGCTAAGGGGGCCCAGGGGGGTGAGTACGGATGCTGAGGGGGTTGGGGTGCATGGTGCTGCTGGGGGGGCTGGGGGTGAATGGTGCTGCTGAGAAGGCCTGGTGGGTGAATATTGATGCTGAGGGGGTTGGGAGTGAATGGTGCTGCTGAGGGGGGCCTGTGTGGGTGAATGGTACTGCTGAGGGGGGCCTGGGGAGGTCGAAATATACACATATATATATATATATATATATATATATATATATATATATATATGTGTGTGGCCAGGGGCCCAGAGGGCTTCTACACTACCAAAATAAGAATAGCTAACTTTCCCTTAAATATTTACAGCCTTATTAAATTGCGATTCTGCCAATTCTAAAGAGCTCTATATAAGCACACAGCATATTTTTTACAGAGGTTTTTAGTTTGTGAACTTCTATCCAAAAGCAAGGTCTTCACTAACTAAAAACTTCTGTAAAAAAATATGCTGTGTGCTTCTATAGAGCTTTTTAGAATTGGCCGAATCACAATTTAATAAGGCTGTTAGGCTGTGTATCACCACTCCGCTACAGCTGTCAACTGCACAGATCAGCACAATCAAAGTAAATTACACTCTGCTAAGTTTTGAAGAATGGTTTCCTGGGTTCATAGATTCCTTTTGCATATGGCTTCTGGTGTGTCACTCAGTAGACAGCTGGACTCAATTGATCCCTCAGAAGACGTATGCAAAAGGAAGTCATAATTCCAGTAATGATGTCATCAGGTACTGATGACAGACCCGTCTGTTGAGAGGACCTTGTGAACTGAATGACAACCTATAGAAAATTAAAAGCAGTTTTTTCTATTACTAAGTGACATTTGTAATAACTTCCCATTGCAAATATGTATTATTTTTATTTTACTATCCTATCTTAAATGGGACCTCTGTTGTTGTCCTTTAAAAGTTATAATAGCAGCACCATTACAGTAACCCTTCAAATGTTGTATTTTTGTTTAGGCATAATAAAGACTGGAGATAAGAAACACTGCTGTTCCTGCCATTAGCATTAAAAGATCCTGCGGCTGGCAGCTTCCTTCTGAAGCACACTTAAGAAACAGCATCAGAATAACCGTGAGAGTAAATCGTCTTAGGCTTCACTTCAAGAAACGTACAATATTCTGTTAAGCCTATTATGTTGCTAAGATCAATCCATTAAATAGGAAACATTAATCACTTTTGTTTGGAAATATGTTCAATTGTAGACCTGTTTTACCACTTACATAATGTGTCTTGACCCATGTACCCCATCTGTCTGTCAAATACAATGTATACTGCAGTTACTCACGGTCACATTTGCAGAAGTTCTTTAACCAAAACAAACTCAGCAGTTAAAATTCTACAAGTGCTTTTGAGAATGTGCCAAGGATAAACTACTTTAATGTTAGAGGCGGGTTGGCAAAGGATACAACAGAGTACCACCACTGTCATTTTTATTCCACATTATACACATATTTTTAATAACTAGTTACTTATGGGAAGATTTGCTTAGCAGCGTATTGTGTTTCTGACTATGCCCCCAAGGCCCAGGCCTAGGGCAGCAACTTTTCAAGGGTCAGCAGGCTGCTTAAAGGTGCTGGTACAGGAACTTGAATACTGTGAATAGTGTGTGTATATGCACAGAAATATCTATGCAATAACATATCTGTCCTTGTGTGTCTATCTCTTTATGACATTCTGTATGCAGACATACACACACCTACATACATGATTTGGATTACATCAAGGGTAAAGGAGAATTGTAACAGGGGTGTGGGAAATGCACAAAGTGGTCTTGTTGTTGTTGTTAAGTTATTCAGTTGTGCCTGACTCTCAGTTACCATATGGAACACAGCTTGCCAGACACATCTGCCTGTTTTTCTGGTTGTGTTTATCCATATGACTTTCTTGTCAAAAAAACTGGAGTGGTTTGCCAGGTTCTTCTCCAGTGGGCTGTGATTTGTCTGACCTCTCAACCATCTTGGCTGACCCTACAAGGTATGGCTCACAGCTTCATTATAGAACACAAGCCCCTTCATGACAATGTAGCGAACCAGAAAGAGGCTAAGTTATCTATGGCTGCATACAACATATAAGAGCCCTTGGCTTAGCAAGTGGAAAAACAAGAAATTGAATGACTATATTAATTGTCATTTGTTAGATAATGTTCACCTAAGCAGGGTTTTACCTCGCTAGCTGATAAAAAAAAATTTGAGTTCACTTATTTATCAGACATGCCTAACACAAAATAGATTTAGCGAGTCAGAATGCAACACGCAGGAGTATCCTATGGCAATACCACTCATGTTAATGATCATGATCAAATATGGCAACCGCTACTCTATAAAAGTGCTGAATGTGTCGTGCTTCCCCTAACAGACACAGGCCCTGTGGATTGTAGGTTGGATCTTAGTGAGTGTTAGGCAAGGAAGTTAGATAAAAGCAAGTAATTTCATACACATGGGACACTTTTAACAACATTGTGACAGAATCAGGGGTTGAAACAGAGAAGCAGTAGAGTATATACGTAAATACTTGAGATTACAAACATGGATGTCCTTCTATACATACAGATGGTCAGACATAGAGATGCTTTCTCCAGCAGTATGACATTGGCTGTGGTAGAAGATTCTACTTGCATATCTCTAAAGAGCAATCATTTGTAAATATCCTGCAATATACATGGCTTGAAGAGCCAAAGTCTACCATGTTCAGCCATGGTGATCCTTCTGCAGAAAATAGTAGATACATTACAGATATTCCAGGCATGAATAAGAATTGAACTGAACAAGTAACGAAAGCATGCCTTTAAGTTGCCAAATTTTTGTTCAATGGCTCGCCTGTTGACAGTGTGCTGGATTGAACTTGTCCTCTGCTTGCATTTGTGGACTGTTTTTGGGGGTCAATTGCCAGGTCCTGAAGACATATTCTGCATCCCTTTAGAGACAAAAGAATAAATGGTGTGTTTATGTACTGTACACCGTAAAGGTGAACATGCTCGGGATATGGATTACCTACATAAACTAGGTGTAGGTACAGCAAAATAATGAAAAATATTACCAACTGTATACAAAGGGCTGTTTGCTGTAGATTTCTATGTAATTAATTTGTTCAATATATTATCTTATGAATGTTGTAAGCATAGACAGCAAATGTTCCAGTTCAAAGCTTAGTGCATGTTTGTTGATGTAAAGGTGCTACTGATCCAGGAGCAAAGCACCTTGGTATTTCCCTAATGCAAATCTTCTATGTAGGTTTAAGTGATGCAAGATATTTGAATCATGAGTAGTTATAGTAAATCCCACATTAACCCTTGGTATGTGTCTGTTAGAATCACAAACAACTTACACAATGAGGGAAGAAGATTGTTTGTGAATCACTTATAGCACCTCTTCCTGTTTGGGAGGTGTTATTGCCATGTCGGTGTAATCATTGCACCAATGACATTAGATATTCCTCCCATGTAAAAAAAACACTTTTAATCATAATGATTCCATCTACATTTGAGGTGAAGCTGGTGAACCTCTGGGCTTTCCTCTACATGGCATTGAGTAAATGAACCAGAAACTTGAAGTTGGTAGACTGAGCCATTCCACCAACAATACAGTCAGTAGACTGAAAACTTTGAGAGGCTAAGAAGTGTATATCACTTAAATTCTTAACCATCCCTGGCATAGTCATATTGGTATATGTTTTGGATTTCAGATCCTCTTTTAGAACCTCATAGAGGTCTGTGAGACTGGCAAACGTCAAGTGGTCATACACGTCAACATCAGTTAAGCCCTCAAGTCTGACACTTTCCCAATCAACCCTTTTCCAAGGGACCCTGTCACAGAGCCCAGCTCTTTGCTACGGATTCTGTTACCTTTCCCCAACTTCCTCAGGCCTCCCCCTGCAGCACTACCCATTCTGCTCTAGCCTGCTCCTCCCATATCATCTATCAGTCTACATCCACCTCAATCCATACTTTCTGTAGCAAGCTATTTATCGGTCTCTAACTGTCTAATGTGCATTTAATCAGTTACTGCCCTCAATAAGCCTTTGAGAAAAACATTTATTATGGTGAAATTATTATGGTACTTGAGATTGGAGCTTGTTTGTAGCTCACTACAGATGTGACAGCCTATGACTGATATTTCCTATAAGCTGACCTATCCCCCACATTATGGATTGTTTTTATAATTTTATTGTTGGAAATTCCCTCCTATAATTAATATATTTGTATATTAATTATTGGAGGGAATTGTATTCCTATATATATATATATATATATATATATATATATATATATAGAGAGAGAGAGAGAGAGAGAGAGAGAGAGGGGGGGGGGGGGGAGGTTGGAAATAGCTCCTGAGGAATTAAAGGCTCTTCCCTCTTATATATATATATATCATGTCTCTTTTTCATTTTATCTTATATTAGGATTTGTCAAATTTGAGGCCTCAACTACTTCATATAGAGAGCTTTATGTCAAATTAATACAGAGGTGGTATTTGGTACCCACGAATATAAAAATAATCAGTAAAATAAATACAGAAAAGTGTTGGCGAGGCTGTGGGGGCAGGGGGTCCCATTCACATATTTGGTGGGACTTTCCACAGATACAACACTATTGGAAGATTTGTATAGACCAGATTGAAGTAATAACAAGCATAAGGATGAGCCCAGCACCAATGTTATTTCATATCTTTGAGAACCAAAGTTTGCATCATCAGAGGTGGTTAATTTCCCATATTTTATTAGTGAGTAAATGGTGTATAGTTAAACTGTGGAATTCCAAGGAAATCCCAAAATGGTCTGACATTGAGAGGATAGTTAATCGGGATAGGGAGTTGTAAAAGGGACTTAAACGTTATAGTAGGAAAAAAGAAAATATGGTCAAAAAATGGCTAAAATGGAACGAAAACAAGATCTAATAATCTTTCCCTGCTTCCTCCCTTTCGATCACCTCTCCTATCATTGTTAGAAAGGGGTATGAATGTTCCTCCTTCTTTTTGTTGTTTCTAGTTTTTCTCCCCCTTATTATTTTACATATAGGGTTGCTCTACATTAAAGTCTCTTCGTTCTTTCTTTCTTTCTTTTTTTGGCTCTCTTCGAGATATTTAACATAGATTAAATATTAATATTGGTTGGATTGGTGGAATGAAGGTTAATGTTTTTTTTTTCTTTATTTACTGTATGTATTGGTTATGTTTTTTGCTTTATGTGTAATTTTACTTTTTGATACTTAAATTAATACGTTTGGAGATGATGTATAAACAATAAAAAAAAAGATTGAAACGTAAAAATAAAAAAAATGTGGATATTAAGCAGAGTTATATTGCTCAACATTCACCAATGACAATCCCTGCGAATTCACTCCATTCATACACATGGTGAAGGGAATCCCTGGGGGTCCCCTTCCATACTCACTCCCAATTGCCCCTTCCCCACTCAAACCTGAACCCTCTTCCCCAATCACCCCAAAGCCCCAATCTACATAACCATGGTGGTCCATTGAGACACCCATGGAATTTAAAACACTAACCCTGATGCTGCGGGGGTCCTTAAAGGACCTCTGCAGCATCTATAAATTAACCCCTGCTATGGAGGTCCTTTATAAGGATCTCCACAGCATCTAATTATTAACCCCATACCATGGGGGTCCTTTAAGGAAGCCCATGGTATTCCTATATACCCCCTTACTACAATAGGGCTTCCTAAAGGACCCCCATTGTACCTAAATTAACCCCTAACTAACATGCTGGCCATATAGCCATAACCATTAATTAACCCCTGAAGGACACTGTAAAAAATGTAAATGGTGCTGTGCAGTCATGTATGACTCTCCGTGACCTCTTGGACAACACACCATACTGATCCACTTGGTTTTCATGGCAGAGATACTGGAGTGGGTTCAAAACACAGGATGCTATGGTGAAAGCACCTGCATCATAACCACCGGACCACTATTGAAGGACCCTATGCTACACTAAATTAAAATAAATAAATTATAAACTCCCCAATAAAATACAGAAAATAAAAAACTCATAAAAAATGACATTGACTAATGGAGCTCCTCCTAGGGGTAGCTCCCCTGGAGCAAATGTCCTTTGCCACACTTCCGAGATATGACATGTTCGTGATGCAGCTATCTAACATACACAGAATATGCGACAGGACAAAAAAGTAATAATTGTAGATGGCCCAGAACTTGCTGACAAGGGGAGTGTTCTCTATCAGTGTAACCATTTTCATAGACTGGCTGCTCCCCTAAACTGCTTGACCTATTGCCGAGGGATATATTCACCATTCTTGTTTAATATTGGATACAGAACATCTGAACCCTCTGATGCATTCTGTACAAGTGTTGGGTACACTTCAGTGGAGATACAAGTTTCACCTAACTTGTTTACTACCTTGTTACTGTAGTGTTCATTTTCTTAAATTAATATAATTTATTTTGAATGCAAAAACACTTTTAAACGTGCAATGGCACTTTAAGATGACACACGTCTTGCTCTCGGGGGAACTTTTCCCAGGTAAAAAAAGGACACACAATATGTAGTACACTTGTCATGAAATGCTTTGGAGTTGTATGTTGAAATTAGGCATCCAGCTTTAACATTTTTTTTTATTTAATAATTAAGAAAAACAATATTCAATATTAAGCTTAGTTTCAAACATCAACTTGTAAATCTCTAGCTAAGCTGCTTGCCTCCACCATCTATAAGGTCATCAAGGGGTGGGGCCAATTCTGACTGAAAGGCAGTCCTCAATGCATAGACACAAGCTAGTGTCCTTACCCAGGCAATCCACTATAACACACCTCCAACCAATGTCTGATTCTCCGTTTAGTTCTGCCTCCCTGTGAGAGTTGCTCCCACCCCTTGATGACCTCATAACGGGTGGAGGCAATCAGTTTATACAGAGGTTTAAAAGTTGATGTTTGAAAATAAGATTAATCTTGAATATTATATTTTGATATTATTAATATCAAAAGCTGATTAACAAATATAGATCCAGTTGTTAGGGCATTAAAATGGTTCTGCAACAACCTTTTTATATTTCTGCAGTACAATACTTTGCAGAGCACAAAAGCAATGTTACAGCTTACTCAATATGCAAAAAAAAAAGGAAGTTTATATTAACTAATGTTAAAATAAATGTGGAACCTAAACTAACTTCCTGTTATGGAAATTGTATTTAAAATATGCTTTTGGTCATATGTTGTGACATAACAAAAATGATAAAATAATTTTAAAAAAAAGAGGTTTATAGATTTTACAAGGTATTATTAAATCTATTAATTGGTTTACTTATATGTACTGTATTTTTTTAACAAGTGCGTATTAGCTCTGTTCTACTGCCTAAAATCCAACAAATAGTACTTGCTTCTGCCAGCCTTCTGCAGCTCATGCAGACACAGACTCTAGTATTGGCTGTGCAGTGTCTGATATGCGAGGGAGGCGAAGAAAATGTCTGTATAGGCGGGTGCTTGCTTATTTACATTAACTAAATTAATAATAGCCACAAACGGTAGAGCAAGGACAAAGATTGTTATTAAGGGCAGCTTACATTAAATAACTGGTTGGGACTGGTTGAAATGAGCAATGTTTAATAGAATATTATAATTATGACATATTAGGATTACTAATTTAATCATGAGCATATGTTTGCTTACTAAGGAAACACAACGTTTTACCTGGATTATAAGGATCACTTTAGTATCTGATACACTTAATACATTTTCTAAAAATAAGCAGACATATGGAAGGAAGTACTATAATGATTTGTTGTAACATTATGCTCCTAGATGAGTTGCAATTAGCAACAAATACATCAGGTAGTTTAGCCACCATGAATTGAAGAAGTTGAAACCCTGAAACGCTTCCTCTTTTGCATTTTGCTATATAATTATAGGGTTTGCTTGCAATAGACAATTTATAATAATTGTGAGTTTATTGCAATGTCCCTTTCAATGTAATTATATAGTCCTAGATTGTGGGTGTGACTGAGGATTTAGACATTTGAATTGTATAATACTTTTTATTATTTCCTGGACCTTTTTGGTTTAAAGGTATATATAGTTTCATGGATTATCATTAGTGTATGCAAACATTTTTTGATATGGAAAAAAATCCCAAAATAATCATTGATAAACTTACCCTGAAATTTGCAACATTTGAGAATGAATGCCCCTGAAAATCCAAGTTAAATTTGTATAAAATGCATAATTTGTTGTGGCCAATCAGAGGCAGCTACAACATTGTTGCAATGTCTGGGGACATGGACCCTCATTCGATTGAGCCTTTCGGGAGATTCGGGCTCGCAAGTGGAGGTCGCAGGGTATTTTGCTATTTAGTTGGATTCCGTTTGCGGGCTCCAATTGAGTTACGGGCTCCGAGCTGCAATCCATTGCGGTTTGTAAAATTGCAAGTTAATGCCCTCCAAGCCTTTGATCCTTTACGGCTGCAAAAGTCCCGAACGCTAAAATCGCAAATCGCTATTCAATTGCTCCGATTCCCCCTCGCTAACCACTACGTCAGGCCGACAAATGGCAAATATCTAACCACAAGTTAATGGTACCAAGGAGGTCTTGCAAAGTGCTTACTTACAAATTGGAGCACTTGAGAAGCAAATAAAAATGCAATACAGTACTTTTATTAAGAGTGAAAGTTATCTTATGTCTTAGAATTAGTAGAACAATATTCTCCAATACTTTATTTCATGTTCAATTTTCGTGTTATATCAAGCACGGCATTCAGTGTGAAGTCCTACGGGCTTCAACCTCCAAGCCTATAGGACTTTGAAAATCCAACTTCCATTTCTCAAAATCCTACAGGCTTGGAGGTTAAAGCCCGTATGACTTCAACAAATGGAGGTTGGATTTCAAAGTCCTACGGCCTTCATTTACGAGTTACGTGCTTGGAGGTTGGTCATGATGACGATCTCTGTTTCCATTGGCTGTTTCTGCATCTGGAGTAACGGGCTTGCTCCAGTAACATGTCCAAGCCCGCAAATGCTACATCCGACGGCAATAGTTTCCAATTTTCGCAATCAGCCCCTAACTTGCTTGCGCCGCCAATTGAATAGCACCTTAACTCGGGCCTGCAGCAGGCCATTAAGTAACTTACGATGCCTCAATTGAATGAGGCTCATGGTTCCTACAACAAAGCATCATGGGATGTGTAGTCTATTGACCCCAACCCAAGGAAGTAACAAAGCAGCTCAGGCAGTGCTGCTCTGGATCTATGCACCGTGCTTCTGTTGGCTTGAAGGTGAGTATACAGTATATGGCATAATGGTAGAATGATTGATATATATCTTAAATTTAAAAATGTACATGTGCCATAAAAGATAAGAATACTACAAGATAGATTTTCTATTATGTATGGCCACCATTTATTGCAACAAGATCCAATTTAAACCTGGCTTCAACATAGCTCGCGGATGATATTGCATAACCTACATAATATTCTTCTTTCCTCCTGTCTTATCACCTCTTCTCCTTCCTCCCGTCTCAAGACCTTCAAAACCTCACTAAAAACTCTTCTGTTTAATAAAGTTCAGCACCTTCATCTTAAATATGCACAATGTATCTACTACTCCCACTGTTTTACTACTAAACACTTTAGATTGTAAATTTGCAAGTTTTTAACCTTATGAGGTTCTCGAGAAAGCATTTTGTATGCTAGATTCTAAGCTTAAAGTCAGCTTCCTATATTCCTTTGCATTGCACTGAAGCTATTTTTGCCTTGTACTCGTCCCATGTATGGATCTGCAGAATATGTTGGCGCATTAGAAATGAAGCATAATAATAAACCTACAAAATATAAAAATAAATGCCTGGTAAAGAAAGGAGCAATATCCGCACTGAAGCCATTTACTACTCTGAAAAACCTATGTACAATTAAATACAGTGTAATCTGTTTGTCAAAATTAAACTGCAAACATTTTTTGCTTCCCATTATATGTGAAAATAATTCCTCCTTCAACAACACTGATGGAGGAGAACAATCTGATTTGACATCCTGTTTGGAGATATGTAATAGTTATGTAATCTGGGAAAGATTGAAGGCACACTATGAAAGGGACGACAGAGGCGGAGATAGATAGATGAGGTCACTGAAACAATAAACATGAGCTTGATGGAGCTCAGACGGGCAGTGGCTGAGAGATTTACCTGGCATGCTGCGGTCCATAGAGTCAAGGAAAGCCAAATGCAACAAGAACAAAATAGTTAGACAATAATGTGTGTGTGACAACATCAAACTGGTTAATAAATGGTGTAGTTTAGGAAAAACTTCAAATGTTTGTATGCAACAAGCTAACAATATTAGCAGCTATATAAGCTAAGAGCATACAATCATTTTGTTTTACATCTTAAAATCAGTAGACTCTTCTTGAGTTTTGGGGAATCAGTCTTGGATTACTAGTCTGTCAATTGCCTGAGAAAGGTTTATCCTCCATGGACTTGCTCATCTATTAAGTCATCTATCCATCCTGGTTGTGTTACAACCAAACTGATTAAAAATGTAATCTGTACCATGGTTCCTCCACGTCCTTGCAGGTTGCTAATCCTGGTATATAGAGGTATGAGGGAGTTTGAAAATAAAAAGTTTAAACGTAATCTAATTTATTAGTACAATACTAAAATATATGTCTCAACCATGCTATAATACACAGAAAATATAAAAAAATATGTATACAATAGAAGGGTTTGTCCTCCTAATAATGGGTACAGTTATTCTGATATGTATAATAAAAGTAAAGAGGGTAACTTACACTATGATCGCCAAATGGGGTACCTCCTCACTGGAACACCTGGCTCTTGCTTAGGCCCCAAAACTGATTTTCTATATATTGTCTATGTGGGTCTCCTGTGGCTCACCATGGCCCCCCAAAGGCCCCAGGGGCCTCCTGTGCCCCTACAGGTCCTGTGTTCCCCCTCAGCCTCCTGTGGCCCCTCACAAACTTGTCACGGCCTCCGTCGGCCCCCTGTGGTTCCCCCATGTTTGCACCGAGGCCCCCATGCACTAGCTCCGCCACTGAACCCCAGGATCCTGTTTTTCTAACAGAAAATGGCACAGTGTAAATTACTCTGAGCATTTAATCTTGTCTGCTCTAGTGAATGAGGATCGCTGCAGTATGGTCTGCCTGTGCGTGTGTATGGTGTGTCAGCCGACCTGATCATAGGGTTTAAATTACAGCAGAAGGCAAAAAGACTTTGCTGAGTTGTTTGGCTTGTACACCACTAAGCATTACTTTTGATTGATGTTTCTGCTTTTCTGATTCTGACTTTGGCTTTGTTTATTTGGATTGATACCTGGATTAACTTTTGGGCTTATTTCCCACTTATGAACCTGTTCTACCTGCCACTGACCACAAAATGTTGTTTACCATGATTTATGCCTCTGTCCCTCTTGTTCTGATACCATTGTATACTTCTGCAGTTAGAATCCTATCAACTGCTGTTATTGTAGTAGTAGATATGGTTCTTGTCTAACATATGCATTGTTAAAAACATTCTTTGCTATCTACTAGCACTCCATACTAAATGGTGTCACCATTTGTTTCTGTGTCTAGCAACATAAAAAGTGACTTTTGGTTCACCCCATATTGTGTTTATTAAAAAAGAAAGCCAATCCAGCTTCAAGGGGGAAGTTAAACTACATAACTATAACCAAGTAAAATAATCAACGTTATACATATTAGAATGATGTTGCCCTTATCATAATGTGCATTGGTGTGGCCATCTTCCAGATCTGCATCCATGGTCACCTGCTGGACTGCCCCCATCCTGAGCAGCCCAGGAAGGTAGGACTCAGTCATGAGATGGTGCCTCCTTTCCTCCCTGTTGCGCCTGGCCAGGCTGCTCATAATTGGAGGAGATACTGGCCTGGGTCCCCTGCAGACAGTCCAGGATCTGTCTGGACATGGCCAGCCTCTTTCCTAAGCAGCCTGGCTTGGTGGTGGTGGGGATAGAGGTCTGGCTGCAGGGCCCATTGGTGGCTGTGGAGGTGGTGGCGGAGGTGGTGGTGGTCCGGTGGGGAGGGGCTGTTGCCTGGCCGGGTGCCTGGCTCCAATATGGTGGTGGTGGACCTGGAGGTGCAAGCCAGGCTGACAAACTGCAGGGAGGAGGAGAGGGTGGGGACATGCCTATCTTGTCCCACCAATATGTGTGCCCTGGTGATAGCTGCAGCTGCAGGAGGAGAGGGGCAGAGGGATTGAAGGCCACAGGGGAGGCATGAGGTCCAGCAAGTGGCCCCACTGCCCAGGTTAAGTCCTCTTCCTCACCAGGGCACAGGGATTGAGCTGGTCACTCCTCCCCTGCGACAGATCCTGCTGGGCAGGGGCTTGCTCTGTGTCCTCCTGCTCTGATGGAGCTGACGCCCCTGCCTCTGGCTCACCAGTTACCCAGACCTCTGTGAATCTGAAAAAGAGAAACAACAAAAGAAAGGGATATGTGTTAATGGTGTTGAAGAGAACATTTTATATAGTTCCTTTTGAACTATCTGTGTAGCACGACTTTTGGGTAAAGAAGATCTGCGCTACGTCATGTGTGCGCCGTAAAATGCCTGACAAAAAACACACCAGCGTGGCAGTACAGCACTCTGCACACACCCTTTCCTCCCCCACTACTCACCCTCCTCTCCAGCTCTTTAACCTTCTCCCCAAGCAATCATCCTTAGTAATCACCCTGTCTTTCCCAGTACTCACCCTCTCCCCAACTTCAAGTATTCACCCTCCCCGGTACTCACGTACTCACCCTCTTTCCCTAGCTCTGTCCCTCCAGTACTCACCCTCTCTCCCCAGCTCTCTCTCTCCTCTACTCACTCTGACTCTCCCCCTAGTACCCACCCTCTAACCCCAGGTCTGTCCCTGGGGCCTAATCCTCATCCCCGCTGCCACTCCCCCCCCCCCCCCCTGATCCTGAGGATGATGTGCCTATCAATATGAGCACCTGCCCACTCTCCTCCCCCCTACACTTTCTCCCATCTCCTCCTCCACAACCTTCCCCACAGCCTCTCCTCCTCTTCTCCTCCCATCCTCTCCACTCCTCTCCCATCCTCTCTCCTCCCTCCATATCAATCTCAAAAGTAAAATAAGGATAACAGAATAAAAGTATTGGTGTATATATTTGTGATGGGGAAAAACAAGTATGTTTTATGTGTAATTGCTAACTGTTGGGGTATAGGGTGTGTGTGATGGGGGGGGGGGGGGGGAGAGGGTCTCTAATTGAATCTATGGGTGTTATTTACTCTATGTGTATCTGTATTATGTGTGTAATCAAAATGTATGTATAAAATAGTTATGTTAATAATTTAATTGAATAGAACTGTAAGGACCTGCGCTCCAATATTACCTGCTCTCTCTCTCTCTCTCTCTACAACCAACCACCAACTCTGGGACCTGCGTGCTACTTCGGAAGAATCTACAACACAGTCAATGCATGGGCGTGTGGAACGCAGATTTATTATCTCCTCCTGTCAATCTTTTTCCGGATTCCACTTTTCATTGGCTCTGAGGCCTGTGTCGCACTCTGTAATTACGGGCTTGGGTTATAACAGAGGACAGCATCTATTCCAGCTCACTAACAGCTCCCGGGCGCGAGAAGGGTTTACTGGCTTGCGGCTTTCGGCCCTTTGGTTGCAGCCTTGTTGAATGTAATCTCTCTGTAACTCCAGCAGATTTCAAACCCGCAGACATCCAGGCTAGATGACAGCCGCTGCGGGCTTGGAATTTAATGGGGCTGTTTGTGTACAACATTTTCCATCTTGTCTGGCTTGAATACTCGGAGACGGATAGTATGTTGTTATCAGTGAGTGGAGGTGATTGTAGGGAAGAGAGAAGATGAAGAGAGAGGAAAATGTATAATATAATTACACCATTTAGTATTGAGCACATACCAACTTGCCCAGGCTCATGTGAACAGTTGCATTGTAAGCTGCAAGCCCTGCTGCTGCAGAATGTAAACAACCCTTTCACACATGCAACATTCACCAAAGTATCATGAATAGCTCAGAAGCCATGCAGAAGCATCAAAACTCAGTCACTAGCTGGCTATTAAATAAGACCAGTTTAGGAAAAAATGCTCAATCATGGTTAATATTACAATTTAAGAGAATAAGAATTATTTTTCTAACTGTCGCAGAGCATGTTCTCTACAAGGACATTGCTGCTGCTGTAACAACTTAAAAAAACTAAACCGCAGAATTAATCCATTAAAAACACACACCATAATTTGAAATTATATATAAAATGTTCACAACATAAACAGATGTGTACAAATTACTAAAAGAACTGCAGAGTCACATTGGATAAAAACATGCCAAAACCTATCATCCTCATGTTGAATTAGCCTGAGACCGTTTTGCCATAATTAATGGCTTTCTCAAATGATTATTGTAGGCAGTAACTAATAAAATGCACATTAGACAGTTAAAGACCTATAAATAGCTTGCTACAGAAAGGAAAGAATGGATTGATGTGGATGTAGACTGATAGATGATATGGGAGGAGCAGGCTAGAGCAGAATAGGTAGAGTTGCAGGGGGAGGCCTAAGGAAGTTGGGGAAAGGTAGCAGAATTAGTAGCAAAGACCTGGGCTTTGTGATAAGGTCCCTTGGAAAATGGTCCAATGGGAAAAAGTCAGACTTGAGGGCTCAACTGATATTGACGTGTAAGACCACTTGACATCTGCCAGTCTCACAGACCTATATGAGGTACTAAAAGAGGACCTGGAATCCAAAGCATATACCAATATGACTATGCCAGGGATGGTTGAGAATTTAGCCTCTCAAAGCTTTCAGTTTACTGAATGTATTGTTGGTGGAATGGCTCAGTCTACCAACTCCAAGGTGCTGGGTCACTTCCTCAATGCCATGTAGAGGAAAGCCCAGAGGTTCACCAGCTTCTCCTCAAATGTAGATGGGATAATTAAGATTAAAAGTGTTTTTTATTTACATGGGAGGAATATCTAATGTCATTGGTGCAATCAATTACACCGACATGGCAATAACACCTCCCAAACAGGAAGAGGTGCTATAAGCGATTCACAAACAATCTTCTTCCCTCATTGTGTAAGTTGTTTGTGATTCTAACAGACACATACCAAGGGTTAATGCAGGATTTACTATAACTACTCATGATTCATATATCGTACACGACTTAAGCCTACATAGAAGATTTGAGTCAGGGAAATTCCAAGGTGCTTTGCCCCTAGATAAGTAACGCCTTTACATTCAAACATGCAATAAGCTTTGAACTGGAACCTCTGCTGTCTATGCTAACAACATCTATAAGCTAATATATTGAACTAATTAATTCCATAGAAATTCCATCTTGTCTGGCTTCAATACTTACTAACTTGGAGACGGAGGGAATGTTGTTAACAGCGAGGGGAGGAGATTTTAGGGAAAAGAGAAGAGGAAGACAGAGCAAAATGTGTAATATAAATTACAGCTTTTAGCATTGAGCACATACCAACTTCTCATGATCATGTAAATAGTTGCACTGTAAACTGCAAGCCTTGCTTCTGCAGAATGTAAATTAACCTTTCACACATGCAGCATTCACCCAAACCATGAATGGCTCAGAGAACCAGCAGAAGCATCTAAACTACATAATTAATTCTGCTCTTAGTCTAAATTTTTTTAAATATATATTTTTGTTATCATACTATAGTCTTTAAATATGGCAACACTCCCATTATCTAATTTCAGAATATTCTGCAGAAGACTCATCTCTCAGATTTAGATGTCGGTTCCATGGACTCAAGCCAGTGAATTTAAGCTGGATGTTTAGTTTCCAAGGAAGTCCTCATCAAAACTCCAAGGGCCTCATTCAATTGCGATTTTGCCAATTTAATAGGGCTCTATATAAGAACAGAGCATATTTTTTTTACATACATTTTTAGTTAGTGAAGACCTTGATTTTGGATAGAAGTTCACTAACTAAAAACTTGTGTAAAAAATATGCTATGTGCTTATATAGAGCCTTATTCAATTAACCAAATTGCAATTGAATGAGGCCCCAAGTCATTAGCTGGCTATTAATACAACCTTTTTAGGAAATATACGCTCAATCATGGTTCATATCACAATTTAAGAGAAGACTTATTTTTCTAACTTTCCCAGAGCATGTTCACTACAAGGACATTATTGTTGCTGAAAAAACTTCAAAAACCAAACCACATAATTAATCCATCAAAAACGCACACCATAATTTGAAATTACATACAAAATGTTCATAACACTAACAGATGTGTACAAATGACAAAAAGATGTGAAAACGTCAAAGGAAAGAGAAAATTTAAATATTATTTTATGTAAAAAATAATGTTTTCTGAAGAAGACTTAGAACATGGCTATATCAACCTAGTGATATAACATCTCATTAAAATAAATAAAAGGTTATAATATCCCAAATAAAATATTTTACTATAACACAGTGATGACTTCTTCCAGGTCAGATTTTAACCAGAACTAATGCCGGATCAGCAGGTGCACAGCATCAGAACCCACAACAGGGAAGGACCATCTGCAACTGGCATTAGCCTGGAATAAAGGGATAGTCTTAACTTATTAGGGGTAGGGAGCAGATAACCATGTTTATAGAAAGGAGATATGATTGCCCTGGTACTGATTTGACTACCAAAATATATGTGTGGCTTCTTTAATGAGCCCTACAGGCACATATGTTGTATAGAGTAATTGCCAGGGGAGTCACAAATAACTTTGTTGTAGGGTATACCATTCACTAGCTCCTCCACTGACATTAAGGCTATTCGTGCTTGAGCATTGGTCTGTAAGAGACTACCAGTGTTTAAGCAAGTATCACCTCAGGACCTAGGGCCACATTAAATTGTGTTTTTATTTGCAGTTAAAGTGCTACGTATTGGAATTTACCCCCTTTGTAGGTCCTCTCCAGCACACGTTGGGCTTTGGGTTTTATTTGCGTGTTACGGGCTTGCTCACGTGTGACTTCTTTGCAATTTAATAGCTATATTGACAAGTAGCGGTTACAGGCTTGACGGATCAAAGGATTTACGGGCACAAGGTTCAACGTTGCTCAACACGTAGGCTTTTCTCTTCGGGCTGAGTTACAGGGCTAATTTATTGTAGCTACTGACTATGTTTTAATTAGACGAATTTAATGGGGCTGCAAGCTTGTTTCCAGTCCTAGTGGCTGGGGGTTGTTTTCTACTGCAATCAGAGGCAGATTAGTTAATGGAGGGCCCCGGGGGGAGGTATAATACATTACTTGTGCACCCTGCAGACTCATGAGCTTCAGCAGCAGTCTTCAGGGGAAATTCAACTTGAAATATGTGGATTCATTTGCATATAACTCGAGACATGAGCCCAACCATCAACCTTTTTAACCAAAAAGGAATAGGAGAATATTTTCTTCACTGCATTTCAAGCTTTTGCTAATAGTTACAGTGAGCAATTCCAAGGTCTATGAAGATGACAAGTGTAATTCTAATGCTAAGTTTAGAGCTAAACTTATGCAAGCACAAGAGTGTAGAGGAGGAGTAAAAAAAATTCCCTCTAGTAAACAGTGTTTTGAATTAAGATGTACAAGATGGTGAGTTCTGTTCTGAGCATAATGATTGACACAGATCATTGATGATTGTTTTTGAGCCTACCTATAGATATAATGCTAAGAATATGTAAGTCTTTCCTTAAGGTTGACTTGATTCTCCAGTATTTTTTATGATTCTCCAGTTTCAGTTCTTTCTCCATGTAGATTACTGGGGAGTTCTGACGTTCTGTATCAAGGACCAATCTGTTGAGCCTCACTTAGATGGCTTGGTTCTTTAGGCCACCATTCTAAATCCAAAGATTTCCAAGGACTGCTACCTGATTGCTACCTGTTGGAAGGCCTAAAAACTGGTGACTTCATGTGTCATGATCCCCTGACCAGCTGGCCCCTTTGAACTCTTATTAATGTGTTTGTGGTATTGTGCTCAGTGGTTTTACGATATGTTTTATAGTTATTTAATATGTTATGTTGATTATGTTGAATGTTTTGTTAATCTGAATTTTATGTGATGGATCAGGACACAATAGTCTAAGTTGGTAAAGTGAAATGAGAAAAGTATATACAAAAAACTATGTTTTAGAAAAAGAAAATTGACATGTGCATATGTATTCATTGCCAAAAAGCTATGGTGCAACCAATTACCTTCAGAAGTCACATAATTAATGAAATTATGTCCACCTGTGTGCAATCTAAGTGTCACATGACCTGTCATTACACATACACACCTTTTTTGAAAGGCCCCAGAGGCTGCAACACCTAAGCAAGAGGCGCCACTAACCAAACACTGCCATAAAGACCAAAGAACTCTCCAAACAAGTAAGGGACAATGTTGTTGAGAAGTACAAGTCAGGGTTAGGTTATAATAAAATATTCAAATCTTTGATGATCCCCAGGAGCACCATCAAATCTATCATAACCAAATGGAAAGAACATGGCACAACAGCAAACCTGCCAAGAGACGGCCGCCCACCAAAACTCACGGGCCGGGCAAGGAAGGCATTAATCAGAGAGGCAGCATAGAGACATAAGGCCTAAGGTAACCCTGGAGGAGCTGCAGAGTTCTACAGCAGAGACTGGAATATCTGTACATAGGATGACAATAAGCCATATGCTCCATATAGTTGGGCTTTATGGCAGAGTGGCCAGAAGAAAGCCATTACTTTCAGCAAAAAACAAAATGGCATGTTTTGAGTTTGCAAAAAGGCATGTGGGAGACTTCCAAAATGTATGGAGGGAGGTGCTCTGGTCTGATGAGACTAAAATTGAACTTTCCGGCCATCTAAGAAACGCTATGTCTTTCGCAAACCCAACACATCACATCAACCAAAGAACACCATCCCCACAGTGAAACATGGTGGTAGCAGCATCATGCAGTGGGGATGTTATTCAGCAGCCAGGACTGGGAAACTGGTCAGAGTTGAGGGAAAGATGGATGGTGCTAAATACAGGGATATTCTTGAGCAAAACCCGTACCACTCTGTGCGTGATTTGAGGCTAGGACGAAGGTTCACCTTCAAGCAGGACAATGACCCCAAACACACTGCTAAAGCAACACTTGAGTGGTTTAAGGGGAAACGTAATTGTGTTGGAATTGCCAAGTCAAAGCCCAGACCTCAATCCAATAGAAAATATGTGGTCAGACTTAAAGACTGCTGTTCACAAGCGCAAACCATGCAACTTGAAGGAGCTGGAGCAGTTTTGCAAGGAGGAATGGGCAAAAATCCCAGTGGTAAGATGTGGCAAGCTCAAAGAGACTTATCCAATGCAACTTGGAGATGTGATTGCCACAAAAGGTGGCTCTACAAAGTATTGACTTTAGGGGGGTGAATAGTTATGCACATTGACTTTTTCTGTTATTTTGTCCTATTTGTTGTTTGCTTCACAATAAAAAAAAAAATACATCTTCAAAGTTGTGGGCATGTTCTGTAAATTAAATGATGCAAATCCTTAAACAATCCATGTTAATTCCAGGTTGTGAGGCAAAAAAGTAAAAATGCCAAAGGGGGTGAATACTTTTGCAAGGCACCAAGGTACTATATATATATATACTGTATACGTGTGTGTATAATTCATCCTGAGATTTGTTCAAAGCTGTGTAACACAGCGTGGCATATGCTTAAAGGAAACCATTTTTAGAATAGTAATGGAATGCAAGAGTGAAGCCTTTGCAGTTTTGTATCTTGTTTTAGGCTTTCAAATGTGAACATAAATGTACTATTTATTATATATATATATATATATATATATATATATATATATATATATATGAGTATATGTATTTTCTGAAAATTTGTAAATTGGCTACAAATATGAGATCTCTTTCTGGAAACAGGCCAAATGGCTTTATTACAGCCCTGCTTTAGGCAGCCTCTGACACAACAGGTCTCAAAGCAAGATGGCAAGCTCTCAGTCTTCCTCAGTTCTTCAGAACCTAAAAACGTGACAACATTTATGGATCTTTTCAGACTACTTAAAGGACCATTGATGCAGATCATTGATAATATGTTTAGGAAACATAGCAGTGGTCTAAAGTGTATATAAATCACATTAAAGTGATAAGTAGGTGGGATTGTTTGCTCCTACTGTATCCTGGTCTCTTACATGAAACAGAAAGGTAGGGAGCTTTTGAATATATTTTACTGACACAAGCTTTTGTTCTGTATTTTATTACCATCATATTGAAGGTAAAGGTATCTAAAAACATAGATAAGTTACAAACTGGGACATTAGATAACAAATCCTCCAGTAAAGATAAGATAGATGATACATTGCTTTTTATCTATTTCTGTGTTATTTGTTGCTTGTTTATTTAATTTGACAATTGATGTTTCATGCAAAAACATGTCTGAATTTTGGGGATTTTAATTTCAGAGTTCTCACCTGTACCATAAATGTGAAATTCATTAGTAGTCACATTACATCTGCAAGGCATGAACATGTAATATTATACATTAACACTATGCATAGTAACATATGCTTTACAATTGAATGTTAATTATCAGCCTTATTAAATTGCGATTCGGTAAATTTAAAAGGGCTCTATTTAAGCACACAGCATCATTTATTTACAGAAGTTTTTAGTTAGTGAATACCTTGCTTTTGGATAGAAGTTCACTAACTAAAAACTTCTGTAAAAAAAATATGCTGTGTGCATAAATAGAGCCCTTTTAAATTTACCAAATTGCAATTTAATAAGGCTGTATATTAGCATTGTGTTACAGTAAATTAACCTTTTTTTTCCCATCAGCTGTTCAGAGGCTTCTCCTGGCATTTATCTGTGTTCAGCGCCATTTCTAGAAAAGTTGGCATCCAAAATGAAAACAAAAAAGATGGCCTATATCCATTTAGGGTGCTTGTACCTGCCCCTGTATATTTCATGCAGTTGTGCAATATGCAAAATGAATATGTAAACTATTTCTGCCCCTGTTCATGTTTGCAACATTAAAGCGCCAGTTAATTCAGCACAGTTTGGACCATACCACAGTAAAGATCTCCTAAAAACATGTTGAAATAGTTTTAGGATTTTTTTTTAATCAGTGCACATTTCACTTAGATATCACATCAAATTAAATTTGTGGTTATATCTGTTGACAAACCTGAAAGACAGCCCCCTGACTTCTCCACTCCACTCTTGCTTCATTAGTCACTGCAACCAATTAGGTTGCAGGAGTGTGTGGAAAGTCTTTTGACTGACAGTGCCTGCCCAGGAGACCAGTGACATCACAGGTGTTCTAATGCACAGCTTGTCTCAGTGGAAATGCTTCCTTGCTTTTTAGTGTATAATGTCTGGAATTAACTTATAATAAACTCCCATACTTTTAAATAGATAGATAGATTTACACACACACATATATATAGAGTGCCTTGCAAAAGTATTCACCCCCCTTGACGTTTTACCTATTTTGTTCCATTACAGCCTTAAGTTCATTGTTTTGGTAATCTGAATTTTATGTGATGGATCAGAACACAATAGTCTAAGTTGGTGAAGTGAAATGACAAAAATATTTATATATAAAACTATTTTTTAGAAATAGAAAATAGTCATGTGCGTATGTATTCACCCCCTTTGTTATGAAGCCCATAAAAAGCTCTGGTGCAACCAATTACCTTCAGAAGTCACATAATTAGCGAAATGATGCCCACCTGTGTGCAATCTAAGTGTCACATGATCTGTCATTACATATACACAGCTTTTTTGAAAGGCCACAGAGGCTGCAACACCCAAGCAAGAGGCACAACTAACCAAACACTACCATGAAGACCAAGGAACTCTCCAAATAAGTAAGGGACAATGTTGTTGAGAATTACAGGTCAGGGTTAGGTTCTAAAAAAATATCCAAATGATCCCCTTTGATGATCCACAGGAGCACCATCAAATCTATCATAACCAAATGGAAAGAACATGGCACAACAGCAAACCTGCCAAGAGATGGCCGCCTACCAAAACTCATGGACCGGGCAAGAAGGGCATTAATCAGAGAGGGAGCACAGAGACCTAAGGTAACCCTGGAGTAGCTGCAGAGTTCCACAGCAGAGACTGGAGTATCTGTACATAGGACGACAATAAGTTGTACGCTGCATAGAGTTGGGCTTTATGGCAGAGTGGCCAAAAGAAAGCCATTACTTGCAGCAAAGAACATGAAAAAGGCATGTGGGAGACTCCCAAAATGTATGGAGGAAGGTGCTCTGGTCTGATGAGACTAAAATTGAACTTTTCGGCCATCAAAGAAAATGCTATGTCTGGTGCAAACCCAACACATCACATCACCCAAAAGAACACCATCCTCACAGTGAAACATGGTGGTGGCAGCATCATGCTGTGGGGATGTTTTTCAGCAGCCGGGACTGGGAAACTGGTCAGAGTTGAGGGAAAGATGGATGGTGCTAAATACAGGGATATTCTTGAGCAAAACCTGTACCACTCTGTGTGTGATTTGAGGCTAGGACGGAGGTCCACTTTCCAGCACTTGAGTGGTTTAAGGGGAAACGTAAATGTGTTGGAATGGCCTAGTCAAAGCCCAGATCTCAATACAAAGAACATCTGTGGTCAGACTTAAAGATTGCTGTTCACAAGCACAAACCATTAAACTTGAAGGAGCTGGAGCAGTTTTGCAAGGAGGAATGGGGAAAAATCCCAATGGTAAGATGTGGAAAGCTCATAGAGACTTATCCAAAGCGACTTGGAGCTGTGATTGCCGCAAAAGGAGGCTCTACAAAGTATTGACTTTAGGGGGGTGAATAGTTATGCACATTGACTTTTTCTGTTATTTTGTCCTATTTGTTGTTTGCTTCACAATAATATTTAAAAAAAAACATCTTCAAAGTTGTGGACATGTTCTGTAAATTAAATGATGCAAATCCTCAAACAGTCCATGTTAATTCCAGGTTGTGAGGCAACAAAACATGAAAAATGCCAAGGGGGTGAATCATTTTGCAAGGCCCTGTATATACTAGCGACTTGCCTGTCAAAAATGATTATATGATATAGTTTGATAAATTGTGTCTCTGCCCCCTCTCCCTCCCCTGTGTCTCTTCCCCCCCTTCTTTCTCTCTTTGTCTCCCCCTCTCACTCCCCTGTGTCTCTTCCCCCTCTCCCTCCCATGTGTTTCTCCCCCATCCCTCCCTCCCGTCTCTTTCCCCCCTCTCCCTCCCCTGTGTCTCCCTCCTTCTCCCTTCCCTGTGTCTCTTTCCCCCCTGTCCCTCCCCTGTGTCCTCTTTTCTTCCTCTCTCTCACATGTGCCTTATTTCCCCCTCTACTTCCACCCCCTCCCTCCCCTGTTTCTCTTTCCCCCTCCCCTGTGTCTCTCCTCCCCTGTCCCTCCTTTGTTTCTCCTTTCCCGGCTCCTCTCCATCCCTTGGGTCTCCTTTCCCCCTACTCTCACTCCCTTGTGTCTCCTTTCCCTCCCTTGTGTCTTCTTTCCCCCACCTCTTCTTCCCTTGTGTCTTATTTCCCCCTCCTCTCCCTCCCTTGTGTCTTCTTTCCCCATCCCCGTCGTGTCTTCTTTCCCCTCACCCTTTCCCGTCGCAAGCGCAATGCGCATGCACAACACGTAGCACATAGTTGTCGGAAATGCACGTTTGCCGGTCACGCTATTACGCATGTGCAAGCTCGTAATTTTTATATATATACTGTATATACTGTATATACAATATATCAAACAGAAAGTGTCAAGTGCACTTAAAAATAGAATTGTCACTGCATATAGATATTTCTATGCATATACAAAGATATATTTCAACAGAGTGCATTGCATCTTCAGACAGCCTGATGCCCCCTAAAAATGTGCTGCCTTAGGCCTGGGTATTGTGGGACTAGATAGAAACACACACTTGAGTCAATGAATACTTCTTTTGACTTGAAGAAGAGTGTCACATCATTTGAAAGTTTGTAGTTCCATATAAAATGTTTATAGGTGTTCCTGAGAAACTACAGTGGATATAAAAAGTCTACACACCCCTGTTAAAATGTCAGGTTTATGTGCTGTAAAAATGAATTTATCAGCATGGCACATTTTAACTTGGCAAGATTTGCCCACTCTTCTTTGCAAAAAAAATCCAAATCTGTCAGATTGCGAGGGCATCTCCTGTACACAGCCCTCTTCAGATCACCCCACAGATTTTCAATCGGATTCAGGTCTGGGCTCTGGCTGGGCCATTTCAAAACTGTAATCTTCTTCTGGTGAAGCCATTCCTTTGTTGATTGATGAAGTTCCTCTTCATGTTCAGCTTACTAGCAGAAGCCTGAAGGTTTTGTGCCAATATTGACTGGTATTTGGAATTGTTCATAATCTTAACTAAGGCCCCAGTTCCAGCTGAAGAAAAACAGCCCCAAAGCTACCACCACCATGCTTCACTGTGGGTATGGTGTTATTTTGGTGATGTGCAGTGTTGTTTTTGCGCCAAACATATCTTTTGGAATTATGGCCAAAAAGTTCAACCTTGGTTTCATCAGACCATAACACATTTTCCCACATGCTTTTGGGAGACTTCAGATGTGTTTTTGCAAAATGTAGCCTGGCTTGGATGTTTTTCTTTGTAAGAAAAGGCTTTTGTCTTGCCTCTCTACCCCATAGCCCAGACATATGAAGAATACAGGAGATTGATGTCACATGTACCACACAGCAAGTACTTGCCAAATATTCCTGCAGCTCCTTTAATGTCGCTGTAGGCCTCTTGGTGGCCTCCCAGACCAGTTTTCTTCTCGCCTTTTCATCAATTTTGGAGGGAGCTCCAGTTCTTGGTAATGTCACTGTTGTGCCATATTTTATCCACTTGATGATGACTGTCTTCACTGTGTACCATGGTATTTCTAATGCCTTGGAAATTCTTTTGTACCCTACTCCTGACTGATACCTTTTAACAATGAGATCCTTCTGATGCTTTGGAAGCTCTCTGTGGACCATGGCTTTTGCTGTGGGATGCGACTAAGAAAATTTCAGGAAAGACCAACTAGAGCAGCTGAACTTTACTTGGGGTTAATCAGAGGCACTTTAAATGATGGCAGGTGTATGCTGACTCCTATTTAACATGATTTGGAATGTGTTTGCTTAATTCTGAACACAGCTACACCCCCAGATAAAAGAGGGTGTGCAGACATATACAACCACATTATTTTTATTTTTTATTTTTCTTCCCTCCACCTAAAAGATTTCAGTTTGTTTTTCAATTGAGTTGTACAGTCTATAGGTCACATTAAAGGTGGAAAAAGTTCTGAAATGATTTATCTTTGTCTAATTTTTTTACAGCACAGAAACCTGACATTTTAACAGGGGTGTGTAGCAGGGGCGGCTGGTGCATAGGGGCAATGGGGCAGGCGCCCCCCCAAATTCTATCACTTTAATATTGTATTTTAAATTTATATAGACAATGCAATTTAATTATATCAGTATATCAGCTTTCATGTCTTCTTTCATAAGATTTTGTTAAAAATACGTATCTATCACTTTAAATTAAACCCTTTGTGTGCTGCTATATTACAGTGTGTGTGAGCATTGAGCTCTAACGCTCCACTTCAGTGTGTACAAATGCAGTGTTCAATTAAATGTATCAATTTTCCTGACTGGCAGCTTCCAGTATCAACCAATCAGTGCTGGAGGCTGCCTGGTTGCTAAGAACACCCCCTCTGACTGTTCCCTCTGAGTGCCCACAAGCCTATGGAGTCTTAATGTTAGATATGACATTAGGAAGGCTATAAAAAGCCCATGATTACAAACCCTTCCCACTCTGTTCCCACTTTTTTGCCTGACTGATCCTCCCTGACAGATCCTCTCTGGCTGGACCCTGATCTACCCAACCTCAAAATAAGTTTGCCCAACACAACACTACCCATGCCCCATAGTCTTAATAAACTCAGGGCCCCCCACTACTGCCCCCATCTACCCCCTCCTGCCCTCTGATGCCCTACACTGCCCCCATCTATTTCCTGATGCCTCCTCTTGCCCTCTGTTGCCCCCATTTACCACTACCTACCTTACACTGCCCTCATCTAGGCACCCTCTACCCACCTGCCCTCTGATGCCCCCATCTACCCCCTCCTGCCCTACACTGCCCCATCTAGGCCCTGCTACCCCCTCCTATATGTAAATATATATATATATATATATATATATATATATATATATATGTACACACACACACCCATGGCATGGTTGTGGCCTATATTGTTCCGCTTGGTATTTTTAAGTTTTTTTTAGGTCCGTTTTGGGCCTATATAGTCCTGATTGGTGTAATGTAATGTGGGTTTTTAAGGTCAAGTTGGGGCCTATATAGTCCCGCTTGACATAATAGGGTTTTTTTTAGTTACGGTTGGGGCCTATATAGTCCCGCTTGAAGACATCCTGAGAAGGAGAGTCAACTGTTGGCGAGTGTCATTGCATTCATGCAGAAGAGAAATGTTATTATTTGCCTGAATCCCAAGATTCGAGAATTTTTGAACAGTATTAATAAATCAGTAGGGGGAGTCTATTTCAATGGACGGGGCAAGTATAAGGTCATTGGGCAGGGCATATAAAGGTCAATATGACACTGGGGGAGGCGTTTTAAATGGGTGGGGTCTGTGAAAGGGGAGTGGCCAAGTTTGGCTATGGCGCCCCTCCATCTTGAAAGTTCACCAGCCGCCACTGGTGTGTAGACTTTTTATATCCACTGTATGCACAATTTGACATCCCTGGCCATTGTCTTGCAGTCCAAATGAATCAAACAGCAGATGGAATCAGAGGAAGAATGGGATTGGGGCTGAGTAGAATAGAATATCAGTGGAGGAGGAGGGAACAGGGAGGAGTCAGAAGGCTTTGTTAGATAAATGGATCTTACTGAAATTGAAATTGGGGGGGCATTAGAGAGGAACCACTTAGAGGGAAACAGAACTCAATTATTTGTCTAGCAGACATTCAAAAAAGCAGTCTATAAACAATGGCTCTGGTCTTCTGCCTATTATCACCCAGCCCTCAGAGAAGTAACAAACACAAAATGGAGTCTTGTGCTCATAAACAAAAAATCTAATGTTTTATGTCCAAGCTTACACATCTGCTATTATTTGGTACATACCTGACAAACAAGTGTCCTTTTTCTTGAACTACAGGGTTCCTTTAATAAAGTGGGTATCTCTCAAAGAGATGGCCAGGAATATATTTTGTAAATGAGGTAGTTAGGTTGGTCCCTAACTTCGTCTCCTTTTCATCTAGTTATCATAGTAACTAATTACCTTTATGAGGATCTCCACAAGATTCTACTGTCCTTGCAACACTATGCACTCAACTTGGCACTTTCCCAGTATTTCCATCTCAAATCAGTCATTTATTTTGCTTACAGCACACATTTGATAACAGTTGAATAAAGGTCACATCAGTAACGGACTACATTAATTATCTGATTGACTTCAGCTTGGCTTGTATGAATGTGTATGGCAACCAAAAATAATGAAAAATATTGAACTGCAACTAATAGCAACATAAAAACAATAAAAATGTTCATAGGAAGGGAACCACATATCGGATGGCTTGCCCAACAGTGAAAGTTGCCAGTAATGCAATGATTTTATTCTGAAATAGCAGTTCTCTATTTTTGGTTTCCTGCTGTTGCGATGAAGAGTTTGAAGTAAATGACCCCGTAAAGTGTTTTCTTATTGGCATGGAAACCACATAAGCAAATATCCCTTGTAAGAAAAATAAATAAACATAAGTAGTTTGAGGAAAATGTCAATGCTTGTGGGGATTAAATAGAGTGGAAAAACACAGTTTAATTTGGGACACTCAAAGGGCTTAATCATATCCATATAACAGCCGGGCTGGAGAGGGGGGGCGAATGTTGAAAGAATAGGCTGAAGATGACAGAATACACTAAACAGAAGAGGCAGCATTGTGCTTTGAAGTGCTTACATGTTTGTTATTCCTCCAGGTTATAGGGAAGATCCAATGTTTTGTTTATAACTATTATATTGTGTAATTGTATTTATTTAGTTCCATGTGTGCATTTTACAGTAAAGGTATAATAAAAAGTACTATATATGATAAAATATAATAGGTTTTGAGATGTTCAAAAGAAAAGTAAGGGAGATGCTTAATGGTGATCAGGTCAAGAAGGAGGATCCATGGAAAGGAGACATTTACTTGGCTTGTTTAATTCATCTTATGGAGAATGGTTGTAAACTTGTCTAAACAGATGAGGTTTTAGAGAGTATTCGAAGCTGTGAATAGAGGGAGAAGGTGATGGTGGGTGAAATGAGGCATAAGCCACAAGCAGAGCAGTTGGTGCTTAGGGGAGTATTTGGAGATCAGAGGTGATATGCAGGAGGGTGCAGGTATTGTTGAGGGCTTTGTATATAAAGATCAAGATGTTGCACCTAATCCTGAAAGTTATGAAAGGGGTTGCTTGAGTGAAACAGTAAAATAATTAGAACTGATAAGTCTAGTAGAAGTGTTTAAGATGGATTGGACTGGGGAGTTAGGTGTGAGTTGCAATAATAAAAGCAGTGATGCACCACTCTATATTCACCAATAGATTTCTCAGTAGTGACAAAACAACCTCTAATTTCTATGTCATTATTCCGAAGTTTTATTTCCAAGTTGGAAAAATATCCTCACACTTTAATTAAACAGCTGTACAAAATAAAAAAGGGTTTAATTTTTTCCTCTTTTTCACAAAAAATGCCTTTTTTTCTTGAAAAAAAAAAATACTAATAAAAGTTATATTTTAATTTACTTTGAAACCATGATTACAAAAAAATATTTGAAGTGTGTTTCTTTTCTTGTATGGTATTTAAAATAACATATGAACATGTAAACTTCCCTGTGTCTTTATAATTTATGTTATATCTAAAGAATTGTAGAATTGTTAAATAAATATGTCTGTATAAGAAAAGGCTTCAAACCATCTATCATCCGACCATGAATTTTGTAAATAATTTTCCCAAATTCTCATTTTACAAGATTTATTTTCCTCTATTTCTCCCCACAAAATATTAAAACATTTAGAAACGATATGTGTCTTTTCGTTTTGGGTTAGAATCTTTTCAAAAGCCGTTTAAGGTCTGTGTACATTTGTATTCTTATTCAAACAACTCTTAAGTTTGTAATGGTCAAGCCAGAACCTATTAGGAATGCCATATTTCTTATTTATTGTTTCAAGGGAGCTTTTGGCTCAATCACTGAAAAACTCTATGAGTGAGATAAGCTCCCAAACCTTCCATATTTTTAAGTTTGGAACATTAAAAAGTTCAGATAATTCATTCAATGGGGTCAACGGGCTAAGACATGGAATTAGCGATTCTTGAATCTTTTTTCCCAGGATGTCATACATTCTCTTATAATGTATGTGTTTCCAGCTATAGTATTTCCCCTCCATCTTTCCTGGAAAATGATTGCACTCAGTTCTCCCTTGATAACAAAATGATTTTTGATTTGCTACCAATGATTGGAGTTTTTTGGTTCTAACCATCTGGCTATATGTGACACTATGGCTGCATCATA
This sequence comes from Discoglossus pictus, assembly GCA_027410445.1. Taxonomy (NCBI): domain Eukaryota; kingdom Metazoa; phylum Chordata; class Amphibia; order Anura; family Alytidae; genus Discoglossus; species Discoglossus pictus. Next base: position 93,414,936 of record CM050171.1, read on the forward strand.
ATAGGTTTTAAGAATAGGATAGGCCATACCACCCTTTGTAAATCTTTTGGCCATGGTAGATCTTTTAACTCTGATTTGTTTGGAGTTTTGAATATACCGGTACCTATCTATTAAGGTTTGAAATTGTCTAATAATAAAACTAGGAACAGACAGTGAAATACTGCAAATTAAGTCATTGAATCTAGGCAGGAGAAACATTTTTTGCAGAAATGTTTTTACAGGAAGCTGTAGTTTCTGTCAGCCTTGCCAGAAAAGTTCTATAGCTTCCCTGTATCATGTGTTTGAAATCTCCACTTAAGAAAAATCCTAGATGTTTAATATTTTTTAATTGCCATTTATAGGTGTATTTCATTTTCAACATTGCTAGATCTTTGGGATGGACATTTAAACACAGTGCTTCGGATTTTCCAATGTTCAAAGTATAGTTTTAAATTTTACTATACCTATTTATCAATGTGTGTAGTCCACCCAAAGATCCTAATGGTTCAGTTAGCATGACCATTATGTAGTCAGCTAATAAGGTCAACTTGTGTTCTCCATTTCCAATGTTGATACCTTTTAGATTTTTAGATCTTCTAATGGCTTTGGCCAATGGTTCTATCATGAATAGAAAAATACCTGTGGATAGATGACAGCCTTGCCTAGTGTTGTTAGTAAATTTGGCTTCTTGAAATCCAGACCTCTGACAGAGGCGGATGGGTCCATGTACAGGGCTTTTATAGCCTCTGCTCCGAACTCTCCCAGACCAAATTTTAGCAGAGTTTGGTCCATGTAGACCCATGTGACTCTGTCGAAGGCCTTCTCTGGGTCCAGAGACAGATAAACTGTAGCCAGTTTTTTTACGTTTGATTTTGACATAAGGTTTCTGATCTTTCTTATTTTGTCAGTTCCCTGCCTCCCTGGAGAAAATTCAATTTGATCTATTGAAACCAACTTAGGTATAACCTGGTGAATCTACTTAGGTTCTGATTCTACATCAGTGTTTAGTTGAATAAGAAAATGCAGTTAGGTACTTTGAAAGTGTTATTCATATAAGACTGAAGCAGTAAGGAATTAGTGCATGCAATGGAAAGATTGAGCAAGCTGCCCTAGGCGAGAAAGGGCCACAAAGGAGCAAAACTCCAGGTCCATAAGCCAACATTACTGATCCCATTTTTAAAAATGCCCCTTGCAAATATATAAAGATATCCACCACTGTTATTCTGTGTGGTGTTGAATCTACCAGCTTTAGATTGAGGGCACACCATACGTATATGTATAGAATTCACCAGTTAATTGGAATGATTACAGGTGCTTTTCAATCTACAAAATGAAAGCAAAGCTATTATGAAGATACGTCATGGCTCACATTAAAGGGACATGAATTTGCTTGTATGTTGAAAGACTTATGAGTAAGCATTGCTTTTGTTTATTGTCTAGCCATATGCATGACTTTCTGCAGCTTTGATGAAATGTGTCTGTGCTAAATCTGTGATAGATGTGAAAGACTTTAGAGAATCAAAAACAGCAACACAAAGCCATAAATTATCACTTACGTATCAAATGGGGAAAATCTATTTACCGTACTTGTTTCAATTTTTATATTTATAAAAAGCATAAAACATATAATTGAGGAGAAAAGTTATATTGGGAAATGATTACTTACTTATATATAATAGGATACACAAATAAAAAGGACAGACCTATATTTGAAAGGCAAATTCCAAAAGCAACGGTGTCCAACTTTTTCACATTTATTTTTTTTCTCTCACACAAATGGAAGCAGAGCAAATTTTGGAAACAAATATATAAACATGTTTCAAATCAATAAAATTATTATTACTCATTATTATATATAACACTGATTTCTGTGATACATCCACCTTTGCTTTTCATTTCTGTTTTGCAAATATAGGTCCCTGCTACCTTAATGGGGGTCTGTCACCTCAACAGGAAGTTGATTTAAATTTAAAGAGCAGTAAAAACTGGCTTTTCACTGTGCTAGCAATTTTTCTCTACCTTCAATCATTTCTATTCTTTTTAGGATTGATGGGGAAGCTCTGTATGCTGATGTTGGGCTCAGAGTGCTTGATAATAGTGGGAGAGGGATCTATCTTCCAGATAACATTGCATGGCCACTAAAGAGACAGACAAGCAGGCTATAATCCTAAGTAGCACCTCAATGCATTTAATTAATATGCATGAGTCTCTCATTTGCATATAAAGGCAGCAACAACAACATGGAATTTCCCAAAACTGATTCCCTTTAGACAAGATGGATAACACAACTTATAGTCAGTTTTCAGGCTCTTTAAGAGTAACCGTGACATGGTATAAATTAAAACTTTAGGTAGTAACAGGTATTTTATGAACTGATTATTATTACAAAATAAAGCATTTTCTTACAATAAACTTCAGTTACATTGAAGTATATTTTTTTCTGTCAATCAGTCTTCAGCAGTGAGAGATAAGAGTGTTGGTAAAAAGGGGTAGAAAGGAGAATGGAGACAGCAGAAAAAAGAGAGCTAAGTATTATAGTGAATGGAGGGAGCTAGGATAGAGTGGGAATGGGACAATGACAGGGCGATAAGAGAGAGGTTGAGATCAACATAAAAGGCAAAATAGGAAATGGATGTAGAGATAAAGAGCAAAGAGGAGAGAGTAGACAAAGGGTATACGACTGTAACTAATTAATGATGTTTATTATTTAGGATTTTGTGAGACTTGGAGCTTGGTAAATAGGCATGTTTTATATTGCATGGTCTTTCCCTAAGTTCTCCCCATGGCATACTTTGTTTCTGATTAGATAATATAATATTAGGTATTATACAAAACAACATGTGCTTACATTAATAAAACTAAATGTATCCTCTGCTAATAAAAAATTACCGGGATATCAACAAAAAAAAAAGGGTTTTGTTGTCTTGTCAAAAGAACAAAGTGCACTATATCAATCAAATAAATGCTATTTATATATATATATATATATATATATATATATATATATATATATATATATATATATATATAGTGACCGAGTGCCCCCTCGAGGATGGTACAATGTACAGAGCCTTGTAGAGTTCGATACAGGAGTGATGGAGTTAAACTCCTGCATGAGACTTAATTAGCCCAGGTGAAGCAGCAGTTAAAAGCCTGGGAAGGAGACATGGGGAGTCTCCCAATCAGGCCTGGCTGGGCTTACAGTGTGTTTCACAGCAGCAGGGGAAGCTGCCATGGTGGATCAGTCTGTGTGACTGCTACTATTTTCAGTCTGTGTGACTGCAACAAAAGTACAGAGAGAGACGTGCCTGCTGGAATCAGGAACCACCACGGATATAACAAGTTGCTGAGACAAGTTACAAGAAATCTATAATTTCTCTGGTTTACCTCCAGGGAAGGGACTGTATAAGGGAATTTATTTCTTACTGAAGTACCACAGTGCTTATCAAGGATCCCTGGGGGAGGGCACTTGGAGAGATGGGTGGGCCGGTGCCCTAACCCCGATATTTGGGTGGTGACGGTGGAAATGGGATCTCCAGAAAACAGAGACTGTACGAGTGCATGCAGGAGAATACATGGCTTTTATTGTTTGTTTTTTTACCTGAGACAGATAAGCTGCTGAGGCATAGCAAGGGTGTTGCTGAAAGTCATTAGGAACATATAAGTAGATGTTTATTTTCATCAATTGTTCTGTTTATTTTGTTTTGTTTTGTTGGATGTTTTTTTTTATTCCGGAAAGTTTTTTATACGTTTTTATTTCATTATTTCATTTGTACTACTCCTGTTAAGCAAAGCACTTCATAATAATATACCGATGTAATTTGTTTATTTTCACTATGTTGTTGTTGTTTATGGGAAATAAAGCAGGCTAGCAGAAATACAGATATTTACTTAGGGCTCAAGTAAATCTCTGCAAAAGGAATTACGAGCACGGTAGCAGCACAGTACATCCTGCCTAGCTATGTTAATCCCACATCCCTAAAATTGTGAGAGAACTGCTACGGGTCACTGCTAAAAGTGAACTGCATGACAAAGCCGAAAAGTACGGGCTTACACTTTCACACACAAACCCTATGCTAAAAAGAATTTACGCATAACGCGCAAATCTGCCGTAACTGCCGTAACTGCAGAAAGTAGAAGAAAGATTTATGAGTTCCAAAGACCATTTGCAAGTAGTTTTCAAACCCTTGCTGCGTCCACCACAAGCATTTAAAGTGACAGTATATCACAAAAAGCACTACAAAATGATGCCATTTCAACATTATTTGCCATTTAACAATCCAATATCAACATATATGTAATTAAAACATGTCATATGTTAGTATTAAGCTACAAAATACAAATACATATTAAGATACAAAATCTAGGGTAACACAGAAACCAGTACTCAAGGAGTTAATACGTCACAAAACCAAATGCTCTAATGCATTGTCTAAAACAATATCATATTTGAACACAAAATAAACACATCTTTATTAAATACAATTGTCACATCTTTCTAATATCAACATATATTAATAAATAAAAAACAATTACTTTTTATATCACATATATAGTTGTGAGCGTACGAGTTGTTGCTAACGCTTGCGGGCTCGCGCAGCGAGCCGCGGCCCTCGCATAGCGAGGGCTGCGGGTGAGGGCCTCAGTTGCTGGCAACAACACGACACAACAACCATGACCCTCGCAAACTTTACCCCGCAACACAAAAAACATACGAGACACGTTACCACACATTACGACCTCGCAAAAATCGTCCACAACATCACAAAATTAAAAACACAATAAATACACACAACACATACATACATTGCTTACCTACAGCAAGAGGAAGCACCCAGGACCTCAAAAAAACAACTTACACCTTCAGTTAACTAAAAATAAAAGAGTTTAGACACAAAAATAAAAAAATCGCTACGCGAGAGAAAAAATGGCCGCCGAACAAAACGAAAAGCACAGCACTCTAAACACACAAAACACCAGAAGAAACTCGCGAAACACCATAAACGACCTACGGATATTCCGCTAAGACGCATACCACACATTACCCGCCATTTTACGCTAATGCAGAAGTACACAACTACGCTAGCGGTTTCGTCTCGCACATGCACACTATTACACTGCACACATTCATCACGCTTACACAGCAGATCAATATCACGACCCACTCTCTGGCTGGGGTCTGCTGACTTGATTTGGGTTACTCTGGACCTTGGAGTAGCTTTGAGTACAGGAACATCATGTCTCAGCCCTTGGGTTAGACTGAGCAATATTGACAGTAAGTCTGACGAATCTTACTGCAAGCATATGTCCCTGGGTAAATAATACATCTGCACACAAAGTCTTGATGAAAATTATGAACAACTTCTTTATTTTTACACAAGTATTTAAACAACTCACAAAACCAGTACAGGGAGTGGCTACCCCTTTGTCCAACCCTTATCTTCCTCTTGGCCAATGCAGTAATCTCCAGAGTAACTTTATTACCTCTAGCCAATGGACTAGAGGTAAGCTCTGGGAACTTCCAGACCCCTCCCCTGGGCTGCCCACTAGGTGTGGCTAACAGAGTCATTTGCTGCCTGGCTCTCAAGGGAGAAACATCTACCTGTCCTCTGGACTTTGCTCTGACTCTCTGAGTGAGAATACCTGTAGACCCCCTGGGGTTATGGTGCCTCTATGTCTGTATAGACCCCTTTGTTCTGGCCTTGCTATTACTTCAAGTGTTTACTTTAGGTGATAGCTGGAAGGCAGATGGGTGATCAACTCAGGTTACATATGCAGTCAATATGGATGATGCACACAACATGGCTCCCACATTCCAATACAATATATTTACAGATATTACCACTACAACATGTTATAACCCACATGTTATGAGTTGAGGCAGTACTTCCCACGTCAGTCCACTTAATGCGTTATGACGACTTTATTAGTGGTAACGTGGTAAACTGCCTCTTCTCTCAATGCCTAACAATAACAGTGGGACTCTGCCCTGACTATATTACATTATAACAGTGGCTCTGGGAGCCCAAAACCTTCTGTTCAATAACATGTGGCAGGTAACAGTTCCAAATCCAAGATGGCCCCTGGCTGATTCATGACAACACCTCCCCAAGCGTGGCAGGAAACATCCATGCCCCTATGATTTTCCCAGCCACGCTGATAGTCATGAATCTTCTGGATTGGCTAGGCCCTCTGTACTCTCTCCACGTTCAAGTCCTTTAGAACACAGTCCCAAAGTGCAGAGTAACAACCTCCCCCAGCCCTTGGCCTTGCACCCACTGTATAGAGCAAATTGCTCTTCCCATTCACACCCACCCAAATAGTCCAGGGTACCTCCCCAATAATCTGGTATCCCAGAGTACAACAGGTGGGCCACAGTTTCTGTCCCATAGCAACTCTGTTCCCCCCATCCAGTCCCCACCGATGGGCTGGGATCTCTAATACAGTCTCTGGGCCTATGGGATTGCAAAGGGACCGTTCCTCTTGGCTTTCTTCCTCTGGTCCCGCTGTTTCCGTTGCTGCTTGGGGAGCTACGCTGCTCCCACCCAAGCTGTGCTTACCTTCCTCCATTGCCCGGGGTTGAGCAACTTTATCCCAGTCCTTTCTGTTGAACTGGATCTTTGGAGTGGTGTCTGTTCCAGTGGGCCCCTGGACAATGGTTATCCAGGGTATCTCCCCACTTGGTACACCCTCTTTCATGGTGCCACTCTGCACCCATAATGCTTTTGCCAAGGCTGGCATGCTTGCTGCCCCCGCCTGGCTCTTTGTGCCCCTGGCACTCTCTTGCTGTGTGAGGTCAGGTTCCCTGTAGCCAGAAACCAAATCCTTTCCCTCCCCACAGTCTCTTACACAACCCTCCTGGGCTCTGTGCTTCACTAGCACCTCTGGGGACAACTCCCCTGGACTGTCAGGGTACAGACAGTGGTTATCTGATGCAGGCTGGGGAATCTCATCATTCCCTTCCAGCCTGGCCTCTAAGGCTCCCTTCCCACCGTCCATCACATAATAATCCAGAGCCTCTGGCTCCATTAACAGTTCTGGCCAACACACTTTGCCTAGAACTTCTGAGGGCAGACTTAACTTATCTGGCCCTAGCTTGTGAGCAGTTCCAACTTCCTCTGGGATTAAATCTCTTGGGGTATCAGGGGGCAGACATGGATTATCTGACCCCACCCAGGGAACATTCCACTGGGTCTCTGGCTCTTGGGGCTGGTGACTAGGCCCTGACACAGTTACTGCATGTTCTAGGGGCAAACATTCTCCATCCCCAGGAGTTGGCAAAGGAACAGTGTTTACCCCTTCCCACTCCTCACTTTGTTTACAGTCTAGAAATGCCTCTCCCCAGTTCCAGTGAGCATACTCACTCTGGTACATACCGTCTGAGTTGTAAAAATACTTCTTGGGTATCGCATCCCACAATTCCACATACTCAGCCTCCAGTTGCAGCTCTTGCTGAATCAGGGGTTCCAGCAAAGGAGCCTCCGGGAACCATGCTTCCAGTCCCAGACCCCGGCAGCGTTCAACCAACAAGTTATTATGCCTCCTTGCAGTTCCCATGCCACATTCCGGATCACCATTCAGAATCTCACCGACCCCATATTCTAGATCCAAACGAAAATAGAGATCCTCTCTCCGGCCACCCAAGGACTCTATCCTGGCAAGGTACTGTTCCTCCAAGTCCATCTCTTTCTCTACCAGTTCCTCCAACCAGCTTGCCAGCTCATGGCCATGCCATAATTGCATGAATGCCATCCATTGATTTAGCAGGAGTAGTCTGTAGTCCTCTGCTTCCATCTGCTCCATTTTCTGGTCCTTCTCAGAGTACCCCACCACTGTGCCACCAATTATCACGACCCACTCTCTGGCTGGGGTCTGCTGACTTGATTTGGGTTACTCTGGACCTTGGAGTAGCTTTGAGTACAGGAACATCATGTCTCAGCCCTTGGGTTAGACTGAGCAATATTGACAGTAAGTCTGACGAATCTTACTGCAAGCATATGTCCCTGGGTAAATAATACATCTGCACACAAAGTCTTGATGAAAATTATGAACAACTTCTTTATTTGGAAAACATCATCTTTTAAACAGGCATACAAAATCACCAGGAGGGCTATCTTTAGTCAGCCCCTAACTGCCTCTGGCCAATCAGGCAGGGAACCATGAGACTCCTCCCAGGTCCGCCCACTAGGTGTGGCTAACAGAGTCATTTGCTGCCTGGCTCTCAAGGGAGAAACATCTACCTGTCCTCTGGACTTTGCTCTGACTCTCTGAGTGAGAATACCTGTAGACCCCCTGGGGTTATGGTGCCTCTATGTCTGTATAGACCCCTTTGTTCTGGCCTTGCTATTACTTCAAGTGTTTACTTTAGGTGATAGCTGGAAGGCAGATGGGTGATCAACTCAGGTTACATATGCAGTCAATATGGATGATGCACACAACATGGCTCCCACATTCCAATACAATATATTTACAGATATTACCACTACAACATGTTATAACCCACATGTTATGAGTTGAGGCAGTACTTCCCACGTCAGTCCACTTAATGCGTTATGACGACTTTATTAGTGGTAACGTGGTAAACTGCCTCTTCTCTCAATGCCTAACAATAACAGTGGGACTCTGCCCTGACTATATTACATTATAACAGTGGCTCTGGGAGCCCAAAACCTTCTGTTCAATAACATGTGGCAGGTAACAGTTCCAAATCCAAGATGGCCCCTGGCTGATTCATGACAATCAACACCACTAATGATGCAGCAACATCAAAACACATTGCCAGCTCTTCAACACAATGCTTCAAAATAGGTAAAGTATATTCATTTATTAATTGTATTATATATTTCAGTAGTACACACAAAACACCATTAGCTACCTTACAATTTCATTGCCGTCATTTTTTGACGGGCAATCCGCTAGTATATCTAATGTTTCCTTGCTGCAGCCTAGTTATGGAACTTGTTACCGCACTTCCCACTCATTATAATATTCATGACGTTTCCATTTCCTATTGGCTCCTACATTAGTGTAGAACTTAGGAAAAAAAAACTCCCGTAGCCGAATTACGCCATGCCCTAACTTAGAACACTTGATTTACATGGAGATCTTAATTTGGTACTCTCACTAGCTCAAGTGCCAAGTACATGTCCACTGTTAACCCTAACTACTGCTATATGTGACCTTAGATTACTAATTATATTCATCTTGTGCACCCGTGTATTATACATTGTACACTAGAACTGAATTCTTACACTCAGCCTTAAGTATTCATTTCATGATAAACACAGTTATTAACAGTAGCAACACATATTATGTTTTTGTTTTCAAGGGCGCTCTGTTGAAGGTGACAGAGCATTCTGTTTACAATCTAAAACCTTTTTTTTTCTTTCAGTTTTATTTATTTATTGACATAAAAGTGTGTTTTTGCCTTTGTTTATTTACATGTGTAAACCTTCCCACAGGGTCACACCTACCATCTATATAAAAGTTGTAAGTGATGCAGCGCCTATCACTGCATTGCTGTATTTGTGTGTGTGTATGTGAATATATATATATATATATATATATATATATATATATATATGTATGTACACAGTGGATATAAAAAGTCTAAACACCCCTGTTAAGGTTTCTGTGCTGTAAAAAAATGAGACAAAGATAAATCATTTCAGAACTTTTTCCACCTTTAATGTGACCTATAAACTGTACACCTCAATTGAAAAACAAACTAAAATCTTTTAGGTAGAGGGAAGAAAAAATATAAAAATAAAATAATATGGTTGCATAAGTATGCACACCCTTAAACTAATACTTTGTTGAAGCACCTTTTGATTTTATTACAGCACTGAGTTTTTTGGGGTATGAGTCTATCAGCATGGCACATTTTGACTTGGCAAGATTTGCCCACTCTTCTTTGCAAAAACACTCCAAATCTGTCAGATTGCGAGGGCATCTCCTGTGCACAGCCCTCTTCAGATCACCCCACAGATATTCAATCTGATTCAGGTCTGGGCTCTGGCTGGGCCATTCCAAAACTTTAATCTTCTTCTGGTGAAGCCATTCCTTTGTTGATTTGGATGTATGCTTTGGGTCGTTGTCATGCTGAAAGATGAAGTTCCTCTTTATGTTCAGCTTTCTAGCAGAAGCCTGAAGGTTTTGTGCCAATATTGACTGGTATTTGGAACTGTTCATAATTCCCTCTATCTTAACTATGGCCCCAGTTCCAGCTGAAGAAAAACAGCCCCAAAGCATGATGCTACCACCACCATGCTTCACTGTGGGTATGGTGTTCTTTTGGTGATGTGCAGTGTTGTTTTTGCGCCAAACATATCTTTTGGAATTATGGCCAAAAAGTTTGGTTTGGGAGACTTCAGATGTGTTTTTAAAAAATGTAGCCTGGCTTGGATGTTTTTCTTTGTAAGAAAATGCTTTCATCTTGCCACTCTACCCCATAGCCCAGACATATGAAGAATATGGGAGATTGTTGTCACATGTACCACACAGCCAGTACTTGCCAAATACTCCTGCAGCTCCTTTAATGTTGCTGTAGGCCTCTTGGTAACCTCCCAGACCAGTTTTCTACTAGTCTTTTCCTCAATTGTGGAGGGAGCTCCAGTTCTTGGTAATGTCACTGTTGTGCCATATTTTCTCCACTTGATGATGACTGTCTTCACTGTGTTCCATGGTATTTCTAATGCCTTGGAAATTCTTTTGTACCCTTCTCCTGACTGATACCTTTTAACAATGAGATCCCTCTGATGCTTTGGAAGCTCTCTGTGGACCATGGCTTTTGCTGTGGGATGCGACTAAGAAAATTTCAGGAAAGACCAACTAGAGCAGCTGAACTTTATTTGGGGTTAATCAGAGGCACTTTAAATGATGGCAGGTGTATGCTGACTCCTATTTAACACGATTTGGAATGTGATTGCTTAATTCTGAACACAGCTACATCCCCAGTTATAAGAGGATGTGCAGACTTATGCAACCACATTATTTTTATTTTTTATTTTTCTTCCCTCCATCTAAAAGATTTCAGTTTGTTTTTCAATTGAGTTGTACAGTTTATAGGTCACATTAAAGGTGGAAAAAGTTCTGAAATGATTTATCTTTTTCTCATTTTTTTACAGCACAGAAACCTGACATTTTAACAGGGGTGTGTAGACTTTTTATATCCACTGTATATGTGTGTGTAAATAAATATATGGCTGTAAATACATATATGTGTGTGTGAATATATGTGTGTTTGAGTATATATATATATATATATATATATATATATATATATATATATATATATATATATATATATATACACACACAGCAAGAATGTAGTGTATGGTGAGCAAAAGAGCAAGGGAAGCCCTCCACCATACAGAGTACAGAAACAAATAATGAATTTGTAAGCCCATCTGCAAGTCTAAAATAGAGTTGAATGTATTTCTCGCTTAGGTTTTCCAGAAATACATGCATATGAGAAGACTTGGGCTTCATTCAAATACAATCTGGCCAATTGAATAGGGCTCTATATAAGCACATAGTATAATTTTTTTACAGAAGTTTTTAGTTGGTGAACTTCTATCCAAAATCAAAGTCTTTACTAACTAAAAACTTCTGTAAAAAAATATGCTCTGTGCTTATATAGAGCCCTTTTCAATTGGACAAATCGCAATTGAATGAGGCCCATTGTATCTTGTTCTTAAATTACTGTATTTCTGGGAAACCTGAGCAAGAAATAAGTTCTTCAGCTTATTTTTAGACTTGCAGATGGTCTTACAAAGTATTTTTTGTTTCTGTACTATGTACGTTGGAGGGCCTCCCTCTTTTGCTCACCATACACTAAATGATTGTTGTGTAAAACTCAGTCCCACAAAATATACTGCACAAATCAGAAGCAACTTCTCACTGATGAGAGCCATTAAGATTAAAACAGTACTGTATGTGAGTGGTTCTTGGTGTGTGCATAATCCATTCCTTTGCTTTGCTTAAAAGCTGTGTAGTACAGTGAGCACATGCATTTAAAGAAGCCATGTATAAAATGGCAAATTTGGATTACATAGTAAAATACACTGTCTTATTTGCATGTTCCCGCCCAGTGGCTCAGAGTGCAGTACAATGGCTTGATTTCTGGGAAACCTGAGCGGGAAAAAATATGTTTTTTTACATTTGCAGTTGGGCTTACAAAATAATTATTTGTAATATATATATATATATATACATATATATATATATATATATATATATATATACAGTGCCTTGCAAAAGTATTCACCCCCTTGGCATTTTTCGTGTTTTGTTGCCTCATATATATATCCATCCAACCTTGGCTTTGCATTAAAGCTGTGTAATACAGCATGCATACGCTTAAAGGAAGCCATGTTTGATAATGGCTAGGATTGAAGAGCGAGACATTTGTGTGCACATTTGCACGTCCCAGCTCAGCTTCCCAGAATGCAGTGTAATTGTAATAACTGTTTTTCTCGGAATTCTGAGCTGGAAACAGGCTTTTTAACTTGCTTTAGAAGTTCCAATGTTAACACAGATGTACTTTTTATTTACTGTACTACTGTACGGTGGAGGGCTTCTATCGCTCTTTTGTCCACCATATTATAAATGATTGTTGTGGTGAACTACCTACTCATAAGGTCCACAACACAGGCTGTGATCCCGGCTGTTGTTTGTTGTATTTTTTTTTTCTGATAGGCGCTTTTGCTGTTATTGTTTTGTTGTTGTTCCGAGATCCTTTGGAGCTCATTGCGAGCCTCGGGCTGATCGCCTTCGGCGCTCAATGCGAGGCTGTTGGTTGTTGTATTTTTTTTTCTGATAGGCGCTTTTGCTGTTGTTGTTTGGTCGGCGTTGATCTGCTTTTTACTCCTATTGCAAGGCTTTTTGTGCTATGAGCTAAGTGCTCTGTGTTTAACGGCTCGCTTCGCTATGCGAAGATCGCCAGCAATGAACACCGACGCGCTCATTGTCTAACTGTTATGGGTTTAACGGCTCGCCTCGCTATGCGAGGCTTGCCGGCAATGAGCGCCTTTGGCGCTCATTGCCTGAGTTCATGGGTTTAACGGCTCGCCAGCGATGAGCGCCTGTGGCGCTCATCGCTAAGTCGTACGGATGATGACGACTCGCAGTTGGACTATTATAATATGTGATTTTATATATATATATATATATATATATATATATATATATATATATATATATATATATATACAGTGCCTTGCAAAAGTAGTCACCTCCCTTGGCATTTTTCATGTTTTGTTGCCTCACAACCTGGCATTAACATGGATTGTATGAGGATTTGAATCATTTAAGTTACAGAACATGCCCACAACTTTGAAGATTTTTTTTTTTTTATTATTATTATTGTGAAGCCAAAAACAAATAGGACACAATAACAGAAAAAGTCAATGTGCATAACCATTCACCCCCCTAAAGTCAATACTTTAAAGCCACTTTTTGTGGCAATCACAGCTCCAAGTCGCTTTGGATAAGTCTCTATGAGCTTGCCACATCTTACCACTGGGATTTTTGCCCATTCCTCCTTGCAAAACTGCTCCAGCTCCTTCAAGTTGAATGGCTTGAACAGCAATCTAAGTCTGACCACAGATTTTCTATTGGATTGAGGTCTGGGCTTTGACTAGGCCATTCCAAGACATTTACATGTTTCCCCTTAAACCACTCAAGTGTTGCTTTAGCAGTGTGTTTGGGGTCATTGTTCTGCTGGAAGGTGAACCTCCGTCCTAGCCTGAAATAACGCACAGAGTGGTAAAGCTTTTGCTCAAGAATATCCCTGTATTTAGCACCATCCATCTTTCCCTCAACTCTGACCAGTTTCCCAGTCCCGGCTGCTGGTGCTGGGATGGTGTTCTTTGGGTGATGTATTGGGTTTGCGGCAGACATAGCGTTTTTCTTTGATTGCAGAAAAGTTAAATTTTAGTCTCATCAGACCACAGCACCTTCCTCCATACATTTTGGGAGTCTCCCACATGCCTTTTTCAATTTTTTTTGCTGAAAGTATTGGCTTTCTTCTGGCCACTCTGCCATAAAGCCCAACTCTATGGAGCGTACAGCTTATTGTCATCCTATGCACAGATTCTCCAGTCTCTGCTGTGGGACTCTGCAGCTCCTCCAGGGTTACCTTAGGTCTCTCTGCTGCCTCTCTGATTAATGCCCTCCTTGCCTGGTCCATGGGTTTTGGTGGGTGGCCGTCTCTTGGCAGGTTTGCTGTTGTGCCATGTTCTTTCCGTTTGGTTATAATAGATTTGATAGTGCTCCTGGGGATCATCAAAGATTTGGATATTTTTTTAGAACCTAACACTGACGTGTACTTCTCAACAACATTGTCCCTTACTTGTTTGGAGAGTTCCTTGATCTTCATGGCAGTGTTTGGTTAGTGGTGCCTCTTGCTTAGGTGTTGCAGCCTCTGGGACCTTTCAAAAAAGCTGTGTATATGTAATGACAGATCATGTGACACTTATATTGCACACAGGTGGACATCATTTCACTAATTATGTGACTTCTGTAGGTAATTGGTTGCACCAGAGTTTTTTATGGGCTTCATAACAAAGGGGGTGAATACATAAGCACATGACAATTTTCTGTTTTCTGTTTCTAAAAAATAGTTTTATGTATATATTTTTCTCATTTCACTTCACCAACTTAGACTATTGTTTTCTGATCCATCACTTACAATTCAGATTAACAAAACATTGAACTTAAGGCTGTAGTGTAACAAAATAGGTAAACCGTCAAGGGGGTGAATACTTTTGCAAGGCACTGTCTATATAAAAGGTCAGTGAAGTAGATGAGAGTGGGAAGTGTGGGGCGCACAAATACTAGGGCAGCATAAACTTAAAATAGGTCCATGGATTAAATGTGAACAAAGTATGTCTATTAACAAGGTAGGGGGTTGAAAAAAATAAAAACAAAATTATAAAAAATAAGTAGCACAATTTCATGTGATTCTTTGCTTTTTCATCATTTGCTGCTTTATTTTAAACATTTTTTATTAACATCTAATCAATATTCATTCTCACCTGAAGAAGAGCGTTACATCTCTCAAAAACTTGTCACCCAGGTGCTGCAATACTCTTATACCCATACTGAGGTCTTATTGTGGTTTTTCACCAGTCTTTAGTTTTGCATTGTCTGTAAGTCAGTGGTCTTGTCACAAGATAGCATAAAACAAAACATGAAGTGTGGAAATAGGAAGCTGCCATATAATGGATTTGGAGAAAGCAAAACATTGGCAGGCATGTCTTCTGCACAAAAATGACTAATAGGAAAGGGGTTTTAGGATAACAAACCTTACAGCCTAGAGGACTTCCCTGCTATATCCTGACAAATATCACCGTGGTTTGACATTTTTTAGCTGTTTAATTGTGATAGTTTAGCAAATTAAAGGATCTCTTATTTTCTAAGATTGGCCAATTCACCCATTGCTGCAACAGCTTGCATATTTCCATCACTTTTATATTTCCATCAATTTATTATAATCTCTTCACCATTTTTATAAACATTTTAGTGAAATATGTGAAATATTTTGGGCTTACTTGCTTTATTTTGCCATTCATGTTGGGCAGCCATTTCTCCCCTCACAATCTCCCTCACTGTTATCTTCTACCATCTTGTTTAGCTAGAACTTGTAAAAGAATCTGCAAGGTTGATGTCACTATTGGGGTAGAGCCATACACACAGCTTGGCAGGGTCCACTTACAACATAACAGGGGAAGCCTTCAGTCAACTTTGGATCAGGAAGGGAGCACTTTATTAAACAAAGTGTAATAGATATGATTGTACAACACAACAAATGCTTCCATTAATCATATTTGCATATTCTGTTGCAAGATCCAGCTAAACAATATGAAGAAGCATCTAAGCAAAAGAGAATGTGACCTGGAAAATATTCACAAAAAATATACATATTTTTAAAATAAAGATCAAGTTGTTCATACTGATGATAGAAAGTTAGAAACAGTTAGAAAAGCTAAACCATTACATTGAGCATTTAATCAAAAGAAATGACTGGGAACATTAGAGAGCTCCAGCCCTTCTCTTATAGGAAATTCTAAGGTTCAGAAACAAATCCTTTTGAACACTTTAAGAATCTGGCTAGGAGGTTGAGAGCATTAATATATCTCCCAACTATCCCTATTAACTGTCCCTATTAACCTCCCAAATATCCCTCTATTTAAGGAACATCCCACATTTATTATTATTATTATTATCTTTTATTTGTAATGAGCCAACATATTCCATAGCGCTGAACAGGGGGATAGAAAGAGGAAATATACATTATACAAAGTTAATACTGCAGAAAAATGAGGACCCTTTTTCGAGTTTCAAGTCTTGTGAAAAGTGCTTTATTCCAAAGCATCCTACAAGAATGGAAACTCGCTACTTACAATCTAAAGGGAATGGAAGAGGCAGAAATGCAAAAGCAAAGTTTCGGAAGAAAGTGGGAGTTTACAAAGGTAGAATGTTTTGAAAAGTTAGAAGGTAGTTCATTAGCTAGAGAGAAAAGGGATCTGATGTAACGGGAATGGGACTATTATGTAATATGGTATCTGCCCGTAGGGGACAGATAATGTAAGCGGCAGATGGGAATGAAGAGCTTGAGGAAGTGGCAGTTGCATATGAGGAAGAAGGCAAGAGAAAACATTGTGTGAAGGGTTAATAGGAGTAGTTGGCAGGTACTGCTAATTGGTCAGCTCTAAAAGATTTGTGTGACTCAATGAATTAAGTGTAAACGGGGCGGGTGGGTGAGGGGCTGAGGGGGGAGGGAAATGTCTGTTTCTCCAGTTTCTTCTTTGGTTTTCTCTCAAAGTGTAGGTGAAATGCAGACTCTTACAGCCCTATTAAATTTGAGCTACGTGTTACACCGTAGCTCATGATGTCAAAAATGAGCTCTGTAAAGTAGGTCGCTGCCGATCTGCTGATTTGCTGCGGAAAAAAAAAGCCTACGGGATGAGCAACGTTGAACCTTTCACCTGTCAAGCCCGTAACTGCTACTATTCCAATTATGCTATTAAAAAGTCACTCGCAAGCAAGCCCATAACACGCAAATGTAGCCCAAAGCCCAGCGAGTGCTGGAGAGGACTAGCAAGAAGGGGGTAAAGTCAAATATGTAGCACTTTAACTGCAAATAAAAACACACTACTGTACTAATATTAAAAGGGAAAGTGATGTGAGGTCTTATATTTAATAAACACAACATTCTCAAGCCCGCAAATCGTCCCCAAAAATACTTTATTTCATGTATAATTTTTGTGTTATATATCATATCTACAGCTTTATTAATATTGCAATATGACTGGAATATGGGTCCGATCGTAAATCGTAATTGAACCCCATAAGACTTTGAAATCCAACCTCAATTTTCCAAAGTCCAGCAGGGGCATAAAATAAATATAATTTAAATTTAGCTTTATGCTTTGTCTTTGAAACGTACATGTTTTTTCATTGTATAGTAATCCTTTAAAGGTTTATCTAGGTTTCCCTGGTTTTACCTTTTTCTAATCTAGCACATGCTGTTTATATCAGAAATAAATTATATTGAGTAATTCTATAAACATACTGACTTATTTTATTTAAAAATAAAACTTGTTTCTCACACCCCCAGAGCTGCTTACAAAGGGACAGTGAACCTCCCAATAGAAACACTGCATTTGGTATGGATTTTAACTATTAACTAACCTTCAAGCCAGAACCACTCAGCAATGTCTGGCTCCTCCTTACTTCTTGTTATCGGGTAAATACAGGACTATGCATCCCTTGATTCTTTGGTGCAGAAAAAGGCTTTACAGATAGTTACAATTTATTAGCTGCCGGTGATTGGCCAAAACAAATGATGAATTTTATGATAATTTTAGCTTGGATATGCAGGGGTGATAACTCAGAAAATCAACTGCTTGCAAACAAAAGAGATTTAGCAAACATGGTGAGTTTGTTAATGTTTATTTTTGGTATTTTTAGCATACACTATTGATTCTCCTCTACCAGATGCATTCATAATCCAGGAATCTTAGATATGCCTTTAAACACCATCACACCTACTGTATGTATATGGTTGCCAATGATCAATCATATACTGGTGGTATCAACCGTTGATGCCTATTCGTGCCTACATACTCTCCATGTTAAAATTATCAAAAAAAGCAGAGTGGTCCAGTAACCCATCACCTGTCCAATATTAATGGGTGAAATAAAAAAGTGAACTGTATAGTCCCGCTCATGTGGTGACGCTACTGCAGGCGCACCATGAATGTTCTTAAATTGAGCCCTGTTGGAAATATACAGCCTTGTGACACCTATACAGATGAGAACAGAACATAAGATGATTTGCTATAGTTTGTTGTAATAGTACAGATAAGCATGTTTTAATGCTATGTAATAATTATATAGTTCTTATCTTGGATATATCCTGGATTGCTTATTAAAAATGCTACTAGTTGCTTTTTGGGTTTTATATAAATTATATGAGAGTGGTGGCACCACCCAGCATATTAAACATTAGTTAACAATTTATATTTTTAGAGTCCTAGAGTAGGACTGCGGGATTATTTGAACCCAAAGTACAACATTTGAAAGAATGATGGTTTCCAGACCATCTTTGACATTAACAGCCTTATTAAATTGCGATTCGGCCAATTGAATAGGGCTCTATATAAGCACAGAGAATATTTTTTTACAGAAGTTTTTAGTTAGTGACGACCTTGCTTTTGGATAGAAGATCACTAACTAAAAACTTCTGTAAAAAAATATGCTCTGTGCTTATATAGAGCCCTATTCAATTGGCGGAATTGCAATTTAAGGCGGCTGTAAGTCATTACCCTCACTGATAGAGATGTAGAAGCTGATAGTCCATATTAAACCTATTGTTTATAAAAATACCAACCCCATTGCTCAAGGTCAAGGGTTACTTAAGATATTACTCTTCCATTTTTTTTTTAAACAAAAACAAGATGTGCCTGGCATGCTGTGGTCCATAGGGTCACGGAGAGTCGGACATGACTAAACAATGACGATAACATATAGACATACCACATTGTTGAAGTTACCTCCTTTAATTGAAATATGTTTCCTTGTTTCTGTTTTCTGATACAATAAAATAAATAAATATAGTCTTTGTTTCCCTTTATCTCTAACGTATTAATTGTTACAATAAAGTTGGACGAGTTACCATAGTAAATGTATCGTACAAATGTTCCCACAGGAAAGTTATTGCCACATAATTCAGTGTCTGGCTCTGGCACTGCTGTACCTGTCTCATTTATCTAATGCCATTTATGGAACATTTAATCAGTTGTATTCACTTTTGTATAAAGAGTTTTGATGAGTTCATTTCATAAAATAGAATCTAAGCTAATCATAAAGTATTTATAAATAAACAAATTGTTCTTGTTCAAATGTTCACATCGCAAAAAAAAAGTTGTCGAACTCAGTAAATCATCACTATTTCTACAGAGGAATCATTTAAAGTTATTATTTTTTCTCTCCGTGGAATAATCAAAAGCAAGGCCGTCCTAGATTTGAAGCAAGACAGTACAACACAGTTTAAGCAATAAGCATAAAAAGTGTTTAGAGCATATATGAATTATTTAATGGTTGTGTATAGACTTGTTTTATCTAGCTTCCTGCTATATTGGAGCCTGAGGGGTGTGTTTATCATATCTATCAGTGGAGGGAGGTAGAAAAAGGGAGAGAGAAGGGGATTCATTATATTATTGGAGCTTTTAATATTTGACACCTCTACACTTCCAATGCAAAGTGGCAACTGAAAGATTTAATACAAGCGCTTCACTAAATATCATGCATGCCTCCAGGATCCAGTACAGCAATACCAATTTAGTATTTTCTGCTAAGGGGATGGGACAACTGCACCACATCAAAGGGACAATGGACGGAGTCATGTACCGTCAAATCTTGGGTGAGAACCTCATTCCCTCAGCCAGGGCATTGAAAATGGGTCGTGGATAGGTATTCCAGCATGACAATGTCCCAAAACACACAGACAAGGCAACAAAGAAGTGGCTCAAGAAGAAGCACATTAAGGTCCTGGAGTGGCCTGGCCAGTCTCCAGACCTTAATCCCATAGAAAACGTGTGGAGGGAGCTGAAGGTTTGAGTTGCCAAACATGAGCCTCGAAACCTTAAAGACTTGGAGAGAATGTACAAAGAGGAGTGGGACAAAATCCCTCCTGAGATGTGTGCAAACCTGGTGGCAAAATACAAGAAACGTCTGACCGGCGCTCATCCCTACGACCCCGTACCACTTTCGGACCGCAAAATTTGTGTGCCAAACACCATTACTTGACTTACATTTCTATTGCCGTCATTTTTTGACAGGCAATCCGCTAGTATACTATATACTTTAGCCAGTGTTACAATTTACACAATAAAAAACAAATAAAATCATTTAACAAGCCATCAGAGCACGAATGTTACTGTTAAATAAATCCCTAACTAACACAGCTTTTATCCAGCTAAACCTGAATGGAGCAAAAACTAAACAGTCCAATTTGTTTAAAGTCACTGGCCTCAGCGGCTTGCTTATCAGCTCCACCGTGCTGTCTCTCTGTATTTTTGTTCTTTTCCGGCTCCAATAAACAGTACACTTTTCTGTCTGTATGTCTCTTGCAAACAGTATAAAGTATATTCTACTTTAAGCAAACTTTCCACAATTTGCTTTCTCAGGCTTTCCAAGGCTAAAGGCCCAAACAGAGCATGTCTCAATTAGAGCCTCTAACTGCCAGGCTGCAGTCCTCAAAATGGTCCCACACATTTCTCAGTTACTGTGTTTAAAGAATGTGCTCATCTGAGCTAATCAAACTCCTCCAGGAGTTAACTCTTTGACACATGCAGGAGGAAAGGAAGCTTTGCAGTACATGTGGCCCATACAAATCCCTGGTCTCACACTGTCACAATATATATATTGTTCTGTCTACATAGTAGGTAGTATACATATACCTTCATGTCTTGTCTTGCTTGTTTGATGTACTGTGCAAACACATACATTGCAATTCTTGCTAACAATATAAATGAGACATGAGTGGGATGACAACATTTTTCACACCGTGTGGTTGTGGCTGTTGTTGTCTGCTGTCTGGTCTGGTGTGGTCATGCAACAGGAAAATATTTACAAAATGTTTTTTTGTAATGTATCGCAAGAACACAGAATGTGAAAACCAACAAACAACTGTCATTTAGCCCAATAAATAACATGTCAGGGTTTTTACCCCTATTTTATTTTAACCACACTCTATCTCTTATGTTAATGCTTATTTATTACAGGATACCAATAAAATATGTATCAATATATGTTTAAAACGTAAAGTTGAAGTGTTTTACTCTTCAGCAGACATTCTGCTCTTCACCAGAGGGTTGGAGAAGATCTGCTCAAGGGTCTGTCCTGATAAGAGTATTTATATATCTGCAGTGGTAATGTAGGCAAACCTATACCACTCAGCAAAACAAATAGGACAGCCTTCTGGGCAGATCCTCTTTCATCTTCTGGACACCTAATAGGTTGTGGAGAAGAGTAGATCTGCTGGAAGCTACACCGTTAAATCATACATTTTAAATGTTATATTTATTGTTTCTTCAAATGCAGAATTTTGCTAGTCAGTAATTAAACAAATTAAAACCTGTTGTATGACCACTATGGTGACTCGCTAGGACTCCCCTTTAAGACTATATAATTGCTTACTTAGTAATATAACTGGATTGAATAAAAGGGCTCATGTGGTCATTTTTTTCTATATAGTATTTTGAATAGCTAAACATGATAACAGGTGTTTAGAAAATAAAAAATAAACACCATTTACATTTTTCCCTTTTATATGCAATTATCCTTTGCTACAGACTTCCATTGTCTTTACTGTACCTGCTTCTGGAAAATTCTGTCTTAATAAAGTGTGCCCTTATAAACTTATATTTAAGCAAGTCTGTAATTTACTTCTTAGACACAGCTGACATCATGAGGCCGTCATCATGATGTCAGTAAAACATGGAATTTAGATGTAATCTGCAATCAGAGGCTACAATTTAAGTTGTGCCAATAAGTAGTATTTGCCTTTTGGGCTCGCAATCAAGCAATCTATAAAATGCATTAGATCATCTGTTCTAGTCCATGTGGGTTTCATAATATGTATTAACCCCTTGAGTCCTGGGATCGATATTACTCAGAACTAACATTTAAAAATTAGATTTTTTTAATTGCATATTTGTGAGTTTTAGACTGTTGTTCAATTAATTATAATGTGTTTCCATTCCTTCCCATGCTTTTAAAGTACAGTATTGTGTGTTTAAGCACTTGCGAGTCCTATTTAGTACTCGTAATATTCTTGACAGAAAAGTTATACTTTTTTCAGTTGCGGGCTAGACTTTATTTGCGATCTAGAGCTATAGGTTTAATAGAATATAGATTTAGTTTAACTGTAATTAATTATCTCATAATATTTAAGATGTGCTAAAACCAATAGTGTTCTAAGGACGAATTTGCGTCTTTGGCTGGCCCATAGTGATTGAGGGCGGGTAACTCCGAATCGGATTATAAAAGAATATGTGAAAATTTAAAGGATGATTTTAAGTGTGTATACATTTACTAATTGGAAAATAGAATACAACCCTAAAACAGCATAATTACCTAAAAAAGTAATAAATTAGAAGCTTATTTTTTCATTCTAAAAAACATATTGAATGCCTTTTTGACATGGTTCCTGTTAACTGATATAATAAACATAAAATATTAGCAGATGTTTGAACCATGAGCCTTAAAAATGAATTAGAGATTAAGTTTAGCAGATTCTTCTTGTGCTTACGGGCTTGGACACTCTGGGTATGCTGTTTTATCTATGCAGGAGTAGGTGCAAAAAAAAAGTGATATCTTGCCTCATTGTTAACAATATCAGCTTGTGGTATTTGACACCTGCCCTTCCCCCCGCTCAAGCTTAGAAGCAGGCAGATACAAGTCAAACTGCAAATCCTGCTGTCAGTGCTTTTATATCTCCTTTGTGCATTTCGCAAGGGGGGTCACTGTTATGTCAACCTCTTTACACTAGCACAGTTTGATAAAATCAAGATTTTCTCTCTGACTGTTTTTAAGCTCATAGCTACACAACTGCTAATGTTGCTTTTTCAATATTTACTTCAACGTTTTTTGCAGCCCCACACATGCTAACATGAGGCTAAGACTTGATTTGTCCGTATACGGGGAGTCTTATTCTGCTTTGGCACTATAGTCACAGCAATGCTTCCTCTGAGCTTGAGAGTGACTTGGAGTCTTCCCAAAAACTATGAGACTATAGTATATGCATGAAAACTGTCCCGATCTGCTACTTCAATTGGACGCAGAATTGTGAGTTTCTTGTACACCTCTGATAGCAGAAGATGTACCAAACACAGGAACCACGCCCAGGAGCTTGCTTCCACAGACCAGGATATCAGGAACACCATATAAGCTCTTAGAATTAGGATTAATTCACAAACTGACACTTACACCTTGTTTATGTAAGTCCAGAGACAACTTTCATAGCTTTATTAATTGTCACATTTTATACTATTTTCTGGCACACAAGCTGGCCAATCACAGCAAGCCCTATCCTTAGGTACATAGAAGAGGGAAACATTAACATAATAGGCTGCCCCTGCTTACTAAAAAACCCTGTACATCTGGTGATTGTATTACCTATAACCATTTGCTGTAAACACTCAGACTGCTTATCTGCTTAAGACCCCCTGTGTTTGTTTATTTAAGTGGGGCTGGGTGTCATCACCAGATAACCACACTGTAACATAATCACAATACCTACAATTTATCCAGGTGATTTTATTACCTATAACCATTTGCTGTAAACACTCAGAACAATCAAGACCCCCTGTGTTTGTTTATTTAGGTGGGGCTGGGTGTCATCACTAGATAACAATACTGTAACATAATCACAATACATACAATGTATATGTCATTTTAACCAAAAGTAATACAAAAGACATAACTATAATAATAAAACAGGGTAACTTCTTGGCAGCTCAGACCCAGGGCATGGTCCAAAGCAGTCCAGTCAGGCCCTGGGCATGACACAAACTGGCTAGTGATGTCGCGAACATAGCATTTTCGGTTCGCGAACCGCGAACGGGAACCACAGCAAATGTTCGCGAACCGGCGAACCGCCATAGACTTCAACGGGCAGGCGGATTTTAAAACCCACAGGGACTCTTTCTGGCCACAATAGTGATGGAAAAGTTGTTTTAAGGGGACTAACACTTAGACTGTGGCATGCTGGAGGGGGATCCATGGCAAAACTCCCACGGAAAATTACATAGTTGATGCAGAGTCTGGTTTTAATCCATAAAGGGCATAAATAACTTAACATCCCCGTCCATCATCATCCTCCCCTGTGTCTCTTTCTTCCCTTCCTCATCACCCTCCCGTGTCTCATCACCCCTCCCTCATCGACCTCCCACCTCCCTCATCATCCTCCCCTGTATCTCTTTACCCCCTCCCTCATCATCCTCCTCTGTGTCTCTTCCCCCCTCCATCATCATCCTCCCCTGTGTCTCTTTCCCCCCTCCCTCATCATCCTCCCCTGTGTCTCTTTTCCCCCTCCCTCATCATCCTCCCCTGTGTCTCTTCCCCCCCTCCCTCATCATCCTCCCCTGTGTCTCTTTCCCCCCTTCCTCATCACCCTCCCCTGTGTCTCATCCCCCCTCCCTCATCATCCTCACCTGTATCTCTTTACTCCCTCCCTCATCATCCTCCCCTGTGTCTCTTCCCCCCTCCATCATCATCCTCCCCTGTGTCTCTTTCCCCCTCCCTCATCATCCTCCCCTGTATCTCTTTCCCCCTCCCTCATCATCTTCCCCTGTGTCTCTTCCCCCCTCCCTCATCATCCTCCACTGTGTCTCTTTTCCCTCTTCCTCATCATCGTCCCCTGTGTCTCTTTCCCCCCTTCCTCATCACCCTCCCCTGTATCTCTTTACCCCCTCCCTCAACATCCTCCCCTGTGTCTGTTTCCCCCCTCCCTCATCATCCTGCTCTGTGTCTCTTTCCCCCTCCCTCATCATCCTCCCCCCTCCCTTGATGATAAGGGGGGAAGAGACACGGGGATAAGTGTGAGGGGTGTTAGGGTAAGGGGTGTTAGGGATAAGGGTGAGGGGGTTAGGTGTTAGGGTGAGGGGTGTTAGGGCTAAGTGTGAGGGGTGTTAGGGTGAGGGGTGTTAGGGATAAGTGTAAGGGGTGTTAGGGTGAGGCATGTTAGGAATAAGTGTGAGGGGTGGTAGGTCTTAGGGATAAGTGTGAGAATGTTAGGGTTAGGTGTTAGGTTGATGGGTGTTATGGATAAGTGTGAGGGGTGTTATGGTTAGGGGAGTTAGGGATAAGTGTGATGGGTGTTAGGTTAAGGGATGTTAGGGTTAGGTGTTAGGGTAAGGGCTGTTAGGGATAAGTGTAAGGGGGTATTAGGGTTAGGTGTTAGGGTGAGGGGTGTTAGGGATAAGTGTGAGGGGTGTTAGGGTTAGGGTGAGGGGTTTTAGGTACAAGTGTGAGGGGTGTTAGGGTTAGGTGTTAGGGTGAGGGGTGTTAGGGATAAGTGTAAGGGGTGTTAGCGTTAGGTGGTAGGGGGAGGGATGTTAGGGTTAGGTGTTAGGGATAAGTGTGAGGGGTGTTAGGGTTAGGGTAAGGGGTGTTAGGGATAAGTGTGAGGGGTGTTAGGGTTAGGGTAAGGGGTGTTAGGGATAAGTGTGAGGGGTGTTAGGGTTAGGGTGAGGGGTGTTAGGGTTAGGTTGATGGGTGTTATGGATAAGTGTGAGGGGTGTTAGGGTTAGGTTGATGGGTGTTATGGATAAGTGTGAGGGGTGTTAGGGTTAGGTGTTAGGGTGAGGGATGTTAGGTTTAGGTGTTAGGGATAAGTGTGAGGGGTGTTAGGGTTAGGGTAAGGGGTGTTAGGGATAAGTGTGAGGGGTGTTAGGGTTAGGTGTTAGGGTGGGGGGTTTTAAGGATAAGTGTAAGGGGTGTTAGGGTTTAGTGTTAGGGTGAGGGATGTTAGGGTTAGGTGTTAGGGATAAGTGTGAGGGGTGTAAGGGGTGTTAGCGTTAGGTGGTAGGGGGAGGGATGTTAGGGTTAGGTGTTAGGGATAAGTGTGAGGGGTGTTAGGGTAAGGGTAAGGGGTGTTAGGGATAAGTGTGAGAGGTGTTAGGGTTAGGGTGAGGGGTGTTAGGGATAAGTGTGAGGGGTGTTAGGGATAAGTGTGAGGGGTGTTAGGGTTAGGTGTTAGGGTGAGGGGTGTTAAGGATAAGTGTAAGGGGTGTTAGGGTTAGGTGTTAGGGTGAGGGATGTTAGGTGTTAGGGATAAGTGTGAGGGGTGTTAGGGTTAGGGTAAGGGGTGTTAGGGATAAGTGTGAGGGGTGTTAGGGTTAGGGTGAGGGGTGTTAGGGATAAGTGTGAGGGGTGTTAGGGTTAGGTGTTAGGGTGAGGGGTGTTAAGGATAAGTGTAAGGGGTGTTAGGGTGACGCATGTTAGGAATAAGTGTGAGGGGTGTTAGGTCTTAGGGATAAGTGTGAGGGGTGTTAGGGTTAGGTTGATGGGTGTTATGGATAAGTGTGAGGGGTGTTAGGGTTAGGTGTTAGGGTGAGGGATGTTAGGGTTAGGGATAAGTGTGAGGGGTGTTAGGGTTAGGGTAAGGGGTTTTAGGGATAAGTGTGAGGGGTGTTAGGGTTAGGGTGGGGGGTTTTAAGGATAAGTGTGAGGGGTGTTAGGGTTAGGTGTTAGGGTGAGGGGTGTTAGGGATAAGTGTAAGGGGTGTTAGCATTAGGTGGTAGGGGGAGGGATGTTAGGGTTAGGTGTTAGGGATAAGTGTGAGGGGTGTTAGGGTAAGGGTAAGGGGTGTTAGGGATAAGTGTAAGAGGTGTTAGGGTTAGGGTGAGGGGTGTTAGGGATAAGTGTGAGGGGTGTTAGGGATAAGTGTGAGGGGTGTTAGGGTTAGGTGTTAGGGTGAGGGGTGTTAAGGATAAGTGTAAGGGGTGTTAGGGGTGTTAGGGATAAGTGTGAGGGGTGTTAGGGTTAGGTGTTAGGGTGAGGGGTGTTAAGGATAAGTGTAAGGGGTGTTAGGGTGAGGCATGTTAGGAATAAGTGTGAGGGGTGTTAGGTCTTAGGGATAAGTGTGAGGGGTGTTAGGGTTAGGTGTTAGGTTGATGGGTGTTATGGATAAGTGTGAGGGGTGTTAGGGTTGGGTGCTAAGGTGAGGGGAGGATGATAAGGAGGGGAAGAGACACAGGGGTGTCCTTGCAGCAGAGATCAAAAGAGTCCTTCAGGACTGTATTGCACACTGTGTACAGTAGCCTAGCTATGGTTTTCCCTATTGATGCAGTATTACCTACACTCAGCCTCCTCTCAGTAAGACTGCAAGTTAGTTATGATTCCAAAATGGCTGCTGTCCATGAGTTAGAAGGGTCTGGAAGGCAGGGTATGATGCTGATTGCCTGGAATGTGTCTGCTGACTCTTAGTTGCAGGGTCAAAGTTTGCTCAATGATAAAGTATAGGGGGCGGGTCGAATATCGCATATGTTCGCAGTTCGCCGCGAACACGAACATGCTATGTTCGCCGGGAACAGTCCGCCGGCGAACTATTCGCGACATCTCTAAAACTGGCACCAATATAAAGTTGATTTCAATATCAATCAAAGTTTTTTTTTGATTATGCATTTAAAAGAGTATTATTTATATATTACAGAACTGTTGCAACCACCTTAAACCGTATATTTATCCCCTGTTTGAAAGCAGATCATGCAATGCAATCTCTCTTCAATCTCTGTTTTGGGAATGTTAGTTGTGGCTGTCGCTCCAGAGCAAACAAGCAAAAACATAGCACGTGAATTAAATCATTTTTTTTAACTTTGTATCAACTTTGATGAGGTTTAACTCTGCTCTTTTAAATGCACAATATAAATATTTAGAGATCTGTGTCTCTTTAAAGCAACACAGGAAAGTACAAATATAAATATGTATAATTGCAACTGCCTGCAATTTGAAATGGATGTGTTAGATAATCAGGCTTGAAAGTTAGGTATGTTATTTGTTTCAATTGTTTTTATTGTCTCACACTATTAATGATATACAATAATATTCATACAATAAAACAATTGCAACAGGAAAACAGTATATATTGTCTTGAATAAATATCAGGAAAAATATGATAGGGGAAGGGAACAGGAGGGTGCAAGATAGTAGAATAAACCATTAAATCTCACAGTGGGGGGTAGACCAAGTATAGAGTGGATCACATTTCTTGCATGTCTTAACATGTGCATATATAGTTAATGTATATTCGGTTGCTTGGTTTCCAAACTGTACTGTACATTATAACCAAAAAGTATTAATGGAAAAAATGGAGTAGAAGGGGGGAAGGGGATTGGGGCGAAGTGTAGCTTCAACATTATTCATTATTAGATACATAAGATTTTTGCTTACTTACCAATTCGATCTCTAGGGTCGGAGCCAGGGTATTTAGGGCAATGTATTCCTTTTAGACTAAGGAAATGCAATTAGGAGAGCTCAACCATTGTTAAAGTTCAGTATTTTTAAGGGATACAAGTTTCCTTGTTTTTAATATTAAAATACATGAGATACTTTTTTTTTTTCATCTTTAAACTTTATTGTATTAACAAGTGCTTAACAGCTTTGTTTTTCCCCACTGAAACCTTCCAAATAGTCGCTGCCACTATTTGCCTCATGCAGCTCATACATGCAATGTTTCTATAGTACTAGATGTACTGACCAATGACAGCTTGTGTCTCAGAAGCATGTTACTTAAATTATGCTGAGACACAGTCTTTCATTGACTAGTACATCTAGTACTATAGAAACATGAGGCAGATATTGGGAGAGACATGTTTGGAAAGTTTTATTGAAGAAAAATAGAGCTTTTCAGCGCTTTGTAATAAAATGATGTTTAAATATGCAAATAAACACTTTTAACTCTAGTGGTAGTGGGTAATAAACTCTTCCTGCTTATCACACCCTACTGTGAGCTGTTGATTAATCACCATGATTAAGATATTAATAGACAGAGAGAATCTGTTCAGGTAAAATATGCTTAAAATGTCCAACTTTCTGGCTACATTTTTTATCATTACACGTATCTACACCGTGTCTCGAGTGCTTCCTCGTGTTTCTCTGGAGCCTGTTATACTTCATCATCAAGTGTATCATCTGTAGTCCTTGCAAAGTTTACTTTTTTAATTGCTAGACAAATAGACTTGTGGTTGTTTAAGGGTTATATTTTGCAATGCTCATGCGGAGGTGTTATTAGATGTCTCATAAATAACAAGTTACTGTCAGCAACACTACACAATAATATGTAATTACTGGCATAAAATGCTGGTTGTATTATATTTTGAGTACTCAGTTTGTGCTCCTTGCATAGGAGAATTTAAGCTATGATACATATCATAGCGAAAGCAGAAATTCTCTGTATACAACATACTAAAACAAGAAAAAAAACTGTACCGTGTATTAAATATGAAACTGTGTCGCAACAGCACACAAAAAGACACAATGATGTCTCAGCACGCCTTTTCTCTAAAAAGCATCTATCTATCTATCTATCTATTCTATCTATCAATCTATCTATATATCTATCTATATATCTATCCGATCTGTCTGTCTATATCTATCTAAATCCCATCTGTCTGTCTGCCTGCCTATCTGAATCATATCTATCTATATCTATCTATCTGTCTGTCTATCTATCTTTCAAGAGTGTGAAAGGGCAGCTGGAGGAATACCTAGTTATATAAAAGTTATTATAAAACATCAACAGATGTAGTCATTTTAACAATTAAAAAAACTTGTTTGTTGGTGCTCTCATACATGATACAAAGGATGGTTAATTAATTAAATGTCTGGTTTAGTGACACATAATCATTGTATTGGCATAAACATTATATCATACAGAAGATGATCATTATCACATATATATAATTTTCTAGTGAAGTGGATGTTATACATTGTTGAATAGCCCACATAAGGGACAATAAAAATATAATTAAAGGGCTGATCCATTTTTACCAAACAGGATAGTTTTAGAACAATTTAATAGCAGAATACCAGAGTAACAGGGTTTGTGTAATTTGTGTCAGGTCCTCTGCTCTCAGCCATATTGAGATTACGTGCAAGGACACTGTATAAATCAAGGCCTTATTTAGGTTTTCCCCTAGGCAAGTTCCTCCTTTTGTTCTTGCCATATCCCAATTATAAGTTTATCAAACACCTATATAGAAAATCATAAGTGAATATGCGTCTATTTAAATGTAGAGCAAGTCACAAAGTCGTAAGTGCACTTACAGACAGAATATTCTCTGCATATGAACATTTCTGATTCCATGGCATTACACCAGCAAATTCAGGCAGCCTGCTGCCCACTGAAAATGTGCTGCCTAGCCCTGGGCCTCATGGGCCTAGGCGGAAACACACTCACGGTGAGAATTAGGACTGTACGTGGTTCAGAGACAGAGAAGCCCATTAGCACAGACGTCTGAGGCTAATAAGGTCCCATGACATAATATTAATCATTATATATAAATAAGCACAAACAGATGATAATTCTTCTGTTATATACAAAGAAAAGACATTCTTCTAGAAGTTAAACTTTTTTTTTCCAGCAGGTCATACAAAATACAAGTTTACACATGTTTTCCAAGGATATAAAAAGACTGACCTTGCTGGCAGAGAACATAAAAGAGTGCGAACATAAGAGAGACGCCAGAGAGACAGCTGACTGGGAATGTAGAGATCTACAGATGGTGAGAGTGTGATGTGGGACATGAAGCAATTTGTATATTGCTGTCTCTATTGCCCTCTAGTGGAAAATGTAAATTTCTCATGATGACAAAAATGTCTATTTTATGCACATATACTAGGTTTATCCAACAATCAGTAAGCATGCCTCTTAACTGTCCTTCTTTTGCACGGCCAGTCCCACTTTTCAATAGAAATCTCTGCATCCCTCTTAGCCTTCCAATTGTTCCTCTTTTTGAAGGAAAGTTCCACGTATATGGGCAACTCTCTGTTTCCCAGGCCTAATCTTGCATTATGTTCCAACTCTCAGAGTATAGGAGAAAGTTCAGAAGGTAGAGTGCCATTTCCATTGAATATGTATATGGAGCGGAGTGTATGGAGCAGTGGGCATATATTAAGGGTGTGTATCTCTAAAATTTAGCTTACACTATGTCCAGAATGGCAACAACTCTACTCTACTAGTAAATTGCCCATCAAAAATGACGGGAATGAAATTGAAAGGCTGGCAATGCTGGTTGCCATACAATGTGAGGCTTTTGGTCCTCATTGGTTTTATTTTCCAAGTCCTACGTTCCTGGCGTTGTTAGTGTATGATGGTGGTCTCATTTTCTATTGGCTGTTACGAAATGGGTAGTTGCAGCCTTGCTAAATCGATCATGTTCCCTCCCTGAAATACTACATATGACTGCATGGTTTACGGTTTCGGCTTTCGGCCCATAACTTGCGGGCTTGATCAATTGAATAGCACCATACTTGCGGGCTTGATCAATTGAATAGCACCATAATTGTAGCAGAGTGCCCCTAGCAATCCCGCAGACCTACGTCCTGTATACAGCGAGATGCGGGCTTCGAATTGAATGAGGCTCCAGGTCTGTACAATATGCTGTATATGTATAAGTAATGAGCCCAAATCTATCAGTGCCTTTTTTCACGAATAAAAGTGTCCCTGTTAAACCACTTGAAATGGAGGTATGGACACAGGAGGCTACCTAATATCTCTTCCTGAAAGATGGTCCTGAGGATTACAACACTTATGGAAAGGAGGTTCACAGTGGGGCAACGCTCAATGTAAGGGGGGGTATTGGGAGGAAAGCAAAATACAAAGGGCAATGGGGTACTGAGGTAAAAGCAAAGCCTAAGGAAAGATTGACACTGAGAGAGGGAAGAGACACTCAAACAAATACAGATACTGAGAGTAAATAGACATTGAAGGAAAGAGGGATAATGAAGGAAAGAGACACTCTAGGAATGGGGTACATGGAGGTAAGTGACTGAAGATAATTTTCTTTATTGTGGAGAGTAACTATATTGATAGTCTTTGATTTTCTGATCTTCTTTTGTGGTAGGAAAGAAATCTCTTTTTGAAGACCTTGAATCTTAGCTAATTCTTTAAATTGGACAAAGATATAGCACCCCAAAGGTTCTTAACAAAAAATATTACTTTCAGTAGGTTTTCCTCATTTGTGAAAACCAGCATGGTTAAACCTCTTAAAGTTCATATTTTACATTTTTTTCTAATAATACTTATATTTATTATGCACCTTCCCCCCAGGGCAGGATTTATATCATAGGTGTCCTTATACAAAGATTACTCTGCTGAATGAATGAAATGTAATTAAATCTGTTCCCTTCTGGATTGCTACCATGTTATGGTGAATGGGCTTGTGCATTTCAATAAAGCTGAGAGCTATACCATGTAGGGTCACCTAAGATGTGTGGGTCATAGTAGAAAAGTTAGAAAAATTGGGGTCCATTAGAGAAGAAACTGGCAACGCACTCCAGTATCTCTGACAAGATAACTTTATGGTTAAGAAGAACCAGAGACATGGAATAACTGGCAATTTTGACCATGAAGTGCAAAATGAATCAAGTCAGAGAATAGTAGAATTATGTCAAGATAATTATCTGGTCATAGTAAACAACCTCTTCCAACAGTCTCAGAGACAACTCTTCGCATGGGCATTGCCAGAAGGACAATATAGAAATCAGATTATTATATACTTTGTAGCCAAAGATGGAGGAGCTCTATACAATCAGCAAAAACAAGACCTGGAGTGGGCTGTGGATAAGATCATAAGCTTCTTCTTGCAAAGTCCAGAATTAAACTGAGGAAAAGATGGAAAAATATCAGACCAAGCAGGTATAAAATAAAAACAATACCCAGTGAATATGCAGTGGAGGTAAAGAATAAAATTAAGGGACTAGACACAGTAGATAGAATGACAGAAGAACTTTGGATAGAAGTTGTGACATTGCCCAGTAAACAGCATCAAATAATATCACCAAAAGAAAGAAATCTAAGAAGGCCAACTAGCAGAGTGGAGATAGCAAAAGATCTGTCCAAATGAATGCTGAATTCTAGAGGATAGCAAGAAGAGATAAGGAGAAATTCTGTAATGAGCAATGTAAAAAGACAGAACAAGATAACAGAATAGGGAAGTCAAGAGAACTCTTCAAGAATTTTGGGGACCTCAAAGAAAACTTTCATGACAAAGTGGGCGTGATAAAAGACAAAATGGTAGAGACTTAACAGAAGCAGATCAGATAAAGAAGAGGTGGCAGGAATACACAGACGATCTATACAGGAAGGATCTTAACAGCAGTGATGACCTCAGTAGTTTGTCCGTTGAGCTGGAGCCAGAGCTTGGAGAGCAAAGTGAGATTGGCCATAGGAAGACTGCAGAACTTGATAGAATCCCAGCTGAACTCTTAAAAAAAAATAAGATGATGCTGTGAAATTGTTGCTTGTCTTATGCCAACAAATTTGGAAAACTCAACAGTGGCCAATAGACTGGAAAAGGTCAGTCTACGTCCCAATCTCAAAAAAGGTAGTGCTAAAGAGTGTTCCAATTATTAAACAATTACAATAATTTCACATGCCAGCAAGATAATGCTTAAGATCCTGCAAGCTTGGCTCCAACAATATATAGACCAAGAACTACCAGATGAGCAAACCAGGTTTTTCAAAAACACAAGAGTTCAAATTGCCAATGTCCATTACATAATAGAGAAAGCAATAGAGTTCCACAAAAAATAAACATTTAGCTTTGCTTCATAGACTACTCTAAAGCCTTTAACTGTGTGGATCACTACAACATGTGTCAAGTTCTTAAAGAGATGGAGGTCCCAGGCTATCTCAACTACCGATTGTAGAATCTATATGTGGACTAAGAAGCCAAAGTCATAAGCAAGCATGGAACATCTGAATCGTTCAAGATTGCAAAAGGAGTGCGACAAGGTTGTATATTGTCGATTTATTAATTCAACGTTTGCGCAGAAGTAAGGCCGACATGGATGAATATAATGCAGGAATCAATATTGGTGAAAGAAATATCAACAGCCTCAGATAACCAAATAATCTGATGGTTGAAAGTGAGGAGGAACTAAAGAGCCTATTGACGGTTAAAGAAGAGAGTGCAGAAGCTGGCCTGCTGCTCAACATTAAAAAGATCAAGGCAAACAGCAATCTCAGTTCCTGGCAAATAGATGGTGAGGGATGTGGAGACAGTGACATATTTTATTTTTATGGGATCCAAGATCTCTTCAGATGGTAACTGCAGCCATAAAATTAAAAGATATTTGCTTCTGGGGAGGAAATCTATTACAAGCTTGGACAAACTATAAATAAATAAAGATATTATACTATCAACAAAGGTCCACACAGTTAGAAGTATGGTATTCCCAGATTTGAGAGCTGGACCATAAAGAAGATTAGAAGAATTGACGCCTTTGAATTGTGGTGGTGGAAAAAATTCCCTTGGACTGCAAGAAGATGAGATCAATCAATACTGTAGGCAATCAAGCAAACCTGTTCACTGGAATGCTTGATCACGAGACCATATTATGAGAAGACAGGATTACCTAGAGAAGACTCTGATGATGGGAATGATTGAAGACCAATGAAGAAGGGAATGGTAGGGGTGGAGATGGATAGATGAGGACAATGAAGCACTGAAGATGAGCTAGAGGGAGCTCCAAGGGGCAGTGGATGGCAGAGGTGACTGGCGTACTGTGGTCCATAGGGTCGAATAGAGTCAGACACGCCTGAATGACTAAACAACAACAAATTAAATCTGTATAAATATATAAACATGATAGTTATTGTATGTAAATACTTCTATATAATTTTAGCACAAGAGCATATATTGGCAGGACAGCCCAACAGTTCAGAGAGATGCCTTGCTCATCCCGCACAAAGCACCCCTAGGCAGCTGACAACTCTGACTTATGATAAATGTGCCCATTCTTCCCCTGTGCCTGATGCCCCACACTCACTTGCTATTTTTCTACCAGAGAAGAAAAGGTGATTCATGTATACAATATACAATTTCTGTTTCACGTTTGCAGCAATTGCCTTGTTTGAGCTGCTTTCTCAAAAAATATGTTAATAATATCTACTTGTATTTTTTATATTTATTTTCTAAAAACATTTTGTCACACAAAATAGCTTATGGTAAATATAGGGCTGCCATGATTATTTAAGATATATACCTTGCAAGTATCTATGAGATAACCAAAAAATAATAAAAACAATATTTCCTGACTAAGAACATAATTGGCATGAAAAAATGGCATAAAACTAATTTAGTTTTGTAATTAGTAAACAATTAAATGGTGATCCCTCTGTTTATGCCAGGGAAGGCTGTATGTATATGAGAGTGTTTACATTTCTGCAAGAGCAGAGCTTGTAATTAAGTTATACAGCTGCTAATATTGTTTGTTTGTTCCATACTTTACGAATATGTATTTCTTTTTTCTTAAATGACTGTGCTCCTTTAAGCATTGCTTCCTACTTTACATTTAAAGCAATACTCTGCAATTCCTTTTTTAATGTTTGTCAAGTACTGCAAGATTTGTAATTCTATAAAATATGGGACCTATTAGGTGGATAGGACAAAGCTTTTTATGGCAATAATTTATGATGGTCCAAACTTACATTCAGATATTTTAAAGGTACTTTGTATATATGAATATGTGATGGTCACAAATCACTTTCACAATAGATATGTTTCTATTTGTGCTCTTGGATCATTAGGTCAAATAATTTATTTTAAACTGGTAATTTATACTGAGCCTCAGGTAACAATAGTGTTTATTATGTCTTATTGTAATTTATGTTGTAAACCCAGTTTGACAACAAATATAGATTGTGTAATACTGATCTAGGGGAAATCTATTCAGTACTAAATCACAGCAGTTAGAGGGTTTGGTGGGGAACTGAAAACGGAAATGAGAGGAATACAGTGTCCCAAAACATAAAGTTCATCAGTTTGAAGTCACTTTTCTCAAAGTACATAGTTTATATATTGTATAAATGTATGTTTGTAAATCTAGAATAGTACTTTCTACATTGAAACAATTTTGTTTAACTTTCTATTGAAAATGTAAATGTTTTGTTGCTAGCTCCATATACTCTATGGAACCCTTCAGTGGCGGAGGAACCACCGGTGCAGGCGGTGCAAAGCACTGGGGCCCACCCCTGAGTGGGCCCCTGTGCAGTCTTATTACTTCTTCTGTAGGGCCTCCATGCCCCCTCACCTCTCCACCCCAGCCCATGGCATGCCCCCTAAACCTCCCTTGAATCTACCTCCCCGGTAACTTACCCCGATCCACAGCACTTGATTGCTGTGCCTCTTCTGCTCCTCCTCTCAGAATGCTGATTGATGTCATCAAGACATGTGGGCATGAGAGGAGCAGAGGAGGCAAAGCAATAAAGTGGCATGGATCGGGGTAAGTAACCACGAGAGGTCGGTGTTGGGGCTTCCTAGAATATGTTAACCCCTTCAGTGGGGGGACCAGGTGAGGCTGAGGAAGAATAGCATGCACTGGGGGAGGAAAGGTGAGGGGGTATAGCATGCCCTGGGTTGGTCAGAGGGCATGACATGGGCTGGGGAGGTGAAGGGGCATGGCATGCATTGGGGTGGGGTGGTGAGGGTGCATGGCATAGGTATATAAATATTATATATATATATATATATATATATATATATATTTGCGATCTGTCCCTCTCCTTCGGCGAAGGGTAGCTGGATATGTGGCCAAAGCTACAAAATCTAGCCTGAGTAGTGGGCCAGATTGTCGTGGTAAGAAGAAAGTGAGTCCTTGGGCATGGGCAAGGATGAAGCTTAGTAGATGTGGGACAAATCTACAATTGGGGCTTGTTGGAAGCCACGTGACAATGAAAACGGCGTATCCTTGGACATGGGAAAGGATACTGATGGGGGGCCGAATCAGCAATGGAGTGCTTAGCGAAAGCCGAAAATCGTTATCTTGGATGTGGGCAAGGAAACTTTTGTACCATTGCTCTCACAAATCTGCACAGTAGGGCGTGTAGAATATATTTTTTTGCACCAGCACATTCCGTCTTCACTAGCTCCGCCACTAGAACCCGCTCTGATTTGCAAGAACAAACCAATAACAAGTTTTACTCCGGACCCTTGCCTGGAGTCTACAGGGTGGAGTTATTGTTTTATCTGTCTCACGTTCAAGGGGGGTGATCAGTGCTTCTCAACAGCCAGGTGCTGGTCCATGAGACCTGCCAGTCCTCAGAAGCAAAAAGGGATGAGAAGAACCTAACATTTAAAAGACACCAGTATCATTTTAGACACTTATATAAGGAATATTGACAAACGTATCAGCAGTTAAAATGCACTTCATTCAAATCATTACAAGACTAGATGAAGAACTTAGTGAGTCATGTGTAATAACACCATATTAAAAATGAATGGATCTCAAAGGTGGTCCTTATTAGCACTGGAAGGTAACCAGCCGGTCCGCTGGTAAAAAAGGCTGAGAGCCACTGTCTTTAATGACTACAATCTAGGTAATGTGTTAAATAGAACCGAATGTACTGTATTTGATGGCTGTGGGTTTGACTTATTGTATGGGATAGATATAAGGTCATATGTCTCATATGGTGGTATGGTGATATTTCACAGATTAATGGGGGTGTTTTCTCACTTTATGTCACATCTGTAATCCATAATTAATGTAAGTTATTTGGGCAGGGATTATGCAACCCATTGGTTGTCTTTGTATTAAATGCACTTATAATGTTATGTACTTGATGTTGTGGAGAAATACAAATATCCATACATTATTTAGTGTGTATATAATATATATATATATATATATATATATATATATATATATATATATATATATATATATATATAAAATTCATCAATTTTGGAGCATTTGTGATATTTGACTAGATGTAAGCTCGGAACCATTATTTTTTTTTTCCATTGCAGGCCGTGAGGTATGAAACAGTTAATTCTGCTTTTACTTAATTCATTGTTTTTTTTATTCTATAACTGTAAACAAGTCCTTCTTCCCATAATAAAAATTGTTCTGGAGACCGGACTCAAGGTTAACAGCACGTTATTGATTGCTCAGAAGTGTACAATATGGAGGTGATGTATGCAATGATTTAGTCAAGGATAATTATGATAAACAAAACTTGACCTATGAGCAGAGATTGCAATTTGGGGGTGTTGTACACAGATAATGTGATGTACCAGGCATGCTTGAAGCGTGCTAGCCACATGTTTCATATTTTATTGGATCACCTTATATAAATAATATTTTACTGGTTTAGAGATGGGTGTTGGTGGGAATGTGTCATTTTTTCTGGAGGGGGGTGATGGAATATACCATTCTCTGTATGTAATTAGTATAAAAACCTATGTTGTTTATGCTTGTTGTTAGTCAACAGCAGACATTGTAACTTTTTTCATGTTGCTGACCCACGTGTCCAAATAAAATTTTATAATAAGAGGTCTCTGTGTTTTGGTATCAGGACTGGGTTTTGGAGTAGAAAGTCGGTTTGTGGATATGTTTTTCTACAACCCTGATTTGCAACTTGTCCCTGTAAAGTGCTGTGCACATTGATGGCAGGATTGAATACAAAATAATCTCATACTGAAGACGGTAGTTTCAAATCTTGGTGCAGTTAATGTCTAACATATTTTAGATTCGATGTTATTCCCCTTATTGCATTGGGTTGCAATGTTGTGTATCAGGTTGATTGGGATATGCCTTAGAAGTAAGGTGAAGTGCTGCCTCAAATTATGGTGTAAGTGGGGGTCCAGATGCACTAAAGGTGAAGAACATCTCCATTCATATGATATCATACAGAGGATATTTGATAAGACCTCCAAGAGTCCTCCTAACTTCACCCTTTAGTACATATGGCCTGAGGTATTAGATTTTTCAGATTGTGGTTGGATGAAAAGGACTATTCAGGTATTTTTTTTGGGTTTGATATGAATGTGCTAACTAGCAGCCCTATTAAATTTGGGCTACATGTAAAACGTAGCTCATAATGTAGAAAGTAGGACCTACGGCTAATAAATTAGCCCTGTAAAGCAGGCTGCTAACGATCTGTGGGTTTGCTGCCAAAAAAGCCCACGTGTTGAGCAATATTGAACTTTGCGGCCGTAAATCCTTTGATCCGCCAAGTCCATAACCGCTACGTTTCCAATTTAGCTATTAAATTGCAACAAAGTCACTCGCGAGGAAGCCCGTAAAACGCAAATGTAGCCCAAAGGCCAACGTGTGCTGGAGTGGACTCATAAAGGGGGTAAAGTCCAATATGTAGCACTTTAACTGTAAATAAAAACACACTACTGTATTAATATTAAAAGGGAAAGTGATGTTAGGTCTTAAGGATTGATAGCACAACATTCTCAAGCCCGCAAATCACCCCACAAAAATACTTGATTTCATGTATAATTTTTGTGTCAGAACGATCCCAGGAATCAATGTGTTAATACATATACGGTAACTCGCATATGATAGAATATCATATTTGTGGCTTTATTAATATTGCATCATGTCTGGAATGTGGTTTTGATCGTAACTCGTAATTGAACCCTGAAAGATTTTGAGATCCATCCTCCATTTTCCTGTGATGCAAGGATGACGATCTCTGTTTCCATTGGCTCCATCTAAACCCGTAAGTACAGGTTTGCTTAATTGATTATGTTCAAGTCTGCAAATCCGACGGCCGACAAATGGTTTACGGGTTTGCGTCTCCAGCTCGTAGCTTGCAGCCTTTCTAATTTAATAGCACTGTAACTCGGCCAAATTTCAAACCCGTAGCCGTTGCGAGAGTTACGTTGCACTTATGGGGCTTGAATTTAATAGGGCTGCAAGTGACTTAATTAATTTTAGCCACCTCAACTAAATATCTAAGAAGCGTCCAAAGATCAGATCCTGAACCCCCCTGTTCTCTCATATGTAGGGTGCCATGTTTCTTATCTATGACCTAAGACCAAATCAACAGAGGAGGGCCATCACACTACCAGTGCATTACGCTACTCAGACACACAGTATGATGCTACCTGCTTGTCAGCAAAGTTAGACAATGTGGAAGTGGCTTTAGGTCACAGCTGTGCAAGATGGCAGCACTGAGGGAGAACTGGAAGAAAGGGTGAGACTCTGGCAGGCAATAATGTGCAGATATGAAAACTTATTTAATTTAAGCAAAGTGTAAATTGTACAGTGGATACAAAAAGTCTACATACCCCTGTTAAAATGTCAGGTTTCTGTGCTGTAAAAAAATGAGACAAAGATAAATCATTTCAGAACTTTTTCCACCTTTAATGTGACCTATAAACTGTACAACTCAATTGAAAAACAAACTGAAATCTTTTAGAGGGAAGAAAAAATATAAAAATAAAATAATATGGTTGCATAAGTATGCACACCCTTAAACTAATACTTTGTTGTAGCACCTTTTGATTTTATTACAGCACTCTGTCTTTTTGGGTATGACTCTATCAGCATGGCACATTTTGACTTGGCAAGAATTGCCCACTCTTCTTTGCAAAAACACTCCAAATCTGTCAGATTGAGAGGGCATCTCCTGTGCACAGCCCTCTTCAGATCACCCCACAGATTTTCAATCGGATTCAGGTCTGGGCTCTGGCTGGGCCATTCCAAAACTTCAATCTTCTTCTGGTGAAGCCATTCCTTTGTTGATTTGGATGTTTGCTTTGGGTCGTTGTCATGCTGAAAGATGAAGTTCCTCTTCATGTTCAGCTTTCTAGCAGAAGCCTGAAGGTTTTGTGCCAATATTTACTGGTATTTGGAACTGTTCATAATTCCCTCTATCTTAACTAAGGCCCCAGTACAGCTGAAGAAAAACAGCCCCAAAGCATGATGCTGCCACCACCATGCTTCACTGTGGGTATGGTGTTCTTTTGATGATGAGCAGTGTTGTTTTTGCGCCAAACATATCTTTTGGGATTATAGCCAAAAAGTTCAACCTTGGTTTCATCAGACCATAACACCTTTTCCCACATGCTTTTGGGAGACTTCAGATGTGTTTTTGCAAAATGTAGCCTGGCTTGGATGTTTTTCTTCGTAAGAAAAGGTTTTCGTCTTGCCACTCTACCCCATAGCTCAGACATATGAAGAATGCGGGAGATTGTTGTCACATGTACCACACAGCCAGTACTTGCCAGATATTCCTGCAGCTCCTTTAATGTTGCTGTATGCCTCTTGGTAGCCTCCCAGACCAGTTTTCTTCTCGTCTTTTCATCAATTTTGGAGGGAGCTCCAGTTCTTGGTAATGTCACTGTTGTGCCATATTTTCTCCACTTGATGATGACTGTCTTCACTGTTTTCCATGGTATATATAATGCCTTGAAATTCTTTTGTACCCTTCTCCTGACTGATACCTTTTAACAATGAGATCCCTCTGACGCTTTGGAAGCTCTCTGTGGACCATGGCTTTTGCTGTGGGATGCGACTAAGAAAATTTCAAGAAAGACCAACTAGAGCAGCTGAACTTTATTTGGGGTTAATCAGAGGCACTTAAAATGATGTCAGGTGTATGCTGACTCCTATTTAACACGATTTGGAATGTGATTGCTTAATTCTGAACACGGCTACATCCCCAGTTATAAGAGGGTGTGCAGACTTATGCAACCACATTATTTTTATTTTTTATTTTTCTTCCCTCCACCTAAAATATTTCAGTTTGTCTTTCAATTGAGTTGTACAGTTTATAGGTCACATTAAAGGTGGAAAAAGTTCTGAAATGATTTATCTTTGTCTCATTTTTTTACAGCACAGAAACCTGACATTTTAACAGGGGTGTGTAGACTTTTTATATCCACTGTATGTAACAGTAACATTAAAGGGACTATGTCAGGATAAGCTAGAACAGTAATATAATAATACTGATGATATGACATTTTTACTAACTTTATAGATTTTAGATCATCAATGCAGAGATATAAATATTTAATTTTCATTAGTGGTGGTGGGGGGAGGGGGGCGGAGTTAACAGTGGGTGTGGAGGTCCTAGAAATGTATTGTGGGTTAGGGCTCTAATAATAGTATTAAATAGAATACATTTATATCAGTGTTTTTACTAGAGCTAGTACTAAGTGGACCTTATCTTCAAAATATTGTCAGCCGTTCCATCTATATGTTCTCCCAGTCCATGGAAATAATTTGCAGAGAGGTCGGTATTTGGGGGAATTTTAATTGGGATACTAGAGCTCGTACCCCTGTGACCACAGAAAAAATCTTGTTTGCTTACAGTAAGTACCATCTTAATAATGTTTTGTACTCTCGAAATTGGAATAGATGGATATGGGTTTATGGATGCCTCAGATCTATGGCCACTCATTGTAGGGTAAACTTCTCCTAGATCTATCTCCTATCTGCTAATGTATATTTGTTGAATGTCTTGGGAGAGAGAAAAAGAGAAAAGAGAGACAAGACTCTTGTGTTAGGGGTGTAGTACCAATTTGTTTAGCTAGAGGTTGGCAAGCAAACGTTCTCATCTTAGTATATCAGACATATGCCTTAGAAGGGTTATAACTTTTCCAAAGAAAATTAGTATTTGAGATATACAATAACCCAAAGTGTAAGAAAAGTGTGCTATAATGGGACAATCTAATACAATACAAGGTGTATAGTGCATTGGTACCAGCAAAGAGAAAAGCAGGAGATTTGGAAGCACAATGTCATTTTCCAGGTCTAAGCATTTTATTGTTTCCAATGGTAAGTGCCAAACTTGGATTAGTGCCAGTTGGTAGTATCATATATATATATATATATATATATATATATATATATATATACCGTAGTTATCAGTGTTGGTCAGGCGAATTTGAGCCCAATTCTGAGTTTTTTGTCGATCGAAAATCGGCTAAGCGAGGAAAAAAATGGCGGCCGAAAAAACTAAAAAATTCTGAAATAGGATCAAAACGAGGCTGAACAACGCCAGGGACGTGGGACTTAGAAATTACACAACGGCGAAGACAGTAACACACACAAACAACGCCGGGCACGCGGGACTTTGAAAATAAAATCAACCGCAGTCAGCACGCTCCACGCAAAAGATTCAGCACACACACATAGGAGAAAGACACAGGGAAGGGACGGGGGAGATGGTGGAAAGAGGCACATGGCATTCCCAAGCACTAAACTTGCAGGTTAACGAGGCCCGTAAAGTAAATGGGAGGAGAGGCTCGCAATGAGCGCCAAGGGTGCTCAGAGGGGACAGAACCTTGCATTGTGTGACAAAGAGCATTGCCAGGCTTCAAATTTTATTTCCGTCATTTTTGATGGGCAATTCCCGTACAGTAGACAGAGGGATAGGCTCGCAAGGAGCGCCAAAGGCGCTCAGCGTGGGGCTCGCGATGAGCACCAACAGTACAGCATTCACAGCCTTAAAATTGTATTCCCGTAACTTTTGAGGGGCAGGTAGCTAGTCTGAGAATGTTTGTTAGTGACAACCCTCCTTATTGTTCAAGGAGTTACATTTTTAGAAAGCCTTGGTCTTTTATTGTTCCAAATTAGGTTTTTAGTCTGAGACTGGAGTGTCTTAAAGGACTACTGTATGTATTTATTTTTATGCATACTTCCCATGTAGGCAATATGCCAAAGAATGAGATTTGAGCATTTTATAAAAACAATTAAACATACTTATTTTTAAAACATTTTAGTTTTATACCACTGTGAAAGCATTTGCAGCTCTGATCAAGCTCTACATGTCCTCCTTTGCTTCTGAGTCAGTCTAGGAAGCTTCTATATAAATGGAAGGTCTGGAACCTAATCTTTCATAAGTGCTGGTAATTCGTTTTTTGCCCCAAGGCCCTCTATTCTCTAGCTCCATCACCCCAAAAGAAAGCGGATTTATTTATAAGGAGCATTAAAACTTGCTACATATTATACTAGAAGTTTTTCTCTACAGTAAGTCATGGACCTTTCCTGTTTTATGCTAGCACACGTGCCCGCACGGCACTGAAAGCCTCCTGTTGCTGGATGCGTTCGCGTCCCAATGTACTCCGTAAGCCCCTAACCCCCTATACCCCTGGCCAGCCCTAACCCTAACCACCTACACCCCTTGCCGGCCCTATCCCTAACACCCTAAACCCCTTGCCAGGGCCTAACCCTAATCTTAACCCTCTACAGCATTTCCCGGCCCTAACCCTGAGCCCCTAACCCCCTTGCTGATCCTAACACCGTAACACTAAGCACCTAACCCCCTACACCCCTTGGCAGCCCTAGCCTCCTAACCCTCTTAGCCTAACCCTAACCCCCTAAAACTAAGTTCCTAACCCCCTACACCCCTTGGCAGCCCTAGCCTCCTAACCCTCTTAGCCTAACCCCCTAAAACTAAGTCCCTAACCCCCTACACCACTTCCCGACCCTAACCCTGTAAACCTAACCCGAAAATACCTTACCACTTACCGGCCACAAGGAGACAGCTTCATCGTAGCAGGGCAGTGCAGCATGCGTGCGTGCACATAACAGATGCACGTGCACGTGTGCAGATGCACCTAAGTCACTTCTGAAATATTTAGGT
The DNA here is from genome assembly GCA_027410445.1 of Discoglossus pictus. Taxonomy (NCBI): domain Eukaryota; kingdom Metazoa; phylum Chordata; class Amphibia; order Anura; family Alytidae; genus Discoglossus; species Discoglossus pictus. The sequence continues at coordinate 93,459,541 of CM050171.1, forward strand.
TTGATTTTGCGGCTCCTGTTTGCTAATGTGCGGCTCAGAGTGCTTGATAAGGGTGGAAGAGGGGTCTAACTGTTCTTTAATTTGACCATTACAGAGACAAGCAGATTGCAATTCTAATTAGCAAAGCAGCTAATTAATATGCATGAGCTGCTCATTTGCATATATGCAGCAACAACATGTAATCTCATATGATTGATCCAATTTAGACAAAAATTGATAACACAACATATAATCAGTGTGTTCATGTTTATGATTAAAAACTTGATTTTGGGGAGTCCCTTTGCTTTCTGTAATAACTTGGACTTCTTGCACCACTTCATTATCTTGCAGCATCGTGTAACAATGAAATGGTTAATGATTTGATTGTAGCCCCGCCCCTCCCCTGTAACTGACAGCTCTCTCCTCCCATCACTGACAAGGAGCAATCAGGGCCCTCCCAGGATGGACGCAAATCAAACACGCCACGTGGAAGCGTACGCAATTCTTAGAATATGAATACGCACAATACGAGGTATATACAGTGCTTCTGTAAATCAGATACTCATATAACGTTACGTCGGGATTTGGGGAGACAGGCCAATTTTACGTCACAGTGTGTGCGGAAGAGCTGCGCCACGTTCATACTGGCGCCCCGGGAGAAGCCGGTGAGGTGATAAAGGAGATAGGAGAGCCGGGCTGGGAGAGTACTGGTGATACAGGGGTGAGAATGAATGAGTGGCAGGGGGCAAGAGTAGGAAGGGTGAGGGGCTAGATGGAAGAGAGGGGAAGCAGGTGATGGTTAGAGGAGCTGACAGGTGATTGCAGGAGTGTAAATGGGGTGTGGATCTGAGTCCTAGGGTTGATGGGTTTGGGTAAGGGAGTCATTTGTGGCTAGGATAAGAGACAGGTGAGTGTGATGGCTGGGAGACCTGTGAAATAAGACAGACATGAGGGGCTGGGGTGGGCATATAATGGGAGAGATTAAGGAAGGCACAGGAAGCAGGTGATTGCAAGGGTGGGGTATCTGGTAATTGTGATTAGGGGAAAAGGAATAAGGGGTGACTGGGATAGGGAAATAAGTAGGTGGTATTGTGGTGAGGGGACTTAATGGATGGGGTGGGTGAGAGGAGGTGATGGTTTGGGTCAGTGGGCTGACAATTGATTGTAAGAGTGTGAAAGGGGAGGGTATCTAATTCCTAGGGCTTATGGAGGAGGAGTAAGGGAGTCCTTTATTGCTGGGAGATGACAGGTGGGTGTGATGGAGGTAGATAGGAGACAACATCTGAGATTAGATAGACCTGAGGGGTCACTGGGGGAGTATTATGGCGGAGATTAAGAACAGCACAGGTGATCGTTACAGGGCAAATAGGTGACTAATGGGTGGGGTATCTGTTGGTATAGGTGGCCATTAGGTGAAAGGGAGTGATGAATGGGGAAAAAAGTAGGTGATATCTGGGGGGTGATGGCATCTCAGGTAGGGTGACATTTTTTTGTAATAAGGCGGATGTAGAAGGGACTTTTGAGGTGAGCCAGGGGTGCATCTGAGGTTTGTTGGGGTGGTAGGTGTCATCTAAGGGGAAATGAGCCAAGGGGTGACATTTGAGGCTGGAGGCTGGGGGTGTCATCTGAGGTGGGGCAGAGGAGGTTCTGTATCTCTAGTATGAGGGGTGGGTAGGTGACACATGGGGTTAGAGCAGTAAAGACAATCTATTTCACTTGGAGAGCCTCATACGCAACCCATGAATCCTTAAAATGGCCTCATGGTGCTTTAACAATTGCTGCACAAAACAAATTAATTTGGTAATAGATATTAAGAAGTATTTAGGAGTATAATTGAGTATTATTTGCTAGTTATATAGAGACTGTATTGTTAAAGGGGGGCAGGTGCTCCCACTCCAGAGATCAGGCTGGGGGCCACGTGAGGAGCTGCCCGTTGTCCACCTCTAGGTTAGAGGGTCAAATGACAATGCTGAGAGGCTACAGGTCGTGTTAAAGGGTATTATCTGAGCAATTGTTGCTCCAATCTTTGGCTAGTACTTCTGGGTCTGTGTACCCATCATACATTCAGGTGATGGTAATGGTGTCAGACAAGTATTTAGCAACCTAGTAGCAAGTTCCACTAATGGATAAACTAGTTAATGCTTTCAATTTACTTTGTATATTGTGTCTGCTATGTCGGCCGTAGGGTGGATTTTATGACTCCAATATGTATTGTTATATGGGTAGGATAGTTAGATTTTATACCTGGTTTTAACCGCTCACATAAGTACCTGGGTTAGACGTGAAGATGACATCTAACCAAGTCTTTTTTTTTTTTCTTTAAAATATGTGATGAACGTGAAAGATAGAAAGCAGATTTTTGCTGTTTTTATATAAATGGTAAAAGTGACTATCTTCTATAAGATTTTTGGCAACTTATTTTTTTTCCTACCCAAGGTTGAGAAACTGGCCTTTAATCTAACTAAATTGTAATGGTCCTAGTATTGGTTTATAATTTTTGTGTACCCACTGAAGAGATCAAATATTAAACTATAAAGTCATTGTGAGTTCCTTAGTTGTCTGTCATACAAAACTCTATGTCCAAACTATCACGTAATGTACGATCGCTTGGTATGTGTTTGTTGTCAGAGTTTATACTGCATATGCAGACTTGTACATGTGCAGCGTGTTGGTAAGCTCATTAAAATATAAAGTACAGACATTGGCATCGTTTTGCTATATGCCCCTTAAGTTTGAATGTTAATATTTTAGTATGTGGTTTTCTGACTAATGGTTTAATGCATTGCCTTCAGTAACCGTGCACTGCCAAGTCTAAAATTCAAATGGTTAATACTTGTAAGTGACATAGAAAGTATTATTTGTTTTGGTCATTCAGTTGTCCTGATTAGAGGTCACGTCTCTGGCTTTGTGTCTGTATTGCTGGCGATCATAGGCTGCTCTGGTGTAATTCTGTATGAGGTTTCATCAGCCTGTGTGTGCATCTTGTCTCCTGGCAGCATGCACTGGAGGGCTCTCATTGGCTGCAGCTTTCTTTGTAAGTAGCTGGTCTGCTAGAAATTATAGACATCACTTTACATCATCATTGGAGATCTCTCCCTAATCCCTCTACTGCCTCAAACCATGTGTTGGAGGGGCCCCTGTGGGACTGGGGAGAACACTGTATATGTTAGATGAGTATCTCAGGCACACTTCTTTATCATGGTGATGAAAAGTGATAGAAGCACTCTACTATACAGAGTAAGGAAAAATAGTACATTTATGTGTACCTTTGCATGTGGTAAACAAAAATAATAAACTTATTTCCTACTCGGAATATAAACAAAAATAAAAAAATACAGTATGTGCACTGCACTCTGGGAAACTGGACAGGGGCATGCATACAATGCATCTTTTCCCTAATCCTATACAATTCGAAATGTGGCTCCTTTGCAGCATATGCCTGCTGTTAATTTCTGGAATGCATAGGTACAGAAAATTGTGTGTACACGCCATCATATTCTCTAGCTATATATATATATAGGTTACGTTTTTGAGCTTAAAATCTTTTGTGCATAGTGCTTTCCTAAAGCCCCATACAAGACAGAGAACACTCGCACACAAACCTTTTTGGTACCACACTGGAGTCCAAAAGATTGAAACAGTACTGTCTGTGGGGGGGGGGGGGGTGGGGGGGGTCCTGATTCATGGAAATCTATGCTTTGCTAAAAAGCTGTATTTTGAATAGCGGGCAAATGCTGAAAATACATTGTGGGCTATATATTGTATGTGTTGGTTTGCAAATCCTGCAACTAATTCTCTGTGTAGCCATCACTATTTGTAGCACAAATTATGCTTTATATTTTGTCTAGTGTATATTTTGACTGTCCAATTACATGTTATAAACTAATGGACTGTTTTTTTTTTTTATTTTTATTTTTTTTATATAGTTTTGAATAATTTTAGAGTCTTCTTGCTTCCTGGAAATGTTGTGTCGTGCCTCTCTGTGCGCCCGTGTGGGCACCAACATGCAGTGTCGCCTTTCACGTGTTCGAAACACGACTGCAGGTTCTCATCTGCAATGTAAGTAATGTTAGAGACAGATAATGCACTTAGAGTATAATTACCTATATTATCCAAATGCAATTCCTCTTCGTTTTAGAAAAAAAATTGATTGTTTCCTTTATCTCATGTATTTTTGGCCAATCTTGATTTGTAGTAATGTCAGATTTTTTTTTTTTTAGTTCTAGTTTCAGAAGTGGGGCACTTTAGACTAAAATATATTTAACTTAGAAAAAAACAGTTTTAAAGGGCTAATGTGTTTTTGGACAAAAAAAAATCACATTTGTTAAGTGTGTAACGAGCCAACACCATTAGCAGCTACACATGCAAATAACAGAAAATCTAAATGTTTGCAGTTTATGGAAAGTTTCCATTTTGTCAGCACTTCATGATAGTTTGGAGCCTGAGGGCATGTCATCATCTAGTGAATAGTAGAGGGATTTAATCATCGGAGTGTTTTGTATTTGACACCTACCCCTTTCTCTTGCACATGCTCAGGTACTAGACGCAAGACCTGCTTTCATATATGCATCATTCACCAAATAACCAAGGATGTCTGTAACCACCAGCAGACTCATCAACATTTATTTTCTGTTAAAAATATGTTTATTTTTCTGCCTACTTATGCTGTTTGAAACAAAGTATTCAAATATATACAATACTTTCACTGTAGAGTGGTCCTTTAAGTTTTTAAGGTCTAAAATGTTAGCCAGAAAATCAGCATCTATTATAAATATTAACCACTAACTTTTCTATTTGTGATAGCTATTCATGTTACCTTTGTTTGAAATCCTAGATGTCTCTGCCTCCGGGGTGGTTTATCAAAATGCCCGTCACTGGAGCAATATTCCTTTTATTACAATGCCCCTTATTCGCTCCCATGGAAAACCATTTGCCCATCGGAGTGAGTTGAAGCACGCCAAGCGCATTGTAGTGAAACTGGGAAGTGCTGTTGTGACTAGAGGTGATGAGTGCGGTCTGGCCCTGGGAAGGTTGGCTTCCATTGTAGAGCAGGTATGTGAAGAGAACTATACAGATTATATTCATGAGTAGTTTGTGTTGGCATTATCAAAATTAATGTTTGACCCTATAGCAAACTGGAATAGACTTATCTTAAGTACATGGTAGATTTTCTTTCCACTCCACTGTTATGACTCGGCAATAATATTTAAGCCTTATATAGACTGCTTAATCAGTGTTAACACATTTCAAAGCTTTCACTTCCCACCGCTCCCATTAAACCAACACTAATGAAAGGAAGGGTAGAAGTCCTTGCCATTAATAGTCTGTGTTTAATATATGCTGGCTAATTTGCTGTATTACAGCTTGCATATATATATTTTTGTTAATTCTGTACGAAAACAGATAAATGTCCTGTGTATGCACTTTTCATGTTAGTCACGTATCTGTGCTTGCTTAGCTGATTGCAATTATTTCAGCTTGGTTCTGGTAATAATTTAGTTGTATTTTTAGTTGGTGACACAGCAAATGCCCCAGTTAATGCCGAAATTAAATTTCGCCACAATATCATTAGAATTGGGGGGTTGTTAAAAAAAAAAAAAAAAAAAAAAAAAAAAAGCAAAAAAACCCCATTAAGAGTGGAAGTGTTGAAAACCTGGTTATTTAAGCTTTAATTCCATGATGAAAATATATCCACTCTCAGATGGGTTGATTGTAGTTTTAGTGGATGATAAACCAAAAGAGCATGCCCAGATGGTAGATCTATACAAGTAGATCAGAATAATGATGAAGTGTTAAAATACAAGAGCATTACGGTATCATTTAATGTGTGTTTTTTTTTTTTAATTCTCACTTCATTCTACACATTTTATGTCGCATCATTAGTTTACAAACTTCAGACTAGGCCACAGAGAAATTTCAGTTTGTCAAAATATCTACGATTCAGAAAAGATAGCTTAGGATATGGTAAATTTTATATAGATATCTGTTTATATTCTGCTACTGTATAAACAATGTGTTGCTGTTTCCAAGGTGTCAGTACTACAGAATCAGGGAAGAGAGATGATGATAGTGACCAGTGGAGCAGTAGCATTTGGAAGACAACGTCTCCGTCATGAAATTCTTTTATCTCAGAGTGTGAGGCAAGCATTGCATTCTGGGCAAAATCAACTGAAAGATATGGTAAGTTTGCTTGTGTGTAGAATACAGTTGTCTGCATTTCAAAGCAGTTATTAACTCTTGTACACTTATGTATTTTTATTCTCTGTTTTGCTCAGCAAATTCCAGTGTTGGAGGCCCGAGCCTGTGCAGCGGCAGGACAAAGTGGACTTATGGCCCTTTATGAGGCCATGTTTACACAATACAGTATTTGTGCTGCTCAGGTAAGGAAATCGCAAGCTACTAATGCTTTGTGGTCATGCAGGGTTTGACCAGTATATGCTAAGCAAATAACCTCTGTGTAATAATTTAAGCCAGCGGTGTTCAACTAGGTCCTACAAGAGTAGATACCAGTCTAGTATTTTAATATCTCTCTGTATTTTCCTCTTTCCTTCAGCACACTAGTTACCCAGTTTCATTGTCATTGTTCCAACTGGGGTCATGTAGAGAGAAAATGAAATCCTAGACTGTTGGCAGCCCACATAGGACCGGGTTGCCCACCACTGATTTAAGTCACTTCCTGACAGATTATTGCTATGATTTTATAATGTAGCCTGTGTATCTCCACCAAAAGGTCTATTGTTTAGTTGTGCTGACAAGAACGTTGTCCACACACGGTCTGTCACTACCTGGACTGGAGAATAGTATTTATGCCTGTGGGATGTTTTTTGTCCGCCCCCATGGATGGTCTTTTTGTATTTAAGATCTGCTGTAATTCTAGTTAAATGATTATAACGTAATCTGTATAATACAGGTAGAAAGGGTCAGTTTCTAGAAGATTTATCTTTATGGCCTGTAATTTTCCCCAGGTAATCGGCATTAAGGATCATGACAGTCTGGCTGCTCGACTGACAATAAAAATAAAGCACAATAGATTGACGCAATAACTTTTTTTTTTTTTAAACTTAACAGCCCTGTAAACATTTTGTCTTGCAAAAGTATTCACCCCTCTTAACTTTTTACCTATTTTGTAACATTACAGCCTTAAGTTTAATGTTTTGTTAATCTGAATTTTATGTGATGGATCAGAACACAATAGTCTAAGTTGGTGAAGTGAAATGAGAAAAATATATACATAAAACTATTGTTTAGAAATAGAAAACAGAAAATTGGCATGTGCATATGTATTCACCCCCTTTGTTATGAAGCCCATAAAAAGCTCTGGTGCAACCAATTACCTTCAGAAGTCACATAAGTGAAATGATGTCCACCTGTGTGCACTCTTAGTGTCACATGATCTGTCATTACATATACACACCTTTTTTGAAAGGCCCCAGAGGCTGCAACACCTAAGCAAGAGGCATCACTAACCAAGCACTGCCATGAAGACAAAGGAACTCTCCAAATAAGTAAGGGCCAATGTTGTTGATAAGTACAAGTCAGGGTTAGGTTATAAAAAAAAATATCCAACTCTTTGATGATCCCCAGGAGCACCATCAAATCTATCATAACCAATTGGAAAGAACATGGCACAACCGCAAACCTGCCAAGAGACGGCCACCCACCAAAACGAACGGAACGGGCAAGGAGGGCATTAATCAGAGGCAGCACAGAGACCTAAGGAAACCCTGGAGGAGCTGCAGAGTTCCACAGCAGAGACTGGAGTATCTGTACATAGGATGACAATAAGCCGTACGCTCCATAGAGTTGGGCTTTATGGCAGAGTGGCCAGAAGAAAGCCATTGCTTTCAGCAAAAAAAATGGCACCTTTTTGAGTTTGCAAAAAGGCATGTGGGAAACTCCCAAAATGTATGGAGGAAGGTGCTCTGGTCTGATGAGACTAAAATTCAACTTTTCAGCCATCAAAGAAAACGCTATGTCTGGCGCAAACCCAACACATCACCCAAAGAACACCATCCCATTTTCAGCAGCCGGGACTAGGAAACTGGTCAGAGTTGAGAGAAAGATGGATGGTGCCAAATACAGGGATATTCTTGAGCAAAACCTGTACCACTCTGTGCATGATTTGAGGCTAGGACGGAGGTTCACCTTCCAGCAGGACAATGACCCCAAACACACTGCTAAAGCAACACTTGTGTGGTTAAGAGGAAACATGTAAATGTGTTGGAATGGCCTAGTCAAAGCCCAGACCTCAATCCAAAAGAAAATCTGTGGTCAGACTTAAAGATTGCTGTTCACAAGCGCAAACCATCCAACTTGAAGGAGCTGGAGCAGTTTTGCAAGGAGGAATGGGCAAAAATCCCAGTGGTAAGAGGTGGCAAGCTCATAGAGACTTATCCAAAGCGACTTGGAGCTGTGATTGCCGCAAAAGGTGGCTCTACAAAAGTATTGACTTTAGGGGGGTGAATAGTTATGCACATTGACTGTTTCTGTTGTTCTGTCCTATTTGTTGTTTGCTTCACAATGATAAAAAAAAAAAAAATCTTCAAAGTTGTGGGCATGTTCTGCAAATGCCTCACAACCTGGTATTAACATGGATTGTTTGAGGAACAAAACACAAACAATGCTAAGTAGGTGAATACTTTTGCAAGGCACTGTAGGTCGGTGTTTCATCAGGCAATGTGAAAATAACTATCATTAAAACTCCTGTATTTACCCTTATCAATATGGCACTTTTTTGAATGCTCACCTATTGTATGAACTCTGATTATGTAAAGCAACCCCGTGTTCATTTAAGGCAAACGGCACTGAAGACAAAGTAGAAAATAAAAAACCTGAATTTCTAAATTTTATGCATTTTGTTACTGTTTTGAGAACTTTTCTTATAATTTGTCCAGCTGCCGCATTCATTTTTTTTTGTGTCTGCAGTTTTTTTTAAACTCCCAAACATCATAAGCTTCCTGCAAATGGCAGTGCACCCTGTCTCCTGGAGCAAAAATGTCAGATATTTCCTTTTGGCTTCTTTATTTATTCTAACCCCAAAGGAATAAACAAAAACAAATGTATTATTGTAGTGGAGGGATCATATGAAAGATTAGTAAAACATGAAAAAGCATCTTAAGGAAGCTTAAATGAATGTTCAACACAATGGTGCAGTTCACATGTCATTTTAATATATTACTGTGAGCTGGTCCAGACCTAGATTAGTCATATGGTACATAACCTTTTCAGTAGTTAGCGTGCCATTCTGTCCAGCTTTATTCACCTTAAAAGACTCTGCCACCCGACTGCCATGTGGTGAACTCCATAACCACAGTTTTGGGCAGAGGGCCAATGTCAATATGCTTTCATTCAGAAGCTGATACTCCCCATCAGTCAGGCCAGTGATGTTACATTCTTTCCTTTTTCAGATTCTAGTCACAAATCTGGATTTTCATGATGAGCAGAAGAGACGGAATTTAAATGGCACTTTGCACGAGCTTCTGAGGATGAACATAGTACCCATTATTAACACCAATGACGCCGTGGTCCCTCCACCTGAGCCCAACAGTGATCTGCAGGGGGTAAACGTGGGTGTCGTATTCTTATGGATACTACACAACTATATATTTTCTGACTAGCTAAACCATTAAGAATTTTATCTGACAGATTTGGGTGTGAATGTTGAAGGCAGCATTTCATTATGGCTAGACATTGTTTTAAAAAGTACCTTTGCAGTTTGGGATGAAGGTCTCATCTCCAGTACTTCACCACCCTGGTCACTGTCTCCTTTGTGTAAAAATGGGGCGATATTGATCAGTGAGTGCCTTGGATCTATGTAAAGATTAATCTTTCTGGATAGATACTCTAGTTAAATTAGATGGCCCTATTTTTGTCTGCCAGCACACTATTAACACAACACTATCCTAGAATTGATGACACTCCTATGTACAAGCCAGATTGAAAAGTTCCATGTACAAAGCTTAGATACAATGTTGCTGTCCGGCAAACATTTCTAGATAATTGATACATTATGAGAAATGTTGCAATATTAAGATTAGTTTTATACTACAGTTTATTAAATAGACATTTGAGTAAAAAAAAATGGAAGTTTCAGGTATCGCTAATTTACAGTTGCTGTAACAACTCGCCAGTTTTTGTTTGACAATATCATTTTCAATTAAGTGTCCTTTTGAAAAGCATTTTATGGTATAGTTAAAGGAACATGGAAATCATTTTTGTAAATTGTGTTACATCTGAAAGCAAGTATTTGATGTGTTGTGTGTTGTGTGTGTTTTTTTTTTTTTTTTTTTTTAATTGGGGCTAAAAAAAAAAAAAAAACCACTTTTTCAGACTTTTAACTGCTCCTGGGGCTTGCCCTCAGACATCCAATGAAATCTATAGGCTAAAGTTTGCAATCTTCATTTCTGGTTAGTTTCCATATTCAGTTTCAAGATTAAAGAGCATTTGCTAACATTTTTTTCAAGCAACAAAAAAAAATATATATATATATATATATATATATATATATATATTTTTTTTTTTTTTTTTTTTTGCTTTTCTTTAAATGTTTGGAAAAAAAAGTTGTGTTCCTTAACTCCTATAATCAAACAGAACCTAGTAAAAAAAAAAAAAAAAAATATGCATCTTTAGTGTGAGTGTAGCAGCACTGCAATTTATTAGAACTGCAACACATGTTTTATGGCCATGCATGGTTTGGTCAATATATGCTAAGCAGGAACTTCCCTGTATCTGGCAGATAACAATTTTTTTTTTTTTTTTTTTATAGCTAAAATTTAGCTAGTGAAACACCAGCCTGTGTAGCTTAACCAAAAGTCTATTGTTTTGTCCTCATCTGGACTTGAGAGTAGTACTTATGGATAGTAAGTCCTCCCTGCCCTAGTGGAAGTTCTGCACGGATGCTTTAGAAAGAGGGCTTGTTGTATTGAAAATTAGCTATAATTATTTTTGTTTCTTTAGAATCTGTATAATATAGAATCTGAACCTTTCTTTCTGTAAGATTACTCCTTACTCTTCTGTATTTTTCCAAAGGTAATCAGCGTGAAGGATAATGACAGCCTGGCTGCTCGACTGGCAGTTGAAATGAAAGCAGATCTCATCATAGTTCTGTCAGATGTAGAAGGTATGTGCTGTGTATCTGTACTTGATCTCACAGAAAATTAGAAGTTGTACCATTTAAATTGTTCCGATACTGGAATTTGAACATTCTCATAGACGTAAGCGTCAATCTATGTGTAATATTTCCATTCTGGGCAGTCTTGTAACATGTGGCATATGGTATAATGTAACGACCTATATAATTTCCTAGTGGTTAACACTAAATAATGTAAATGGGTAAAGTATTTAATAGGGAAATTTTGGAAATCAAGTAAAATCCAGGAAAAAAACGCAGATAATATATTTAAAAGAGATTCCTCAAATTATTTTGAAAAAATTTCACTGTCCCACAATATTCTGGGATTTAAATAGTGACAAATTTGGCTTGACGGATAAGTATAATATATTGAAAAGGTAGCACCTATTATTTATGTGGTAGTGGTATCAGTAGTATCTTTGATACATTTAATGCATTCCTCATATGCAAAATATTTGCTAATCATAGGTATGCAATAGATCAATTTTATTATAATATATAGGGATATAACACACTTATTATAAAAATAGTGCACTAAATACAAAAATAGTTAAAAACATAAAGAGACAAAAAACAGGGAAAGGAATGGTGCATGTAAATAAATATTTACATGCACCAGAATATTGTGAGACCGTGACATTTTATTGAAAATAATTTGAGGAATGACACACTTTCTCTCTAATATATTATTGGCGTATTTTTTCCTGGAGTTTACTTGATTTCCCTATTAAATACTTTACCCATTAACATGTGGCATATAATCATTAAGCTTTATATTGGGTAGCATTTATCTTAAGATAGATTTATACAATTTTTTTTTGTGTTGTCAAAATACATGCAAGTGTGATGTGGCCAGTAAGCTCAAGCCCATGCAGTATATACAAGATTTGTAAACTTATACCTGATATAATTCTTAACTTTTTTTAAATTGGTATGTGTTTCAGGGCTCTTTAACAGTCCCCCTGGTTCAGATGATGCAAAACTCATTGACATTTTCTATCCTGGAGATCAGCAGTCTGTGACATTTGGAACAAAATCAAGAGTTGGTATGGGAGGCATGGAAGCAAAGGTACTATAATAATAAAGCAACGTTAGAACCTGTTTACTGCAACGGCTGTTAAATTGCCTTCCTAAAATTATAACATGAGTTTTATTCTGACCGTGGTAAACCGTAATTTAATTTTTTGTGCCTATGAGAGCGTTCCAAGGAATTGCCACTCTTATATTAGTCTAAAGTTATCCTTTTAAAGGGGCATGCCAGGTTACCTTCACATGTTCAGCTGGGTTGGTGGGATTATTACTTCAATCCCTAGCCTTTGAAGAAGATAAAGGGGGCAAGTATTATATTGATGATGATTTTAATTGGTGAAAATAGAGATGGTCATTTCTGGGAAGTTATTTGTATGTTTTTCTTTAGATTTCTAGAAGTATGTTTAATTTGTAACTAGAACATGTAATCTGCATATACATTGTAAACCAGTATAAAATTGATTGACTATATATTCTGTTTTAATTAACCAGCTCTGCTACACTTTAATTGACCTTTGTCATTACAAATCCCTACACAGAAACTCTTTTGCAGTTATTTTCTCACAAAACATTGATCAACTCCAGGATTAAAGGGACATGGAACACAATTCTTGTTTTTTACATTTATTTAAAAGCACATGCTTTAAACAGTACCAAGGATGTGTTTTCCATGATGAAACAAACTGTAAGTGCATAGAGCATATGTACGTCTGCAGATTTTGTGACTCCTCCCACATCTATATTACTACTTCTTGGATGACAGGACCAAGTCCTATCAGTTTTCCGGCTTTGAGAACATCAAATGTGTTCTTTCAGATGCAACAAAGAAAAACGTTTTCAATGTCCTTTTAAGTTGACTTCAAACAAATACTATTAAGTTTTTAACAGCATCACATTTTTTCCCCCTCTGTGCAGGTAAAAGCTGCTCTCTGGGCTTTACAAGGTGGGACATCTGTTGTAATCGCAAACGGCACACACCCAAAGATATCTGGACATGTGATCACTGATATTGTGGAGGGGAAGAAAGTTGGCACATTCTTTTCAGAAGTGAAGCCTGCAGGTGAGGTGTTTATGAGCATGTGGGGCATCAACAGAAAAGATTAGTAAAAACAAATGTTCTATAACGAAGCATGCAATTTCTCAAATCTTACATTTGAGGCCAACCATTGTTGTATATTCATGTCAAGTATACGCAAATTTTGTTTCAGGACACATTTTTTTCACTTTCTGTGATCCTGTTAAATGTGCACTGGAGTGATTAAACAAGTCCCGGGCCTTTTTAAAAGTATAAGCTAACATATACTAGCACAATCCTATGATAATAAATCATTTATATAGCACTTTTCTCCCAGTAGGGTCTCAAAGCTCTTCTAGCATACTAATTGTTAAAATATTTAATTTCCCTTTTTGTTCCATTATAAGGGTTTGCTCTATTGTCTTGTCTTCCTCAGTATGTCTCACTATGTTAGATGTATAGGCAGCAGACTGTCAATCTTCATATTTCATCATCTAACATGCACACAACACGGCCCGCAGCTTCCCGCTGACTTGTGTAGCAATCTCCAGCACTAGAAGCGGCACTTTGTCATTGGTGGGCCAACAGGAAGCTGCTGTTGCCATTTAAATACAATTTTGCTGTGCTAATCTTGCTACTACTAGTGTGTGCCTTTCTAATTATTGAATGCAAACAGTCTTTATAGAAATGCTTGTTGTCTTTTTAGGTCCCACTGTGGAACAACAAGCAGAAATGGCTCGAGCAGGTGGTAGGACATTGGCAACATTGCAGCCAGAGCAGGTACACCACCCCTTTTTTTTTTTTTTTTGCTTAATTGGTTACATCCGGTAGACTTTCATAGTTTATTGGGCTGCAAGACTTCAAGATCCCAAAAATGCATCCGCTATATGAATGTATTCACCTCTCTATTTACTTTTTAATTTAATTTTGGTTTATCTTTACATGAATCATTTTTCTCAAAAGTAAAGGATCTAATGTCCTACTTTGTTCTTTTTGACATCTAGATTTTTTTTTTTTGTTATCTGTTTATTAACCTTTTAGAATGTAAGTTTGCGAGTTTTCAATCGTTTGTTGCTTTAGGGAAACACTTGATTGGAAGCTTAATAACAGGGGCCTCTATTCTTTTGCATTGTGTTCATATTGTTTTTGTCTTGGGGGGGGGGGGGGGGGGGTCTTTATTTTTATATGCCATAGAAGGGTCTGGGAGATGCAGAAACCTGTGCAAAAATAACAGAAAAGGATTAGGATTGACCAGAAAAGGAGTAAAAGTTAAGAGTGATACTGGAAGAGAAGACAGTCCAATGGTACATAAATGGAGAACTGTGCAAAGTAAAACCATAAAGCTAGTTGTAGTACAGGGGGATTCAAAGTTAGAAGAAATCTATTGTGGAGTTGGTGCAATGAGCCAGAATTGTGTAATGATCTGGGTGCAGTAGCACAGCGGGATAGATGGAGTGGGAAAAGGCGACCTTAATAGGTGGGTTGGTAATAATGTACTAGGTATTTTGCAGGCTGATCAGTTGAGGGGAACAAAGGCCATTTACAGTTAAAATGTCTTCTATGAGAGCAAGAGCATTGGTGTTTGAGAGAGAGAATGTATCTGAGGGGTATGGTCAGGGGATAACAAATATTTAGTCAATTGAATACTCTAAAAAAAAAACAACAATAATAAATAAAAAAAAAAATATAATATTCAATTGAATATTGCATGTTTTACCTGTCTTAGCTTTTTGAACCATTCATTGAGGAGTCTGTTTTGCCAAATCATTGTCATTAAATGCTAATTATGCTTGGGCCTCTGAATTGGTTGTAAAGCCTTGCAAGAAACAAAGTATTGATTAGATTACTCTTTGGCATTTGCGCATGTTCTAACCATACAAAGCACCTGATGATGAAGGTCACCTCTCTTCCTAAATGCTCTTGCTCCTTGTGCTTCATTATTTTATGAGTTAATGCTAATTGAGTAGTTTTACGTGTCTTCATTTGCGACTTTATATGTGCATAGCTTTGACTGACATTCTACTGTTTTTACTTTCTTCCCACAGAGATCTGAGATCATATTTCACCTCGCTGACCTGCTCACTGATCACAGAGATGAGATTCTTGCTGCCAACAAGAGGGACATGGAGGAGGCAGAGGATAAAGGTGAGCATTTCACATGCTTTCAAAGTACAAAGAATTTTAGGCAAGAGAATTGTATCAAAGCTGGACCTTACAGAAACATTGTTGGCAGAAGCTAAATTATTAAAGAACTACATTCAAAATCCAACATATGTGTTCAGTCTCTGATGCGGCTTTTAAAGAGACATAGTTTATAACTCTGTAATAGTTGGAGCTCTTCCTAGAAGTCTAAAGAAGTTAGCCATTTATTATTGTTGGCAAAATGTAAATTCTTAAGCTGGAAACTTGATTTTCAAAATTGCATTTTCTTGTATGTGGTAAGACTTGAGAATTGTTCAATGAGCTCTTTGTAGGTTCCCAGGTATACAAATTGTTGCTGCAGAGCTCTTATGTGAGATTGCCTCCCTACCTCATTGAGCTCCTATTAAGTGGCACTGACTGAAAAGGTTTGGTTCTTGAGACTTGTGTAAATGCAATCTTCTTATTGGCAAAAGGTAAATCTAAAGTTTTATTTAGACATGTTGTGTACTGCAACAATTGAACCAATGCTATGACTATATAATGGGAAGACACTAGATATTTTATGTTTGGTAGAAATGTGATTTGAAAACCCTCCCCTGTATAATCAAGGATGTAAATAAACTATTTTTTGTATTTATTTTTAGTACCTTTACATGTCTTACTCCGGGAATACTTTATAATGTGTTATGGTATCCACTACACAAACATAAAATGACAGTCCCCTAACTGAACTTTTTTATTGATCTGTGATCTTATAAATAAAAGTAGAGCTTCCCATGGCTACACAGCCTAAACAAGTGGTTCTAACGCTTTTTTTTGTTCTGTGCTCATGAGGACTGCTTTTAAGATCCTGGTCACTTTTTAAAAGGATGATGCCACATGTGAAACATTGAATTTTGCAATGCTTTTAATAGAGTATTCTTAAACCTCATATTCATCAAACATTTGTAGCTGACTAATAGTAGTCGTATATTTAAAATGTTACTCTCCTCATCTCTAAAGATTGACATATACGATCCAGGGCCTACGGTACTGATTGTTGAGAAGCACTAGCCTTAACAATATCCCACAAGCTGCATTACATTCATGTTGTCAATATTTTCAACCTTTAGTTTTTTTTTTTTTTCTTTGATTAAGGTTTGATTAATTTCTTGTTTTATAGGAAGATTGGCACCCCCTCTGTTGAAACGCTTGAGTTTGTCTACTGCGAAACTAAACAGCCTAGCAATTGGGTTAAGACAGATTGCAACCTCATCTCAGGACAGCGTTGGACGTGTTATTCGCCGAACACGAATTGCCAATGAGTTGGAGCTGGAGCAGGTTACTGTACCAATCGGAGTCCTGCTAGTTATCTTTGAGTCTCGTCCAGACTGCCTACCCCAGGTACCATTACCGCACCTTAACGCACTGTCTAAACTGCGTTAAATAGTCAAGTGTTCTGCTACCACTGTACTTTATTTCGTAACTAACCTAGTTTTCGTCATATAGAATTCCCACCTGCCCAGAAGAATGAAAAACTGCTTTTATGTAACTTGTATTCAATTTACAGCTTTGCATTCAAACTCTCTCCTGTCAGGTCTCTGCACTAGCTATTGCGAGTGGAAATGGTCTACTGCTGAAAGGAGGAAAGGAAGCTTCACATACCAATCAGGCTCTCTACCGACTGACTCAGGAGGCTCTATCCCTTCATGCAGTCAAGGATGCTGTGCAACTTGTGAGTGCTTATTTGTTTAAACAACTGTTCCTTAAAACAATTATTAGATTATCAGATTTTTATTAAATGATGTGCTACAGGTATTTGCTGACCAAGGAAAGCATCATCGGTTTTATTTTTTCTGAGACTCGAAAAAAGAACACACTGTGACACATTAACAAATTTCTTCTTTCAGAAATATCAAAGAAAAAAAAATTCCATATTCTGTTTAATTAGTATTTTTTTTTTCTTTCTTCTTTTACACCTTTGTACAATATAGGTTTGGTCACAATGTCAGATTGATCCCATAGATTTATATTAAAAAGTAGATTTTTTTTTTTTTTTTTTTTTCTGGAAGCTAATGTGAATTTGATTGGAAATGTTTTTGTTCAGGTGAATACTCGAGAAGAGGTGGAGGATCTGTGCCGATTAAACAAGTTGATTGATCTGATCATTCCACGTGGCTCTTCCCAGCTAGTGAGGGACATCCAAAAGGCAGCTAAAGGAATTCCCGTCATGGGACACAGCGAAGGCATTTGCCACGTGTATCTGGATTCTGAAGCTAGTGTTGAGAAGGTTACTAGGATTGGTAAGTTAGGATTTATTGGAACCTGTAAAATTGAATGTAATTCTATATTAAAAAAAAAAAAAAAAAAAAAAAAAAAAAATATATATATATATATATATATATATATATATATATATATATATATATATATATATATATATATATATATATATATATATATATATATATATATATATATATATATATATATATATATATATATAATATATTAAAAGGTTGAGCTGAATGGATTAACTTTTTTTTTTTTTTTTTTTTTTCAACCTCCATTTTTATGCAACAATTTATTTGATAACACATTTTTATTTGTTTTTATTTTAATAGTGCGAGATTCAAAGTGTGAATATCCTGCTGCTTGCAATGCAATGGAAACCCTGCTAGTCCACAGAGACATGCTGAGAACCCCAGTGTTTGACCAAATCATTGATATGCTGAGAGTTGAACAGGTAACTTGATTTCTTGAACATAAAAATATATATCAGAAGACAGATCTAATCGGTTACACTACAGCAGTGATGGTTTTCTACCATTCATGGGAAAGTACTGGGAATAATATATATATATATACTAGCGACTTGCCCGTCAAAAAATGACGGCAATGTGATGTATATGTTTGTGAAGTTGTTTAGTTATTTAAATATATTTTTGACCCTTGTAAGTATTGTGATATGAAGATGTATTTTTGTAAAACGTTGATGTAATGGTTTTTAAAAATGAATTTTGTATCTGAAGAATTGTTCACTTTAATATACATAGAATCCAGAGGAAAGTAAAAAGTAAAAAGACTTTTTGCAACGTGCCGAATTTTAACATGAAGTTTAAAATATATGTAAGGAATAACCTTGAAAGTATATATTTTTAAAATTGAACTTTATTTTTTATGTAACTTTGGAATTTTTGCAAAACATTTGTGTAATTTTGAACATTATAAACAGGAACATAGTAAATACATTTTGTAACATAATTTTGAATTAAAAGTATTAACATTTGAATGTAAAAACAGTTTAACTTTAAATTAATCAGTATTAACATGCAATTTGTATCAGAATAATTGTTAAGTTTAATATACATTGAATGTAGAGGAAGGCATACAGTAAAAACTCTCCTTAAACCGTACGTAATTAAAGTAATTCATTACTGAGCACATAAACTGGCGATAAACATGAATGAAACCTTAACATAGTGACTTCACATTTTAACATAATTTTTCATAGAAATGCAAGGCAAGTATTTTGTGAGGCGAATTATCCATAAACATGACTTCCATTAATTATGACTGAATTAAACAACCAATTGTTTTGTATTTTTGAATGTTTTTCCAAAATGTTTGCATGGCTTTAGTTTGTATCCTGCAAAGTTATAGTACTTCATAGTAGACAATGTTTTTAGTAAAAATACGTCCATCTTCTAATAAATCACCTTGACTTTCATTGTTTTCAATGTAAACTTTAATAGCCTGTGGATTTTTGCACCGTGACAACGCAACGTACAATTGACCATGTGCAAAAACTGGTTCTTCCAAGTAAATACCCACAGATTTGAAAGTCTGACCTTGTGATTTATTAATGGTCATGGCAAATGCCATAATAATGGGAAATTGTCTTCTTTGAAGTATAAAAGGGAGACTACTTTCACTTGGTGCTAAATCTATTCTTGGTATGAAAACTCTCTCTCCTTTATGGGTCCCAGTTAAAATTTCAGCATCTATAAAATGGTCCTTTAATTGTTGAACAATTAACCTTGTGCCATTGCATAGGCCTTTTTTGGGGTTCATATTTCGCAGTAACATGATAATTGCACCTTTCTTTAGCTGCAAAATATGTGGTGGCATTCCAGAAGGAGTTAAAGAGTTAATGAATTCAGTTGAAAAGTTTGCCTGACTTTCATTGTCATCAGCAAGTACAGAATCAGCACTGTGATAATTTTTTTGTGGTGCATTAATTTTTTTTAAGATTTCATTATTGAGTATTAATGCATCTTTATTTTTACACGTCAGTATGACTTGGTTGGCAAGCTCAGAATATTCTTCGTTATTTATGCTCCCTTCAAATATAGCCGATATAATATCTTGTTGACAAATCATATGAGGTGGGATCTCTACAGTGTCGTCAGGTAAATGTAGTATTTTTTCTGTTCTTCCTTCTCCAATTTTAATAAGCCAATCATTGAAATCAGTTTGGCCTTCTGATCTCATATTTTGTTGCAGTTGAAGATGGGTAAAATGTTTCCATACTGTACTTGACTTTATACATGTTTCAATAATGTCTGTTCGATTTCCATGTACAACGACAGGTAATGTTTGTCTAAAATCGCCACCCAACAAAATTACCTTTCCACCAAATGGAAAAATATTATCCATGACTTCACGAAGCAAACGGTCAATACATTGGAGGGCATAGCATGACATCATTGTGGCCTCATCTATTATAATTAATTTACATTTCTTCAATTTCTTTGCTTGTAAGGATGTCATGCGAATATCTGACACTGAATTTTCCAAAATAGGCACTGGCAGTTTGAATCCACTATGAACAGTTCTTCCACCTTCTAATAAAAGTGCAGCAATTCCAGTAGTGGCAAACGCCATTGCTATTTGTCCTTGTGCTCGTACTGAACTCATTAATAAATTGTACAAATATGTTTTCCCTGATCCGCCAGGTCCATCAAGATAGAAATAACGCTCTGTCACCATGTCATCATCTATAGCATTTTTAATGGCATGAAATGCTTGCAATTGTAGTGTATTTAAAGTTGCAAGTCTTTCTTGTGTTCTTTCTGCTTGTAGTTGAATGTCATAGTCTTCAAAGTTAATGTCATCTATTAGACCTGGATCAGGCAAATTAAAACTTGCACAACTTAATCCATGAGTTAAAAAGACTTCTTGAATTTCCATTAAGGCTTTTAAGTGTGCAATGGGTTCATTGTATCGTCGCATAAAGTCTTCAGCCATATTACTTTTAAAAGTCTCCCACAAAGCTAATGCATTTGGAGCATTTGAGAAGATACAAATAAAAGCAAATTGTTCTCTCATCTGTCGTGGCATTTGACATTGTGCTGCTTCTTCTAAACATCTTTCCCACTCTGTATCATCAGCGAGTAAGTTTCTATTTCTTGCAGCTAAATGGAAGGATTCATATACAATGTCATTAACAGTTCTTAATTGTTCAAAACTTTGTGCTCCTGGAACATTTAAAAGTAATATCCGTAAGCAAAATCGTTCAACATCTCTTGGACTGACTGTGTAAATTCGTGGAATTATTTTATTGCCTCTTGTTTTTCTTGCTCTCCATAATCCATTCACAAAAACATAGTGATATGGAATTTCAATATATAAGTATTGTGTTGCTTGAGCATCAGTGGAATTTAATGCAAACCATGCAGTTAGTGTAGTGTGACGATCTTCACTTTGGGCCAATGCATTCATTTCATTTCCAGAATGGAAATAGACTAAATGTCGTTGTGGCAAATGTACTGCTAACCTATATACTGCATGTGATCTATCATGCATTTCAAATTTTAAAAGCCGCCACATAGCTTCTGGCGCACTGACATAGCGAGCATCTACATGAGATGCAAGTTCATCATGTACTAACTCACTACTTTCAGGGTTGTCTGCACTTTTGACGACTACAGTAGCTGCATCGTAACCTTTGTAAATATATTTGTAGACATATTTAATTGATTTGATGGAAGTGCAGGCTTCTACGTTGATGTGGGCGTTGTACTTCATGAGTAAATGTGGATTGTAGGGTACTACATATCTATTGTCCACTTTTTTTCCACGAATAATGGCACTATCTCCTTCTCTTCTTTTATAAAGTGGATATCCATCACAATTGGCATATGTTTTGTCTCTATAATCTTTGGGAAAATCTTTGGAACATTGATTATTTTCCATACATGGTGATTGTGGATTAAGGTCTCCACAGGGTCCATGAATCATGCGATGAGTAACAATCTCATATAGTCTACCATATAGTTCTGGATCCGGTAGTTCAGCAACTATGACTGCATCCACTTTGGCCGAAGTATCTAATTTATCTTTCTCTTGAAGTATTATGAGAAGATGTGCATGTGGAAGGCCTCTTTTTTGAAATTCAATGGTATATACATAAGCAAGACATTTGCCAAATAACTGATTTATAGTAAAGTCACGTATTAATTCATTTAATTTTATCTTAAAAACTCTGGCTACTAAATCTGGTCGATCTGAAGCACTTTGTCCAAGAAGTAGATTTTGATGAATTTCTGGCCATTGTGGATTACATGTAAATGTCACAAATAAATCGGGTTTTCCAAATTTAGTCACAATAGCCATAGCATCATTGTATCTTTCTCTCATATTTCGAGGAGATCCTTGAAAGGAAGATGGTAAAATGATGGCTTTGCCAGCTGTCATGTCTCTGCTTGTAGCCACGTCAGCAACATAGTCCATGAGTCCACAATATTGTTCTACACGTAGTTTATCTTGTTGATATTTTATAAAGTTTAAATTATTTGCCTCAACTTGCAAATATGAATCAATAATCCATTGTTGTGTTAGTTTTCCACCACATAAAATGGGATTAAAATCATCTCTAATGGCAATTTGAGCAACTTTAAATTCAAGCATAGAAACATTATTTCGGATTCTGGCTTTAGCATTTGGGTAACTGGGAAGGCTTAATTTTGGTTGCCAACCTGCTTCTCCGTGTGGGAAAAAGATGGGATATGTCATTGGATCTAAATTTGGACTTAAGATATTAATATTAATAAATGGTTGGTCCTGATTTCTGGGATATACTCTAATGTCTCTTTGAAATGGTGGTTCTCCTTCATCATTGTGAAAGACCATTGCAACCTCATTTGATGTTGGCAAGTTATAACGACGTTTATCAGTATGTCTGTCTCTTTTAAGCACCATATTAACCTTTGGCATGGGTAATTGATGTCTTTGTGCATGAAGTAGTTGTTCATTTTCTACTTCTGCCAATTTTTTGTAAGCTTTACTGTAGGGATTGTTGTCCATAATGTTATTTAGCTCTATAAAAACACTGGGTAAGCATTTTTTATTTTCTTCCATCTGCATACGTTGGTCAACAGCTTCCATTGTATCTAGGACATATAGTTGAGCGAATTTTCTTTGCTCTCCTTCCTCTGGATGTAAATGTGAAGTCCGATGATAAATTTGTCCTTGGACTTTAAAACAGTAAGGACCATGTCCTGGTACATTAGCAGCCAATGTTGCCCCCATAGATGCAAATGATATGGCACTATTGTAGGATCTTATGTTTGTCTTAAAATTGTTGTAATTTGGAAAAGTAGGTTGAGTCATAATATTTAGTAAATAGGTTGGAAATTGTTTCCTTTGTGGAAGTTTGAACTTTCCTTTTTGACAACAACTAATAAATTGTCCATCTCGAGGTCTCTCCTGTTTAAAATAATAAGCCTCACAAAATTGACATTGAGTAGTCATGTCCCCACAACTATGAACCTCTACTGCTAAAGACTTCATTAAAGGACAATTTGCAACGCATATTGGATGTTGACTTTGATATTCATCAGATGAAAAGTCCTGAAATGTTTCAACAACAGGTTCTAAATGTTTAGTTTTTTTCGTAGCTTTTCTTGGTATATGTTGGACTTGTTCGGTTGAAATGTCCTGTAAGTTTTTAGTAAGAGTTTGTAAATGCTTTTTTTTTGTAGTTGTTTTTTTTGGTCTGTCTTGACTGGTATGTTGTAAAATGTCATCTGATGTTTTAGGAACAGTTTGTAAATGCTTTATTATTTTTTTATTTTTTTTGGTTCTATCTTTCATTTTTGCAGCTGATATTCTTTTATTTGCAAGTCTTTTGCGTTCTTTTTCTCTTCGAATTTCTTTCTCCTCCGGTGTCTGCTGGGCGGCCCATCTCTCTTGTCTTTCTCTAGTTTGACGTCTTTTCTTGTCTTATTTGGTCTCGTTATCAGCCATATTAATCTGTAAACGGAAACAAATAAATGTAATTGTGTATATTTAAATTTGTAATTCCTGTTAAAGATTATTGTGCACAATTGTTGAAATAAAAGGCAAATCATGAATGTATCATTGATATTTAGTTAAATTTATAATTCCTGTCTTCAGTGGCTCAGAATTTGGGCAATGGAATACTGCTGTAAATAAGCATGTAACATATTTATTTAAAATAATGGTTTTATTTATTAAAAACTTTGTTTGTGGATACATATTTACGACTGCAAAACTTGTTTGCTTAAAAAAAAAGTGATGTGGTTATTGAGCTATGTATTGCATAGTAGCAATTTAAATAAAATAAGGGAGATAGTAAATTAATTATTTTATTTTTCTGTTGACACGGATGCAACTGAAAGCAGTTTCTTTAGTTTTATACTTTAGTACTTATTATAGTTTACCTTGGTTGAAGTGTGATTTAAATCCGAATGTTTGTTGGTCCTCGTTTCAAAATCGTTGTCCAATGGTGTGGTCCTCTGTTGGAAGTCCTCGCCCGATGGTGTGGTCCTGTGGCGATAGCCCCCGTCCGATATTGTGGTCCTGTAGCGATATCCCTCGTCCGATGGTCTGGTCCTGTGTTGAAATTCCTCGTCTGCTGGTCTGGTCCTGTGTTGAAATTCCTCGTCTGCTGGTCTGGTCCGAGTCCTCGTCCGATGGTCCGGTCCTGTGGCAAAAGTCCTCGTCCGATTGTCTTCACGCAGTATCTGTTGTAATGTAAAATAGAAAATGTTGTTTGAGTGAAATGTCTTTTAAATAAGTTAAAAATGTATGAATTAGGCTGTATTGTATCATTTATGGTTATTTTTTTCAAAAATATTTTTTGTAACTTTCTGTACAATCCCACGACTTTTGTTATTCTTATTTAAGGTTCTTAGTAAGGCTTGTGGGTTGTGATATATTAAATAAGAATATGAATTTATTTTGCTATGTGTTTATGTTAGTTTTTGTACAATCCTGTTTTGTGCGCACCACTTGTGGTATACTTATTTAACCTTTATTGGGATGGTTATAGTTAGTGAAACATGAAATAATATAATTAATGTAGTTTGCTATGTGTTTGTGTTACTTTTTGACAATCCTGTTTGGTGGGCATCACTTGTGCAAAACTTATTTCTTCTTGATTGTACAGGTTATAGGTTGTTAAACATTAAAGAAGAATGTTAATGTAGTTTCCTATGTGTTTGTGGGATTTTTTGTACAATGCTATTAGGTGCGCAACACTTTTGTTATTCTTATTTTGGCTTCTTTGTAAGGCTTATAGGTTGTTAAACATTTAATAAGAAAATCTGTTTTGTGTGTAGCAGTTTGTGTGTTATTGAATTGCGATTTGGCTAATTGAATTGTGCCCTAAATAAGCACATAGCATATTATTTAAAATCATTTTGTAGTCATTGAAAAACTGTATTTTTGATATTTTTTTATTAAGTAAAACCTTAGTTTTAAGCAATTGTTATGTTGTTATTTAGAGCCCTATTCAATTGGGCAAATTGCAATTGAATGAGGGCCTTTGTGTGTACCATATGTTGCATAGTTTGGCCCTCATTCAATTGCATATTTTACAATGTAATAGTACTCTAAGGCCGTAATTGAATTGCAATGTATAAATTTGAATAGGGTTGTAAATAAGCACATGACATATATTTGTTAAAATAGAGTAAGGGACTAAAAGTTCTTATTTATAGGCATATTTAATTGTCCAAAATAGCAATTGAATGAGGGCCTTTGGTTACTGCATTTGTTATATTGTGAGCTCGTCATTCAATTGTGTTTTGACCAATGGAATAGAGCTCAATATCAGCACAGAGCATAATTTGTTACGGAATTTTGTATTTAGTGAACTTGTATCCAAAAGGAACGTGTTCACAAAAGAAAAATTTCCTTTAAAAAATATGCTCTGTGCTTATATAGAGCCCTATTGAAATGGGCAAATCACATTTGAGTGAGGCCCTTGGCCATTAAAGATATATAGGTCCTCATTGAATTGCAATTTTGGCAATTGAAGAGGGCTCTATATAATCACATAACATATTTCTTGAGCAAACTTTTTAGTTATTGAAAACCTTCATTGTGGTTAGAAGTTCAGTAACTAAAAAGTTCTGTATAAAAAAATATTATGTGCTTATATAGAGCTCTATTCAATTGAGAAAGTTGCAATTGAATAAGGCTCATGGTTCTTTCTTGTTTATACTTAATACTTTACCTTGATAGAAGTTTTGAATGACAGACGGTGCCTTCCTGGCAATCTTAATCCGCCGGTGTTCTTGTAGTGTCTGTTTGAAAAAGAAAGTGAAATAGTTATTTGTATATTTATAATTTTTCATCTAGCAAAGCATGGCCTTTTGAGCATGTAATGTCTTGTTGTATCTTACCTCTTCAAATTTGTTGGTGTTCTTTAAAAGGGATTGTGCTTCACAGTGCACGGTGCAAATTGTTGAGAGACGCTGTTGATGCAGAGTCTGTTTGAATATTAAAAGAAATAGAAAGATTCAGCTTTATATGATCTATTGAATTGCAGTAAATGAATTCAATTAACCTTATTTTTTGTTGGTGTCTACACACATATGTCACATACATGAAGTGTACGTGTGACATATTAGTATACATGAGTCAAATTTAAATGGTTAAATTAACCTTATTTTTTATTTTTTTCTAACACACATAAATGTGTGTGTGTGAGATGTAACTATAGATGATACACATATATGTGCGTGTGACATATCAGTATACATGAGATATAATGTCATTTAAATGTAGTTGTTTACTGATTTTGTTGTAAGCTAATTTTGTTGCATTGGCAATACACATAAATGTGCGTGTCACATGTCACTATACATTATAGACATATATGTCGGTGTCAGATGTCACTATGAAGGGGCAATACACAGAAATGTGCGTGTCAGATGTCACTATACATTATAGACATATATGTGCGTGTCACATGTCACTATACATTATACACATATACGTGCGTGTCACATGTCACTATGAAGGGGCAATACACAGAAATGTGCGTGTCAGATGTCACTATACATTATAGACATAATATATGTGCGTCTCACATGTCACTATACATTATACACATATACGTGCGTGTCACATGTCACTATGAAGGGGCAATACACAGAAATGTGCGTGTCAGATGTCAGTATACATGATAGACATATATGTGCGTGTCACATGTGACTATACATTATAGACATATATGTGCGTGTCAGAGGTCACTATACATAAAGCTCAGTTTATTTTTTTTTGTGAGCCTATACACATAAATGTGCAATACATGATGACTACATAAATCCTAGTTTATTTTTTTATTTGTTTGACCTGACCTGATAATAAAATGTAATATATTATAGCTTACCTGTCAGTTGTAATTTGCACAATGTAAAGTAGTAAATTAGTAAAGAATTGTCTTCTCAAGTAAAAGCAGAAGTCACTCCGTTGATCACCTGAGGAGAAATGTATTTTTTATTTGGAAATAGGCAGTATTTATAAACTTGTAGAAAGTTCTGGAAAGTGAGACCGTTAGAACGGAATACGCATGCGCTATTTGCGTTCCAGCTTACAATTTGCGTTCCATCCGCCATTTTAGGCGTATTACTGTTCAAAATGGTGTTTAATATGATTGTGATACGTTCCGCATAGTATGTGTTTCATTATTGCGAGTAAGTGTAGTGTAGTTACGTCTGAAGCCTCGTTTTCGTTTTGTTCGTCGGCCATTTTTTCTCTCGCTTAGCGATGGTATTAGTGTCTAAAGTGTTTATTTTGATTTAAATGTAGGTGTAACTTGTTTTTTTGAGGTGCTGGCTGGTTCCTCTTGCTGTAGGTAAGCTTTTTATGTGTTTGTTGTGTGTCTTTGTTAAGTTTTAAATGTTTGTATGTCGGCGTGTTGCGTCCGATGTTTGCGAAGTCGTAATGTGTAGTAACGTGTCTCGTATGGTGTTTGCGTGTGTAGCCTCGTTTTCGTTTTATTCGTCGGCCATTTTTTGTGTCGCTTAACAAAGTATTTAGTGTCTAAACTCTTTTATTTTGAGTGCAATGAAGTTGTAAGTTGCATTTTTGAGGTCCTGGGTGCTTCCTGTTTGTGTAGGTAAGTTTTTTATGTATGTGCTGTGTGTATGTATTGTGTTTGTAATTTTGTAATGTTCGCGAGTTGCGTCCGAGTGTTGCGAGGCCGTAATGTGTGTGAACGTGTGTCGTATGTTGTTTGCGAGTGTCGTAATGTGTGTGAACGTGTGTCGTATGTTGTTTGCGAGTGTCGTAATGTGTTGCGACGTAAATTTTTTTTTGCAAGGGTCGCAGTTGCTGCAACTGAAGACCTCCCTTTGCGAGGTCCTCAGGTGCTGGCATGGAGCGCCTGCGGCGCTCCAAGCCAGTAACTGAGGCCCTCGCTTCGCGAGGGTCCTCAGTTGCTGGCAAGGAGCGCCTGCGGCGCTCCATGCCAGCAACTGAGGCCCTCGCTTCGCGAGGGTCCTCAGTTGCTGGCAAGGAGCGCCTTCGGCGCTCCCTGCCAGCAACTGAGAACCTGGCACAGTGCCCTCGCTACGCGAGGCCCGCGACTCGCTGCGCGAGCCCCGGCCCTCGCTTCGCGAGCCCGCAGCGTTAGCAACAACTCGTACGCTCACAACTATATATGTGATATATATATATATATATATATATATATATATATATATATATATATATATATATATATATATATATATATATATATATATATATATATATATATATTGTGTGTGTGTTTTTAATACATTTTTGCAAGTTCATAAACTTTTAATATACATTTTCACATTGTATGTGCACTTAGAATATGAAAACACCTACTTATTAAATATGATTTCATGTTTGCAGAAGACTTGTTGGCAGTACACATTTTTTTTCTTATGTTCCCTTCCTGTTACTGTTTACTTGGTGATATATATGAGAGGTAATTATTTTAAATAAATAAACTCATGATGTGGTGAAATCTGGGTATGAGAGGACTCTCCAGACATACTCTCTTGCCCTAGTTCTTTTTCATTGATCATTCTTTCTCCTTTTTTTTTTTTTTATTCTTTTTTTTTTTTTAAGGTGAAAATTCATGCTGGTCCAAAGTTTGCCTCCTATTTAACCTTCAGCCCCTCAGAGGTGAAATCTCTTCGTACAGAATATGGAGATTTGGAATGTTGCATCGAAGTGGTAGACGGAGTCCAAGATGCAATAGACCACATCCACAAATATGGCAGCTCTCATACAGAAGTTATAATAACAGAGAATGGTGAGAACTTTAAATTGCAGGTTTATAATCTTGCTATACTTTTAAATTATTAATGTCCAATTTATTTTTGTTCCTCAGAAAAAACGGCGGAATATTTTCTGCAGCATGTGGACAGTGCCTGTGTGTTCTGGAATTCCAGCACCCGGTTTTCAGATGGATATCGTTTTGGACTTGGTATTTCTCTATTACATTTTCAAACCATTAAAATTATAAAAGTCTCATGCAATGTTTAATTGGCGGAAAAGTAGATATTACCACTAAGTAAACCTTGCATGAGACTTTCAAGTTGTCTATACCAATAGAAGAGAATCAAGATTAGGTCAAAATACTGTTTATTAAATTGTTAATTAGTAAGTTAAATTGTGTGGGCCAGGGGTGTACAACCATTTTATTTATTTTACTACTACCACTACCAACAGATGGGTAGTATAGAATTTACTTTTTATTAAAGGACAAGTTAATCACATTTTTTCCAAATGCTGTTTTGAATTGGTAAATGTAAAAATGAGCAAGCTGTTAAAGCAAAAAAAAAAATGCTTGCAGTCTATAAAAGTTAAATGTAATTATTCACTGTGGGGTTCCATTTCTTCTACTGAGCTATTTTATTACACATGCTGTTCCATAAAGGCTCTCTGGAAATTGAGTTTTCCATCAGTCCTATTTAAAACACTGGCATGTTGAGTTTCCACTTTGTTATTGTAGCAGATGTAAGCTTCCTCTACATTTGTTTCCTACCATCTGTGGGAGCAGGTCAACAGAAGCCAAATAGGTAGATTACACTGTGGCTAAATTGCAAATAAAAAGAAATACAGTCTTTAAATTACTATCTTTTTATTTCTGAAAACATTTTGCCCATTTAAGTGTAGTTCTTCAAAAGAGTATATTTTGAACATAGGTGAACAGTGGTCCTTTAGCTGATCTGCTTAACATCTACTACTTACACTCTCAAGCTTTATTTAAGGACCTTGTATCACTGAGCACACTGTATTTTAAAGTGTATAGAAGTTATGAAACTTGCTTATTTTGCTCAGACTGTTTTGAGGCGGTAACACGCTTTCTTGCGGAGATGCAGATTTAAACTCTGTTGTATTTTTCTTAAATGGTCAATCGGTGGGACTCTCCGCTGTTTATGTTCCAGACATGGCAAAGTTGTTGGTTAAGGCTCCGGATTTCCTGCTCCATTGGTGGCTGATTATGCTCACTGGGTTTGCTGGTTGTTGACTTGTAATATAGAGCAGTGGTTCTTAACCCTGGTATTCAAAGTACTGTAACAAAATAGGGATATCCATACCTAACATACATAGCACTCTGTCAAAAGTATATAGACACCGATTAGGGTCATGTAAGGATATTTTATAACCCTGGCTTTACCAATGCTGCTCCTCTAGGCATAGCAACTACATATGTAGAGTGTGGATATTTTAAACCATGAAGTTTAATGTCTGGGCTACTAAATTCCGCAGGCAGATTTAGTTTAAAAAATATTTGTGTACAGACCAGAAAAAAAATTATATTATGTGTTCTCTTTTTTTAGGAGCAGAGGTTGGCATCAGCACTTCTCGAATCCATGCCCGTGGACCTGTGGGAATTGAGGGACTGCTCACTACAAAGTGGTTACTGCGTGGAGAAGATCATGTTGTTTCTGACTTTTCTGAGCAAGGAAGTATGAAGTACATCCATGAAAATATCCCTGTCCCACAGCGAAATACCAGCTAAGCCAACAAAAAAACAAACTTTAAAGCCTCTCCAGTTTTATATTTTGGAAACCTGGAAGCACACAGATGTCTTCTAGTGACAGAAATTAACATATGGCTGTTCTGGAAATTGGACAGACTGCTGCGTAAATTAGCAAAACTAAACAAAAAAAAAAAAAAAAGACTAGGCACTTTAGAAGAATATTCGATAAATCTACAAAGGGCAGTCTTAAAATTGTGTAGCTATTCACACAGATTCACGCAAGTGATGTATAGCTAAGGCAAAGTGATAAAAATCAATTATCCATTCAATACACCAGTTCTCACTGATGTTATAATCGTGGCACTTGGAGGACTAATCAAATACTGTAGCACTTACTAGTTCTTTATTGCTTTAGCAAGAGACTTTTGCAGGTATGATTTACAGGGACTTGTGAGATTAAATGTTTTTTGTAAATTAGGGAAACAGATACTTGTGGAACCAACTGCTTTATTCAAGTTTATGTTAAACAGACTATATAAGCTTAACATTTATAGCAGTTTTTCTGACTAGTTTGGATACAATTTCATTATAAATGTACTCAAAGTGTGGTCAGCACCTGCTTGTAACCTTAACCTAGCTATTTTCTGAAATGATCTAGACTATTGCAAAACTAGACAAATTCTCTTGCCCTTGTGACATTTGCAGACTGTAATAGGGTGGTGTTGGAGATTCTGGATGATGCACGTCCTGATTACATGAAGCCTTCCCAGGCCCTAAAAGAGATTCTCCTGAATTTTATTATACTTGTGTATATATTTATCCCTTGAGAACATTTGAAGATGCAAGTTCAGTGTTTTCACTTTAAAATATTTTTGGTACTTTTTTGCATTTCTAAATATGTATTAGGGCTTTCCCTACAGAACTATTACAGAAAATTATTGAATATCAATTTCCATTCAATAAACATGTGAAACACAATTGTGCTAGAAAAATACATTTTAGTGTCTGAGATCATTTTTCATCCACGTACACACAGAAGACAGATTCAGAAGCTAAGCAGGCAAGATGGTGGTAATGATTGAAAATGGTGGTGTGAAAAAGGTGTGTGTGTAAAATAATTGGGATCCAGAGGTGCTTCTCCTATGTTTGCTGTTGGGGCTTTACTCCGTCTTCAGTCTGGGGACCTACAATGAGGCCATGATCTTTGCTAGGGGGAGAACTGCCACAAGTCCACCCTAGCTCAGACTCTTGGAGCAGGTGCCACCAACTACATCCAGGTCCTTCCAAGAGGTCCCCGGCCAAAAGGCCCTGTCACCTCAAGGACTGGTGAGACCCCTCTGTCTTAACAAGCATTAAGATTATGTTGCCAACACTCTACAAAATGCTGTATTTTATATTAAGATAAAGACATTTGCTTTTTCCTACCAGGTCTTACTCCTTTTTACAGTGATTTGATTATTGCATTCTTTATAATCTAGAGCTAATAAAAGCATTTTTATAAACCTCTTTATTCTAAACCATGCCGCAAACCAGTTGCAGTAAGCCTCTTATGTTGATAACATGTATATTCAGTTTATATGAATAGATCCACTGGGTATTTTGTTAGATTCTACCAGTAATTACATTATACACGCTGACAAGTATATGTATGACCAAACACAAAGTATAATGGGTAGAAATGTGATTAACAAAAAATCTCCACTGCATGTCCTGGAAGGAAAGAATAGATCATTGTGAGTACACCTAATGTCTCGAAGAGATATGTTTTACACAGGACCTGTGAGTAAATAGTATTTGAAGAATTGCTAAGGATTCTGGGTAGTAGCATGCAAATGAGGCTCATACTTTACAACCTTTTAGCCTCTGGTCCACTTACCATGGGAATCTGTAGTAGCATTGCTACACAAATATGTGTCATCAATCACCCGCTTGCAGTCATATAGAAGATTTGTAGGTACTAGAACCGAGGTCTATATAATCATAGCCCAACATCCTAACCACAAGGCAATTTCTTTATGTGGATTAAAGGGATTAAAGATAATTAGTTTATATAGATATAGAGAGATATCAGTATTTGAGTACTCATTTTTTTTTTACCTGCACAGTTGATTCAAATGAGTTCCACAGGTTCATGCAAATCTAGATTTATAAGATACAATGGCAGCAAACTACCACTGACTTCAAAATGTCATAATTTGCAGCAGATTTAAAAAGGGAAGTGCTTTTACCCATATGCTTTTTCACCCTCTATCTGATGGTGCAGAGTACATATGGCAACTTCAGGATCCCTTTAAGGACAAAACCATGGATTGGTGTAAAACTGCTTTTTTTTTTTGGATCCTGTATATCATGTTTCTGTAGCATACTATAGAATTGTGATAGGCCACTTATTTTAAATGAATAACTGCAAATGTGGAACCGTGTGTAAACTTATTGCAAAATGCTGTGGGGAGAAATGGAATAGGAGGGGATATAGGAATATATAGCGAGGAAGTGTGTGGAATGCTGGATGTGAAGATGGAAAATAGACTGTGCTGTATCCCACCATTGCTGCTGAGTCTCTTCTTTTTAAAGAACCAACATAGTGGTCATTGCTAATTGGTTAAAACATTTATAAAATAAAATCTGCTAAATCCCAGTGATTTTAGGGTTAATGTGAGAATGTACTGCCTTAAATAAAGGGTTGTAGATCAGTAGCACTCCTTTCAAGTGCTAGCGTTTAAAACCGTTATTGAAGTCTCATCGTGGATGGGATAAGCGTACGGCTATCAAACGCCTTAATTAAAGCAAGATTATACAGAGTTGAGTCACATTATTATGACCACCGCCTACTTTTGCCGTTGCCAGCAAGTAGCCAATGAAATACGGCACTTGTGAGCTGGCTCAGAGGGTATATAAGGTGACATGTAGGCATTCTGAAAACGTATTAACTTTTGCTGTCAAGGATAAAACGTGTGATTTATCTAACTCTGAAAAGCAGATGATCAGGGCGGCAGTATTTCTGAAACCGTACAGTTTGTGAACTATTCAGGAACTGCTGCTGTTAAAGTGTACTGTGACTGGACAAATTGCACCATTGTGTATAAAACTGCATGGAAACTGCGGAGCACCATGTGCCATTGATGTCAGAGGTGAATGTTGGCTATGAAAGTGTGTGAGGGCCAATCGAAACGCTACCGCTGAGCAACTCCTCGTCCAAACGAATCCGGGGGATACCAGACGTGTGTCTAAAACTACAGTACAGCAAATCCTGTTGCGTATGGTTCTCTGAAGCTGGCCACCCCCCCCCCCCCCCCCCCATGCTGACAAGGGTTCATCAGAAATGGCTTCAGTTTGTATGACCGTACCAAAATTGTACCTCTTCTGATTGGCAAAGGGTTGCCTTCTCTGTTGAGTCATGTTTTCTGCCACATCAACTGGACGGAAGTTGGGGTCAGGTCTGAAACTTCCTAGAACAAACACTCTGCAACCATTGTTGGAAGAACACAAGCTGGTGGTGGCAGCGTTACGGTGTGGGGAATGTTTTCTTGGCATTGCCTAGGTACACTCATACCTCTGGAAGGCACTCTCAACAGATTGGGTTATCTATCCATCCTTCCAGATAAAATACAGCCATACATGTTGACTGTCTTCCCTGAAGTGTATGGGATCTTACAGCAGGACAATGCAACATGTCATATGGCCAGAATTGTCTTGAGAGTGGTTGGAGGAGCACAATGAAACATCCAAATACTTCCCTGGCCTCCAAAGTCCCCAGACTTGCACCCCATGGGGCACCTGTGGGACCACCTTGGTCTCTACGTTTGCCGTCTGGATCCTCCACCATGCTGTTGGGTGCACTGCAGTCTGCATGGCTCCAGCTACCCTTGCCAGCATCTTACTGACTCACTTCCACGCCATCTAGCTGCTGTCCAGGCTGCACACAATGGTTACTCGTGATATTAGCTGGTGGTCATAATGTGACTGGACCATGTATATATAATGGACGGACTATATTTGCCTTTTGGTTCTCTGTATAACAAATATGCTTACCTGCTGCACAGAATATACTTATAATGAAGGATATTGATTTCAATGTTAGCAGAAGTATCCGCCACCACCAGTGTAGCGCTGTTATAGGAACACAATGGTAATAACGCAGATTGGCCACTACAGTTTAACGGGCCACTGTAATGATGCAGATATGTAAGCAGAGGAAGAAGCACAGGAGATCAAATTGCCAATGTCCGCTGAATAACAGAGAAAGCAAGAGAGTTCCAAAAAAACATTTACTTGTGCTTCATAGACTATTCTAAAGCCTTTGACTGTGTGGATCACAACAAAATGTGGCATGTCCTTAAAGAGATGGGAGTACCAGATCATCACATCCGCCTCCTGAAGAATCTGTATGTGGACCAAGAAGCCAGAACTGAACGACAACTGTATGGTTGAAGATCGAAAAAAGGTGTGCAACAAGGTTGTATATTGTCACCTTATTTATTTAACTTATATGCAGAGTACATCATGTGTAAGGCTGGACTGGATGAATCCAAAGCTGGAATCAATATTGCTGGAAGGAATATCAACAACCTCAGATATGCCGATGATACTACTCTGATGGCTGAAAGAGAGTAGGTACTAAAGGACTTATTGGTGAGGGTAAAAGAATTGAGTGCAAAAGCTGGCCTGCTGTTTAACATTAAAAAGACAAAGATCATGGCAAATGGCAATCTCAGTTCCTAGCAAATAGATGGGGAAGAAGTGGAGGCAGTTTTATTTTCCTGGGATCCAAGATCTCTTCAGATGGTTACTGTAGCCATGAAATTAAGACATTTGCTTCTGTGGAGGAAAGCTATGGCTAGCTTGGACAAGCTAGTAACAAGTAAACATATTAAACTATCAATAAAGTTCTGCATAATTGGAACTATGGCATTCCCAGTAGATAGTCTGAGCTCCATAGAATTGACGTCTTTGAATTGTGGTGTTGGCGAAAACTACTTAGAGTCCCTTGGACTGTAAGAAGATCCAAGAAATCAGTTATTCAGGAAATCAAGACATACTGTCCACTGGAAGGTATGATCATGAGGTTAAAGCTCAAATATTTGGCCATATCGTGATATGGCGGGATTGCCTAGAAAAGACTCTGATGTTGGGAAAGACTGAATATATGAGAACTAGAAATAGTAAACTAATCAAATACAATTTTGATTGGAATCTGTATATTATTTTTTGTTTAGTATATGCGGTTACAAGGAGACTTGGTACTAGTGATATAAAAGCTTATCTCCTTGGGAATGTAACCTTAACAAAATGATGCAGAGAAACCTCTAGAAAACAATGCACACTTGCTTCTGTTCATGGGTAAGTCCTTGTTATAGCTTAACTGTCCAACCAATGTTTGATTATTTTTTTTATGAGATGACCAGGCCTGAGTGCGGAAGCAATCTTTTGTATTTGGAAGGCTGAGGCTGTGTCTGCTTATGTACCAGAGTGTGGATAATGTCATGTTCAGGTGGGCCCACTGAACTCTTGTTGGATTATTGGGGAGGGCCTGGATTTACATGGACTGGTATTGCCCTGTTGGCATGAGGTGTTTAATATTAGCTACAAAATCATGGGAATTGTTTTGCTGTCTGGGAAATTATTGAGGGTTACACTAGTCTGGAAGGAAAGTAGATTTGTATATTGCCTACCGGGCCATTTGGCAAGGAGAACAGGGGTGACATTAGTGTGCTAATTACCCCTTCACGGGCTAGAGGCAGAAAGGGAGATGACAACTGGCCATATTCCTGTAGACTGACAGACTCCTAGCCACAGGCAGTTAGTAGCATGCCTGCCACACTAGTGTCATGTGTGATTGACAGGCAGGCTGCATGACTGAGAGGGTGAGGCTGTGTGGGAAATATATTCACTGTAGTTGATCAATAAAGTTCAGTTAAACATGCATAATCAAGGTGCGCACTTTATTCTGAGGGTATAATATTTCTAAACACTGAAAATATGGCAACAGCCTCTGCCTGAAACACTGACCCTAACCACCCGGAAGTAGGATTGCTGTGACCGGTCCCCCTGCACTTCCTGGGTATTGGTGGAAAGGTGAGGTGCTAAGTGGGTTCTTCTTTGCTAAATAGAGATAAGTGAAAGAACCTTATTGTCCTATGCGGTGAGACTGATCTTATATCTTTCTGAGCTCAACTGAAGCTGTAAGATCATAACGGATATCACATTTTAGCAGCTGCAGGGGAGAGTGGAGCATGGAGAGTGGAGTCGGAGAATGCAGCTTGTTCTGGAACCATATTTATGGGATATAGAATGGTTGTCTACAATCTTGAAGAGATTACTCTCTGAGTGTAAAGAAAGCCTCCAACTCATACTGGAGATTGACTGTTCTGGGAAACTAGAAGTTCCAACAAATTTCTTTATCTTTTTTTGCAACATAATTGAGTGCGTCAACCTGATGGTAAATGCACATTTTGTTCCTCAAGATTTATATTTGTTTTCATTGTCAAGGAAATATTTTTGTGTGAAAGGATTTTGACTGATTTACATTGTTTTCCATTTGTTTAACATGTAACTTGGCAATCAACAATACACTATTTAATACCTGACTTCACAGCACATAATCAAACACTGCAATGGAAGCCCTGCGCTACATAATTGCAAATAATAAAGTTTAATGTAATGTTTCATTTATTTATTTTTTATAATATCAAGCTTAGGCATTCAAGAAAGAGCATAGTATAAAAGTAACTTGAGTTGTCCTTTATATAAGGAGGTAGACCACTGCTCTGTGTATACAAATACTTGTTATGTAGATGTACATTTACAATACCCAGTTTAATGTTCTTTCAGATATAGTATATTTATTGCTAACTTAGATTTAACAGGTCTATATTTACTATAGCAATGTGTACCACGTTAATCAGATTCACTATATAGGGTTATGGAAATGTGGATTTTTGGTTTAAAAATTACAACTAATTTCTTTAAAAGATTTGCAGTGTCTGAATGGTAATGTTTACACCATGCACATTGGATGTATGGGATATACTAATGTTATTCCACAGTGAGAAACTAGAGGACGGGCATGCTCAATATGATGCTGCCCGGTGATCGGCAAACCACATGACGTGCTCCCGCTTCTTGGTAGCGGCGCTTTCAGGGTGATGTTTTGGGTATCTTCTGTATAATGGCTGTTCTGTACCTTGAAGCAAAGTGTAATCTGTTTGATAATTTGTAAAACCATTCAAGTAACTGGGTGTTTTTGCTGGTGGGTCATGACAGTAAAGGTTAAAGTTTTTGGAATCTTGTTGCCTTTTTTCTTTTGAAATCTTTCTACGTCCAAGACCCTACAAATACATAGGGGAAAAGGTGTTATTTTTCAGTCAATTTGTTTAGCAATGGAATGTGAAGCACCTGGGATTTGAGGGAGTTAAAAACAACAATAGCCACGTGAAACTGTTTTATAACATATTAAGTGATTACTTGTTTAAATACTTTAAAGGACCACTGTAGTGTATATGCAACTAAATGTCATATGTTTGTCTATAAAAGTCTATTAAAAACAGTATGCAGTTTAAAATAAATAAAGTTAGATTTTTTCCTTAGGTTTTAAACTGTCAGTTTTTCCCTCATGCAGATATGTATAACTCCTCCTACCTGTGTCTATCAGGAGAGTGGCCAGCTTGGTATGTGTGCTGGAATATCATGGGGTATGGAAGCAGGCTGGGCTGATGTCATTGGCCCTGTCCCATGACATAATTTACCCCAGCCCATGACATCATTAACCCTGCCCCCCCCCCCCTGCAGCTACTCCATAGCTCCTGCCCAGTGACACTGCAGTAGCTATCATAGCCCTGTCTACTTTACTGAGCATGCTCAGTCTGAAACAAAACCCAGAATGGTCAGACTATATTTTTAGTCCAGGAAACAGGAATATAGACACAGCTAGGAAGAGATATGCAGCTTTTCTTGAGGACAAAATACACAGTTTAAACTATTTATTTTAAACTGCATAATGCTTTTAATAGCCTATACCCAGCATACAAACATGAACCTCACTTGTAAATGCACTAGAGTAGCCCTTTACAATGTACATTAGAACCTCTGGATTCAACAGCTCCTATAGTCATCAAATCCAATCGTTTGTCATATTGTTAAGATAAAGAAATGCTCACGTTTGTCCAAAAATCCAATATTCCTCACAAAAAGTCACCCACCACATGGTGATAAAAATATAAGTTCATTCAATGATAATGTGATTCTATATTCATCAGATTCAGTATCCGTATATTCCTCAGGAACGGATTAATGACTAATTAAGAGGTTCCACTGTATAGTGTTTCAATGACAAGCAGAAATGCTTCTCTCCGCCGCTTGTTAAGAGTCCAGGTTGATGTAAAAAGCTTTGTCCAGGAGGCTGTCCTAAACCTTTTCTGTCTGACCTAGGTTTGCCTGCAGTGGTCACCATAAAACGACCCTGACAGAAGGCTTAGGCCCTCATTCAATTGCAATTTGGCCAATTGAATAGGGCTCTAAATAAGCACATAGCATATTTTTTTTAAAGAAGTTTTTAGTTAGTAAACATCTATCCAAACGCAAGGTTTTCACTAACTAAACACTTATTTAAAAAAAATATGTTATGTGCTTATTTAGAGCCCTATTCAATTGGCCAAATTGCAATTGAATGAGGCCCTTAGTCTGTACTGAGGAAGACGCTGATCTGGGCAGATTGTCTCTTATCTCCAGGACACCTGATGAGGGGTGGAGAGAAGAAGCCCTGTTCATCTTACACCACTCTTCTTATACAGTATAAATTTCACCAATTACCCCTGAATCTTCTATCCTAATACTCCAGGTCATGACATATTAAACTCTCATTTCACTGCTAATTGTGTTGCACTTTTATAAATATCATTTTTGAACACTATAGACTGACCATTTTCACATAAATACAAGTGTTTAAGTTTAAAACCTGCATTTTAAAATAACAATAGAAAGTCTATACTTTTTTAATTCTGATATTAAATCTGTGACCTTAAGATTACTTACAACATCCAAGTATTCCCCAAAATAATGCAGTAACTCTCTGTTGTCGTGCGTAGAGAATGGAAAGCCATTATTTACTTCACCCTAAAAAACAATGTTATATTTATGTAACTGAAAAAAAACTTTTGTTAGAATTGTGTATATTCTAATCTCTGGTCAGCCGTTTCCATATAATACTATTATACACGGTATACTAGTAAATGTTACCTTGCGCTGAGTCGCACATATAAGAGGTAGTCTTTGATCTGCTCTTGATGCTATTCTTCCTTGTCTATACAGGTCCTGGGTGCTTGAGGTTGGAAGCTCTTCTATCACTCCAATGTGTGGGAACTATAAGTACAAATAAATACATCATTTTAACTGAGGATCTATCTTTTTAAGCTATTTAAAGGCGCACTGCAGTTCAAGAAAAAATATACTTGTTTGTCACGTACGTACCAAACTAACAATATTAGCAGTTGTGTAAGCCATGGACAAAAGACATTTTGGGGAAAATCTGATTTTTTGAAGACTCCGTTCATTAGGATTATTAGGATTTGTGCGTTTTCGCGATCAGTGGAGGGAGGAGTGGGGAAGGAGGGATCAGAGAGCCGTTCTTAAAGGCATATCTAGGTTTCCTTGTTTTTACCTTCTTCTAATCTAACACATGCTGCTTATATCAGACACACACATTACATTGAGCAATTCTATACAAATACAGACTTATTTTATTTTGAAATAAAACTTGTTTTCCACACCCAGAGCTGCTTACATAGGCACAGTGTACCTACCAATAGAAACAATGGATTTGGGTATGGATTTTATCTCTTTACTAACTGCTGGGATTTACAGATCAGTATGTTGCTCCTCCTGCTTCCTTCTACAGGGGGACTACACATCTCATGATTCCTTCCTGCACAAACTGCCATCACTGATACCATATTAAATGATACCACACTCCTTCCCCCTCATTGGCCCAGAAGCAGACTCCTTGCATCAAATGATGCAACCATAACGCTTCATAAATGTAAACGCCCCACTCACACAGTTTCCATCAAGTTTCATGGATCCCTCCAGGTTCCTGCAAAGGCATCAACGTTTATTTTTTATAATGATAAAATAGCTGTATGCCATTTTTTTCCTTATTGTCTTCTTGTACAAAGTCTCCAATGTACCGTGGTCCTTTAAGAGACACATATCTGTTTACCAGAGGACTACATTTGTGCAGTATCTAACAATAATAACAGATACGACCATTAGGAGAATAAAAGCATTATTAGAAAAAAAAAATCTTCCACTGAATCTCATTATAAAGCCTCATTATTATCACTGTATAATGGAAAAATATATATATGTTTGAAAACTTTGAGTCTAAGAGAATAATTAAGCCTGAAAAAAAGTAATGAAGCCTGCTTTTAATTAGAAAATATTTTTGAAGCCTCTGCTGGACCCTGGTGTTATCCATGCAACATTGGTGGAAGTTATGTATGAGGCGTTTTTATGTTTATGTGGTTGAAGCAAGGGGTGTGGTGTCAGTTTGAGTCTAATCCAATTATCTAACAAAGCTATCCTTCCCTACACTGTTAAATAAAAAAAATACAACCCCAACATGGATTCCTTCCTCATAAACAATCTTTAAAAATTTTAATTTTTCCAAAAAATGTCCATGACTGTGTTAGCGGATAATGTCGCTTGTTTTGTTACATACTTCACAAACGATTTTTTTTTTTTTTTGTTTTTTTTTTTAAGTACAGTGGTCCTTTAAATTCCTCAACATTGTGGCAGTCTTTCAATACAGCCAAGATGTTATCTGCATCCATGGCCTCTCCTGCCAAATCATGTTAGGGTAGAAAGCAAAAGTTCATCAAAGAGCATATTATAAGCACACCACTTCAGAGGTACTTTAAGGAAGAGATGTAATCTTAGAAATGAAATGAGTCTGTTTAAGACAAGTGCCGCCTGAGTGGAATTAGTGCAAGAGAAAGATCAGTCGGTCAGGTCACAGAGGACAATAGGAGAAGGTGCTAGAAGTAGACCATCAGAAACCTACAGCCTTATATTCCTCATCGCAGAATAACATATGGCTTCTGTCATTCAAAAGCGACATGTCCAAAACAATTTGTCTTTGATTAAATGGGCACTGTAATCTAAAAATATATTTCTTCCATTTAAAAGATCATATTTTAAATATTACCCAAAAAGTGTTTTAGCATGGAAAATAAATGGTCTATACTGTAGACCATTCATTTTCCATACTAAAACACTTTTTGGGTAATCTTTAAAAATACATCAGAGGTAGGGTAAGTCAGACCTAGGTGTGCAACATGGTATTGCTCACAGCTTTAATATTGAAGTACACAAGTCGCTTCACAGTGACAAGGTGGCAAAAATATAAATATGGATATACATATATATATATATATATATATATATATATATATATATATATATATATATATATATATACACACACACACACACAACCTGTATTTTTATTTTATATTAGGGCGCTCTGTCATCTCAGAATCTATTTGTTCTTCAAGAGAAATAAAAAGTATTTTCTCACAGGTCCCCCGCTAACCATAACTTTACTACTGATTTGTTAT
Organism: Discoglossus pictus; assembly: GCA_027410445.1. Classification (NCBI taxonomy): domain Eukaryota; kingdom Metazoa; phylum Chordata; class Amphibia; order Anura; family Alytidae; genus Discoglossus; species Discoglossus pictus. Next base: position 93,501,651 of record CM050171.1, read on the forward strand.
AATATCCAAAACCCAAAAACTTTCTATAGGCTACAAATTCCACCCCCCCCCCCCCCCCCCCAAGATCACAAGTCACTTATAAAGGGGACGGTGTAAAAGCCGGAACGGAACGGAACAGGCCGGAACAGGCCATTTATAAAAGAAATCAATGACAATATCACTGGGATGTGTTAGATATTATTGAGAACAATATTTAAGAACCAAAACAAATTCAATATAATACTTTTTTAACCCTTTAAAAACCAAAAAATCAAACGGAACAGGCAAAAACAGGCCGGAACGCACACTTTATGAAGGGAATCCATGCTAAAATCATTGGGATGTGTTAAATATATTTGAGAACTATATTTAAGAGCTAACCCCAATCTAATAGTATGCTTTATTAACCCTTTAACATGCCAGAATACAATATTTCAAAAAAATGACCCAGAACGGCGGTTTTCCAGATGGTCAAAAATACCAAACTCACCAAATACACAGAACTAGGTGGGATTCATGTAATAACCATCATAAATTCCACAGAAAATAATTTCAAGTACCCATTCCGGGCCAAAATACAATATTTTACAAAATTACCCGGAACGGCGACTTTTTAGAGGCTCAAAAATACCAAATTCACCAAATACACATAACTAGGTGGGATTCATGTAATAACCTTCATAAATTCCACAAAAAATAATTTCAAGTACCTGTTCCGGGCAAAAATACAATATTTCGCAAAATGACCCGGAACGGCGACTTTTTAGAGGGTGAAAAATTCCAAATTCACCAAATACACATAACTAGGTGGGATTCATGTAATAACCTTCATAAATTCCACAGAAACTCATTTAAAGTACCTGTTCCGGGCCAAAATACAATATTTCGCAAAATGACCCGGAACGGCGACTTTTTAGAGGGTGAAAAATACCAAATTCACCAAATACACATAACTAGGTGGGATTCATGTAATAACCCTCATAAATTCCACAGAAAATAATTTCAAGTACCTGTTCCGGGCAAAAATACAATATTTTGCAAAATGACCCGGAACGGCGACTTTTTAGAGGGTGAAAAATTCCAAATTCACCAAATACACATAACTAGGTGGGATTCATGTAATAACCTTCATAAATTCCACAGAAACTCATTTAAAGTACCTGTTCCGGGCCAAAATACAATATTTCGCAAAATGACCCGGAACGGCGACTTTTTAGAGGGTGAAAAATACCAAATTCACCAAATACACATAACTAGGTGGGATTCATGTAATAACCTTCATAAATTCCACAGAAACTCATTTCAAGTACCCGTTCCGGGCCAAAATACAATATTTCGCAAAATGACCCGGAACAGCGACTTTTTAGAGGGTGAAAAATACCAAATTCACCAAATACACATAACTAGGTGGGATTCATGTAATAACCCTCATAAATTCCACAGAAAATAATTTCAAGTACCTGTTCCGGGCAAAAATACAATATTTCGCAAACTGACCCGGAACGGCGACTTTTTAGAGGGTGAAAAATACCAAATTCACCAAATACACACAACTAGGTGGGATTCATGTAATAACCTTCATAAATTCCACAGAAAATAATTTCAAGTACCTTGTCTTGGCAGAATACTTACGAACTGCTACTTCGCAAAGTGTGGGAGATACCCCCCCCTTCCCCTGCAAGGAACAGAGTGAGGGGGGAGGGAAAGAGGGGAGGAAAGGGAAAGAGAGGAGGAAAGGGAAAGAGGGGAGGAAAGGGGGAAAGAGACACAGGGAAGGAAGGGGGGTAAGTGGGGGATGAGACACAGGAGAGGGAGGGGATAAGTGGGGGATGAGACACAGGGGAGGGAGGTAAGTGGGGGATGAGACACAGGGGAGGGAGGGAGGTAAGTGGGGGGTGAGACACAGGGGAGGGGGGGTAGTGGGGGATGAGACACAGGGGAGGGAGGTAAGTGGGGGATGAGACACAGGGGAGGGAGGTAAGTGGGGGATAAGACACAGGGGAGGGGGGGTAGTGGAGCATGAGACACAGGGGAGGGGGGGTAGTAGAGCATGAGACACAGGGGAGGGGGAAAGTGGGGGATGAGACACAGGGGAGGGCGAAAGTGGGGGATGAGACACCGGGGAGGGAAGGTAGGATATGAGACACTGGAAGGAAGGGGGGATATGAGACACAGGGGGGGAAGTGACACAGGTGGGGTATGAGACGGGGTGAAGGTGGTGATATGAGACACAGGGGGTGAAGGAGGGTATGAGACACAGGGGAGAGAAAGGGGGGTATGAGACACAGGCGCTTTTTGCAGTGTGGCCTGAAAGGGGCACCTTTGCTCATGTGGCAGTCTGCAAATGAGTGCAAAAGGCGCTTATTGCAGGCCGCACTGCAATGAGCGCCTTCAATCATGTGGCAGCCTGCAATCAACGACTAAGGCACTCATTGCAGGCCACCACATGCGAGCCTCGCGAACCCAAAACAACATTTCCAACTTTTACTTCTAAAACCCGTATCATATGTGTATCACCATAATAGTTGTCAGTTCGCAGTTTTGGTGACCGTTTGCGCTGTTGGTCAGGTTTGCGTGCGTCGTTGAGCCAAGCTCGCAATCGGGCTCAACGAAGCATGTAAGCGGCCGCTAATGGAACAGCATAAACCCAACGTTGTGGAGCGCAACGCGCTCCACACACCAACATAGCACAGAAGCATTGGTCTGTTACTGTGAAGCGGGTGTAACCCTTACACTACCTGATCGATACAACATCATACCTGATGTTTTAAAGCACGTTATTCCAAACAATTTAGGAATGTTAGGTGATTTATGGCTTAAAACCAGACTCTGCATCAACTATGTAATTTTCCGTGGGAGTTTTGCCATGGATCCCCCTCCGGCATGCCACAGTCCAGGTGTTAGTCCCCTTGAAACAACTTTCCCATCACTATTGTGGCCAGAAAGAGTCCCTGTGGATTTTAAAATCCGCCTGCCCATTGAAGTCCATGGCGGTTCGCCCAGTTCGCCGGTTCACGAACATTTGAGGAAATTCGTGTTCGCCATTCGCGAACCTAAAATTTTATGTTTGCGACATCACTAGTTAGATGTGAGTACTTATATATATTTTTTTAATAATTTTTTTTGTGTCTTTTTAAATGCCCTGGTTGTGCGTGTGAGTACTTATAATTTAATGTTTTTATCTACTTTTTGGGGGGCTTTTTAAAAATGCGCTACTTGCACGTTGTGTTTAAAGAACCGTGTGTCTTTAAGCGTTTTGCGCTTCTGTGCTATGTTGGTGCGTGGAGCGCGTTGTGCTCCACAACGTTGGGTTTATGTTGTTCCATCATCGTCCGCTTACGTGCTTCGTTGAGCCCGATTGCGAGCTTGGCTCAACGACGCAGGCAAACTTGACCAACAGCGCAAATGGTCACCAAAAACGCGAACTGACAACTATTATGGTGATACACATATGATACGGGTTTTAGAAGTAAAGGTTGGAAATGTTGTTTTGGGTTCGCGAGGCTCGCATGTGGCGGCCTGCAATGAGTGCCTTAGTCGCTGATTGCAGGCTGCCACATGATTGAAGGCGCTCATTGCAGTGCGGCCTGCAATAAGCGCCTTTTGCACTCATTGCAGACTGCCACATGAGCAAAGGTGCCCCTTTCAGGCCGCCACACTGCAATAATCGCCTGTGTCGCATACCCCCCTTTCTCTCCCCTGTGTCTCATACCCCCCTTCCCCCCCTGTGTCTCATATCACCCCCTTCACCCCGTCTCATACCCCACCTGTGTCACTTCCCCCCCTGTGTCTCATATCCCCGCTTCCTTCCAGTGTCTCATAACCTACCTTCCCTCCCCTGTGTCTCATCCCCCACTTTCCCCCTCCCCTGTGTCTCATGCTCCACTACCCACCCTCCCCTGTGTCTCATCCCCCACTTTCCCCCTCCCCTGTGTCTCATGCTCCACTACCCCCCCTCTGTCCCGTGTCTCATCCCCCACTTACCTCCCTCCCGTGTGTCTCATCCCCCACTTACCTCCCTCCCCTGTGTCTCATCCCCCACTTACCTCCCTCCCTCCCCTGTGTCTCATCCCCCACTACCCCCCCTCCCCTGTGTCTCACCCCCCCACTTACCTCCCTCCCTCCCCTGTGTCTCATCCCCCACTTACCTCCCTCCCCTGTGTCTCATCCCCCACTTATCCCCTCCCTCTTCTGTGTCTCATCCCCCACTTACCCCCCCTTCCTTCCCTGTGTCTCTTTCCCCCTTTCCTCCCCTCTTTCCCTTTCCTCCCCTCTTTCCCTCCCCCCTCACTCTGTTCCTTGCAGGGGAAGGAGGGGGGTATCTCCCACACTTTGCAAAGTAGCAGTTCGTAAGTATTCTGCCAAGACAAGGTACTTGAAATTATTTTCTGTGGAATTTATGAAGGTTATTACATGAATCCCACCTAGTTATGTGTATTTGGTGAATTTGGTATTTTTCACCCTCTAAAAAGTCGCTGTTCCGTGTCATTTTGCGAAATATTGTATTTTGGCCCGGAACGGGTACTTTAAATGAGTTTCTGTGGAATTTATGAAGGTTATTACATGAATCCCACCTAGTTATGTGTATTTGGTGAATTTGGAATTTTTCACCCTCTAAAAAGTCGCCGTTCCGGGTCATTTTGCGAAATATTGTATTTTGGCCCGGAACAGGTACTTGAAATGAGTTTCTGTGGAATTTATGAGGGTTTTTACATGAATCCCACCTAGTTATGTGTATTTGGTGAATTTGGTATTTTTCACCCTCTAAAAAGTCGCTGTTCCGGGTCATTTTGCGAAATATTGTATTTTGGTCCAGAACAGGTACTTGAAATGAGTTTCTGTGGAATTTATGAGGGTTATTACATGAATCCCACCTAGTTATGTGTATTTGGTGAATTTGGTATTTTTCACCCTCTAAAAAGTCGCTGTTCCGGGTCATTTTGCGAAATATTGTATTTTGGTCCAGAACAGGTACTTGAAATGAGTTTCTGTGGAATTTATGAGGGTTATTACATGAATCCCACCTAGTTATGTGTATTTGGTGAATTTGGTATTTTTCACCCTCTAAAAAGTCGCTGTTCCGGGTCATTTTGCAAAATATTGTATTTTTGCCCGGAACAGGTACTTGAAATGAGTTTCTGTGGAATTTATGAGGGTTATTACATGAATCCCACCTAGTTATGTGTATTTGGTGAATTTGGTATTTTTCACCCTCTAAAAGTCGCCGTTCCGGGTCATTTTGCGAAATATTGTATTTTGGCCCGGAACGGGTACTTGAAATGAGTTTCTGTGGAATTTATGAAGGTTATTACATGAATCCCACCTAGTTATGTGTATTTGGTGAATTTGGTATTTTTCACCCTCTAAAAAGTCGCCGTTCCGGGTCATTTTGCAAAATTTTGTATTTTGGCCCGGAATGGGTACTTGAAATTAGTTTACATGGAATTTATGAAGGTTATTACATGAATCCCACCTAGCTATGTGTATTTGGTGAGTTTGGTATTTTTGACCATCTGGAAAGCCGCCGTTCTGGGTCATTTTTTTGAAATATTGTATTCTGGCATGTTAAAGGGTTAATAAAGCATACTATTAGATTGGAGTTAGCTCTTAAATATAGTTCTCAAATATATTTAACACATCCCAATGATTTTAGCATGGATTCCCTTCATAAAGTGTGCGTTCCGGCCTGTTTTTGCCTGTTCCGTTTGATTTTTGTGTTTTTAAAGGGTTAAAAAAAGTATTATATTGAATTTGTTTTGGTTCTTAAATATTGTTCTCAATAATATCTAACATATCCCAGTGATATTGTCATTGATTTCTTTTATAAATGGCCTGTTCCGGCCTGTTCCGTTCCGTTCCGGCTTTTACACCGTCCCCTTATAAAGCAATGCGTATTTTGTAAGGATCTATAAGACACAGCTGCCATCTTACACTGAAGACTGAAATGATTCCATGAACTTGTTATCACAGCAAGAAAATATAGAAAGGTCTAAGAGTAGAAAACAGTAGTTTTTTTTACCCATAAATCCTTGTTCTTACCCATGTTCCATCCCTGCCAGTGGGGGGGTTGCTGAGCCTCCCCTTGGGCATTGTATCAGTGCAGTGGTGAGGTGTCAGTACTGGGGTGTGCTGCTCATGGGCTCATGGGCTCCTGTGCTGTGTACTCTGAGTACTGACAGACTGTATAGATAAGGCGGAGCTCTGTCACCTGGGAGAGTGCTGAGCTTTAAAAGTCACCATGGAAACCGCTCTGCCACGTCACTTCCGGTTGAAGCCAAGATACTGTGGGAAGAGCATTGTTCCAAGATACTGTGGGAGGAGGGATAAACGATACTAAATGTACCCAGTGTTCTAGATGGATAGAAAGATACAAAGATAGATCGTTTTCTATCTTGTAATGTGCTTTGTATTTAAGCACCATGTATGTTAGCTCAAAGACAGGGCCCTTCACTATTTGCCATATGTTAATATTTGTGTTTTTTGTTGTGTACAGCTCTATGGAATATGTTGGCACGTTACAAATAAAGGATAATAATAATAGATTTACAGATAGATAGATGGACAGATAGATAGCCAGATAGATGGACAGATAGATAGCCAGATAGATAGATGGCCAGATAGACAGATAGATAGCCAGATAGATAGATGGCCAGATAGATAGACGGACAGATAGATAGCCAAATAGATGGACAGATAGCCAGATAGATGGACAGATAGATAGCCAGATAGATAGGTGGACAGATAGATAGACGGACAGATAGATAGCCAAATAGATGGACAGATAGCCAGATAGATGGACAGATAGATAGCCAGATAGATAGATGGCCAGATAGATAGACGGACAGATAGATAGCCAAATAGATGGACAGATAGCCAGATAGATGGACAGATAGATAGCCAGATAGATAGGTGGACAGATAGATAGATGGACAGATAGATAGGCAGGTAGATAGATAGCCAGATAGATAGATGGACAGATAGATAGATGGACAGATAGATAGATAGCCAGATAGATAGATGGACAGATATATAGAAAGCCAGATAGATGGACAGATAGATAGATAGCTAGATATATGGACAGATAGATATATGGACAGATAGCCAGATAGATGGAAAGATAGACAGATATATAGATAGCCAGATAGATCGACTTGTAGATACATAGATAGCTGGACAGATAGATACATAGATAGACTTACAGATAGATAGATAACCAGATAGATAGATGGATGGATAGACAGATAGAAAGAGTGGGGTAGCCGTGAATGTCCAGTAATCTAGATATCTAGAGTATTGCAGTATATAGTGGTACCTTTTATATTGGAAAACATATATATGTTTGTCCAATAAAAAAAGGTGTCACTATATACTATATATATGTATGTATCTATATATCTATATATATATATATATATATATATATATATATATATATATATTCACACACACGTACAGAGATAAACAAAAAAATGTGCCAGGAAGATTTTTGTTGGATTTTCTTTTAGGCTGTTAGCCTGGAAGGAAACGATTAATAAAGATGTAAATAGTTTAGGAGACAGCAACCTGCTGGGAAGTTTCCATCTCTCCCTCTATATATATATATATATATAGTGTGATACTATATATGAAAAAGCTTCCACCACTGTGTGTATGCCATATAACATATATATATATATATATATATATATATATATATATATATTATAGATATGCTCTGGTACTAAAAATTCTATAAAAATATACATGTCTGTGTACATACGTGGTGCTCTGTATACCGCCTTTTCAGATTAACTAACCTGATAATGTTCCAAAAAAGTAAAATGGGTCACGATAATAATGTAATTCTCCATTACACTTATAATGAATCATAATAAATATATTACTACTGTTTTATTTTTTTACTAGAATCCAAACTCCACAAAATATAAATATATTAATTTCCATATAACATAAAGATGTTTTCAGGTTGCACATATTTTGCTAATATTTATACTAATAATCTGATATCATTTCACGCTGACACACTTTGTGTTAAGTGGAAATTAAAGTCCCAATATTTATACTTTTATATTATTATTTCCCACCTCCAGCAGTGTATAGGAAACAATATGATGTCAGACTACACACTGGGCTATAACTACTGCTGACATCTGCACTTATTATGACATGATGTTGTCCCATGTCCCAGCAGTACAAACCACGTGTGACAGTGAGAGGTGGAGGAATTAATACATGTTATTATAAGCTTTCCAGTGACGTCACAGCCTTTCTATCACATCTCACGCTCTATGGTATCTGAGGGGGCGGAGTTACAGAAGCATTTCCGGGTAGGATTGGAGCTGTACTGGAAGTTTCTAGTTGGAGGTTCTTAGGTGAGGAGAGGGTCTAGAGGAGCTGTCAGTATGGAGGAGGAGAATGGGGACCTGGAGCTGCCCACATGCTGCAGCGAGGAAGACCGAGAGGAGGCAGCGCAGGTAAACACTCCATGCTGCCATACACACCATCAGACTGCCAATAGAGAACCCTTTAATGCCAATAGACACTATCAGACAGCCAATAGACACTATCAGACTGACAATAGACACTAGACACTATCAGACTGCTAATAGACACTATCAGACTGCTAATAGACACTATCAGACTGCTAATAGACAATCCCATGCTCCAATAGACAAACCCATGCTGCATCAGACACTATCAGACTGCTAACAAACAACCCATGCTGCATCAGACACTATCAGACTGCTAACAAACAACCCATGCTGCATCAGACACTATCAGACTGCTAACAAACAACCCATGCTGCATCAGACACTATCAGGCTGCTAACAAACAACCCATGCTGCAATAGACTCTATCAGACTGCTAATAAACAAACCATGCTACAATAGACACTATCAGACTGCTAATAAACAAACCATGCTACAATAGACACTATCAGACTGCTAACAAACAACCCATGCTGCATCAGACACTATCAGACTGCTAACAAACAACCCATGCTGCAATAGACACTATCAGACTGCTAACAAACAACCCATGCTGCAATAGACACTATCAGACTGCTAACAAACAACCCATGCTGCAATAGACACTATCAGACTGCTAACAAACAACCCATGCTGCAATAGACACTATCAGACTGCTAACAAACAACCCATGCTGCAATAGACACTATCAGACTGCTAATAAACAACCCATGCTGCAATAGACACTATCAGACTGCTAATAAACAACCCATGCTACAATAGACACTATCAGACTGCTAACAAACAATCCATGCTGCATCAGACACTATCAGACTGCTAACAAACAACCCATGCTGCATCAGACACTATCAGACTGCTAACAAACAACCCATGCTGCAATAGACACTATCAGACTGCTAACAAACAACCCATGCTGCAATAGACACTATCAGACTGCTAACAAACAATCCATGCTGCATCAGACACTATCAGACTGCTAACAAACAACCCATGCTGCATCAGACACTATCAGACTGCTAACAAACAACCCATGCTGCAATAGACACTATCAGACTGCTAATAAACAATCCATGCTATAATAGACACTATCAGACTGGTAATAAACAATCCATGCTACAATAGACACTATCAGACTGCTAATAAACAATCCATGCTATAATAGACACTATCAGACTGCTAATAAACAACCCATACTGCATCAGACACTATCAGACTGCTAATAAACAATCCATGCTACAATAGACACTATCAGACTGCTAATAAACAATCCATGCTATAATAGACACTATCAGACTGGTAATAAACAATCCATGCTACAATAGACACTATCAGACTGCTAATAAACAATCCATGCTACAATAGACACTATCAGACTGCTAATAAACAACCCATGCTGCAATAGACACTATCAGACTGCTAATAAACAACCCATGCTGCAATAGACACTATCAGACTGCTAATAAACAACCCATGCTGCAATAGACACTATCAGACTGCTAATAAATACCCCATGCTACAAAAGACACTATCAGACTGCTAATAGATTTTGTGAGACTGCCAATAGACACCCCACTGTTAAAATTTACTTTCGGTTGTATATAACTATACACTGTTTCAATATTGACTAATTTTAAGATTATGTGAATTCTACCATATGGTCCATTTATAGGGTCTCATCTACACCTACAGGACAATAATTATCTATTTGTATTACTATCATAACCCTTGTATAGGAATATATTGGCATGTTATAAATAAAGGATAATACTAAAATAATAATTTCTCATTTAAAATCAGTATATATTCGCATTCAAGGGTTGAAACATTCATACAAAATTCAGGGGATATCACCAAAACCTTTTCTAGGAGCCAGAGAAGGATTTATGTAGACTAACCCCATTTATTGCAGCAAAGGCCCCAGTTATTGCCGAACACATAAATATAATTACAATAGGCTGTCGCTACATATTCAGTATCTTTGCCATAAAATCCATATGGATAAGCACAGACAGATGTGCCTGGCGTATGGTGTCCATGTGGTCACAGAGATTTGGATGCGACTGAAGGACTGAACAACAGAATGGTTGATAAACTTTGTGGCCATCAGGCCATCACTGCCATAGGTGCTTGTTGATCATCTAATTTCATGAGCATTAATGTGGAGTTGGGACCCCCTTTGCCGTTATTACAGCATCCACCTTTCTTTGAAGGCTTTTGATTAAATATTGGAAAGTATAATCTCTATGCAGATGACACTCAAATCTACCTCTCCGCACCTGATATATCCCCCTCTCTTCTAGCATGTGTTTCCATCTGCCTCTCAAGCATATCCTGCTGAATGTCCACCCACCATCTAAAATTCAACTTGTCTAAGACCAAATTCTTAATCTTCCCACCATCTACAACAGCGTCAATCCCTCACACCTCTATCGCTGTCCACAACACCATCATCACTCCCACCTCCCAAGCCCGTTGTCTTGGGGTTCTACTGGACACTGCCCTCTCTTTCATTCCTCACATACATTCACAAACAAAATCTTGTCTTTTCAATTTAAAAAAACATCTCCAGAATATGTCACTACCCCCTTCAATCCATAAGGAATGCCTCCGCTAGACTCCTCTCTGTGTCACTCCACTGGCTTCCCATAGCCTCAAGAATAAAATGTAAAATCATGACCCTAACTTTCAAAGCCCTCAACAACACTGCACCCCCTTATATCTCTGCACTAATCTCCAAATATTCCCCCACCCGCCCTCTTTGCTCTGCTAATGACCTTCTTCTTTCCTCCTCATCAACTCCTTTCACGTCCACCTTAAGGACGTCTCTTGCACTGCTCCTATTCTCTGGATCCCCTTGCCTCATTTCACTAGACTATCCTTCAAAACATCACTAAACACACAGCCTAATGTACACGCTGCATTTCTCACCCTCTTGTACCACATTCGGAGAGCTGACTGGCATCTGGGGACAGTGGACACTTGACAGAGACTGACTGCCTCCATTCCTGATCTAATCAGATACCCCCTGTAAAGCCAGGATCAAAGGAACAGTTAGCCTGTGTCGTAAATTAGGCTAAGGGTGGTGTGCCATCACTGATGGGCAGGCCTCCCCACATGGTTAGGGTTGTGGTCTGTTGGAGCTTTGTTGGACTAGGTTGTGCATAAATACTGGACCACATCAATATTGCTGCTTAACCAGCATAGGTTACGGTTGGTAACTTGCTGGGTGGCTCTACTGATTTCTGTGGTTTGCTTGGCACTTTGATGACTGTAAACTGGGTTGGTTCTGTTCATGCTATCAGGGATTCACAAAGAACCAGATGATCCTACTGGGTAGGATTGTACTGGGTTCTTATCAAGCCCAACAGAAGCAATAAGTTTTTTCATTCTGCTTTACTGAGACAGATTCTGTCAAATATTAGCATTTTCCACATTTCATGATATTGACACTAATCCTTTAAGTGATCTAATTAACTGTTGTACATTTTGTTCATTCCCTTAATATCTGTGTAAAGCAGTACATGTAATCAGCTCAGAAATGTGCAATATCTGCCAAATAAACTAAGTTATTTAGTGAGTGTGTGGCCACAAGAAACTCCCAAGGAGACTTCTGTAACGTGTCTAGTCAGTGCAAAAATGACCATTTATATAGTAGTTAATTTTACCGAAATTTGCATTCGTAGTTCACTACTGCTGTACACGTTGTTCATATATATTATGTATAATCATTTTGATTATTTACATTGAGCTTTTCCTCTGTAATAGGACTGGAAGTGTTTTAGAATTAAAGCTTAACAGAAATGCAATTGAGTAAAATGTTAGGAAAATAGGGTTTGAGGAAGTCTGATATGTTAACTTCATTTCTCAAGAAAAATACTTTGTATATAAAAAAAGTCAAACTGTTATTTAGTGTTTCTTCATATATGTTAACAATTAGCTTTACAGATCTTATTTCTGTTTTATTAATGTAAAATTTTGGAATTACACTGATTTATTCTTATTTAAACTGAATTGTTCATCATCATTTAATGTCTTCTAGGATTCCTTATTATCGCTTGGAGGTAATGAAGTAAAAAGCTGTGCTATTGTAAAATACTCATCAGCCCCACCTGCAACAACCTTTGCCTGGCTTCAAGAAAAGACTGACTTAAAGCTTCCTCCTGCAAATTGGCTGCGAGAAAATACCAAACTTGGACCCACTATACTTGGTAGCAACAAAAAAGCTAAACCGTTTTCAAGGTAAATAAAATGTTCTGCAGATCAGTAATACAGACTAAGATTATATTTCATGAAGCAGAGGGAACTGCATTGTATATAGATGGCAGCTGTAAAGTACTACTTTGAGTAAGTCTAGAATGGTGCAGAAACCCATCTTCTACAACAAAAATGCCTTGTATATTAATTTGAAATGATCCTAATCTGAACTTTCTCTTTTCATCAAGGCTTTCAAATAAGTTATAATTCTCTTTTTTTTTTTTCCGCTTTCATTCTAAGCACTTTAAGTCCTTTGTGTGATAAAAGCGCTATTTAAATTTATAACTGAATGATGGGGCATGGATTTGGAGGTGTAATAACTTTTGGGTTTAATAGACTGAATCAAAATATTAGATGACAGTGAATTGAATAGAAATTAAATTGAATTACATTCTAGCATTGCTGAAATTATTGCGCGTATTGGTATTTATTTATATGGAAACCTCTCACATAAGACAGTAGCCATAGAATAGGTTATATTTAAACAATTGGAAACAATTACCCATGCCTTGGAATTTTTTTTTTGTCATTAAAGCATGCTATACAAAAGTTTGGGTGAAATTGCACTTCAATACATACAGGGTATGATCAAGGGGGGTGATTTATGACATACTGATGGGAAGAACATGGTAGGTCTTAGAGATGCAAGGGAGGAGGGTGGGAGAAGTTACATTTTTGCATTATGCCACTGCAATGTGACCAATCCAGTAGGACTGGAGCCATGCAAGAGAACTGCTAGCAATGACATTGGCCCTCATTCAATTGCAATTTGGCCAATTGAATAGGGCTCTAAATAAGCACATAACATATTTTTTTAAAGAACTTTTTAGTTGGTGAAAACCTTGCTTTTGGATAGATGCTTACTAACTAAAAACATCTTTAAAAAAATATGCTATGTGCTTATTTAGAGCCTTATTCAATTGGCAAAATCGCAATTGAATGAGGGCCATTGTTGGCAAGTGTTGAAAGAATTATTGGGTTATCTACTGTGTCAAAGGCAGCTGATCGGTCAAGTAGAATGATTATACAGGAGAGCCCAGCATGGGGTGTTTATATTTTCTACTTTTTAACTTTACTGTGGCAGTCAAAGCAAGTCTTGTCATACCCATTCTGCTGCCGTTTGTAAATTTTTGAAACGCAGCCCTATAATATCTTCCACCTTTCTTGATAGCATATAAAGCTTAAATAGATCTTACTCTAAAGTGCTTTCTCCAAGTCATGTAATCAATCTCAGACACTGGATTCTAAGCTCAAAGACCCTCTATCCTTTGCAACATGGTAATATTGCTCATGTTTTACCTTGATTCGAACCCATGTATAACGCCACGGAATATGTTGGCGGGTTACAAATAAATGATAATAATTAGAGAGACTCCTATATTAGGTCAATGTCTGCCTGTTTGTAATGTAAATCTTAGAGTTGTAGAAACTATACCATGAGAGGAATCCATTAACTCAGAGTTTCCTCTGATCTTTCAAGGACATGTGTAATCTTTTTAGTTTGCTCTTTTGAAAACCTTTACTAAACTCTGTAAACATATTTTGTCCACAATCAAAAGTAAATCATTACAGCCATTTTACTTTTAATTATTGTATTCAATTTTACTTTAATGATGACATTTTGTCTTTATTTGTAAAAGGATTAGAAACCTGGGAGGAGTGTGAACTGCACAGTTATTACCAAGTTACAGTGGTCCTTTAAGATACTGGCTTTTTAGATTGACAATAACTTGGATCTAGCTTAGTGTTACTAACCTTTTATTGTCCTCAAGACTTGCCAGTCGTGCAATTCTTTGTAACAGGAGAGAGAATACTTAAAACTAAAATAATTTCCAGAGGCATGTGACAATCATTTACTCAAGATCTGAATTTCTTGCTTCCCTCTGTTCCTGCAGAGTATTATAAATTATTGCTCAAGGAGCTAGGTAAATTAAATCTCAATGTGCTGTCAACAGTATCTAATTTATTATTTTCTCTTCCCTCCAGCTTTGGCATGGCATATGATTTCATTGACTCTGTTGGAAAGGAGGTTGATGTTGTTGCTGACTCTGAGGTAAGAACATTTTGTGTACAACCTGGAAATAACACCTTTTTTATTGTTAGATTTTTGTACAGGTATTTGCAAGAAAATCTTTCAGTGATCTGTTGAAAATCTGAATATCATTACTGAAGAATGTATAATGTAACTAATAAGTGCAATCTTTTATTCACCTTTTTGGCACACATGGCTGTGTTATTCACTTAAAAAATACCCTTTGTTTCAGTTATATAAATACAAAATAATACATTGATGTATGATTTTTCTTGGGCTGGACCCTTTTTTGCAGTTACTTGTAGTTTATGTAGGACAAGTCTGTTATTGCTACTGATCAACATCAAAACCGGTATGGAGCTTTTAAAACTTAAATTTAAATGTTTTCCATCCGACATGATTAGTGTTTTCCAACAGACCCTATCAGGGACTGCCCATGATGGGACTGCCCATGATGGGACTGCCCATGATGGGACTGCCCATGATGGGACTGCCCATGATGGGACTGCCCATGATGGGGGTCTTTATCTGTTTTTCTACTTCCCTGAAGAAGCTATTGCAGGCAAAGCTACACTAGTCAGAAAAAAAATTCTGACATCTTTCTGGATGGAACATCTTTCGTACCCTGGACACCTAACAGAGAGGGGAAAGAAGCACATGTGCTGGAAGCAACAATGCAAATTCCAAAAGTACATTTAAAAAACTGTACTGATTTTTATCGCTAATTTGTAACTAAACATATGAAACACTTTTGTACGGCCGCTGTTAGTGACTTTAATCCTACATAGAAGATGTCCAGGCTAATAAGGAACCACATATTTCGATAGAATAGATTGTATTGTAGATTGAAAACTCGCAGACTTACTATCTTGAATGGCGCTTGGGGAAAGCACTATGGACACCAAATTCTAAACTCAGACAGTACCCTCCATTCTTTGCAATGTGTTAATATTGAATTTGCCTGGAAATTAACCCATGTATAGCGCTACAGAATATGTTGGTGCGTTACAAATAAAAGATAATAATAATAAAATAGCTAAATTATTAGAAACCACAAGTTAACATAATTCAATTGAATACTTGTTTCATTTTGCTTTTAAAGAACATAAAAAAGCTCCTGAAGATCCCATACAGCAAATCTCACGTGAGCATGGCCGTGCACCGCATTGGTCGGACCTTGCTGTTGGATGAATTGGATATTCAGGAACTCTTCATGAGATCATCTCAGGTGAGAACAAATGGTTGGAGATTTTACTTTACACATAGATTTGGAGTGGTTATTTATTTTACATACTTTCATTTGTAACCTTTTCATTCAGTGGACTAACTTGGAAATAATTCAAGGATGAAAATACTTTTACATTATGTACAGAGGTCATGGGTGTCTGTGAGAGCTATGTATTAATCTTTCTATCCAGCTTTGCAATTTTTGATTATCATTTTTCATGCATGAGGTAGGGGGGGTTTGGAATATTTATAATTAGAGTGAAACTACAATAGACTTTAGAGCAAGGGGCAGATAGCTGGTATATAACAAACACTGTATATTATAAATATATACAATCTAAAGGACCACTGTAGTTCAAGAAAAAGGATGCTTGTTTTGTCCAATGTGTACTAAACTAACATTAGCAGCTGTGAGTCCATGGACATAAAAACATTTGTTAGGGTAAATCTGAGTTTTGAAGACTCTGCTTAAGTAGAGGAATCCATTTTGTGTGCATCACTTCCGTAGAGCTTGCATCATGATGGTGAATTATTTTTTTGCCTGTCAGTGGAGGGACGGCGAGGGAAAGGCAGGGACACAGTGCCTTTGTTACATAATTGGATACGATTGAAATGTAAGCACCCCTCTCAAACACAACTTTCATCTACATATCATGGAATCCTCTGGGTCCAGTAGAGGTATAAAAAAAAAAATACTATTTAATATTTATCCTGCTTAGTTATGCACTTAGAGTCAATGTTTCAAACATATCGATTTCATTTAGTTCATATGTGTGTGTATATATGTATGTATGTGTGTGTACTCACGCACGCACGCACTCACACACACACATGTATTATACAGCAATTTGATTCACTCTGTAGCTGTTATGGTGCAAACACAATGTTTCTCTCCTTGCAGACAGGAGACTGGACTTGGCTGAAAGAGTTTTATCAGCGACTAATGGATCAAAAGTGGCAGAGGAAAAAGAAGAGTAAAGAACATTGGTACCAGAAAGCCATTCTTTCCAAGTTTTTATATTACAGGTAATAGCTTGTGCTGACAGGGGAAGTAATAAACCAGTGTAAATGCCATTACTGAAAAAGAGAATTCTATGCCCGGCTTTGTATGGTCACATTATCCATTATTTTAGTTACAGCTTGGATTAGTGAACTCGTTTGTTTTGTATCTTGCAAGAAAACCGGTAGAGCCAAACTGGACCAGTTGTGTGTTAATTTTAAATGATCTGTTTCACATGTATAAAAATAAATCTACTCTGTGAAATTCCCATGTATAAAAAAATAATCATGGCGTCAAAGATATATCACATCCTGGCAAAGGGTTTATCTTATTGATGAGGATCTAAGGCAGACTCAAATATGATCATCAAAGTGGGAGAAAAATGAAAACCAAAAAGAATAATACTGTTCCAATGACAACAATTATCATAAGGACTTTGTTTTTTAGAGTGCCCATGAAATACCCTAGCAGGAGAAATTAGTGAGCAATTGTTTACAAAATTCCTGTTTGGTGAATTTAAATAAAATACATTTTCTTCTTAGCCCACTGCCAAGCTTCGTCTGCTCACCTCCTATAATCCATCAAGGGGAAAGTAAAGATTCTAACTAAAAGAGGTTAAAGCTCATATATGCTAGTCTAGATTTTTAGACAGTGCTCTTCATTGGCAGCCTTACAGCTAGAGCTGGTAGGCTAGTGCTTGCCAGTGGAAACCAGTTTAAAACACCTCTCTAACCAATGAATATCCGCCTTATTCATGTCTAGAAACAGGCCAGAGGCACCCCTATACCCTTGATTGCCTTAACCCAGGGAACATGAGGGTTGAGTGTAGACTGAGAAGCTGATGTTCTAAAGTAATTATAATATTAAAGGACATCTTTAAAAGTCTTGTAAAGGGCTCTCTAAAGGATAGTTACTAGGGCTTATGAAGAAAAACAAACAAACATTTGTTAAACTTTTTACTGTGTTTTTAAACAATTACTATTTTTTTTTTTTCCAATGATGCCTCCAGGCTATATACGTTACAGATCTTCCCACCCCCAAATTAAGTATTGTGTCTGGAGTGGAGCCATTCAGGGGAGAGCTTACTAAATTGGCATGCCACAACTGCAGTATGATAGTGAGTGGTCACTAGAAAGTGTGCTTGTATGTGGCAAGCAGCTCAAATTACCCTGATTCCTGTTAATGTGAGTTTCAGTGTGGTTTTCAATTTGTCAATTCCTTCGGTGTGGGTCCACTCAAAGCACAAAACTTAATTCAGGGGCAGAGAGATCTGGGCCTTTATACAGCCTACTATTCCTTTCTGGATCCCATTAAGAACACTAAAGTAGTCTTTTATTGCTTTTGTGTTAAAACTATATTAAAGGTATTTGCAGGTTTATCTGTTTTTATTATTAAAATAAACTACCTAAGTGGTTTTTTTTGCATATCTAACCACCAATTTATGAACAAGTCCTTAAAAGCTATGTAAGCTCTAAACCTTCCAAACAGTTCATTCAAAAGTCTGACCTATAGTTTATGTGTTTCAATTGGTAAGAGATGCATTAGCCACTTACAGAGTGTTTATATTGGCTCTAGATGAGGCTAATACATCTAGCACCAATAGAAACATTGTATGCATGTGCCGTGGGGGTAAGTACATCTAGCACCAATAGAAATATTGTATGCATGTGCCGTGGGGGTAAGTACATCTAGCACCAATAGAAATATTGTATTCATGAGCCGTGGGGGTAAGTACATCTAGCACCAATAGAAACATTGTATGCATGTGCCGTGGGGGTAAGTACATCTAGCACCAATAGAAACATTGTATGCATGTGCCGTGGGGGTAAGTACATCTAGCACCAATAGAAATATTGTATGCATGAGCCGTGGGGGTAAGTACATCTAGCACCAATAGAAACATTGTATGCATGTGCCGTGGGGGTAAGTACATCTAGCACCAATAGAAATATTGTATGCATGAGCCGTGGTGGTAAGTACATCTAGCACCAATAGAAATATTGTATGCATGTGCCGTGGGGGTAAGTACATCTAGCACCAATAGAAACATTGTATGCATGAGCCGTGGGGGGAAGTACATCTAGCACTAATAGAAACATTGTATGCATGTGCCGTGGGGGTAAGTACATCTAGCACCAATAGAAACATTGTATGCATGTGCCGTGGGGGTAAGTACATCTAGCACCAATAGAAACATTGTATGCATGTGCCGTGGGGGTAAGTACATCTAGCACCAATAGAAATATTGTATGCATGTGCCGTGGGGGTAAGTACATCTAGCACCAATAGAAACATTGTATGCATGTGCCGTGGGGGTAAGTACATCTAGCACCAATAGAAACATTGTATGCATGAGCCGTGGGGGTAAGTACATCTAGCACCAATAGAAACATTGTTTGCATGAGCCGTGGGGGTAAGTACATCTAGCACCAATAGAAACATTGTATGCATGTGCCGTGGGGGTAAGTACATCTAGCACCAATAGAAACATTGTATGCATGAGCCGTGGGGGTAAGTACATCTAGCACCAATAGAAACATTGTATGCATGTGCCGTGGGGGTAAGTACATCTAGCACCAATAGAAATATTGTATGCATGAGCCGTGGGGGTAAGTACATCAAGCACCAATAGAAACATTGTATGCATGAGCCGTGGGGGCAAGTACATCTAGCACCAATAGAAACATTGTATGCATGAGCCTTGGTGGTAAGTACATCTAGCACCAATAGAAACATTGTATGCATGAGCCGTGGGGGTAAGTACATCTAGCACCAATAGAAACATTGTATGCATGAGCCGTGGGGGTAAGTACATCTAGCACCAATAGAAACATTGTATGCATGAGCCGTGGGGGCAAGTACATCTAGCACCAATAGAAACATTGTATGCATGAGCCGTGGGGGCAAGTACACATAGCACCAATAGAAACATTGTATGCATGAGCCGTGGGGGCAAGTACATTTAGCACCAATAGAAACATTGTATGCATGTGCCGTGGGGGTAAGTACATCTAGCACCAATAGAAACATTGTATGCATGAGCCGTGGGGGTAAGTACATCTAGCACCAATAGAAACATTGTATGCATGTGCCGTGGGGGTAAGTACATCTAGCACCAATAGAAACATTGTATGCATGTGCTGTGGGGGTAAGTACATCTAGCACCCATAGAAACATTGTATGCATGTGCCGTGGGGGTAAGTACATCTAGCACCCATAGAAACATTGTATGCATGTGCCGTGGGGGTAAGTACATCTAGCACCCATAGAAACATTGTATGCATGAGCCGTGGGGGTAAGTACATCTAGCACCAATAGAAACATTGTATGCATGAGCCGTGGGGGCAAGTACATCTAGCACCAATAGAAACATTGTATGCATGTGCCGTGGGGGTAAGTACATCTAGCACCAATAGAAACATTGTATGCATGAGTTGTGGGGGCAAGTACATCTAGCACCAATAGAAACATTGTATGCATGTGCCGTGGGGGCAAGTACATCTAGCACCAATAGAAATATTGTATGCATGAGCCGTGGGGGTAAGTACATCTAGCACCAATAGAAACATTGTATGCATGAGCCGTGGGGGTAAGTACATCAAGCACCAATAGAAACATTGTATGCATGAGCCGTGGGGGCAAGTACATCTAGCACCAATAGAAACATTGTATGCATGAGCCGTGGGGGTAAGTACATCAAGCACCAATAGAAACATTGTATGCATGAGCCGTGGGGGCAAGTACATCAAGAACCAATAGAAACATTGTATGCATGAGCCGTGGGGGCAAGTACATCTAGCACCAATAGAAACATTGTATGCATGAGCCGTGGGGGCAAGTACATCTAGCACCAATAGAAACATTGTATGCATGAGCCGTGGGGGCAAGTACATCTAGCACCAATAGAAACATTGTATGCATGAGCCGTGGGGGCAAGTACATCTAGCACCAATAGAAACATTGTATGCATGAGCTGTGGGGGCAAGTACATTTAGCACCAATAGAAACATTGTATGCATGAGCCGTGGGGGTAAGTACATCTAGCACCAATAGAAACATTGTATGCATGTGCCGTGGGGGTAAGTACATCTAGCACCAATAGAAACATTGTATGCATGTGCTGTGGGGGTAAGTACATCTAGCACCCATAGAAACATTGTATGCATGTGCCGTGGGGGTAAGTACATCTAGCACCCATAGAAACATTGTATGCATGTGCCGTGGGGGTAAGTACATCTAGCACCCATAGAAACATTGTATGCATGTGCCGTGGGGGTAAGTACATCTAGCACCCATAGAAACATTGTATGCATGAGCCGTGGGGGTAAGTACATCTAGCACCAATAGAAACATTGTATGCATGAGCCGTGGGGGCAAGTACATCTAGCACCAATAGAAACATTGTATGCATGTGCCGTGGGGGAAGTACATCAAGCACCAATAGAAACATTGTATGCATGAGCCGTGGGGGCAAGTACATCTAGCACCAATAGAAACATTGTATGCATGAGCCGTGGGGGTAAGTACATCTAGCACCAATAGAAACATTGTATGCATGTGCCGTGGGGGTTAGTACATCTAGCACCAATAGAAACATTGTATGCATGAGCCGTGGGGGTAAGTACATCTAGCACCCATAGAAACATTGTATGCATGAGCCGTGGGGGTAAGTACATCTAGCACCAATAGAAACATTGTATGCATGTGCCGTGGGGGTTAGTACATCTAGCACCAATAGAAACATTGTATGCATGAGTTGTGGGGGCAAGTACATCTAGCACCAATAGAAACATTGTATGCATGAGTTGTGGGGGCAAGTACATCTAGCACCAATAGAAACATTGTATGCATGAGTTGTGGGGGCAAGTACATCTAGCACCAATAGAAACATTGTATGCATGAGTTGTGGGGGCAAGTACATCTAGCACCAAGAACACAGAGCTTTTAAGCACTTCTTAATAAAATTATGCTTGGATATGCAAACAAAAAGAGTCAGACGCAATCAGTCTCAGAATGAATACCTAAGATGGGTTGCTCAAGAGGTCTGTAACCCACTCTGAGAGCAGCCACTTGTGCCCTTCACTGCGAGAAATATCCTGTAGTTTACTTTTTTGCTCTTTGAAAATATTTTGCCCATTATCAAGCTTAGTTATTCAAAAGACCATAAAGAAAGAAATTACCACAGTGGTCCTTTAAATTAACAAAATAACTATTTTAAAAATCGTAAATATGTACCAAATTAATTTCTATAAACGTTTTCACAAAGTAAATAAAATGATAGTTTGTAGACTTTACATTTTCTCTTTATCTCTCCTTCAGTATTAATGGTGATGATGCAGCAGAGCCCATCCCCTCTACTCCATCTGAACCCACGGAAACCACTAATCTGGGTGCACCACGTGGTGCAGAAAGTGTTGCATGGCCTGCTCCTTTTGAAACACTATCTTCTGTACCAGAAGAAGGAGGAGCTTCCAACCAGGTGAATAAAGGGTTGTTTTTGTTTGTTCAGTCCTCCAGTTGTGTCCGTGTTTCTGGTTGTGCTTATCCATATGTTTTTCATGACAAAGAGAGGGTTGCCAGTTCTTTCTCCAGCGGACTGCAATTTGTCTGACTTCTCTGCTGTGACATGCCCATCTTGGGTTAATCCTACATGGTATAGCTCACAGCTTTATTGAAGTACACAAGCCCCGTCACCACCACAAGGTAGCAATCCAGAAGGGGGAATAAAGTGTGCCATGCTCTAAACAACAAAGTATTGTCTGTATTGTGTACCTTCATTATAACACATTTCAGCAATGTAACCATATACTCCCTGCATGTTATGTGGTTACTAAACGGTTCTGGTAATTCTTAGTTTATTTTTTTGTTTCTCCTGTGTGTGAAGAATATAGATAAGTGGGGATTTGACTTTGCATTCTACATTTTAAAGCTTGCTTTTGGGGGGTTAAATAAAAAAAAAACAGTACAGGGATTACAAATACTATGATACCATTATGGTAAAGTAGTTAAATCAAATATATATGCACTCCAACATATCCAGCAAATACCTATCTCAAAACTTGTATCTGGATTTGTTTAAAGGTTCCACGATTCTTTCAGTATTTCCAGTACTGAATTATTGTTATTTCCAGTGAACTGAAACGAGTTAAAGCAAGTGGCTCATAGACAATCTCATGAAGTGACGTCACTTTCTATGGTGCTGACCTGTGTAAAGAGCACTATGAAGATTTTTCCGTAATGCATGATCCAGATGGTCAGATGCTTTTTGTAAGCGCATCCACATGTAGTGTAGTTGCAGATGCTTTATATATATATATATATATATATATATATATATATATATATATATATATATATATATATATATATATATATATATATATATATATAAATAAATAATTTCCTTTTTTTTTGTGTGTATCTTTTCTACTCACTCTCTCATGTTGAAACATCTTGTACATTGAAACATCTTGTACACTGTAGCTGTGGCAGTGCTTTACCAGCACACCTAATGACCTCAAAATACTCATTAAATCATTTATTTTAATTTTGTACACTGTCATTGTTGTGTAGGCCTAGACTATTGTTTTTTATAATAATAAATGCTGAGAAATTAAACATTTTGCCTCTGATGGTACAGAAGTTGTTAATGCCCGTTTTTTTTTTCCCATTCAAGGGTCTTAAAAATGACTTTGTTAGAAATATCTTGTGGACTTTTGAAGACATCCATATGTTGGTGGGTTCAAATATGCCTATATTTGGAGGAGGACGATATCCAGCTGTTAGCTTGCGTCTCAGGTGAGTTTGCAACTCTTCATAAGACCTAGCTATTGCTATTTAAAGGATTATGAACTCTTGGATACTACACTGAACCATCATGTAGATCAGACAAAATCAAGTGGAGAAACGGTTAAAAAAAAAACGAAACTATTCTCAGCTGTTGCTGTTTCACTGTTCTTGTATTGGGTTGTTAAATACTGCGGTGTTAGCTTTTACAAAACTCAAACTGTTTACTTTCTTGAGACTTACTTCAGCTGTGCTGCACTAACTGATACATATTATATATGGGAACAAGCTCACATCCTGAAGTAGCCACCAATTACAAGCTCCCTTTTAAATATTTATACTCCACTGCAATAATAAATTTCAGATTTTTTTTCTGTTGGTATGTTAATATGTTTAGAGAAATCAAATTAACATGCATGCATCAAGGCGGATCAATTGTAGTAATAAAAAGTTCTTAAAACTGTGAAATATTAATATTTAAAAATTATTTATTTTTTTGTTCTGTGGTTGGTTTGATAATGTAGCACAATATTGATATATTCAATGTCCCGATAACCATTACAACGTTTGTTTTACTATCATACAGGTAATGGGTCTTGTAATCAAAGTTTTAAGATAATACACAAATGCCCATATAGCTACCCCACATAAATATTATAATTTCATAATCTACTTACTTTTCTTCTAGGGATAACAACAAACCTATCAATGTACTGACTGGTATTGATTATTGGTTGGACAATTTGATTTGCAATGTCCCTGAGCTTGTAATGTGTTTTCATGTGAACGGCATTGTGCAGGTAAGACTCCATTGGAAGCACGCCATGTGATATGTTAAGACAGGGATGGAAATTACCTGGGAGCCAGGGATTCAAATAACTGTACTACTGGCCTTTTCCAAAGTATAATGTATCTCTATGAAGGGGTTCCTCCCAGACCCCTAGAAACTACCTATTTGCCTCCTATAATACATTCTTTCCTGATAGATATTTTTGCCCACCCGGAACTGAAAAGCTGGAGAAGACCCTCATTAAAGAAAAATGTGACTCTCTTACAAAGAGATATTAACATTAATTGGTGGTAATGCTCTCCAAGCTTGCAGCCATGTCCACTTTACTGTACTGCAGTCCAGATACATGCTGAAAAAATGAGGCTTAGACTAATACACTGGATTTTAAATTGAGTTGGCTCCATGTTCTAGTAGACAATATTCATATTAATTACTACAATTATACACATTATAAGGCTTCATGAACTTTATCAGCTCAGAAATAATTTTATTATTTTACCAGAATTAGTTTTAGATATATCTTGAAATGATTACTGCATTAATTAATTGTACATTTGATAATGCTTCTTATGTTTTGCAGAAATATGAAATGATGAAGACTGAAGAAATACCAAATCTGGAAAACTCCAATTTTTCCACTAAAGTGATTAAAGACATAGCACAAAATATCTTATCTTTTCTGAAGTCTAATTGCACTAAAGAAGGCCACACTTACTGGCTATTTAAAGGTAAAGAATAGTGGGCGTCCTCTGGTTTCAGCTTCCTTGACCTTGTTTGAAGATGAACTGCAGGAAATATGTGTGCCTTAAGGAAAACTATAAAAATGTAAAGGACCACTTAAGCACGCTAACTAGAGGAGCTACTGTTTTTTAATGTGTGAATTGATCATTAATAAATGTAATTTTATGAATTATAATAGCAAATCTCAAATACTCTAATTAATGAAAGAAAATTTGTATCAGTCTCCAGTTGATCAGATTGTCCTCCTCCTGATAACGTCAGGGGGAAGATTGAAAGATATCTCTAAAGGTCTTGAGAAACAAAGACCGCAAACATACATGACCGGCCACTACTGCAAAAACTTGTTGTGGAAAACACTTAAACACAGCAAGTCTTAAGGCATTAAAGTGTATTGATTTGTTAAAACTTTTTGCCTGCAGATACTCTAACACCTTAAGACTTGCTGTGTCTAAGTGTTTTCCACAACAAGTTGTTGCAGTAGTGGCAGCTCGTGAATGTTCAAGCATAACTGTGATTCTTTAAAGAGGAAATATACAGTAAAATGTATGTCATTTATTGTTTGTGGTGTTCAGCGTTACTGACATAAAACATCCCTCTTGGTGGAAAGTAACCGACATACACAGAGTATGCACCTCACTTCCTGAGCTATTAAAAGCTCTGCCACAGAATGGAGCTGCAAAGATTGTATCTACTGCTTACTAATTGTTTATAGGTGTAGTTTATGTTCATTTAATCTCTGAAAAATTACATGTGTGCTTCCTCTGAAAAGTTTAGCGCAGAATAATAAAACAATTTGTTCGTTATTGGGATTATTTTTGTTTTTCAGCAAGTGGCAGCGACATAGTGAAACTCTATGATCTCACAACACTTTGTGAAGAAACTGAAGACAAATATCAAAACCCATTTACAATGCCAGTGGCCATCCTTCTTTACAAGTAAGTTGCTTTGTAGTAAGAAGCAGAGTTTTCATCCATGCTTGTTTATTCACTTTTGAAATTATCTGTTGTTAAACATATATTAATATTAAATATGTACACAAGAGCACACAGAAGTATCAAGTGGGATTGCTTGACTACAACTTTGGCAGTGTTCATGTAGAAATATGTGGGGGAAGAGAGAATAAGGAGCGGCTAGAAAGCTACGTTAGATAATTGTATCTGACTGACAGCACACTCCTTCCCCCACATAGGTCGACAAGCAAACAAGCAAACTGGAAGCATATATATATATATATATATATATATATATATATATATATATCCCACTCTAAAGTTGTTCTTTAGTACATGTGATGTAGATAAAAATGTCTATTTTTCTCAATGTTCATTTTTTACCAAAGTAAAATATAAAATGTAACTTTGATAATACAATTTCATTTTGAAATCCAAGCTCTTAATTCTTCTAGAATATGGCAATTACAGTCTTACAACTTCATAAATGTTTTGATAAAACTCACTACATTAACAAGTATATTCTATGTACTTATCTGAGTGGAATATTTATTGTGGATGGAAAGAAGAAAGTGGTCTGGGTTAGAGTTATGTAACAAAAGCACAGAAGTATCCTTATTTGTTGTTCAAATAGTATTGCTTGTGAATCCATGGAAATAAAAGCACAGAAGTGAATCCTTGTTTCTTTTGATGTTCCTCCAGAGTAGCTTGTAACATGATGCTGAAGAAAACCCAAAACCGGAAACATTATGGAACCATCCGAACACTTCTACTAAACTGTCTGAAACTAGTTGATAAAGGACGACATCCACAAGTAAGAAATACAGCTTGCTTGGGCTACTGTTTAGTTAGGTGGTGGGAAACTTAGGGAAATGGCTGCCAGCAGTCCTGGATTTCTGTGTCTTTCTATGTCATTGTCATCCTGTCTGCATTAGTATATCTGAGTTACTCCGCTCCATTCATTCTGTTTGATTCACCTGTGTTCAAGTAGAAAAAATATGAAATTCTGGGCTATTGGCAACTAATGTAGGACAGAGTTGCCCCCCCCCCCCCCCCCTTACTGGTTTAGTTATAACGCTGCAACATAATGTGAAGCTTTCTACAACTAAACCTGTGAAAAATGGAAGAGCCGAGAAACGTGAATATAATTTTGCATCTTGTAAGGAGTTTATAAATTAGCTATTCCGTTCGCTTTTCTGTATGGGGACGTGGTTCCTTTGCACTTTGAACTGGATTTGAAAGGCAGATCCAGTCGAAAATAAATAAAAGCTCCACTTTCCACTGTAATACAGCAAGAAGAACAAACAGTTGTGAGATCACGGACACACCAACCTCATTTACAGGGGCCAAAGTCCAAGTGTTGAAGGCAAGATATTTGTCTTAGAGTTGATTTTCTGGCAAAATTGCATTTTCCTATACTAAAATTACATTGTAGTTTGTAAGTCATCTATCTTGCTAATGGGCAATTTATTGCAAAAAGGGTCTGATTCTAAGCATGCTCAGACCCCAGGGAATACATAACTTAGTAACTCCTTAGGGTCTGAGCATGCTTTGGCCCTCATTCTATTATCGGCCGTAAATCGGCCGTAAGGCTGCGATTCCTTGCGGGGGTTCCGTTATTTTGCAATTCTATTAAATGGCCCCGCAAGGATCTCCTCTTACGGCCGGCCGTATATCTTGAAACCGGCCGTAAGCTCCAAAATTTTGAAAGTCAAAAATAAATTCAAGACAGCACTGTAAAGCTCTGTAAATGCTAGGGATCATATTGGGGGACATGAGGATTAATAGCAACCCCCTCTCAAGCTTGCACATCAGCCCAAATCCGAGTTTACATTAACTATTTATTTTCCGGCCGCAGCGTGGGCGGGTCTGAGGTGCTCCAAGCACTCTGGACTTTTTACATAGATATGTGACATATATTAAATTTTTTTTTTTTTACGAATTTGAGTGTAGGGGAATGTTGTGCTATTAATGCTAACACCTACAATCACTTTATAGTCTCCTCAAAGTGCAGGATGTCTTTATTTGGACTATATTATGTGCTTAATTGGTGCTAGCGGGACCTTTTTGCTGCAAGTAAGCTGCGGCTCGTTTTTAGCCTTGCAGAGAGGGTTCCCGGAGCAATAGAATAGCAACCAGGATTTTCTTGCCGCCGAAACTCTTGCGGCCGTTTTAGATCAAAGGCTTTCCACCGGCGCGTGCGGCCGCAAGAGATAGCAAGGCGCCGGCCGCAAGCCTGTCGGAGTCCCCGGCCAGAGGGGAATAGAATAGCAGAATAGCTTGCGGCCGGTCCTTGCGGCCCTGCAGCGCCTACGGCCGCTAAAAGAATGAGGCCCTTAGAATATACACATGGCTTTCTTTTGAAAGCAATACATATTGACAACGATTTTCCAAAACAGAGATGACTTGGTGGATAAATCCAACTTTCTGACAGGTAGAATCTGCAACCCTGAATGTAAGTTTACAGTAAGAAAATGCAAAAGTTATTATTACCTATAGATTTATATGATACAATATTTGGAACCCCTGCTCTGTCCATTTTGAACAAGATATGTTGTAAGTAAGTGTGTAGTTGACTTTCAAGACCTTGGATGTGGATAACCCCCCTTTTTTTTAATTCTGTCAAAATACACGCAAAGTGATTTATATTAATGTGGATGAAGACAGGAATTTTGCAATTCTTATTGTTTCCTGTATATCACATTAGAATTTCAGTACGGATAAATTATGTTAGCCTTGTGCAAAACTATTTATTTCTTGCGAAGTTTGAAATATGTGGACCCCGTTTCTTCGTAGTCTATATACTCTTTCTCTCTTCCTTCCCTGTAAGATCATTGCTTCAGCCAACTACATGCTTTCAGAACTTTTCCAACTGGATGAACCAAAGAAGGAAGAAAGTGAAAGCCCATCAAATGGCAACTCTGATGAGAGCTACAGTGAGGAGGAGGAGGAAGAAATGGCAGATAGTGATGACAATGGGTCCTACTCGTCCGCTTCTGACCTGAGTGAGGACTGCAAGGCTGTTGCTGTTATTAAGTCTGTTAGGGAACTGTCAGTACCTGAAAAGTATAAATCCACACATCAGATCAGGGTAAGAAATTCATAATTGCATTTATTGCTGTATTGGCCTTGAAGTAAAGCAAGATGGCTTCAGTAGGCAGGCAGGATAAACAATTAGCATCAGACGTTTTACCTTATTCCCAAAAATCAAAATATAAAAGTAAAGTTGCAGACAATGGTAAAATAATTTTAGCTTTTAAAACTTGCATTTGATCTTTAGTGTAGCAGAGTTTAGTAGATTGGCTTCTCTCTACCTACTGTTGGGTGACCTGATGGTGGAGAAGATCTGCCCATGATTTCTGACCTGGGCAGATCCTCTCCCATGATCTGAACACCTAATAGATGGGGGACATGAAGCAACTCTGCTAGTCTCTTCCACATGATGTTATTGCTATCCAGGTCCTAAATAAATGAAACCTTATTGTATGACCTCTACAGTAACCCTTCATATACACATTCATGTAGAATTAAAATGCAATCCATGTCCTTTAGTTATATTGCAGCAGTGTGTGTACGGATTCTTTGTAGTTACCTTTGTGCAGTCTAACGATAATGCCTGTATAAATTGATTTACATTAATTTTATTACACACTGGGGTGTAATACCCTTAGTATTCAGGTAATAACAAAAGATTTTGGTTGTTGTGAATCCTTTGTGAAGATCCTCCATCCGAGCTGCTTTACTTAATTCCCTATTAACCCTTCCTGGGCTAGAAGTGGAACGGTCTGGGAGGCCGTACTAACTGAATCATTATCTTGTGTTGTAATTGCACCCCTGGGAGGGATAGTGCCTGCACATTGTGCAGTTATGTACAGTGATGTCATATTGGCCCATGCTATCTAATATGCAGTCGTTTTACTCCTTTTT
The DNA here is from genome assembly GCA_027410445.1 of Discoglossus pictus. Classification (NCBI taxonomy): domain Eukaryota; kingdom Metazoa; phylum Chordata; class Amphibia; order Anura; family Alytidae; genus Discoglossus; species Discoglossus pictus. The sequence continues at coordinate 93,531,826 of CM050171.1, forward strand.
TTTTTTTCACGTTGAATATGTTTGGAGTTGGTCTTTTTTTTTTTTTTTTTTTTAAGTATATGGAAGCTTCCTGGATTATGAATTATTTTATTGAGGATAATCTGTAGTGTATGCAAACATTTTTTTTTCATGGTAAAATCCCAAAATAAACCTATGTTTTGCAAATTGTCTTCAGTCCCCCCCCCCCCCCCACATACCTCTCTCCTCCCTGGAGGGAATCGGCAATGCTGCTACTGGTGGAAAATTACAGTTTAAAATGTATTGCATGCAGTTTTACTATTGGTTAGTATGAGGTGTTTATGTAAGCACTGCTGGGGGAGTGGAAAACAAGTTTTGTATTTTTAAATAAAATAAATCTGTATGAGTATAGAATGACTCCATGCAATGTGTGTTTCAGGTATAAGCAGCATGTGTTAGATTAGAAAACGTTAAAAACAGGGAAACTTCCATAAACCTTTTTAGAAATTATATTCTATTAAATCATCTGAGTATTTAAAATGACATCTTTCATTTATATGCTAGTCATCAAATATGTAACGTAGTGTTATGTTATATAAATATATATAAATGTAACCTTTGACCCATTCTGTCCTTGCTTTTCTAGCCAAGCTGCATGTTCCCTGTTTGCAGTGACACAGAGGAGCGCTGCCGGCTGGTGCTCAGTTATGTCCTTGAGGTAGGTCTTGTTTGATGTAATATTCTGTTGCTTAGCGCGGTTTTCCTTTTCTTATTATAAACATTGCTTTTCATCACTTCCAAGGGCCTGAAATCCATAGACAGCAGTGTAAAAAAGGAAACCGAGCTTCCTGCTGCCGATCCCAACACTCCGATCCCACTGAAGTATGAAGATGAGTCGGCTAATACAGGGCCCGGGTGCCTGGAAAACCAGATGGCGTTATTCTTGCACAAACGTAAGATTATTTTAATTCTTGTGTTGTAGTTTCCTTTACTGCTGATGAAGCAAACAAAGTGATAATATTTTAAGGAACATGAAAGCAAAAAGATTTTTTAACACCAATTAAAAAATGTATATATATATATATATTTTTTTTTTTTTTCCTGGAAAGATAAAATGCAAAGCCTATTTAAACATCCTGGAAAGGCTCCCGCTACTTAGACTTTTCTCACTGTTACCTTATATTTACCATACGCAGTTTTGAATAACTATATATCTCAATCAAGGCGATGGTAACCATAATTAGTTTTACTAATGTTTCTTCTTTGGCTTAAAGGACCAAGTTTTATTATTATGCTTTTATTATGCTTAATATGTTTTTTTATGTTTTATTATGCTTATAAACAAAAAATTATTTTACTTTTGTCACTTTTAGATACAATTGATCTGTCTTGTAGGGATCCATTTTCTTTTCTAAGCTGATCCTGTCTGCTACTTTGCCATAAGGGATGTCTTTGTAGACCATTAAGCTTTATAATAGTCTGAATGAAAGCACTTTTAAATGGCACATTTATGCATATAGGAGCATCTTTTCTGAATTCAACATTTACTCCCTTCTCCTGAAGTTGCGATAATAGTCTGATGTTGCCCCCTTTTTTTTCATAAAAATGATTCTTGAAAAGTATCTAAAACTAGGCATACATTGTATTCATCACTTGATTCTCAAGAGAAACCTTCCTTGGATAATCAGCACTGTTTCTCTTATGCAAATGAGTGTCTGTGCCTCCTGAATACTAACAAAGCCCCCCTAAGGTTATTATGCTATTAAATCTCCCATTTACCAAGCACACTGCAAATTTGCTTGAGCATAAAAAAGCCACACAATCAGTATTGGGTGTCTCAGGAATTATGTACTCTGGTGAAAAAATGGCTAGTACAATGTATACTTTTTTTTTTATATATAAAGATGAATTTAACACATCTTTGGGGTTGCAGTGTCTCTTTATTTTTCTTTTTTTGTTCAAGCATTATACTCTTTTTTACATCATGTTTTCTTTTTGCTTCAATCAATATAATTATGGAATTATATAGCTATTATAGTAATGCTTATCATGCCTCCCTCAAAACGGTCTCTTATGATTTTTAGGGACGCTGGTACATAATCCACATAGGGAGTGTCTATTCTGCATTTGTAATTCTTTTTTTCTGGATACTTATTTGGCTGCATTCAATCCACATTTCTGAGCATTTTCTCTCTTCCATTTGCAGTGGGATCTTCAGAAAACAAGTGTTCCAGCAGATCCGGGATTGTGCCAGGTGCCTGGCAGTTCAAGATGAAGCTCCAACTGATTCTCAAGGCCTCTAAAGCTTATTATGTCCTTTCCGATGCTGCGATGAGCCTGCAGAAATATGGCCGTGCATTGAGATACATCAAGTTAGCACTGCAATGTCATGGTAAATTGCTGCATAATAATATCACCAGGATGTTAAGGTGCAGTGAAAATACGTGAAAAGTCAGCATAAATATAATGCATTGCAATAAATACTTAAATTCATTAAGTTAAAATAATATATATATATATATTTATTATTATTATTATTATTATTTTTTTTTTCACATTTGAATGTCAAAAGCGAGTTAAAAAACCTGCTTCCAGCTCAGAATTCCAAGAAAAACAGTTATTGCACTGCATCCTGGGAAGCTGAGCTGGGACATGCAAATGTGTATATATATATATATATATATATATATGTATGTATATATATATATATATGTATGTATATATATATATATATATATATATAATATATATATATATATATATATATATATATATATATATATATATATATATATATATATATATATATATATATATATATATATATATATATATATATATATATATATATATATATATATATATATATATATATATATATATATATATATATATATATATATATATATATATATATATATATATATATATTTTTTTTTTTTTTTTTTTTTTTTTTTTTTTTTTTTTTTTTTTTTTTTTTTTTTTTATAAATAGTACATTTGTGCTCACATATGACTGTCTAAAATAAGTTAAAAGACTTATTTCCTGCTCAGAATTCCAAGAAATACAGTTATCGAACTGCAATATTGGAACATTCCCACAAAGACTTCACTCTTTTTAATCCAATACTATTTCAAACATGGCTCCTTTTAGGCATATGACTGCTGTATTACACAGCTTTAAGCAAATCCCAGGATGGATCATGTACAAGCCAGGAAACCTACCCATATAATTTTTTTTTTAACAGTATGGAATGATGTGCAGGGGGTGTATATTATTCTTCCCACATAAAGTTGTGTGAAGAAAAACAGACATCACCTACCCATAATTTAATTGAGTTAAATATGATTTTACTTTTTTATTTTGCATTTATTTATTTAGCTTATGATAGTTCACTGGGTTCTATGTGTGTGCGAGCACTTGTACCAGACTTCCCGTGTTATTTAGGGCACACTTTACTAAATATGTTTAGTTTATTTCTTAATTTTTTCTATCTTTCTTTGTCTATTTTTAATAGTTTTTTCTTTTTTCTTCACTTCGCATTTGATGATTGGATTATCTATTTTATTTCTTGTTCTAATTTCTTAAAGTTGCACTTCTTTTCACACAGACGCCTACAACTGCCTCTGCACCAGCATTATCCCGGACGTGATGGTGCTGCTTTGTCAGTATCTCACTCTTTGTGGTGACATCCAGTTGATGCTGGCGCAGAATGCCAGCAACAGAGCGGCATACTTCGAGGAATATAATTACCAAACCAGAGATGACCAAGAAATACTGCACAGCCTTCACAGGGAATCCAGTTGCCAAGGTCAGTCTTCTAATGTTAATTTGATTCAACCATGTAAACCCTACATAGCTTGAATACTTTTTAGGCTTTTTTGACATTGAACTTAAAGTGCCCCCCTTCTGATTGCTACCTTGTCGTGGTGAAGGAGCTTGTGTACTTCAATGAAGCTGTGAGCTATACCGTGTAGGGTCTCCTAAGATGGACAGGTCATATCGGAGAGGTTAGACAAATTGTGGTCTTCTCGAGAAGGAACTGGCAACCCACTACAGGATCTTTGCCAAAACACCTCATGGGTAAGCACAACCAGAGACACATCGATAGTTGTACCTGGTGTGCTATAATTCGTTAAGTCATGGAAACCCGGACACAACTGAATGACTGAACAACTTAAAGTGACACAGAAAATATTCACTTTTTAATTGACAAAACAAAAAGTACACATTAAGCAAACATAATATTTGCAATTATTAATAATTGGGTGCAGTTAGGCCTTAAAATCGCTATATGAGTTTGTTATTCTATGTATAAATTAACTAAAAGCCACCCTGTGAAGTAAATGATATTCTCAATAAAAATTAAATTAAGCAGTGGGAGTAATTATTGTCATATCTCATATCAGTATCCAATTGTGTTGCCACCAACCTTGTTTTATCAGCCTTTTCCAGTTCTATTATAGTTTGTTTGGAATAATCTTGGATTGAATATACACTGTTGTAAGTTTTTTTCATTGACTATTTTCAGTGTTTAATTTGCAATAATTCATTTTAAATGTTTATTTTCAATGATTCCATTGACATTTTTGTTTGTTTATTTATTTATTTATTTATTTTATTTTATTTTGCAGGTTTTGCCTGGGCAAGTGATTTATCCAATGACCTGGAAAGCCAGCTTTCCATTAGTTGTAAATGCTATGAAGCTGCCAATGAAGTTTTGGATTTCACGCATTTAAAGAACCAAAATCCAGAGCAGCAAAAACAAGTTCTAAAAAGACTTGGCAATATCCGAAATGAAATAGGAGTGTTTTATATGAATCGGGCAGCTGCCATACAAGCAGAGAGATCAGGTAAGTCTTCTGTTTTCCACCCATTTTAAACTTCTGCTAATTTTAGGAGCATAGTCAGGAAATCTGAAAATAAATCTGCAATTATACCAGCCTTTTTGTCAAGCTGGAGTATAGTTTCCTTATGGGTTTCCTGGTGGTCCAGTGGTTAGGATTTGGTGCTTTCACCACTGTGACCTGGGTTTGATGTTTGATTCCAGTCGGGGAACCAAGAGGTTACATCAGAACTGAAAAGTATTCTGCTTGTTGTAAGGAACATTTTCACCTTCTTTTGGTTTCTTCAAACATATATTAATCTCAAAGAAAAAAACTGAAATACATTATTACAGTAAAGACAGGAAATCGGTGTTTAGAAAGAGCTTGTAAGTTATGATCCCTTCTGAACCTAAGAGGTTATCTTCATACATAGATCAGTTGGGGTACAGCTGAACTGCAGATAAGACTCTCGTTAAGTAAACAATCTGATTGCTTTAAAATCTGACATAGCAACATGTACAACTAATAAGAGGGAAAATTGCTTCAAATGAAAACCTTTTACGTTTCTCCATTTGCATTTTGACTACTCTACATGATGGTTCAGTGTCCATTTAAAGGGACATGGAACACAATTGCATGTTTTAAACATTACATTTTTTTTTTTTAAGTCTGAGTAAGGTTTTTGTGCTTGGAGAGCATAGTATGAAAAAGAAAAAGCACTTTATTGCATCAGGATGTTTTTGATAATGTGTCAAAGAAAATAATTGTCATGTCTCTTTTTTTTAAAGGCTTATTTAAGTTTCATGGATTATGAATGCATCTGATAAAAGAAAATCAGTAGTGCATGGAAAAGTTTTTTGCATGACAAAAACACCAACATAAACTCTATTTATACCTAATCTAAAGTCAGCTAAATATCTTGGGTTTGAGTTAACACCCCTAAAAATCCATGCTAAAATTAGCATAAAATTCATAGTTTAATTTTGGCCAATCACAGGCAGCAAATACATTGTATCAATCAGTGAAGACAGTTTGTGCAGAGAGGCATCATGGGATTAGTCCAGATATTGCTGTATAGATCTCTGCTGTTGTCTTGAAGGTTAGTAAAGGGTTACAATCCGTACTGAAATGCAGTGTTTCTATTGGTAGGTACACTGTGCCTATGTAAGCAGCTCTGTGGGTGTGGAAACCATTTTTCAGTGTATAGAATAACTGAATGTAAAAAACAGAGAAACTTAGATATACCTTTAAGGCATTTTGTAAGGTAACTGTACTAGTGCTTTAAAAACAGAAAAAGTAATTTTGCCTTAAGACTTTTAATCATTTATTAAAAGTTGCTGACAGTGGACCAAAATCAAGTATGTTTTAATAAGGATGTGTGGGTGCTCCTTAGTGGTTTATCTCTCATCTTAGTATAGTGTTTGAGAATTTGAATGTAGTACACTGTCCTCCAACAGGGAGAACAACCAATGCATCTCAATGAGCGGGCGATGCATTATCTCCCCTTAATACATAACCAATTTTGTGATCTCCCGAGGGTGCATTTTCACGGTGGGTGAAGGGGGAGCAAGTAAAGTTGGCACAAGTCTGAACTTCTAATGTCACCCTATCTTTCAGAAACAGGCAAAGTTCTCCTATAAAGACAGATTCCCTTTAAACAAATTATCAGAGTGACCTCTGTCAGAGCTTTTCTTTTAATAAGCTGTTGAGTTGTTACAGATGCTCAATAGAAGCCAACTGAACCATAGCACCTGAGCACAAATAGCAGGGACTTCGGAAACAGGAGCCCTGACGGCGTAATTCTGCATGCAAACACTGCAGTGTCCTTACGTTCCCCTTGGCCCAAATTCACATTGCAGGCTTAGCTGGAAAGCACTTTCCAAACAATATATTTAGATATATTTTACATCTCCTTAAATGTCATATTGGCTGCTGCATTGTACAGGTATTTGAAATTAATAACACTGCGGTATAATCTGAGACCACCCATCACACTGCGTAATAACTGTATAATATAATTAATTTGCTATCTTGGGTATATCACTTGCAACTAAAAAGGGGAATAATAAAATTATAAGAACCTGCGTACAAAGAGACTAAGGTGTAGATTCACTAAAAGCTGGACTTGTTGGGGTGACTATTTTCAGGTGCTTAATACCAAAAAATATCAATGTACCTGAAGTTAATTGCAAAGTATTATCATATATATTTTTTTTCTATGGGGTCAACAAACCAGTAAATGGTCCAAACTCCTTGGCAAATACGCTCTCAAAGTTTCATAACTCTGCAAAAGGAATTCCACAGTATCTGGAAACAGGGCTATCTGTTTGCTTTAGAGGCTCCATTATTATGCAGTCTTCTAGTTCAGGAGGAATCCCCCCAAGGATCGTTGCTTTTGCGGCTCCACTAGTGCAGCTTTCCAGTTCAGGAGGATTCCCCCCAAGGATCATAAGAATTCCATATTATCTAGAAAAAGAGCTCTTAGTAAGCTTTTGGGGCTCCACTCTTTTGCAGCCTCCCAGTCCTTGTGGAATCCCACTAGGATCTTAGGGAACAGTAACATTTGTCATATTCATCTTTATGTATATCATTTTATTTTAAAAAACATGTTTTGTGTAAATAAATATTTCCTGTTTTCAATTTGAATTTTTCAAAGAAATTAGCCCAACAAACTCTTTGGTCATCAAGCCACGAACTGGCAGCAAGTCCTTCTAAACTCCCTTTTTTCTGTTTGCTGTAATCATTTTACCTTAATGTGCTATTGAAGACATATTCTTTGTTTATTGCATCTGAAAGAGGACATAGTGTTGAACAATGTGTTGTTTTTTTGTTTGTTTTTTTTATGTGGAAAAAAGTCCTGGAGCACAATATACTGCTTTGAATGTATAATTAATAATGAATAATTGAACAGGGCCCTTCAACTTTTCAATTTGTTAAACTTGTATTTCCATTCTTTTTATCCCCTGTACAGCGCTATGGAATATTTTGGCGCGATACAAATAAAAGATAATAATAAAATAAAAATAATTATTCTTGTTAGCCAATGTGCAGCAATACAGCTGCATGAGTCATAAGTGTCTGGCTGTGCATACCCTCCACTCATGCAGAGGCATTTCCTGCCAGCTTTCAATAAGTTTACAGTTTAAGTTCTACTAAAAAATGTTTTAATGAAAAATGTGTTTTTTAATGCTTAAAACCTGCTCTTTTTTTTAAATGCATGATATAAAAAGCTGTGTTCAATGGCCCCTTTAGGTGAAAATGTTAGGTCCTTGTTTATAGATATATGTAAAATAACCAAAAATGCAAGCGCCTTTCCAGGCATAGAGTGCCACATTATTTCTTTCATTTAAAGAGCAAGTCCTAAATATTTTTTTTTAGTCCGTTATTAAAGTTTCTTTTTACGGAAATTCATTTTTGTTCTGCATCTCTAGCACTAATTTTGTACCTTTTTTAAGAAAGCGTTGTTCCTTCGAATCTTTTTAGAAATTAATATTGCATTTCCATATAATTTTCATTTATGCACATTTCATGCAAAAAAAAAAAAAAAATGTTAAAAACCTGCTGGTTTAAGTGCAAGATTAAAAAATGTGCGACTCCCACACCTGTGATGAACATGTGTGCTTGGTTACAAAACTCATTTTATAGTAAGAAGGTAATTTAGTGCTAGCTGCAATTAAACTCTTAAATGGCTTAAAGTGATATGTAAGTGAGCTGGATTATGAATGCATGTGATAGGGGAGAATTAGTAGTGTATTAAAACATGTCTTTGATAGAAAAGTTCAGTTTACTTACAAAGTTATTTGCACAAAAGTCAAATCCAGCGGTTCCTACCCACAGGAGGCTTACATAAGCAGTGTACCCACAGGAAATACAGCAGGGTACATATGTTGACCTTTCTGGTACAGAGCACAGGAAGTAACTGTTGCAGTTCTTGTACTGAGCATGCAAGGAGCCACTGAGGTGAAGAAGGATACAATGTGTTAGCCTGATTCTGAATTTTAATGTTATGCTAATTAAGGTGGGATTTTGTAGGAGCGTAAACGATCAAATGAATGCCAAAAAACATAGAAAATTTAGCTAACTTCAAGGTAAGCCAATTCATGTTTATTTTGGGATATTTTCATGCAAAAATGTTTTCATACACTACTAATTCTCCTCTATTAGATGCATTCATAATCTAGCTCACTTACATATCCCTTTTAACTTAAATGTTTAAAGGGAAGGGGGCATTTTCAAACCACCTCCCATAATTTTAAAGCTAAAATGTGTGGGACTGGAAATGCAAACTTAGGTGTAAAAAGCTCAAAATGTTGGTTTCCGTTCTCTGTTTATTCTTGTATGGTTGCTCGTCCAATGAGCCAGTGTTTACAGGTTCTGGCCATCGGGCCAGGCTTACGCTCAGGTAAGTCCTGGCGTGTTGGGTTATCCATAATTCTAACTGTCTTTCCGTATCCATTGTTGACCGAAGCAAGTATTTAGGTTGGTTCCTTCTATATTAACGACTTTGTTTCTGCCACATCCAGCGAGCAAAGGTGTATCCAGTGCCGAGCAAGACTTGTGGAAAAAGAGCTTTTCCAGTTTTGAAAGTGGAATTCTCAGCTTTGGGTCTATTGAGGACACCACAAACACTGCACTTTTACTGTGCAACTTGGGACGGCTCATGCGGATCTGTGCACAAGCTCACTGTGGGAGTGGGAATGACTTCAGAAGAGGGGAATTCTCACCAGAGGAAGCGCTATACTATAATAAGGTATAGAAGTTATATCACATATTGATAATATACTGCCTACTGACTGGCCTCATTTTAAACCTTTTTTAATGATCCTATTAATGACCACAATATTCTACATACTGGAAAGCCTTGGAAAGTGGAAACGTTAACACTAGTTTGATGCAAGTCTATCTGAATCTCTTGTAAAGTACCAGAGTGGCGCTCCATAAGACAGGATTAATTTTATTTAAAAACGGTTAAGCAATAAAATCGGTATTTAAAAAATAAAATAAATGTCGTTATAGATTTGAAAGCTTACATTAGAACTTTAATGTGTAATACTGCAGCAGATATGCATCTCTCCAGCCCCTATGAAGTGCACAGGAGAGGGTTTGGTGGGCAGATAAAGTAGCCACTACTAGACCTGTCCGAAAACAATTATGATTACTTTCTATGCAGATCCTTCCTCGTACCCTGGACACCTAATAGGGTATAGAGACAAGTAGCTTTGCTAGCACCTGAGATTCTATTGTTCAAATGTAAGTTGTTTATAATTTGGTACTTCTGTGTTCCCATAATTCCATTAAATGTTAAATATAAATGTCATATATAATCTATATTTTTCTTTTATTGTATTTATAGAGAGTTAATAATACTTAAATGTTTTCTCTCATTGCAGGCGATTGATTACTATCACAAGGCATTAAAGTCGTTAGATAAGCGAGAGACTCACCAAGCTGTTTGGGATTCGGTGTACTGGGAGCTATCAACAACTTATTTTACAATGGCTACCCTACTTCAAGATTATGCTCCACTATCTAGAAAAGCACAAGAGCAGGTAACACTGTTTTGGATGGATAAAAAATAATCCCATTGTATAATATCTGTTCCTGTCCAAATCATCCATCTGTTGGCCATGTGCGCACACAGAGACAAGAATTTACACAGACCCAAAAGTTCTGGTATAAAACTTTTTGTATTCTTCCCAACAAACGAACCCCCCCCAAATACAACATAGGAACTTATATAGTATAAGTTGATCAGATATAACAATCATACGACTCATTGTTAGACAGTGAGTGAGTTATTGATTGGTTGACAAGGTAGGAAGGGTCCTTCCATATTTGGTCTCGGATGTTGATGTCATTATGGTCAGGTTATGTGAAGCTTCTGATTGGCTCTGGAAGGTGGCGGGGCTCATATCCTTATTTGGTCACGGATATAAATGTCATCTTAGGACTCCCAGGATATGACTCAGTAGCCATCTTAGGACTCTCAGGATACAGCTCAGTAGCCATTTTGGGACTCTCAGGATAAAGAATAAAAGTAATTAGTGCCTTATCTTATGATATATTGTAAGGAAAGGAATGCAGCATGGACATAATATACATTTTCATGAATTTCGTCCACAACAACACATTACCTTAAAATTGATTATTTTGCCACCTGGAAAGTGGACCCACATGTATAAAGCTGAAAGGTGTATCTTGCGTCCAGTCCTTCAATTATGTAAAAAATCATATATATATATATATATATATATATATATATATATATATATATATATATATATATATATATATATATATATATATATATATATAGATATTAATAAGTCTTTACACTTTTCTGTGGCTCTTGAAAAAGCTTTTAGAGTAAGAAGGTGTTTTAAATAATTGCTTATAAGATACTAAATCAAGTTAACACAAAGCAAAACATATACAACAAAATATTGTTTATAAATGGGCCTCACAATGTTCTGTAATGCAATTAAAATAACTGTTTACTTGAAATAATAGGTAAAACCTGTTTAAATTTCTTGAAGCAAACAGGAAATACATTATGTGCACATATAGGCATTTATGTATGTATGTAATTCTCATTGGTAGACAAATATTACTATATAGCTAAATTCATACAAATTCCCAAGGGCAGTCATACTTCAAAGCAGTTTATTCTGTAGAAATTCACTTAATTAAAAAAAACTGCACCGTGAAACTAAAAGTTTTTTCAGAAGGATGTTATTTATAGCGTAAAGGGAAACTGGTGGTAAGTAAAGGTTACTTTAATGTAAGCACAGCTATATGAAGACAATTATTACCTTTTATTATATGTTACTTTCCCTCTGCTCATCTCTAGAGCACTGCCATGTTGGACTCTCTCACTTCTATCTCGCAGAGCATGTCGGTGTGTGATGTGGTCTGGCATGTTGTGATTCTCCATATTGCATAATGTTAACACAGCGTGGTTTGCAGCTTACCATTGGTCAGCATGGATCTGTGATATAGCTTATAATGCCATGGCACAGACAAATGAGAGTCCTGTGACTATCCATATTGCATCTACTAAAGCAGATCTCATCTCCGACAGGATGAGAGCCTAGGGGAGAGCTCACAGAAAATTATAAAGAATATAGTAGTATTTCAGAACTTTATGAAATTGGGCTAAAAAAGGGCTTTTATTACTTTTTACTTATTAAGATCTGTGACATGTTGTGCCAAAGCCATATCTAAAAGAATAGGGGCTGCCCACTAAAAGCCTATACTTTTATACTATATAATTGCTTTATGTTTAACGAACGTTCCTGTTCTTATGTTCCCTCCTCTAAGTCATTGATAATTTTCTTAAAGAGCAAAATTTGACCTAAAATTAGGATTTTCCCTATTATCGATTTTTGTTTTTCCAAAGTTAATACCATAAATATTGGTTTTCTGTTCTGAAAGCTTGTTGGGAAATGAAGGAATGTTTTTTAAAAGAAACATCACTTGATCCCTATTTGAATTTTTTTCGCTACGGTTACGTTGTGCTTCGGTGGAGAGATTTCATTTTTGCAAACTCCAATAGATGGCTGCTTAGGGTAGAAATTGTTCCCACACGTGCTGATTATCAGCATGATTTAATTATTCAGTAAACATTGAAATGCCTCAATCAGCCTTCTTCCTGATTTCCAAACTTCCAGTATTTGATTATGTACTTGAGCAGTTCTTTAATTGCTGCTGAGCAGATGTGCACAGCAACGTGCGTAATACATCCTTTAAGGACATGGCACCCTGCTCTTTAATCAGACATACAGTACATTTCATTTCCTTTTAATCAATGGTTTTCTTGTTATACCCATACACTTTCATAACCCGTGGATCACACTTGTAATTGAAACTGTGACGTGTTCTATTCTTTTTGTTTGTTTTTTGGGGGGTTTATTACGTTTTATTTTAGCCAAAATAATGGAGACGATGACCAGTTTGTGTCTATTTTTGGATTACAGTTTGCATAAAGCGTATGCGACATTTAATACTTAGATTGTGAATGCAGATTGTTGGGGTCTTTTTTTAAATTTATTTATTTATCGTTTTGTTTTTATTTGATGTAGATAAAGGCCTAAAGTAAATACATTAAACAATCAAGCGGACTTCAAAATATTTTGCCAGCAGTTAACAATTCTACCGGTTCTGTCGTGGCAAAGTTCTTCATCAAAGTCACCAAAATGTGTTTGTTCATGAGTTAATACATACTGTGTCTTTTTGCCGATGCTAGGGATGAATTTTAAGACTCTGTATAATAGGTTTTAAATTATGTAGATAAGGACTGTCCAGGGCCCTGTTTGGAGTATGTTTGCATTGTTGATATTCTGGCTACGGACCAATGCATGAGGTTGCAGATCTGAGAGCTGGGATTTATTTCATGGGTGCAAAGCAGATTCCTCCATACATCAGTATCCTTCTAGATGCGTATATGACATTGCACTGCAGAAATGCAAAGTGTGTGTGTATGTATATGTGTATATGTGTATATATGTATATATGTATATATATATATATATATATATATATATATATATATATATATATATATATATATACACACACACACTTTGCATTTCTGCAGTGCAATGTCATATACGCATCTAGAAGGATACTATCTATATATACAAAGTCTGATTAAGAGCATAATTAAGCAGGGAAAATAGATGCTTAGCTAGTTTTTAATTGGACCAATTAATTGTATTTTAATGTCTCTGCTGGACGTTGGATGAATCCATGATATGTAGTTGGAAGTTGCATATGTGAGATGGGCGTTTACATTTCTTGCAAGCAATGGTTGCATCTGTTAATGCAACTTCCTGCTGTTGAGCTAGGGAAGAGGAAGGGTTGTAGTGTCAATTAAAGTCTTATACAGTTATCTTGGCAAAGATTATCCGTCCCCATCCATCCCTCCCTCCACTGATAGAGCCGGATCACGAGGGTGTGGGCTTTTGGCTGAGGAAGTGATGCAACAAACACAAAATGGATGCCTATACTTATATTTTCGGTAAATCTGGATTTTTTTAATACTATGAGCCTGATTCAATTTGAAGGCTTCGATGGGCTGTAAGTTCCGGTTTTAACCACCGCAAGGATTTCAAGGCCGTGATCCGTAGCCCGCAAAAAAAGATGCCAATTGAATAGCAAAATAACTTGCGGCCTCCATTACGGACAACTGTAAGATGCAATTGCTCTATGTTTATGTTATGTACATGGATTACACAACTGCTGCTGTTTTTAGTGTGTTGTAAACTTGACAAAGAGCCTTTTTTTCTTGAACTGAATTGATCCTTTAAATGTGAGATAAGAGATGGGATCCTCTTTCTTAAAATCTAGCATCTACAAAAATACGAAGAGGTGATAACATTAAAGTTACTAATAAGTGAACTGTAATGGTGCTTCTAGAATACATAAATACATTTTGGGGTGATTTCCTTAAACGTCATTATTCTAGTCCTGGGCATTTCTCTGTATGCTGTATTATGCCTAATGCTTCTTTCTCTATACTATATCTCACTCTGACCATGACTGATTTACTTATCTGTTAACAACTCATTGGGGTAACATTCAGCACATTGAAGATTGGTGGATTTGTCCTTTTCTTGACTTAAAGTCCATTTCATTTTAATATTGCTGTCTGCTTTTAATTATATTTTTATGTAGATTGAGAGAGAAGTCACTGAAGCCATGATGAAATCACTGAAATATTGTGATGTGGAAACGGTATCTGCAAGACAGCCCTTGTGCCAATACAGAGCAGCAACAATCCATCACCGACTCGCCTCCATGTACCACAGCTGCCTGAGGAATCAGGTACTCAAAGAGAATAGCCATATTTATTGCAGAATACTTGGTGAGCCCTCCTAATGGTAGAGGATGTATTTAAAGTTTCACTGTAGTGTACGAACAGGAGCTAGATGTTTTACTTATGCTTTAATAATTAATACAATTTATATTCATTGGCTAAAAAAATAATCTTAATTCTTAAAATTACAAAGATCAGAAATAATGGCTACTGGTCTTCATCAACTTTAAAGGTATATGGCAGTTTCATGGATTATGAATGTGTCTGATAGAAGAGAATCAGTAGTGTATGAGAACTCCCAAAATAAACATTAATAAACCTACTCTAGAGTTTTCAGAATTTCTGCAATTTTCTAGCAGTTGATTTTGAGACGGGATGCACCTGAAAATGCAAGCTAAATTAGCATGAAATTCATTATTTGTTTTAGCCAATCGGAGGCAGCTACAACAAAGTAGCAAGGTATGGGGTTTTGGTCTCTGCAGCAAAGCATTTCCATTAGTTAGTATGGGGTGCCTATGGGGGTATGGAAACCAATTTTTTTTTCAATAAAATAAATCTGTAGTTGTATAGAAAGAATCACTGTAATGTATGTTTCTGATATAAGCAGTATGTGTTAGATTAGAATAAGTTTAGATCAGGGAAACTTCAACATACCTTTTAAGATCAATTAGGGGGCAGTAAGTGCTAAATTGTCAGATACAACATTAAATCACAATGCCATTCTTTTCTTGGGGACTGTGTGTTAGTGTTACTCTTGGCAACAAGTTCTGGTTGGAAGCAAGCCTATGGATGGTTATGTAGACTCAAGTTAGCCTCTATCCAATAAGACTGTTCTTTAAGTGACTTCCATAGAGACCCTTCACCTCATA
This sequence comes from Discoglossus pictus, assembly GCA_027410445.1. NCBI lineage: Eukaryota > Metazoa > Chordata > Amphibia > Anura > Alytidae > Discoglossus > Discoglossus pictus. The sequence goes on from CM050171.1 coordinate 93,547,296, forward strand.
CTTGATGACCTTAGTGGAGATCAGCAAGACCACTGGAGACAATTTGTGAACATGCATTATAAATATTGAAAACATTATTATTATTTTTTTAACTGGATATTAATTATTTTTATTTATAATTACATTAACCATCGCTTCATATATCATTCATTACAGTAGTCCTTTAAAGATCAGTATTATATCAGTAGTTGGCTGACTTTAGTAATGTTGGTGTTTTAGTCCTAGTTCATACTAGAGCATCTCCCCTAAACCAGATGCACCTTACAGCCTCCTACAATCTAGTTTCTTATACGGATTGTTGCATGTGACCCTCCTTATATTCTAACATCGGCGCTTAGCGCTCCACAGTAATCGGCGGTGCTGTTCTCTCTGCACGGTGAGATTTTATGTGTGTATTTTTTGTGTACTGTAGAACCCATCCTTTTACTAAAATCTTTACTTGCAACTTTCTTGGAAGGCTGTACCTTCCTATTGAGGAAGCAGTCAGGATTAATAATACTGTAACTTGCAATATTAAAGGCTCATATTTCTGCAGTTATTTTTATTATCAAGCCGAATTCCAAGGTGTTCATTTTTGTTCACTTTCTAAACTAGGATGAAAGAATCCTAAGCGAGCCGACTGTTTGGCAATGTATTACTCCTTACCACATCAATTTATTTTGACTTCCATTTATTCACATCATATAATTTAATTCAAATATAATGGTTGTCAAACTACGAAACATTGTTCTTTTTTTAATTT